>CM053588.1:36345596-36364507 GCA_028646515.1 Pseudochirops corinnae | reverse complement strand
ATGGGGGGGGGGGAGGGAGGGGAAAAAATCTGAAACTCAAGTGATTGCGGAACCGAATCTTGTAAATTAAAAGTAAATGAGAAAATAAAAAAAAAAAAAGAATTTCCCGCCCTCCTCTTGCATGTCTATAGATCTCTATTAGCTGCTTTTTAAGTCATAGGAACTAGGTGTCTTTGTAGGATTTTTGATCCCAGGTGCTTACTTCTTCAAGAACAGCTCCTTTGACTACAGACATATGAGCTAAGGGCATCTTTCCTCTCCCATCTTACTGTGAGAAGTGTTGTTGGGATAGGGAACAGGGTTCTTATCCTTCTTTTGTGTCTACCATAGACCCCTTGGACAATCTGGGGAAACCCAGAGATCCCTTCTCTGAAGCAAGCTTTTAAGTGCATAAAATAGAATTCATAGGATTGAAAAACCCAACTATTTTTAAATGCATTTTCCAAATGTTAACAACAATGACCAAGTTCATAGACCCCTATAAGAAGCCCTGCTTTTGGGTCTGAGAGTCCTAAGAAAAAGTTGGTAAGATGGCACATTTGAGGCTTGTCCAACGATGATGTCTCCCTTTCCTCCCCCTGCCTGGCCTTCCTCAGTAAGTTTAGAAAACAAGATTATAGACTTATACTGGGAAGAGACCTTTGAAGTCACTTAATCCAGTCCTTTCCTTTTACAGATGGAGAAACTGAGGCCCAAAGAGATGACTAAAAATCACAGATTTAAACCTGTAAGGGACTTTGAAGTCCATCGTCTAAACTTTTTCCTTTTACAGATGAGAAAACTGAGACTCAGAGTCCAAAGTGAAGCTCATAATTGGTAGCATAGCTAAAACCCAGATTCGTCTTTTCCAACTCTCCCCTCATCCCCCAACAACTATGTGCATTCACTCTGAGTTGATGGAAATAAAGTTGACTGCCAAGCTTTGCTCTGGAGCAGAGGCTGAAGGTGGGTTTCAAAGCCTGCTTACAAACACACACAGAGTATCAGTTGTGGGTGGGCACACAGTGGATGAAGCTTGGTATATTTCCTTGCCTGGAGAGCAGCCCTGAATGAGTTAAAGGGAGACCAGGGAACAGGGAAGTGGCCCCATCCCTTTTCCCTAGAGTGTATTACTCCAAAGACCAATGACAGGGCCAGGACTATTATGCCAGCCTTCTGAGTATGGCAGTGAAATTTCTAGTTTGTCCCTCAAAAACAATTTAAGTATGAATGCTCAAGGAGCCATGAGGGCCCAAAGGGCACACAAGCTATCTCTCTTAATAAATAGCATTTAAAAATGAATTTAAAAACCTGTCACCGTATCACCAGCTCATCAGAAAGAGAACGATTCATTTTGATCCTATTTCTAATGCCTTAAAAAAAACAATTTAGACATGCAAACCTGATTTTTTTCTTCCTTCAGGTAAATAGTTCCTTTTAAAGAAAAAATCAAAACCTTATTTTTCTCCCAGTGCACCCTTCAAGAACCACAAAGTTTACATTAGAAGTCAGGCAAGAGTTGAAAATGCTTGACTCTTGCTCTTAAAGGTTCCCCAAAGACAAATAATGTTTGCAGAAATTGGGACATTTCAGGTCGGTTGGAGAAAAAAGTCTTGCAAGGCTGGTCTCCAAGCATGTTTTCATTGGGGGGAGTGGGATGTTGGATCTGGGCGATAGAGGGCGCCTTCACACTAAGAGTTCCCACCCCAGATGACGGAGTCCAACACTCCTCCAGCTCCGAAGCTCTGGGCTCTGAGTTGTGTGAATACCTTTCTGACCAGTCCTTCCAAAGGTCCTGGCCTAAGCCTGTTGCTTACAAAACAGAAGATTATAAAACTTGACTCCCAGAGAGGGGAAAACACATTACAAATCACTCCCGTCTCCTGATTGCTACAGTAAAGATAGATTTTCTTTCCCTACTCTTGTTCCAAACACGTTCACATAATTGTTCTTCCTGGTCCTGAGAATCATAACACTGACAGATCTGAGAATTACAGAATCATAGGGAAAGGACCTCAGAGGCCACCTACTCCAGCACCCTCATTATACAGGTGAGGAAATGAGACCCCGTGAGGTGCCCAAAGTGACACAGGAAGTGAAGATTTAAACCTAGGTCCTCTGAATATAGAGACAGGACTCTTTCCATGGTACCAATTGCATTTCCTAACCTCATATGGATTTCATTTGTGTCCAATGTCCCCTCCCCCTCCCACTGTCTTCATGGTTTTTTTTCTTGTTCCTTCTGAGTACTCTAAGTGGTTTACCTTTGTTTGACGATAATAATACTTGACATTTATATAGCTCGTTAAAGTCTGCAAAACACTTTATATATTGTCTCAAATTATTTTTGCAATAACAGTGAGAAGTGGGTACCACAGTTATTCTTATCTTTCTTTTACACACACAGAAACTGAGGCACACGGATATTTAGTGACACGAGTTTATAGCTTTTTTTTGAGTTAGAGATGACATTCAAAGCCATATCCTCCTGGGTCTCTCTGCTATGCCATATGTGAGCAATAACAATCCTGTAGACAGATAATGGACTCAAGTATCTTTCTTTAGGAATCTCAATATGTTTTCCAAACTCTGGGAAGTTTGACATTTTCCCAGAATCCATCTTTCTATACACTAAAATGACTGCTTCTTGGAGTGGCTAGGTGGCTCAGTGAATAGAGCACTGGCCCTGGAGTCAGGAGGACCTGAGTTCAAATCCGACCTTAGACACTTAACACACACACACACACACACACACACACACACACACACACACAAACCTAGCCGTGTGACCTTGGGCAAGTCACAACCCCAACTGCCCTCCAAAAAATCAAATAACATAAAATAAAATAAATGCTTCTTGACTGTTACACCATCCCCAGAAATTGCCTCTTCTTTCTGCTCAAGGAAGTGGACCACGAATCTTCCCATTTCATCTTTCTCTCTTCTCTTCCCTGTCTTCTGATCCCCGTTTAATCCAGTGGTCCCTGAACATGTGATCTTTCCTGTACTTAGTCTGTGAGCTCATCAAGGGCAGAGATTGTCTTTTTACTTTCTCTATATCCCTACTGCTTAGCACAGTGCCTGGCATACAGTAGACACTTAATAAATGCTTGTTGACTGACTGTTGTTGACTGTTATGATAAGTACACTGCCAAAAAGTACCCAAATAACAATTCTCTAAGATAGACTTAGACATGCATTATTTTAACAATTTTTTTGTGCCCTTCATATACCTAATACACTCATGTAGTATGGAGTGGTGGATAGAGGTTTGGTTTTAGATTCAAAAAGGCCTTGTTTCAGATTCTGCCTCGGACACTTCCTGGGTGTTTGACTTTGGGCAAGTCACCCAACCATTCAATCCCTTGGCCACCTCTCTAAGTCTGGTAAGTGATAGAGAAATCCATTAATCTTCATTGGTGGAAAGAATCTCCATACTGGCAGTTCCCAGGTAATAAGCATTTATTAAGCACTTGCTGTGTGTTGGATGCTAGAAATACAGAGACAAAAGAGAAATTGAAAGTTTTCAACACTTGCTTTCCAATGCCATGTGTATGAGGTCTATTCTTAGTGCACAAAATACGAAGACCAAAAAAAAAAAAAAAGAAAGATTACAGAAGGCTGGGGTAAGGTGCACCATAATTACAGTTATACAAAGTACATGATAGGATGCGATGATAGTCAAGGAGAGGCTCAGACAAATTAGGAGAGGCATAGAAGATCGACTTAGTGACTCTTGGAGTCACTAAGAGCTGAGTTCAAATCCTGCCTTAGACATACCAACTCTGTGACCCTGGACCTCTCTGTCTTGGTACCTTCTTCTGTAAAGGGGGAATAATAATAGCAGCTACCTTGTGGGATTGTTGTGAGGACCAAAAAAGAAAATATCAATAAAGCTTTTTGCAAGTGCCATATAGACATAAGCTATCATTGTTATATTAATACAATTCAGTAAATGTACTAGTAATAGCAATTAGGCTGTTTGTCTTTCATTCTTGAAGAGGACCCTGGTGTCAGGAAGGTGATGCCATGATTGGCAAGTGGATTGGATTTAAGTGAAGGAGGGCTGCACCAAGTCACCAGCTCTCTCTTCTGGAGTCATCTGGGTTCAGTGGCAAGATATAAATCAGGATGACTGGAGGTGTCCCCCAGTAGTAAAAATAGACATTTTGAGGAAGAAGAAAATGTTTTTAATGGGTAAATAAGAGAAACCTATGTGTAACAGTTTTCTTTTCTTTGGGCAAAATACCTAATTGATCAGAACCTGGGCAAGTGCAATTCTCTGTGATTCTTAGTTTTCTCATCCCAGAAATGGGAATGGATTTCCTACAGGGGAAGGAATGACAAGCTGAAATAATAACGGGGGAGGCAGTGAGAGCTTACTGAAATACAGAACAGACGAGATGGAACTTTAGGGGTGAGATCTTTCAATAGCTCAGTCTGTGCCCGGGCCACCTGATCAAGCTCACCCCCCCAGGGAATACAATGAGGAAGGAGGAGGGACCGATTGCACAATGCCTGCCAAAGTCAAGGGTGTGCCCATTTTCCAACTTGCATTGTCCTAGTAATTCAGTTCTATTCTTAGTGAGCCTTAACAGGTCTTAAAAGTGATTCTAGCTTGTTCGACCCGCCGAGCACCCTCAAAGAACCTACGTTTCCGCCTATGCTGGTCCTAGCAGGGGACAGAACTCGGGAGAATAGAGATCCTCTTTCCCCAGCAGGAGTGGCTCGCTGCAAGGACACGCTTGTCCGTCCCACTCTTTTTGGCAGAAACCCCACCATGCCAACGCAGACAATTCTGTATTCTGCAGCCTTGGGGCCGATAAAATGCTTCCCTTCCACAGGGCAGAAACAGCCTCAGTTTCCGGGGGAAAAAGCCAACCTTTCAGAGAATTTTTTTTAACAACCATAAGTCAAGTAAGCATTTACTAAATACAGCTTATGTGCCAAGCACTGTACTGAGTGCTGGTAAAAAAAAACAAAGACAAAATCCCCTCCAAACAAAAAAAACAGCCCAAGGTTATTATTGTCGACAATAACCACCCAAGCTTTTGATCAGACAGATTTCTGAGGGTGCAAGAGGAAAGTTATGGGATGGAACCCTAAAATTACATTTTTTCCCACTGCATTGGACCAGGATCCAAATAAAAAAAAAAACACAAAACATTCAACCTCTCTGTGCCTCAGTTTCCTCCTCTGTAAAATGAAGGCATGAGGCTTGATATTCCTGTAAGGTGCCTTCCAGTCTTAAGTCTATGATCCAGTGATATTCACAATAGCTAAAGCAACCAAAGTGATCATTGTATAAACAGGTGAATAACCTGAATGACTCCTGAACTGGGTCTTCTAAAGAAGGAAGTTGGGAGAGCTACCTTTGTGCTTACAGGTTGGAGATAGAGGTTTTTTCATTAAGTTTCCAAGTGTGGGCATTTCTCAGGCCTCTCAGCAGCTCCCAGGAGCAGAAGAGGGATTGCAGGTGGCAATTAAGGCTTTGTCGGAGGCACATGGGGAGTAGACAAGGACTACCCAGGATCTGGGGCACTGGGGAGGTTGGAACCCAAAGCTAAACACAGTCCAGACTAATGACGCATCATGAAGTCTCTGAATGTCAACCACCCAGACTATCACTCTGACATCTCATAAGACTTCTGCAGGTACCCAATACCCTGTCAGAAAAATACATTATATCATCAATGGCCCAGGACAGGGTCAAGCAGTATTTCCAGGGTAAATGTCTGAGTTCAGAGCTTGCTGACTTCTCCACTGAAATGTTTCTCCAGTCAAAAGTTTGGACATATCCACCCTCAAGCACATTCTTATTCTTGAGAACATTTTTGAAAACAAATGGATCAGACATTTTTATAGGTATGAAAAGAAAAGCCAAGTTGGTTAAGTGGTTTCAGATGCTTTTTATTGGCAAGTTGAGATGGGCTTCATTTATAAATTGGAAAGTTAGCAACTGATAATCCAGACAATGGGTTGCTTAGATAATTCAGTAGAATTGGGGACCAGAGAGTGGGTGAGAATAAAATACATGTTAGCAATAACAACACAGTGATTTTATTTGGAAAGCAGACTTCCAGTCTTAAATGGAACGGTCTAGTTGGCCAACTTTCAGAGTTTGGCTACTGCTTAGGGAGGCTCCACAAAGACCTGAGCCCTGCCCTGGATTCTGCACTCCATGGACCACTGGCAACATGCATTTCACTTGAGGTCCCTACACTGTATATGTTTGGAGTTGACATATTTCTGTACCATAGAGGGACTTTAAAGATCATAGGATTTGGAGGTAGAAAAGACTTCATCGAATCCAATTCTCTCACTTTACAAAAAAGGAAACTAAGGCTGAGAGAGAGGAAAGGAAATGTCCAAGGTCACACAGGCCATAGGATACAGAGCTCAAATTTGAATCTGGGTCCTCTGCCTCCAAATAATCCAAATGCATTCTTTCTCTTCATCACTTCAGAACATTCTTCATTGGGTGGTGCAACAAAACTCTAGTCAATTACAGGAGAGGGTGGGTTCTATGTAGTGTCTACATAAGCCATTAGATTTCAAAGTCACAAAATTTTTGGGTTGGAAGGGACTTCAGACACCATCTAGTCTGAAAAGGAATTTCTAAAAAGGAATCCCCTCTATGGTATATTCAGCCAGGGTCTTCTGCAAAAATCATTCAGTTCAGTTTCTGAACAATTCCCCCTCATCAGAGATTCCCAAATGGAGGCTGAATGACCACTTACTAAGGGTGTTGTAGAAAGGATTTTTATTCAGGTATGGGTCAAATTAAATGGTCTCTGAGGTTCCTTCCAGCTCTGAGATTCTGTGATTCATAGAATGATATAGTAGAAGGAATGAATGAATTAAAAAAAATTTATTAAGTGTTTACTAAATGCCAAGCACTATACCGAGTGTTAGGGAAAGAAATGCAAAAGTGAGACACTCCCTGCCTTCATGGAGTTTACATTCTAATGTGAAGAAACAGTAAATATAGTAGGGGAGTCATGGCTAGGGGAAGGGTTTTGGTCTCAGAAATCACAAGGACAGTGAGTGGGGCTATAGGGAACTTGATCATTTCATCCTTTCTAGTAGCAATGACAGCATGAATTTGATCATAGTCCCCAGAGCCAGAGGTGGGGAAGGATTTTCACACATCCTAGCCATAGTATAGATGGAGAGAGAGAGAGAAAGAGAGAGAGAGAGAGAGAGAGAGAGAGAGAGAGAGAGAGAGACAGAGAGAGAGACAGAGAGAGACAGAGAGAGAGACAGAGACAGAGACAGAGACAGAGAGAGACAGAGACAGAGACAGAGAGACAGAGACAGAGACAGAGACAGAGAAAGTCAGAGAGAGAGACAGAGAGACAGAGACAGACAGACAGAGACAGACAGACAGAGAGATAGAGACAGAGAGGGACAAAGAGACAGAGATAAAGATATACAGAGAGAAAGAGGCAGAGAGACACACAGAGAGAGACAGAGACAGAGACAGAGAGCTAGAGAGACAGAGAGAGACAGAGAAGGATGTACAGGCTCACCACCAGTGGGCTAGTCACTACTGATTCATTCATCCATGATGATCTATGACATAGATAAGAAAGAATGATGGGGCAGACACATTCAAACAAATAGACCCAACTCTTATATTAAGAGTTAATATATAATAATAATATAATATAATATAATTATAATATAATATAATTAATATATAATAGTATATTTCACTTTGGCCATCTTCCTGTGCATCAGAATACTCCTAAATAAAGAAAATGAATATGACAGAAAGACATGTAGTTTCTGCTCTTCTCCATGCATTATATATCGTACCCAAACTACACTACTCACTTTCCTATATAAATAGCCCATGGTACTTTCCCATCTCAATGCCTTTACTCACGGGTGCCTGGAATGCCTTCCCTCTTCCTGTTTGCTCACTGATTTCCTAGCCATCCCTTAAAGTCAGGGAACATATTTATAGTATGGGAGAAAGTCAGTCTAACTAACCCACCATTATATGGAGAAAAGTATTTCCTGCATTGTGTTATCTTCTCTAATCAGTCAAGAAGGTTGTTGTAGTTGCTATTATTTTAACTGTTCTGTAAGAGGTAGGACAGAATCTTCTTTAAACATAAGGAATCCCAGGGAATATCAGCCTGAAAGCTTTTTGCCTTTTACCCTGTGCTGCTTGGGTGATTGTTATCTTAAGCATGAGGATCAGGAAGGAATGAATAAGTGTTTATTAAGCACCTACTATGAGCCAGGCACTGGTGCTAAGCCCTTTAACAATTTTGTATCATTGGATCGGGTGAGTGGAGATACAGAAAGTCGGCCAGCCCAGTGGTCACAAAGACAGGGATCTTAGTCTTGATCAAAAGAGAGCTGAGATCATTTAGAAAGAAAGTGGAGGAGGGGGGATTTTAACCTACTGGGACCTCAGTTTCCTTATTTCTAAAATGGAGAAGGGTGGATTAGAAGTCTCTTCAAGCTCCCATACTCCCATACTCCTAAGGTCTTAAATCCTTGTGGCTTATTAGAGTTAGGATTCATCAAAACTTAGAACTTAATTATAGAGCTTGAGAGCCCTTAGAATGTAGAATGTCTGAGAGGGGAGAAATCATAGAACACAAAATGTCAGACCCAGGAGGGACCTTGTTCATATGGCAGTACAAACTTCTTTTTTTTAATAGATGAGGAAACTGAGACCTAATGCCAAGCCATTCCTAAATCACAGGTGACCCTAACCTGCTTATTTCCTGTCTACTTGCCTGGTGTTCTGAGGAGTCATTGGTTTAAAGACCCAAGGTCCAGCTGAGTTGTTTCAGTGAACCCCATCCTAATCACAAATACAACCCAACAGGCTTTCTTGAGAAAAAGCCACCCATTGTTCCTCGGAGCAGTAGTATCAAAATAGGGAATAATGGAGCTTCAGATCAACTGTCTATAGGCATGTACCCATTGGAGTGGTCTCACTAGCAATTGAGATGGGCTCATTTGGAATCACCCACATTTTCTTGTCCAGCTGGCTGGGTTTGACAAGAGTCTCTTTGGGGCTTTTCTTCTCTCTGGGTCCTCTGGGAAATCAAACCTTGGCTCAGCTTTCTTGTATTAAGTTCTAATCAGTCAAGATCATAGAAGCTTTTTACAATAAGAAGAGTAGTTATGTGGGTGCTACTACTGATAATTGCTGGCATCATGTGTTTGGAGACAGATCTATGATTTCACTGGCATGGGGAATTGCCAGTGAGGAAACTCCCTTTACCCAGGCAGATTGGCACCAATGCTGTGCATACAACATCTTAAAATTCACAAATCACTTAATACATATAATAATAATAACATTTATATGGTAATATAAGTTCTACAAAGCACTTTAATTATGTTGTTATTGTGAGTTGTTTCAGTCACGTCTGACTCCATTTAGGGTTTTCTTGGCAACAATATGGGAGAGGTTGGCCATTTCCTTCTCCAGCTTATTTTACAGATGAGGAAACTGAGGCAAATAGGGTGAAGTGACTTGCCCAGGGTCACACAGCTAATAAGTTCCTGAGGCCAAATTTGAACTCAGACCTTTCTGATTCCAGGTCTGGCACTCTATCCACTGGGCTACCTAGCTGCCCCCAATTAACGTTTACATAGGTCTTTAAGGTTTCTAAAATGATTTACTTTTATTTTTGAAAGATCTGTCTTGCCCACACTGTAAATGCAGCAGCTCCTCACGGGCCCCATCCCCTGCTGATTGACAAGAGAGATTTGACCTGCTAAGTTTCAGACCTGGGCTGGTTGTTGCAGCCCATAGACACCCAATCGACATCTACTGCTGCTACTCAGAACTCCTGAGCTTAAGAGATCCCCCAGCCTCAGCTACTCCAGTAGCAGGGATTACTGGCAGGGATTACTGCTCCTGACTTTACATATCTGATCTAATATAAATGAACCTATATCTATAGTTCTAAGATTTTCAAAACACATCACAAATAAAATAACTAAAATTGATATTGTTATTTAAGGTTTACAAAGCATTTTACACATATTATTAAGAGACAGCGAGGTGGTTTAACAGATAGAGTACTGCACTTGGAGTGAGGAAGACCCGAGTTCAAATACAGCCTCAGAACCTTCCTAGTTCTGTGACCTTGGGCAAATCACTTCACCTTTATTTAACAAACCACTCAAGAAAACCCCATCCACAGAGGTCCACAGATGCATGAAGAGTTAGATATGACTAAACAATAGGTGGTGCAGTGGTTAGGGTGAAGGCCTGAGTTCAGCCTGGCCTCACACACTTACCAGCTCTGTGGTCCTTGGTAAGTCACCTTACACCTATTTGCCTCAGTTTTCTCATCTGTACAATAGGAATAATAAAAGCACCTTCCTCCCAGGGTTGTTGTGAACATCAAATGAGATAACAATCATAAAGCGCTTGACACAGTGCCTGCACAAGGTAAGCACTATGTAAGTGCTAGCTAATATTCAACAAGACAGCATATGTAAAGCTCTTGGCAAATGACAAGGCTAGTTATTAACAACAAAGACAACAACAACAACTAGCCTTTTATTTAAGCACCTACTATGTGTCAGGTACTCTGCCAAGCATTTTACAAATGTGATCCTATTTCATCCTCCTAACCACCCTGTGAAGCCACTACTACAAACCCAAGGCTCCTCTTTTTAGCGATGAGGAAATGGGGGCCCAGAGTTAAATACCTTTTTCATTGTCACCCAGTCCATGTTGGAGGCAGAATTCAAATCCAAGTCTCTCCTGACTGCAAGTCCGAGACTCTTTCCACTATGGCACCCTGACTCTGACAGATAAGAGCTGGAAACCACTCTCTCTGTACCCAAGCCGACTTGACAAACTCTGTGCCTGGATACATACCAACACACACAGCCCTTTCTTTATTTTGCCTGACAGCAGCCCCATGTTATTGTGCTCTTGCTAGCCCAAGATCTACAGCCACCAGCTTCCTATCTTGGGCTTCATGAATGGGCACTTTGCCATGTCCAGGGTCCCAGTCCCCTCCATCCCCACACCCCTCAAATACTTCAGTTGAGGTCCTGCTTTTGTCTCGGGTGACCCAGCAGCATGCTGGGACTTCCGCACAGCCCCATTCCTAGCTTTCACCACAGACCCTTATCACTAGCTCACAGGACATGCAAACGACTTCTAGGAATTGCTTTTCGCCTTCTTGATTTGGTTTTGAAAATTGCAGCAGAATGCTAGCTTATATCAGTTGTGTGTGTGTGTGTGTGTGTGTGTGTGTGTATGTGTAGATGTGGGATACTTGGGTGTGCAAGCATGTGCACATGTATATGGGGTCATCTGTATCTCAGCATGTGTGTTCCAGGTGTGAATGCACCTGTTGTAGGGGATATAGGGCTAATTATGTGGGTAAGCATGTATGATACATTGAATAGGGGAATGCATAAATGGAGTATAAATGAGTATGATAAAATGTATGTTTTATACATGTGGTCTATGATCTTACGATTCTGTAGCAAAACCCTTATTCACGAGTGGAAGAGTCCCAGAGCCCTGAAAGACAGTGGAAGCCCCAGGGATTGTCCTTTCTCTGCAAATACCTCCAGTGATCTGCCTCCCCTCTCTGTCTCCCCTCTACATATCCTCCTTTTTCTCCCCTCTTGCCTTTCTTCTCTGCTCTCTTTCTTCCTTCCTTCCTTCCTTCCTTCCTTCCTTCCTTCCTTCCTTCCCTCCCTATCTCCTTTCTTTCTTTCTTTTTTCTCTTTCTTTCTTTCTTTCTTTCTTCCTTCCGTCTTTCCTTTTTCTTTCTATTTCTCTTTCCCCTCCCTCCTTCCTCCTTTCTTTATTCGTCTTATGCTTCCTCTATTTCTTTGCCTTTTTAATTTCCTGGTCCTCTCCTCCCCTCCCCTCCCTTCGGTACCTCTCCTATCCTCTCTCCTCCTCTCTCTTCTCTTCCTCTCTCCTTTCCTCTCCTCTCCTCTTCTCTCCTTCAGGTCATCTCCATAATCAGCCTGGTCTCTGATTAATAGACAGCTAACAAATCATGTCCTTTTCTAGCTAGGTACTCTGCATTCTCTTTCTGCTCTTTTCCCTTTGAACCTGGAAGACAAGGGAGGAAACCCAACATCACTAGAGATCAGACTAATAAGACAGAAAACAGATATGGCACCTTTGGGTCCCAGGCAGCCAGGAAGTCAGGCAGTGAAAGGGGGCTTGAGCAGGGTAGATGAGTCTGTTGCATGTGGGCTGGGCTATGAGCAGAGAATACCTCAGTGTCTCCTTTCATGGCAGCAGGACCCCCTCCATGACTTTCTTTCTGAGACAGAGGCTCATTACCCTTTAGTAGAGGGCCATGTCAGGGCCTCCCCTCACCTCTGCAGAGCTTCAGCTTGGGCCACCCACTATCTGTCAAGGATTTTGCTGCTTCTAGGAGGCTGGGGCCTCCTATAATCTGAATGCAAGGTTCTTTTTTCTTCAAGCTTTGATCTGACCACATTTACCCCAAAAAACCAGCTGGGACTCAAGGCTGACCTCAACATACGTCACCACAGAGCAGGGTGGGTTGATTTTTCTAAGCATTAAGTGTCTAGAAGATGCAGAAATCCCAGGTGCAGTCCAGGGAGGTGAGCCAGGCTGCGCAAACATTTCAGCCTTTGGTGCCTGTCCACTTGAGCTCAGAGTAAGGCAGGAAAGGGGTGCCCATGATAATAGGGAGCTTCTCAATGGCCCTTCAGCAAAGGAAAGGCGTTTCCCAAGTTCAGAGGCAGACTGATTAGGTTTCAGAAAATATCAATGTTCAGTGAAAAGAATCCTGGATTTGTAGGCAGAGGGACTGGGTTCAAATCTCCCCTCTTTGACTCTAATCTTTCTGGCTTTCAATTTCTTTGTGAAATTAGCGATTGGACATAACTTTCACTCTTCTTTTTGAAGTGACTCATTATTGAACAAGGCAGAATCAGAAGAACAGTACACGCAATGGCTCCAGGGAGGTAAGTGAAAAGAACGGCAAGAAGATGAAATGAGGAGCTAGATAATTACAATAAACCAAGCCCTGGAGAAGATCTGAGAAAATATACCTTCTGCCCTCCTTTGCAGAAATGGTGGTGGTGGCCTATGGATGTGAAATGGTACATACATTGTCAAGCAAAGTTAATGCCTTGGTTAGTTTTGCAGAACTTTAAAAAATCTCTTTTTCTTATATTTTTGTTATAAGGGACGGCTCACTGGATAGCTGAGAAGGGGGAGGCTATATTAGAAAAAAAACCCACTAAAACACATTAATAAAAGTAAGATCTTTTTAAGAAAAAAAAAATCATTGTTTGTTAGGATCATATATTTAGAACCAGAAGGGAAATTAGAGATCACCTGGTCCAATTTTGTCATTTTATGGATGAGAAAATTAAGGTCTAATTAAGTTATATAACTTGCCAAAGGACAGAGTAGTATCAAAGACAGAATTTGAATCTGGGGCTTCTTGACTCCGGCAGCTAGGTGGCTCAGTGGATAGAGTGCTGGGCCTGTTGTCAGGAAGACCCAAGTTCAAATCTTACCTCAGATATGTACTAGCTGTATCTACATACTAGCTCTGTATGACCTTAGAGAAGTCATTTAACCCTGTTTGCCTCAGTTTCCTCATCTGTAAAATGAGCTGGAGAAGGAAATGGCAAACCCCTCTAGTATCTTTGCCAAGAAAACCCCAGAAAATGACTGAATGACCCCTGACTCGTGACATTTATTTAGCACTTTTAAGTTTACACAGCATTTTACATACATGTTCTCACTTAGCCATCTTGACAGCCTTGGAAGACAGGGATTGAAATCATTATCATTCCCATGATACAGATGAAGTTCTGAGATGGAGAGACCTGGCTAAGGACCACACATCTATCAAGGAGGAGAGATTCGAACTCAAGTCTTCCTGACTCGCCAGGTTCAACACCTTCTCCACACTGTCCTCAGGACTTACCAGAGTGTTTATGGAACGGAACTGATGTGGGAGGAATTCGCTGGCCGTGAGAACTGTGTTTACTGCTGAGTGGCGGTTGTTTGGGGGATGTGTTTCATGTTGGTGCGATGGAGAGAGACTTGAAATGCCAACAGAGCTCAGCTTGCTAATAAAAGCCGTGAGTGATGAAAACATTCGGATGGAGGCAAAAGGCAGAAAAAATCTGCTGCCTCTCCCTTCCTACCAACAATGCAGACTGGATGGATTGGCCTTGCCTGTAAATACCATTTATTTTATACCTTGCCTGTCCCCCAAAAAGCAGAAGGTCTCAAGAGGCCAGGCTGTGCAGGATAGGAATCATTTTGTAGTGGACCCTAGAGAGGAAAATCTCTTTATCCCAACTCTGGGGGAGATGGTCCATGGGGATGGACATAGTCAGGAGGAGAAGGGAAATCACAGGTGGAGCCTGGCGGGGCTTTCTCTGCCATTGGTCAAAAACCCCTTGTTTTCATACTGGGAACCCCACGTACTCAGAGGTGTGTGGAATTAAGGCTTAGGAGATGGTCCAAAAGGAGAGATGCTCGAGGGAGAGGTGGGTGATGAGTAGTGGTACTCTGGATGTGACTTTTTAACATCAAAACCAGATTTTGGACCCATTTCCCAGTGCTTGGGATATAGTGGTAGACCCTTAAATCTTTGGTGATTAATTAATTGATTCACAGACATATTAGATAGTATTCTGGCTGACATAATAGAAAGTCAGTCAGGGGACTGGAGTCAGGGGACCCGAGTTCGAGTCCTCCATCTGTCAGAGATCAGGCATGTGATGTGTAAGGCTCTTTATCTCACTAATCTCTCTGAGCCCCAGTTTCCTCATCTGTAAAATGAGAGGTCTGGACCAGGTAGTCACATAGATGCCCCCCAGCTCTAAATCCACAATAATAGTATGCCTTTGAGAAAATGCATAAGGATAAAATGACAATATTTGGTGCTTCTTGGTACAGAGGAAAGAGCACTGGGCTCCAGAGTCAGTGAACCTAGGTTCAAATCCCACTGTTGACACTTATTATCTGTGTGACTGGGAACAAGTCACACCTTAGGTATTAGTTTTTTTCATCTGTAAAATGGGGGAGGAGGTGGATTATATGCTGTCTGAGGTCTCTTCCCAGCTCCAGATCATTTATGTTTTCATGAATACCTTGTTATAATATTTTCTCCAAGGATCCAAGGCTCATGGGCTGGGGACAATTGGACAAGGCCATGCCATGAACTCTCCAACTGACTTATTGGCAGGTGATAAGGGAACTGCTGTCCCTGCATGTTCTACAGGGAAGAATCACCTTTCCTTATACTATATAATGGAATCACAGAATCAGAAGGGCCTCTGTGTCCATCCCAGAATCCTCTGGGGCCTTGGATTTGGCATCGAATGATCCAGGTTCCCAGATCTGCCACCTACTACCTCCAACAAATTCCTTAACATCTCTGGGCTTCAACGAGGACATTTGATTAGATGGTCTTGAAGACCCCTCCCACTTGAAATCTGTGCTCCTGGTGTATCTGAGGAGTATCTTTCATAATCTCCCCAGTAAGTGTCCAGCTACCTTTGCTTGGAGTCCAGAGGTAGGACATGTGCCACTTTTGGATAGGTCTCTTTGTTAGGAAGTTTTCCCAAAATTGATCAAGTCTACATGGCCCTCTTCATTTTCCATCCACTACTCTTAGTTCTCTCAGGGACCAAGCTGAAGAACCATACTACCCTCATACTAATTCCAAAGTGGGTTTGATTGTCCCATCCTTCTCCCTCTGGAAAGGGCCAGACCCTTTCCTGGGGGCATTCTCCACCAGCACCTGGTTATGCGATGACTAACACAGAGGCCTGCCTAACAGCCCTCCCTCCCTGGCCACTGGGGAGTGAGGTTGACAAATGGCCGGTTTAGAATCATGTCATGTCCACGGCATCCCGGGGGAAATGCGGGAGTCTCTCCGAATGCCTTATTGCCCACCTGTGGCTGAGGCGATGATCAATCAGACTGATCAGATATGGCAAACGCGGTAACTGATCCCAGGCCGGTGTCGGACTGCCAGGACTTGAGGTTAACATGACAAATGGGAGGATGGGGAGGGAGAGCCAGGCAGAGGGAAAGAGACAGCATATTAAGTGGTGAACTTGAACGCAGTTTAGGGATCTCCCGTTAACATCGATACCCTTTAATGCTGAGAACATTCTCTTCCCATTCATCAAACAGGCCCCAGGTGCATTGCTGAGACCAAGGGGGATGGGGAAGGCAGAGAGGTAGGGGCAATGAAAAACCTGGAAGGGTTTTGCTGGGGGAACGGGGGGAGCAGAGGCTCAGTCCACTAAGGAGTAACAAGAAACCTCCAAGCCCCAGCCCCTATTTAGGGGCTCTGATCTTAAGTCTAAAAGAAAGGCCATTCTTTGAACCTACTCCATTCTCACATTACATGAGTAGGGAGCAAAGGTTGGGTGGTTGGGCACAAGCCGGGGACAAGGAGACTGTGCTTCCAGTTCCATACCCCAGCCCAATTAGCATCTCAACTCTTGGTCCATGGTCCCTGAAGGCACCCTTGGGGGCTCTGTGCTCTGCCATACAGTGTGAGGCTCAGGCATATTCCAAGTATTATATAATGGCTCCTTTTCTTCATTCAGGGGTTGAGCCAAGGTTGATCCAGCAGACTTGGCTTTGTCCCACAATTAATGAACTGCCTGCTCATACCTAATGGACTCTTTATTGACAGGTTTGCACAAAACCAGCCCTTCACCAGCCCCTCCACATGACTGGAAACTCTACTCCATGGCCAGCTCTGCTTAGAGAAACCCAGGGAGGAAGAGTTCCTTCAGCCTCTATCCTGGGCAGACCACATCTAAAGGGCTCAGTTCAGTTCTGGGCACCACATTTTAGGAAGGATTTTGGATAAAGGGAGGGCACCTGGATAGAGTAGAGCATTGAGGGCAAGCCATATCATGACCCATTAAAAGGACAGAAGAGAAGGCTCAGGAAGGAAAACTGCCATATGGAAGAGACTAGATCTGTTTTGCCTGGCCCTAGAGGGAAGACCTAGGTGTCCAGGAGTGTAAGTGAAAGCTACAGAGAGGCAGATTTTAGTTTGAGGTAAGGGAAAACTTCCTAACAATTAAAACTGACCACAAATGGAAAGGCTATTTCTGGTAACAGTGATTCCTCCTCAGTGAAGTTCCCCAAGCAAAAAGCCAGATGGACGAACGCTCGTAGGATGTATTTTAATGGGAATTCTTGTTCATATCTGGGTTGAACTATATCAGCCACAGAGGTTCCTTTCAATGCTGAAATTCTGTGACTCTGACTGCTTGCTTTTGGCCAGGGCCATGCCAGAGAGGCCCTGAATGCCAGCTGCTCGGAGCCTCGGCACTCTGTCAGCTCCTGAGTGTAAGGCTCCCGCTTTCCTCCCGCTGTTGGTGTTGATGAATCAGGATGAATCAGACCTTTCTTGGGGAAGCAGCTTCCACAAAAGGACGTTTGAGTCAGACATAATTGGAAGGGAAAATATACTGGCTTTAACAGAAAACAGCTTTCTGAATTGTTGGGGTCTTTGCCTCCCTCAAAGCCTCTTCCACTTAAGGGTTTGGCAAGGTCTGCCTGGGAAGAATTATCAACACGAAGAGGTGTCCAGAGTCAGAAGCTAGCATGGGGAAGTGTCACCCCCTCTATTAAAGGGACCTGATGGCCACATTTGCTGGTGGGCTCATCTTCCACCCTAGTCTGCCCAAGACACAGCCACAGACAAGAGGAAACCTGATTTTGGCCCTGGTACAAGTAGAATTGGGAGATTACCTCTGAGACCATAATTCACACTTCCTCCCCCACCCAAAAAAGAACCACTGAATCTTTCATGGAAGTTCCCAAAATATGTGTATACACACATGCATTTAAGAGGAGCACTTTCCAAACCTGAGTCATTTTCATGTGAAATGCACAGTATTTTCCCCATCTGTCCCCTTCCCTCCACTCACACAACCATCACCTTAGCATGTAACCTCATCACCTCTCTCCTGGACTATTGTGACAGTCTCATAATTATACTCCCAACTGCCTGCCTCTGCCCTCTCCAGTCTTTCCTACCCAGTTGCCAAGAGTCTCTCTAGAATTAAAGCCTGACCATGTCAATTGTCTCATCAAGAGCCTCCCCTGGCTCCCTATTCCTAGAATAAAGCACAAATCCTTCAGCATGGCAGTTCAAGCTTTTCAGAATCTGACCTTGGTCCCCTTTCTTAGAATGACAGTTCCATAGATGTTCTATGTTCTAGCCAAACTGGAAGATTCCTAAAATTCCACATTCTGCCCCTGTTTCTGATGCCTAGAATGCTCCTAATCCTCTCCTCTGTCTCTTAGAGTCATTCCTAGTTCTCTCTCAAGGTTCAGCCCAGATGCATGCCATGTCCTCTAGAGGAAGCCTTTCCTGGGTCCCTTACTCTTTGGGGTCTTCTCCTTCCAACTTGAGGTTTCATACATATACTTATTTTGTGTTCCACCTTGCCCCCAATCCCAACAGAATGCATGCTCCTTCAGGTCAAGGACTGCTTAAAAATTGTCTATTATCTCTAGCATCTATGTTTTACACGCAATAAATGATGAATAAAAGTTCAGTGGATTGGAATAGACAATTAATTGCACAAGTCTTCTCCTGACCTATTTTATAATTTTATTTCTTCCTCATAAGAATCACATTTCCTCATCAGAAGAACCTCAGTGTCATAGCTGGAAAGGAGTTCAGAGGCCATCTAGTGCAATCCCCTTAGAAGAAAATGACAACCAGGGAGGTTAAGTCACTTGCCTAAGGTCACATAGAGACAGGATTTGAACTCAGTTCCTCTGACTCCAAAACCAGAGCTTTCCCCACTGCATTCCATTCTCAACATATGAGCAATGTTCTTCTAGTAGAGAGATCTTAGGAAGATGGAGGCATCACCTCCAGTCCTGTTGTCTGCTTTCCTTTCCTCTCAGAGAGGAGCAT
>CM053588.1:36300192-36345496 GCA_028646515.1 Pseudochirops corinnae | reverse complement strand
TAAATGGAGACTGAAGCAATCTACATGCTATCATTCTTTTTCATGTTTGGTTTTCTTTCTTTTTTCCCAGTGATCACTCCATTGGTTACAACCCTTCTATACAACCAGATTATTGTACAATGTGAAAGTATTTGCAGATCCTATACTTGCTTGTATGCCGCCATGGCGGGGGAGGAGGAAGGGAGGAGAAAGAATTTGAAACTCAAGAGATTGTGGAACTGAATCTTGTACACTAAAAGTAAATAAACAAGTCAATGAAAAAAATTCTCCCCAGGAGTTGAATAGGAGGGGGAAAGGACACTGCCATTGTCATCTGAGGAGCTGATCTCATCCTTGCTCCTTCCCACCTGTGGTCTCTTCTAGCAGGGGTAAATATTGAACGACCATTTCTCTTCGGGGGGGTGGAGGGGATATGCATGAGATACTTTTAAATTTAACCTACATTAAAAATTTTCTCCATTGTTTTCTTAAATCTAGACAATTGGCAAAATAATAAATCAAGTCCTGATTGATAGTATTTGTTGATTTCTGAGGTAGAAATGCCATGATGAAAATTTAACAATCGTCTCTCATGAGCGTGTCTAAGAAGACTCTCACACCGCCTACTTCCAACTCTCCTCTGATGCATTCTTTGTGTAGTTCTATAACTCTATGATATTATAATACTATGTATATTGACATCTGGGTTCTTGTGGACTCCGAAGTCCTTTCTTTCTCCAGCTCTCTGGTATGAACCCAGCTTGGGTGAGAAGAGAGCTCTGCCATAGGGGAGAGAGTCCCATGGGCTAGCCTTGAAGGTATCTCCAAAGAATCTGCTGGACAGTTGGTGTTTGCTCTGAATGAAATCTAAATTGCACAGATCTCAGGAGTCGAGACGACATTTAGCTCTTTCATATTTGTAGTTCTCTTTGCTCCCTGTCTCCTCTGGGTGGTAGAGACACGTAGCGAGAGCTAAGGGCTAAGGGCTGAGCTTAATTTGCTGTGTTTTCAGAATTCTCCTCCTACCTCCATTATCTTCTTTTTGTATGTCTGAAGGGCAGAGCATCTGATCACTTTACCATTACAGTCATCTCTGTTGTTAATTCCCAGGAACTCGTTACAGGGTCTGCCAAGCCCACAGTCAACAAACCCATATTACTCACTTGAATGGATTCTTGGAAACTCAGGCTTATTTGCAAGGCAAAATTAATGAGAAAAGAAAGACTTAAACTAGATAGTCATTTATGACTTCCACTGTGGCCAGCCTTCTTCCCCTTGTGGAGTGATGTGTTTTTCTTTTTTCTTTTTTCTTTTTCCCCCCTTTTCGGAAAATAATGCTATGCTTAAAGAACATGAAATTGAGTTGGCCCTGTATTGCCTGTGGAAGCCCGTTTGGCCCTGGAGGAACTTCTGGCCTCAGGGGCCTTCCAATTTGCTCTCCAGTGTCTATAAATGGCACGTTCTTAAATGTCTGGAGCATTTGAGATGCCTGTTTTCAAATATCACTTAGAAACTGACAAATTTACCGAGCATCTTTGGGTCCCAATTCGCCATGTAAGGATAGCTGGGTGGATCTGATTTTGCGTTCTGATACGAGTCCCAGATAACCCCACTCTCTTCTCTTTCTCCCCCCCTCCCAGTCTCTACCTGCTGCCATCATGCCCAAGGACACTCTCCACTACCACCTCCACCATCAGCACCCCAGAGAGCAAAGAATGCAGTGGAGAAGTTAGGGACGTGACAGGAGAAAATGAAATTAACCATTCCTAATGGCCACCAAACTTGCCCAGTGTCAGCCGTGCTCCTGTGTGCCACGGAGAGACTATAATAACCACACAGCTAAGATACAAGCCCTCTCTCTGGCAAGACCCCCATGACAGGACTTGGAAGGCAGGTGTTACTGTAATTAGCTATTGTTTGACTATCAAAAGTCAGAGCTGATTAAAGCCAGTAAGTACAAATGCACTATTTTATTCCAAAGAATATTATGAATTGCACGCTGGGGCTCTTTCAGTATGGACCTTCCTTCCGGAGTCTGCTAAGAGCCCATGCCAGCAGTAATCAAACGTAAAATCTGCATAAACCTTCAGGGTTTTTTAATTCAAGCAGAGACCTTTCATTAGAAATATGTTACTTTATGAAATCTGGTCGCCAGCAAGGGGAGAAAAATGTGACTTCTTAAGGAAGTGAATGGCATCTCTCCAGTGATTAACCCAAGATTAATGGAGAGCTCCCACTGCTAAGCCTAAGTCCATTTTATTGCTAATTCATTTAGGTACCATTTCAGATATCCTTGATGAAAGTCACCTGCTAAGTCGTCAGGTTTTGGCAAGCGAGGCTAGCCATTATGGTCCAATCCTAAATACAAGTTTTATTAAGGAAGCTTTGAAAAGTGTCTGGTATTAGGCTCATTCTTTAAAGGATATTCTATTTAATGTACTCAATTAGTTAAAAATTTGGATCCACATTCATTAATCAAAAATGAACGTGACTGTTACACTTTGTACCCCCCTTTTTCAATTCTTCACCCCCTCCTCTTTCCCTTCTTCTGTTCCCCTCCTTCTCCCACCCCCTGTATAGATCTTTCTTATTTGTAAAGAAGGGCTGTTTGTCTCACATACAGAGGCACATGCTCACATACATACACACACACACACACACACAATTAAACTCCTTTCAAAAGCTTTTGTGCACCTACTAGGTGCTAGACCCTGTGTGAGATGTTGAGGATACAGAGATTAAAAGAGAAGAGGGTCCTGACCTCAAAGAGTCTACGTTATACTGGGGGGAAATAACGTACAATCAGGAAAGTAAAATTAAAAATAAAATAAAATAAATGCCAAGTAATTTCAGGGTAGATTTGGGGGGAGCCTTAACAATTGGTGTGAATGGGTAAGATGGGAAAGGCAAATGCATCTATATTCAAAAGGAATATACATAGGATGCCACAGGCAGTTTCATTAAAGGGCAGTGGGTGAGGGAGGGAAGGGAAAGTTTAAATAATAAATATAACTTAAGCCCAGGATGAGCATTCTTTGTTCATTGAGGCTTATGCACTATTTAGGAAAACTCTATTCTCCCTCTCTCCCTCTCTCCCTCTCTCCCTCTCTCTCCCTGTCTCTCTCCCTCTCCCTCTCCCTCTCCCTCTCCCTCTCCCTCTCCCTCTCCCTCTTCCTCCTACTCTCTCTCTCTCTCTCTCTCTCTGTCTCTCTGTCTCTCTCATTCTCCCCCCTCCCCATAAAATGTCAAGAAGAGATCATAGACCTAAGGCTGAGAGGTAATATATCCTATGGGCATCAGCTGAAGGAAATGGGCACGTTTAATGGGGGAAGAGAAAACTCAGGGGGCCATGAGAGTCATCTCTGGGTGTCTGAAAGGCTATTGAGTAGAAGAAAGATTAGATTTGTTCTGTTTGGCCCAAAAGTATAAAATTGAGAGCTGCAAAGAAGCATCTTTAGGTTCTATGCGAGAAAAATCTTCCTAGCAATTAGAGATGTCCTAAAGTCCAAAAGGAACTGACTGGGGAGGTGGCTGGTTGCCCTTTGCTGGAGATTTTAAAATGGGGGCTGGATGAGGCACAGAGGCTATATGTTCTAGGTATAGGTTGGGCTACAAGGTCTCTGAGGACCCCCCCCTTCCACTCTTGGATTTTGGGGTTATCTGATGGTGAAGGCAAAGCTTGCTTTTTCTCCCTCTTCTCCATCTTTCCTCTCATTTAATCTCCTGCAAAATCTAAATCTCCCTTCTCAGTGTCTCGGCTCTCTCTCTTGAATGGGAAACGTAAACTGAGTTCAAAACCATAAGGATTTGGCTCAGGAGAAAGTAGGTACCAAAGATGCTGGTAAGGAGAAGTGAGAGATTCAGAGTTTCTGGCTGCAGCTCCCTCTCTGAGGGTTCTACTTTGGACTCCTTTCTACTCTCCAGCTGTATCATTATAGTCCTGACTACATATTTTAACCGGTGGTTTTCCCTCCATCTCATGGAAGAGACAAGAGAGGAAAAAGATTTAGAAAATAAAATGATGCTTTTATGGCACATTCTGGCTGTGTTTGGAGGAGGGGGTTTGTTTTGTTCTCAATTCAGATTTTGTTCATTCTCACAGAGACCCAGTATAGAGTTAGGTATTTTATGGATTTGATGGACATTCATCCTGGATGTGTGTGTGTGTGTGTGTATGTGTGTGTGTGTGTGTGTGTGTGTGTGTGTGTGTGTGTGGTGAAGGAGGCAGGGAGGATGCCTTTCTGAAGGTCACTTTGGCTTAATTCCCATGAAGAAGCAAACACAAGTTTATAGTCTATACTCTGTACTCCATGTTCTCTTTGAAATGGTTCAAGACCCTTCTTTCTCTGTGGTTTCCCTTGCTTACTCTAAGCTTGGTGGACTGAGGCAGAGTGGGCTAGAAATTGCACCATTTCTGCGAGACCCTACGTAAGCTAGCTGACATTAACCCTTTGTAAACACAAACCTTCCTACACTGGATAGATTGCTGGATCTCAAGTTAGGAAGTCCAGGGTTCAAATCCTGCTTCAGACACTTACTAGTCATGTGATCCAGAATGAGTCCCTTAAAAAACAAACAAACCTCTATTTGACTCGGTTTCCCCAATATGGAAATGCAAAATTTCCTCCATGTAAAATTATTTTACTTTGATTTCCCAATTTAAAGTGGGGATAACAAATAGCACTGAACTCTTGGGGATGTTATAAGGATAAATTATGCGATAAAATACTTTACCAACCTAAAAATCTTTATGAGTGTTAGCTGCCATCATCATTTTCATTGCCACCCTCACCATCTTCATACTGGGGTATAGAAATGGACTGGTAGGAAATCCTGCGGCATAACAGATACACTTCACATTTCTTTTCTGTCACTAACTAGCTGTAGGATTTGGGCAAATCATTTAATCTCTCTGAGCCTCAGTTGTTCCATCTGTATAATGGTCATAATTACTAATACTAACCTTCCTCAGTTATTTTGAGGCTCAAATGAGCTCTTTGAAATCAGTGAGTAAATTGAAAAAGCTTTTGGTAAGTACTTAATATGGATAAAACACTATGCTAAGGGATAGGAGTTTTTGTCTTTTTTTCACTCATGGCTGACTCTTTATAGCCCCATTTGGGGTTTTCTTGGCAAAAATACTGGAGTGGTTTGCCATTTCCTTCACTGGTTCATTTTGCAAATGAGGAAACTGAGGCAAATAGGCCCAGGGTCACACAGTTAGGAAATGTTTGAGGTGGGATTTCAACTCAGGTCTTCCTGACTCCAGGGGTGGTACTTTATGCACTGCACCACCTAGCTGACCAAGGGTAGGGATACTAATAGAAAAATAAGGCAGTCCTAGCCCTAGCATCCTACAGAGTAAGACAACAGATACAGAAGGTTTCAGAAATGTGAATTATTGATTATCAAAGCATAAGGGCCACACCTGGTGCTTTTTCTAGAGGCAAGAGCAGAACAAGGGGATCCCTAAAAGGTATCTGGAAAGTAGGGGTGGGAGTGAGGGAAATCACCAATCCAATTAGCTGCCAGATCTTCTGGGTTCTACCTGCATGACTTGTTTCACATCTATCTCTTCTCTCCACTTCTTTGGCCGCCATCTTGGTTCTGACCCTTTTCATCCCTCACCTGTGCTTCTCTCTCCCCTCCTCCCTCTATCTTCCACATAGGTGCCAAAGTGATAAAAGGGAGATCTGAACATGGTATTCCACTGCTGCAGAAACCTCAACAGCTTCTCAATATCTCTAGGATAAAATAGCAGCTCCTCTGTTTGGCATTTAAAACCCTTCCCACCTTCCCAGCCTAATGTTACATTACTCCCCATCAGGCACTCATCCGGCCAGCCGAATGCTTACTCACTGCCCCCAGTCATTCACATTCCAACTCAGCCTCCATGACTTTGCATAGGTTGGTTCCCATATCTAAAAATGCTTTCCTTCCTCATCTCTGCTATTTGAAACTCCCATCAAAGCTTATCTCAAAGACCACCTCCAACCAGAGCATGTTCCTGATTACTCTAGTTATGACTACATGTCCTTACCCAGACATTACTTTTTATTCTTTATATATTTGATATTTATTCTCTATGTAATATCTAAAATGTGAGCTTCTTGAGGACAGGACTCCTTTTTTTTCCTTTGAAACCTAGCACAGAGCCTGGTATACAGTGGATGCTTAATAAATGCCTGTTGAGGCCAACACACATATATTAACTGCTTACTGTGTACTTGGACCTAAACTGAGCCTTTAGTAGATACTAAAAAACTGATATAGCCGATTAACAGGTAATTATTGAGCATCTGCTATTTATAAAGCTCAGATGTAGGAATGCAAGCATGAGATTTAGAGACAAAACATCCAGGTTCAAATCTTAGCCCTGACACTTGCTTGTTGGGTGACTCTGGGCAAATCACATTGCCCCTCAGAGTCTCCAGTCCCTCCATAAGGAAGAGAAGGATTCCTTCTCTGTTGGACTAATTGAATTAATCCCTTGTAGCTCTGATGTATTTTGTCTCTGTGGGCCTGGAAAAGGCCCTAGGGATGTCAGATACCCAAGAATCAGGTTCCTTCTCCATCCTCAGAGCTCAGCCACCAGGAGAAGAAGGAAAGTTAGGTGCAAAGTATATTCCCACAAATCCCCTGGCATCTTCTTGACTCTGATTGTAAGGAAAAAACAAAACAGTCATTGACAGGGAGTATGGCCTTGTAAGAACAGCACTGGGCACAGAATCCAAAGACACCAGTTCTCAAACAAATCCTAACACTGGTGCATTGTAGGACACTGGACAAGCCGCTTAAATCCTCTGGGTCTCAGTTTCCTAATCTGTAAAATGAAGGCAATATCCCTGCCCAGCAGACCTCACAGAACTGTTGTTTTGAGTTCATGTGGTACAATGGAAAAAGTACTGGATTTCAAGTCCTTGGAACTGGGTTCAAATCTTGCCACTGACCATGTGGCCTTGGGCAAGTCCCTTAAAGTTTCTAGCCTCAATTAACTTCTCTGATAAGTAAGGAGATTTGACAAGTTGACTTCCAAGGTCCTTTCCAATTCCTAATCTATATTAATAGAAGTTATTCAATGAATAGAGAATAAAACACACATGGTAAACCACAACACATTGTCATTTATGCTTGTTGAATGGATGCATACTCTTTATCCTAAAAAACCTCTCTAGTTTGAACCCCAAGACTAAAGTATTACTTAATTTTGAAAACTTTGAAGGATTATGTAAATGTCAGATGTTATTATAATTATAGTTATTTTACATTTTCATTTATTATTATAATAATTTATTCAAATAAGATAATAATTGTGAAGTGCTTAGCACCTAGTAAGCGTATTTGAATATTGGCTATTATTAATTGTTACGCTGATTATTCATTTGAGCCAGCACGGTGGAGTGGACAGAGAGTCAACCTTAGAAGCAGAAGAACTGTGTTCAAATTTAGCTTCTGACTGTGACAGATGGACAGATGACATCATCTCCCAGACAACCCTCCAAGTTATGGCTGAGCCATCAATGTGCTTTGGTTGAGGCTGTTTATAACCTGGAGGCTCCCAACAGAAATAGGCTTTTAGTCCCTTCCCAAAAATAAATTACAAGCATAGTTCCCCTTTCTATAGTTCTTCAGGGGTTACCATATATTTTCCTCCCAATCTTTAGAGGTTGAGGATAGTACCAAGATTATTGTATCCATTTTACAGGCGGAGAAAGTAAAGTTCTGAGAGGTAAAGTGACTGCCCAAGGTCATATGACTAATTAGAGCACACAGGACCTGTGTGGTAGTATGTGTGTGGTTTGGGGGTAAATTTTGGAGACAAAGTAGCTTCCAACCTAAAAATGACTTTGAAGTGCCCCTGGGATGGTCCTGATTCATTTCAAGGTATATATATACGTATACCTTTAACTAGGCAAGAATAATTCAGGGAAAGGGGTTTTAAAAAAATAAAACTAACAGCCTGTCCCAGAACTATTGGAAGAACCCAGACGATTGACTCAACGTTTCACTAGCATTGACATTAATCAATCAGTCAGTGGGCTAGCCTTGGAATCAGGGAGACCCGAGTTTGAATCCTCCTCCTAATACTCAATAGCAGTGTGACCCTGAATCTGGACATTCAGCAAACCTTTCTAAAGCTCCTACTGTGGAAGTGAATACAAAGACCAAAGCGAAGTAGTCCTTGCCCTCGGGAAGATTCCAGTTTACTGGAGAAGACAGCAGGTAGACATATAGGTATATATGAAGGGAGATAGGAGTTAGACTTAGGATTTCATTGGTATAGTGAACTCCCAGGTAAGGAAACTTCCCCCACCAATGCAGAAGAGTACCTGTAATTTACCATTTTAGAGAGTTACCTAGAGCAACTTACCCTGAAACAAGTAATTTACCCAGGATCACACCATCATCATGTGCCAGAGGTAGAGCCTGAATCCAGGTCTCCCTGGCTCCAAGGCCAGATCTCTATCTACTAGGCTATACAGAAGAGGTGCCAAAAACAAATATATAGTAGCAGCTGGAAGGAACTAGGAAAGACCTAAGGTAGATGATAGATATGAGCTGTGCTTCGAAGGAAAAGAAGAAACCATCCCTCACATTTCCATCTTACTTTGAGGCCTTTGAAAGACTATCTCGAACCACAATTTTGTGCAATGGGGAGATAAGTAAGTAGTGGAAGTCTTATTATCATACTCATTTTACAGACAAGCAAATGGAGTCTCAGAGAGGTCAAGTGATCCCCTCAGAGTGACCCATAGCAAGGTCAAGAATTATCTTGCTTTTGCCTTCATATCTCCAGGACCCAGCACACAGTAGGTACTTAATGCATGTTTATGGTACTCAGAGGGGAAGTGATTTTTCTCAGTCACACAGCTAACAAGTGTCAAAAGCAGGATTCAAATCTGGGTCTCCTTCATCCCAAATGTAGGAGTCTGACACCTCCAGGATCTCATCCCACCTCACAAGGTTCCCCGGGGGGTCTTGTAGACTCTGAAAGGCCAGTGTTCTTCAGTCTTGCATGACCCCAGACTACAGGCCAATTCTACACTCAGCCATCCTCACACTTTTGGGGATCACAGAAAACCCTGGGCAGAGAGGTGCTTGGAAAAGAGCCCCAGGCCAGCAGCACATCTGGGAATCCTGCCTATTTTGTCTAAAACATGACAGCTTTGGAACGTTGAGAAAACCAACGAAAGGTGGTAAGAAGTACAAGTACCTAAGTGGGCATTAAGGCAGGAAAATATCGTAGAATTTAGAACTGAAAGTGCTTAAAAGGTCTTCTGGCTTTTTTTTTAAAAAAACCTTATTGTATTTTAATTTACTTTATTTCATTGTACTTAACTTAGTTTTATCTTGTCCAATTTTATTTTGATTTTATCTCATTTTATCTTATCTTAATTTATTTTTCAAATCTTTAATTATAGAAATAATTAATATGGATTCCCAGGGAGGATTGTGACTTGAATAAGGTCATACAACTTAAAAGTGACTGAGTGAGGACTCAAATGCAGACCTCTGACTGTAATTTCTAATCTAAGATTCTTTCTAATATGTGACCAGAATATTAGCCCAGTGCTCAGAGGACCTAACCCTGCTCCTGAAGTTTTCTACCTATGTGACCCTGGGTAAGTCACAAATCTTCCAGGCCCTCGTTTCCTCATTTGTAAAATGAGAGCATTGGACTTTGAGGTTCCTGACCCTATATGCCCTCATCTCTCTGTTTTAGGCATTTTTTCATAAATTTCACCATTGGTTGACTGTATGATCTTAGCCAAGTCACCTCCTTCCTCGGGGACCTCAGTTTCCCTCTTTGTAAAATGATAGGATCCTACTGGAATGATCTAGAGTCTTTCCCAACTCTAAAGTTCTAATATTGTTTTCATCTCCCTGGTTTTCAATTGTTTCCCAGGGGGAGGTTTGGTTTTGGGCTGATTGATAATGTAGGAAAATGTGAATTTTTTAGCCCAATGCATCCTCTTGTCTCTCCCCTCTACTTTACAACACCTCTGGGGCCCAGCTGGACACTAATGTTCATTCCATTAAGTAATCCAATCACAGCACAAGTGTCTGCTAGAGGTGCATTGCAGATTGGGGCAGCACCTCTCCAGGGCCAGGATTGCTGGTGAGGTCCTTGGATACATCACTCTGACTGAAGAGATGTACACAGTAGGAAAGAGGTGTACATTCTGCTCTGTTTTTCAAAGCAGGATTAAGTCTTTTGGAAAGACTTTCAACTGAATTTCAAAATTCAATGGCAGAGGAATTGGGGCTTCTTAATTTTGGAAATGGGGATGGGGGAAAGGGAACAAAATTATTTGAATATAATCATTTTCTAAAGAGTATTTTTTGAAAGAGTTGGAGACCCACCTTTCATGTTGGATTGTTTTTCTCCTGCTTTGCTGGTCTTAGATCCAGGAAGATATAGAATGATGTGCTCTCTCTGATGCATACTGTCTGTGTGTGCCTGAGAATGTCACTTATAGAGGAGTCGGGAAAACCTGAGCTCAGATTCTACTTACTATCTGTATGACTCTACGTAAGTCACTTCCCCTCTCTGGGCCTCAGTTTCCTCATCTGTAAAATCAGGCAGTTGGATCTGATAGACTCTAAGGTCTCTTCCAGCTATCGTCCACTCAGAGTTGTAAGCCAATACTGTGAAATTCAAATAGAAATGAATCCCTGAACTGACAAATTCACTTAAAAAGCTACATATGAGCATTATTTATGTATTGTGTTTTTATTTATTTTGTTAAACATTTTTCAGTTGTGTTTTAATCTGGTTCAGATCCCTCTCAGGAGTTTTGCCCAGTTTAACATCTCTGTTAGGCAATTCTCTTAGACTGTAAATTACAGATAAGGCAGGTTGAGGGATACTGATGAAATCCTAGTTTCTCTTTCAGTGATTTGACAGGGTCACAGAAGTAGTAATAGTGGTAGTAGTAGTAGTAGTAGTAGTAGTAGTAGTAGTAGTAGTAGTAGCAGCAGCAGCAGCAGTAGTAGTAGTAGTAGTAGTAGTAGTAGCAGCAGCAGCAGCAGTAGTAGTAGTAGTAGTAGTAGCAGTAGTAGTAGTACTTGCTGTTGTTTCAGCTGTGTGAGACTCTTCATGACCCCATCTATGTGACTCAGATGCCATTCTAGATCTGGAATTTTAGTTCCCATCGCTTGGCTTACGTCTTTTCTTTCTTTATCTCTTAGACTTGTTGAACAAACATTTTTGAAAGGCCATAAAGAGCAGTTGTTAGAAGACCTGACCTGTAGCTCGGAGGACCTGGGTTTGAATTCTACTTCTGATTCTTCCTAGGAACGAGGTCATGAATAATATATCTCTTTGAACCTCATTTTTTTTTTCATCTCTAAAATGGGAATATCCACAGTATCTATGTTTCACAAGGTTCTTGTGGGGCTCAAATGAAATAAAGGATGTGAAAGATTTTGCAAAATTAAAGCGCTATGCAAATATTAGTTGTTGGTGTTTTTTTTAATGTGTTTTTTTAAAACAAAAGTATTTCTTGTAAATCATGTTTTCAAAGGGAGGATTCTTTGTCGATGACAGTAGATGCTGCCTTAGATGTCTCTTTGTCTCCACAGTGCCTAACCCTGCGGTGAACTGCTGAAATGTACTCCGAGTATACTCATTGAATAAAATAAGGGTCTAATGATTCTATTCTGAGAACATCCAATCCTGAAAAATGAGGACCTGGACCCAATTGTAGATCTTCTTGGCCCTTGCTTGTCTCATGTGTTAAATAAGAGTTGATTTAGATAATAATTTTAATTAGCTACATTAATGAAGACATTTATGTAAAGCTTTTAAGGCATTCTGGGTGCTTGCCCCCATAAAAGATCATTAAGGTCCCTTCCAGCTCTGACATTTTAGGATTCCATCACAGAAGAAGTATGTTTTCAGATTCTGATGAGGTCAGAGGGATAGTAAGGAATTGGGGCAGGTTGGGAAAGGGGAGAAGGGAAAGTGTGAATAATGGAGAAACTTCTGGCATCCCAAACCATCTCAGCCTTTTGCTAAGAAAGACCACCGGATTGGGAGGACTTTCTTGGTAATTCTCAAACTATCAAACCTTTTTGTTAAGGAAGACAACCAGGTTGGAAGAGCTTTGTTGGTAATGTTTAATGTAATTAGAAAGAGGAGCATATATTCAACTGCAGATGATTATTTCTGCTGAAGATAGTATGGAAAAAGGGGGAAAAAAACCCAGCAGATTTTGGAAGTGCAGGGAAAGGATCCTTATAGCCTACCTAGACATGATCCCAAAGTTAACCTAATCTGTATTTCCACCCCCCCTCCCCACTACCTCAATGTGCCGTCCCTAATTTAGCTCTGTGTTCCTCCATAGACCTTCCTTGATTCAACTCTCTCTGTCTTACTATCCTATAATACCCTTGTCTAACCGGTCTCTTTTAAATGCATGTGTTAATTATCTTGCCACTGCTGTAATTTCTCCCTGTAGTCCATTAATTAAGGGGTCACAATCTGAGAGCATGTTTACCCAATAAGCTTTCTTTTTTAATTATCCTAATTGCTTGGATCCTGACAAAGACTCTACCCTTCTTTCCCTCAGTGGATTAGCAAATGACGAACACACTCTCACACACGCACATGGACGCCCACATACCCGCAGACAGTAAGTTCATTCCATGGGGACATCCATGTACCTTGGCTTAAATACACACACTCTTGTATTTGCTACTCTTTTCTTGCTCTGGGCACCTGCATAGAGGTGTATGCACAATGATTTCTACATTTGCATTTGACTGTAAATGGCTAGGGGAATCAATGTTGTTTTTACTAGAGTCCAGAGCGAGGCCCCAAGATAATAGCTTTCCAGAATGCAGGACTTTATTTAAACATTCTGTGGGGAATATTTATATTATTTATACTATACTAAATATACTATTTATACTATATATTATATATACACTATATATACTCTATCTCTATCTATCATCTATCTATCTATCTATCTATCTATCTATCTATCTATCTATCCCCACGGGAACTTTGTTTTCAGAAAGCTTTGGGGGCAGGGTGGAGTTGGTATGAAATGGAACACAGGAAATAGCAAAGGTGTGGGAGATGATCTCAGAGTCAACATGCATAGTTGACCTTATATAGCTTCATTCTCACTCCCTAGAATGGAGCCCAGAATCCAGTAGGTGCTTAATAAATGCTTGTTGTCTGGCTGATTGACAGGGTGTGAGATTTAAGAGTATGAAGAGGATCATATAAAGGATAAAAGCAAAGACAATGAGTCTTTCTCCTTCATCTATCAAATTAGGAAATCAGGGGAGAAGACTATTCAGAACTGGAGAGAGAGAAGGAGAGGGAGAGAGAAGGAGAGAGAGGGAAAGACAGAGAGAGAGAGACACAGAGAGACAGAAAGAGAAAGAGAGAGAGAGAGAGCGAGAGAGAGAGCGAGAGAGAGAGAGAGAGAGAGAGAGAGAGAGAGAGAGAGAGAAAGAGAGGGAGAGGGAGAGGGAGAGGGAGAGAGAAAGGAAAGTCAGTGGCATTTGTTCATGGTCTGGATGTGTCAGGGGAAGAAGACAACCCTATGTTTGGATAATCAGCTTTTAATACATTGACATATCTGCTTGTGGGTTGTCTGAATAACTTTAGATGTTAAAAAAAAAATCAAACAAAGAGCAAAGAATCAGCCCTTGTTTTTCATAAAATCCAGACATTAGGCCTCAGCTTCTGAAAGTATATATTTTATTGGAAGGGCAAAATTTCAGTTGACTAATGTGATCAATCCAAGGAGCTAAATAGTACTTCCAATCTGTAAAGATTTCAGAATTCGAAAAAAAATATGAAGGCATCAGTTTAGTGGGTCTGGAAAAAGAAACATATATGACAATTTCCCTGATCATCATGTCAGATAAGGTGGTCAAGTAGATGACCAAAAGAAGGCAAATTTTTTTCTTTTGTTTATAAGGGCAAACAATTTTCCCCTGTTGTTGTAGCTGCAGAAAATTGGCCTCTTTGGGACGATGGAACGGAGAGCTTAATTAATTAGAATTTGCTTAGGTAGGCATGATGGATGCATGGTAAACAGCTGTTTCCGGCAGCCATTCTTTCTGGCTGATGGATTAGGAGGGATTGTTTAAGCTGCCTTTGGTTGGGCTGCTTTTTACTGGAGTTTCTGACGTCTGGCTGTGCTACGCGGCACCCACAGCTCCCAGGCAGTTTAAGTCTCTTTAATAAAGATTAAGATGTCAGAGGGCCGGCGTTGTACAAAATCCCAATTTTATTAACTTCTCATCATCCGCTAAAGAACGCTGCACGTTTCTGAACTTCTGAAGGAGGGGTGTGTTTTCTTGGAAAAGAAAATGGTTATTAAATATGCATTTATGATGACTGAAGGTCATGGTGTGCCCCTGCTGGCTAACAAATGGGCTGTATGCCACATGGATGGGGCAGGAGACAATAGAGTTTTAATGAAAATGGTGACCAAAGGGACTTTGCTATATTTGGGGTGGGGAGGATCAGGGAGGAAGGTGGAAACAGGAGCACATATGCAGCCTATGGTACCCCCAAGCGGAGGGCACACTGCTAGCCTTGGTAGATTCTCTCCAGAGTGAGATGCCAACTCAGCAAATGGCAAGATTGCACCAGGACAGGGGCTTCCTACCTTGCAATCATGAAAACTGATCACAAAAAGAATTCAAAGTCCACAATGAGGCCAGAAACAGAGATAATTAGCCTCCACCCTGAGCCTCCCCAGTTCCTCCTAGGCAGCAGCTGAGTAAGATGAATGGGCCCGAGTTAACAGCCAGCTTCAGCACCCATAGGCCGACAGCGTGACAAAAAGTGTCTTGTTAAGTAGGAAATGAAAGGTACGGAGAGTCCTTTGGCGTAGAACCCCTACTACTGGGGTACGTGTTCCAGAGTGGACAAAGAAAGAAAGAAGGTTCCATTGCTACTAAAATATAAGTAAGAATATTTTTTGTTGGTAGCATTAAAAACACACTTGCAACTTTAGAGAAGCAGAGACAAAGCTAAAAATCCATTGGTTTGGTCATTGTAGAACGAATTGTAGTATTTCAAGGTCATATTTTATCACTGTGCTATAGGAAAGAAGGGAAGACCCATAGAATCTGATGCAGAGAAAAGCAAGTGAGTGAAAAAATACTCCCAATGACCCCAATAATAATAGTCTAGCCCAACGTATAATGGTACAGATTAATAAGTTCAAGTCAAGGCAACAAGCATTTTAAGTGCCTACTATGTACCAAGAGCTAAGGGTTAATGATACAAAGAAAGGCAAAAGAAAAAACCCAGTCCATGCTATCAAGGAGTTCACAGACTAATTGGGGAGACAACATGCAAAGAAAAATCTAGCAAAACAAGCTCTATACAGAGAAAAATTGGGGATAATCTCAGAGGAAAGGCTCCTTGTAGAAGGCAAGCTTTTAGCTGGGGCTTGAAGGAAGCCAGAAGGCTGAGATGAGGAGGAGGGGGAGCATTCCAGGCATGGGGAACAGTCAATAAAAATGCCCAGAGTCAAGAGAGGAAGTGTCTGGTTTGAGAAAAAGAAAGGAGTCCAATATCACTGGTTGTCACTGGTTTGTAGACTATCTGTGGGTGAGTTAAGTGGAAGAAGACTGCAAAGTTGGGAGGTCAGGGTATAAAGAGGTTTGATCCTGGAGATGATAGGGAGCCATCAGGATTGGATGAATGGTGTGTTTGTGTGTGTGTGTGTGTTTGTGTGTGTGTGTGTGTTTGTGTGTGTGTATGTGTGTGTGTGTGAGAGAGAGAGACAGAGAGAGAGAGAGAGAGAGAGAGAGAGAGAGAGAGAGATTTTAGGTAGATCTATTTGATGGCTGAATGTAGGATGGACTAGAGTAAGGAAAGATTTGGGGCAAGGCGACCAACCAGAAACATACTGCAATAGTCTAGGCATAGAAATACTTGTTGATTGATAAATAAAAAGTAAATTAAAATGAAGGCAAAGCCTAAATAATCATGATGTCCAATCTTGGTTCCAGAGAAGAGATGAAGAAATGTATCCTCTCTTTTTGGCAAAGAGGTGGGTGAATATAGATATGAGATGTTGAATACATCATCAGATGTGGCTGTTCTGTGGGTGATTTTGCTTAATTGTTTTAAACTGACTTTCTCTGTTAAAAGGGAAGGCTCTTTGGTAGTAGGGATGGAGTATCGTCAGAAATATTTGAGATGTAAAGAAAACCAAAGGTATCAAAAACACAGTTTTTAAAGCAAAATAAAACTATAGAGAGAGTGGGAGAGAGAAGGGGGAGCCACAGAGGGGAAAGAAAGACAGAGAGTGAATCAAAGACAGAGACAGAGAAATAGAGGCAAGGTGAGGGCAAAGAACATGCCAGTCGACATATAGACAAAGATGCTGTTCATCTTTTTCCAGTGTGGCTGCTTCTCTGAGGAATTTCTGAAAGTTTCTGCAGTCTGAATTTAAAATATTTAATAGTGAAAAATTCTTCAACAACAGAGCTCTTCCTGACAGTCTGTTTGGAGAGGGAAGCAGTTGGCACCAGGCACTGAGCAAAATGGCTGCGGCGGATGGTGAAGGGAAGGAAGGAAGAATGTTTGCAGTAATTGGCGTGCACAGTGAGACACCAGCCTTAACAAGACAGAGAAGGGAGGGTTCTGACAACAAGGTGAAAGATGGATTTCTCTGCCCCTGTGCTCAGGATCAGATTGACCCCAATGTTTCCTGAGACACAGAGGGTAGACTCATTCTCACACCAAAGTAGAGGAACTTCCATGTCCCCTGTTGGCCTGGCTGCCATATCCCTGACCTGAGATGGATGGAACACCATGGAGAAACCCCTTCCATTTGGGATGGGAACATCATTAAGCAGGGCTGTTCAAATTCAGTCAGAAAGGGCCTCCTGAGATCCAGGCTGAGTTCCAAAAGATCAGTGCATCCCTAGACCCATCTTCAAAGCAGCCCACATGGCCGGGAGGTCCGTCCTGACATGGATACTCCAAATACCACAGAAATAGCATTTCCCACAACAGATGGTCCCGTCTGGTGTCAGTTGATGATGGGAACCAGAAGGGAAGGAAGACTCAGCTACATATTTCAGAATTGTCTGAAAGGCTCAGGTCTCAGCCTGACTTTCCCAAGCTATGAAAAAGAAATGATGATGGAAAAGAAATAGGAGGCAGGGGGCATTTGAAGGACAACACCTCCAAATGGCCATCCCCCAAGTTATCTGTGTCCTCTTCCTCTAGAAATCACTTTGTATATATTTCATTTATTTATCTGCATACATGTCCTTTACCCCCTGTAGAGCATAAGCTACATGAGGGCAGGCACAGGTTTGCTTTTGTCTCTGTATTTCCAGTGCTCAATAAATACTTGTTGGGGGTCGTTTCTAGTTGTCCTGATCTATAATCTGGCCACTGGACCAAGATGTCTCCATAGGAGAAAGCGAGGCTGGTGACTGCCCAGCCCTGCATCACTTAAATCCAATTCACTTACATGTCGTGGTACCACCTCCCTGATGTCATGGTCCTCTTAGAGAACAAAGGACCACCACAACAAATTCTTGTTGGTTGATTGATATTGTATCTCCTAAATTGAATAGAAGCTCTTTGAGGATGAGAATGCTATTGTTCAGTTGTGTCCAGTTCTTCACAATGCCATGGATGTGTCATGGAGTTTTTCTTGGCAAAGATATTGGAATGGTTTGCTGTTTTCTTCTCCAGTGGATTAAGGCAAACAGAGATTAAGTGACTTGCCCAGGGTCACACAGCTAGTGAGTACCTGAGCTTGGATTTTAACTCAGATCTTCCTGACTCCAGGCTCAGCACCCTATCCACTGAGCCATCTTGCTGCCTTGCAAGGGGACAGTAATTGAACTTAGAAAGACCTGAGTTCAGGCCCTGCTTCTGATATTCTCTTTGTGACTACAGGCAGGTTACTTAACATCTCTGAGACTTCCATTCTGAGACATCACCTGATACACAGTAGGTATACATGTGCTTTCTGAATTAAATCGAATGGACTGCAGAGGCCACCTACTCCAACCTATGCCTGAATAAGAATCCCAGCTGCGCCATCCGAGAGGTGGCCTTCCACCCTCTGCTCAAAGGCTCCCAGTGAGGGGGAGCTCACCCCCTCCAGAGGCAGCCCACTCCACAGCAAGACAGCCTTTATTGTGGAGAGGTGCTCTCCTCCCACCAAGCCTAAACGTGTCATTTGCCAATTCCTGCCCATTTGTTGACTGGCCATTACACTAAATGACAGACAAGTCTATCCTCCAAAGCCACCTACTACTTGTGCTGTTTCTATTCAGATATGCAGATCTTTTCCTATTTTTGCCAGATCTTGTCATAGCTTTCGAGAGTCTTTGAAAAGGGATCTAGGGACAGGTGGTTTTTAGATTTGGTTTTCTGCTTTAACAAAAAAAGAAAGTCACAAATATGCCTTATTCATTCATTCATTCATTCACTCATTCTTCTTCTTCTCCTCCTCCTCCTCCTCCTCCTTCTCTCTGAGCTATTTTTCCCCTTGGAAGTACAATATGCTCTCTGTACACTTTATATGTCTGTATATATGTATATACATAAATATAATTTTTTTCTTCAAAGAATTAGATGAGCTTGATCCTCCTGACCTCTCAGAAGAGAAGTCAACTTTATTTCCTATTTTCAGAGATAAAAACTGATGCAGACAGAGCAGAAGCAGTGTCCCATATACACAGGAAGTCAAGAAAGGAGGCAAGCCTCCCAGCATCGAGATTCTACTTTTTCCATGGGCACAAAGCTTGTAACATCTCAGGAGAAAAACCTATTCTGAACACTGAAGTATTTTGAATTCTTTTTTCTTCTCTGATGCTTGGGTTTTTGAGTTCATTTCTCATGAAACCATATCAATCAAGGTCTGGGATATTAGCAAAAAGCAGCTTTATTCAGCATTCTTAGGTTTCTGTTTTGTTTTGCTTTTTTGGACTGGATTTTTATGTCAAGCTAGTCTCCCTTTTGCCAGTGGAATTTGCTTTTATTCTTTCACAGAATGGTGAGGAGCTCCTTAGGTACCTTCATGGCACTGGCTCTGGAGTCCAAAGACCTGGGTTTGAATTTTGGTTCTGATACTGCTATGACCTTGGGGTGACTTCCCTGGGTCTTGACTTTCTCTTCTGTAAAATGAGGGAGAGAGATTAGACGACCTCTGAACAATGTAGAATCAGCATCTTATAACACTTCCTGGGAGGGCAGTGTAACTCTAAGGTCTTAGCCTTGAAAAACCTGGGGGAGCAGTTGCGTTGAGGTCAAAGACTTGGGGGTTAGCTTAGATACTCTCTGATCCCTTGGGATGTCTGCTACCACAGACCTTTCATAGACCCATAGATATAGAACTCAGAGACCTTCTAGCCCAACCTCTTAGTTTTACAGATGGGGAAACTGAGTTCCAGGGGAGGTAGAGTGGCTTGTCCAAATTCATACAGGTATTAAGTATAAGAAGCAGGATTTTCACCTAGATCTTCTGAATCTAGAGACAGGACTACACTATACTACAAACTCAATTGATGCTTTCCATAGGCATAAAGAGAGGGACTAGACCTGTGATTTCCTTTCCTTCTCTCATTCAGGAACTCCTGAATGAGAGAATTCCCTCTACCTATGCAGATGGAATACAGGGATTGTGCCATATTTTCTTTGAATTAATTAATAGCTGGCATTTACATGGTGCTTAATAATCTGCAAAGTACTTCACAAATATTTCATTTGATTTTCTCAACAACCTTGTGAAGTAGGTGCTATCATTCCCAATTTACAGATGAGGAAACTGAGGGAGACAGTGGTTAACAGTAACCTGACCAGGGTCTCACAGCTACTAAGTGTCTGTGGCTGCATTTGAATTCCGGTCTTCTTAACTCCAAGTTCAGTGCTCTAAGCATTGAGCCACCTGGCTGCTTCTGACAAGGTGTGCTCAGAATAGAGGTGTGTGATCCAAAGGGGGAAGGCACCACCTGGTGGGACCAGGATAGGTCTCCTCTTGAAGGCGAGATCTGAGTTAAGTCTTGAAGGAAACAACAAAAGCTGAGGTGGGGCAGAGTATTCCAGGCCTGGGGAAAGCTGGGGCAAAGGTTCCCAGTCTGGAGACAGTGTGTTATATACAATGAAAAGAAAACAAATAAGTGAAGCTGGATCATAGAGGAGAGTAAAATATAGAAATACTAGAAAGGTAGGAAGGGGCCAGGTTAAAGGTGGCTTTAAAAACCAAACGAAGGATTTTATATTTGATCCTGGAGGTACTAGGGAGTCACTGATGTTTACTGAGCAGAGAGGGTACAACGATATGCCTACACCTACACAGACACAGACAGACACACAGACACGCAGACATAGACACAGACACAGACACATACACACACACACACACCTTGACAGCTGAATGGAAGGATTAGAGTGGAGAGAGACTGAAGGCAGGTAGACTATTCAGAAGGCTATTGTAATAGTAAGTAATGAATAAATGTTAATTCATTTGGATTCATAAAGATCTGTCATGCTCTGAGATTCTGTGAAAGCTGGGGTTGGTGATGGGGTGTGTGGAGCGGAGTGAGTTACTTTGGAATGATAATTCCACTACTATTACTGCTGCTGCTGCTGCTGCTGCTGCCATTAATAAGAAAATCATAATAGCTAACATTTCTATAGTGATTTGAATTTTGCAAAACAGTTTACATATACTATTCCATTTATATTTATTATTATGTTTATATTATCATTTTACATATACTATTTCATTCCTCACAAAAACCCTGGACTGTAAAGTTAGAATTATCCCCATTTTACAGCTGAGGAGACTAAGGCTGAGACAGGGAAAGGGACTCGGACAGGGTCATAAAGATAGTAAGTGCCTGAGGCCGCCCGAGGCTGTGTTGTGTCTACAAAGGAGCTCTGGCTAGCTCAGCTATACAAACAGCCCAGATGCTATGTTTCTAAGCCAGAGCTAGAATGAGGACTGGGCAGGAATCTTGGAAGGAAAATGCCAACTCCCTTCTCACTTCCCTTCCCCACTGGGGCAGGCCAAGCTATGCTGGACCTTGGAGCATCAGTCCATTACCCCCAGGGGCAACCTCAGGCTTTGAGGCGGCTCTTGTCAAAGGGAGGGTTTGCTGGACAAAAGGCTGGGACAGGGTGGAGCCTGTGACAGGTTGTTCCACATTTGAATCCCAGCCACCTCTAACTCTTAACTGTTTACCGGCTTGGACGGAAAGGCGCTCTTAATACTGTGTAAATATGACTTGCCGAAGGACTTTGCTTCCTCTGCTGATTCTTGGGCTTTTCAAATCAACATTATTAATTGGCTGGCTTATCAGTAAGAGCTGTCTGGCAGTCAGGCTGGAGATGGTTCCAGCATTGTGGGCTACATAGAAACTGAGCAATGTCCACCACACAGACCCGAGAGATGCAAGAGGCTGAAATGCAAAAGCATGTTGACCTCAGCCGGCTCCTCCAACTTTCAAAGGGTAAAAAGAAAATTAGTCACTCTCAATGATTTCCGCATCTCACAGGAAGTTTGGCATTCTTAGAACTTCCCAAGGCCAGCTACTTCTCTAGGAGGAGAGGTCATTAAAGAAGATGGGACATTTCTTCTTTTTTTTTTAATTCAGCCTCCAGACTATGTGTCTTAGGCCATAGGTTGTATCTGCAGCATCCTCCCTTCTCACCCCAGTATTTCCCTAGTTCCTTTTAAGATTCAGTTCCAGGGTCATCCTTTCAATAGCCTTTCTTGCCCCCAGGTGTTAGTGCTTTCCCTAAACTCTTTCCTCCTCCTTTCTCTTCTTCTTCTTCTTCTTCTTCTTCTTCTTCTTCTTCTTCTTCTTCTTCTTCTTCTTCTTCTTCTGCTTCTTCTTCTTCTGCTTCTTCTTCTTCTGCTTCTTCTTCTTCTTCTTCTTCTTCTGCTTCTTCTTCTTCTTCTTCTTCTTCTTCTTCTTCTTCTTCTTCTTCTTCTCTCTCTTGGAAGGATGGCTAGGATGCTAACAAACCAATACTAGATTTGACTTCAGATGTCAGGGATTCAGATTCTGACTCTGCTCCTTGCTACCCAGGAAACCAAAGGTATACATCTCAGTATTCAAAAGATGGGGATTGGACTGAATGGCTTTTGCTATCCCCTTCAGACCTAATTCTATTATAAAATTAATTTAATGGATAACCATAGTAACAATAATAGCTGACATTTGACAAGTGTTTCTAACATTTCATTTTGTGATTTCTTGTGTCTTTAGAATTTGTTTTTTGCTTTAAGTAATAGACCTTTATACAGTTACATATCAAGTTACATATATTATCTTGCTTCTATCATTAATTACCTGTATTACCTTGGAGAGGTCACTTTCCTTTCTGGGTCTAAGTTTTCTCCTCTCTAAAATGAGGGAGTTGGACTTTATGACCACTTGTGTCCCTTCCAGCTCTAAGTCTGTGATCCCCTTTGAGCCTCAAAACACTTGGGAATTGAATAGTAGAAGATTCTTTCTTCTTAGTTTATAGAGGAGAGAAGTGACATTCCTAGAGGTTCTGGGACTAGTTCCTGGTCTTGCAGCTAAGGATGGATGGAGCTGGGACTCAATTCCACATATTCTGATTCCAAATGCTTTTTGTTATTTCATGACTGGAATGGGAGCGCTTGTGTTTAATCCTAGCAGCACTGACTCTTCCTTGGAGCTGGAAGAGGCCCTCAGAAGATCAACTAATGCAGTCCTCTACCTTTCAAGAATCTCTCACCCCAAAAAATATTCCCCCTTCCTAAATAAAGTGTAGGACCAGAGGCCATATCATACAAGATGAGGGAACAAAGAGTTTTAAAAGGTAAGGGCTTTGTTCAGGCCCCCATAGTTAGCACATTTTGGAGCAGGGGTGAGCTGGAGCCAGCTCTGAGGGCCAGAGAGCTGATTGTTAAATTTTCAATGTGAGCATTTCTGCCTTGGAAATAAATGACTGTGACTTGATTTTTTGTTTTGCTCACTGTCTAGATTTAAAAAAGCATTAAGAATATAGATTAAACTTAAAATATGACATTAGTATATTTTTTTCCTCAGAGAGTCAGTTGTAAACACTGACCGCTACCCTTTTGCTCTGGAGATAAGATTCAAGCCTAGGATTCCTGATGCCAAGTCCAACAATCAATCCACGCCATTGTGCTCCCTCTAAGGACATTTAGCCTGAAGAAGAGACAATATTGATAAAGCAGATCACAACCAGGATTGCAAAGGGCCTGGAAACTCTGCCAGATGAGGATCATTTGAAGTAATTGGGAATATTTACCCTCAAGAAAACCAGAACGGGGTCTGTGTGAAGAGGTGGGGAATGAGAAGAAATGTGGAATAATACAGAGAAAACACCAGCTCACGTAGCGCCATTCATGCATTCAACAAATACTTACAGAAAGCCTACCATGTGTAAAGCATCATCCTAGACATTGAGGGAGATGAAAATTTAATTGAGATTTGGCTCTTACCCTCAAGAAACTGACAGTCTGGTGGGAAGAGATGGGGGTGGGGAAGAGATATGCCACATACACAAGCATGCAATATTATAATTGAACTAACTATAAAAAAGAGCATTGTGAGGGTAAGAGAGATGCCCCATGTGAGGTCCAGGGTTTTCCATCTGGGGAAATGAAATCGTTAGACAGCTGGGGGATTAAGTGCATTTTTCAGGAACTCTAAAAGCTTACTATCCTAGGAGAAATATGCCCAAGTTCTGTGGATATTTTTTCCTGCCTTCTCCAAGACCAACATTGTGAGAGTCTTGACATAGAAACTGTGTCATCTGAATCTGTTCCAGGGTGTCTCCCAGTATTATCTTGGGAGGAGAGGAGAAGCTGGGAAGGGGAGGTTTTCTTTCTGTAATAATCCTGACACCTTGTCACTAGTGTGCAATTGAAATGGTATTGTAAGATAGGAATTGTCTTCTCTTATTCAAGTAGGTTTTAAATGTCATTGCATATGATGACATATTAGAGAAATTCAACTCTTTTAATTAAGGCATCATGGATTCAGAGGTGGAAGGGGCTTCTGAGCCCTGGCTTTGAAATCAGAGGACTTGGATTTGATTGTAATTTTGGGCAAGTCACTTCACCCTGTTTGCCTCAGTTTCCTCATCTGTAAAACGAACTGGAGAAGGAAATGGCAAACCACTACAGTATCTCTGCCAACAAAACCCCAAATGGGGTCAGGAAGAGTCAGACATGACCCACAACAACCACCACAACAAAACCCCCTCTTTATTGTTAACAAGCTTCTTCTGAAGCTCGTCGTATGATATTTTGTTACACAATTCTCTAATGTACATTTCATGTGCTATTAAGTATCATAGTGTCTCATTCCCTCTCTAAGATAATAAGCTCCCTGAGGGCAAGAACACCCTGAGGGCATATTTTATCTAAATTTTGTACTTCTTCCTTCATCTGGCATGGTGCTGTGCATACAATATATGCTTAATGAGGGTTTGATTTTAAAAATGAGGTAAATAATGAGCAAACATGCTCAGACAGATTCTAACAAAACAATCAGCAAGCATTTATTAAATACTTACTGCATATCAGGCAGGCACTGTGCTAAGAGAAACACTGTTTTACAAGATCTTAGGTAAATTCCAAGCGGGAGAGGACCTCAGAGACTATTCAGTCCACTTTCTCATTTTATAGACGAGAAAACAGAAACCTCAAAGAAGTTCAGAGCCCAAGGTCACATAGAGATGGAATCTGAACCCAGCTCCTTTGCCTTCAAACCCAATGCTCTTTTTACAGACCCTTGCCAACTTCAGCGTTTAACTCACACACGCGGAAAACAGACTGGATCTGAATTACCATACCAAGAATCAAACACCTGAATTGATTGACTTTCCAAAGAGCAAAGCAGGCTTGAATACACAGTCCAAAAAGCAGACCATGGTTCAGGAGTTATAGCTCAGAAGGAAAGAGCCAGAGAACACTTGTCTACTGTGAAATGCACTTTTAGGTCCACTTATCCCTGAGGGACATCCTGAGTCACTTCCCTCAGAAATCCTCAACCTAGAAGACAATAGGCTCTTGGAAAGCTGACCCACTCAACTTGGGCAGTTCAACAGCTTGTCAAGGCCTTTTCCTGTCCTGGCCTGAGGCTATCGAGAACCCCTGTCAGTCATTCTAAACAGCAACAGGCAGGGTGCAAGGCTAGAGCTAAGATGTATCCCCTGTTTCCTTTCTCCCACCAAATGAATGCACACAGAAGTCAAATTCAATTACAAGAAGAGCTGGCCAGCTCCTGATTGAGCTAGACCTGTTGCTTTGACATGTCCTGAATTACAGCCAATGGCACCTAGGCAGCTATGTCAAGACCAGTAGGTTCCCTCTCTGGACCCTTTGATGGGATTTCAATAACTTAGAAGAAGGTATAAATAACAAAAGAAATTCAGTTAGATGTCTATATTCTTGGCACCTAGCAGAGCACCTTGAATACAGTAGGTGGTTAATAAATGCTTTTTGATTGATTGCTCTTTTCTCTTCACATTGGCCATTGAAATTCATGAGCAGAATAATCAATAGTAATATTAATCTCCTACTGTGTGTCAGACAGTGTGCCAAACACTGGAAGAAGAAAGAAGAAAGTTTTCTGTGGATCTTAGAGACTATGCTTCTATGATCAGCAGAAAGCATTTGACCTTCACAACAACCCTGGGAAGGAGGCGCTACTATTTCACAGTTGAGGAAACTGAGGCAAATAGAGAACTTTTAGGGTAGACCAGAACCTCTGAGGAAGAGGCCCAGTAGAAATTGAACAGTAGAGGCATCTAGGTGACACGGTGGAGAGAGAACTGGGCCTGGAATCAGGAAGACCTTAGTTCAAATTCTGTCTCAGTCACTTCTTAGTTGTATGGCTCCTGGGCAAGTCACCTAATCTCTGTCTACCTCAGTCTCCTCAACTGTAAAATAGTAGCACTTGTCTCCCAGAGTTGTTGTGAAGGTTCAATGAAATAATATTTGTAAAAGTGCTTAGCACAGTGTCTGGCATATAAGTAGACACTTACTAAATGCTTTCTCTTCCCCCCACCCCACATTAAAACATCTTTCCTTGTGATCTGCTGGGTGGAACCCCAACTTTCTTTTAAAGAACAGCTCAGATGTCACTTCCTACACAAGGTCTTCCTTGCCCTCTGGTGGTTAGTTCTTTCTCCCTCTTGAAATTACTTCCTATTACTTTGCATAAATGTCACATTTCTATGTCTGTGTGCATTTTGTATCTTCCCCCATCCTAGTAGAATATAAGCCCCCCAAGTCAGGGACCATTCATTTTTGTCATTATATACTTAGCACCTAGCGTCGTACCTGGCACATAGTAGGTGCCTTATATGAAAATTCTCGTTGGATTGCACTGACTAGCATTGTAACAGTCCCTTTTTATGCTACAATTTTCCATCCCCAGCAATGCAAACATTTCTGGGGATAATGCTTAGATGTTGGCTGGGACTCAGAAATAACCGAGGCACTGTTCCAACAGAAAATAATAAGCCTTGCTTTTTATTACTTAATTTATCAACACTCTACTGGAAAAACATCTTGTTAACTGGATAAGAAGAAACTGTGTTCCCCAGTCCAGCACTGGCTGATGGAAACAAATGTCAGGCAGAGTAATGAATTCTGTTACCGTCAGAAGCAGCAACAGCTACAGGACGACATCATTCAGACAGGGGAATGGAGTTAAATAGCAATGCCTTATGCTAACATGGTCCTTCAGTGCCAGTGTCCTCCAACATTCCAGCATAGCTCAGCTCACCATCCTTACAAAATCCCAAGCTGGAGACAGTCCAGAAGAGGACAACCAGAAGGGTGAAGGGCACTGAGGTCATGTCCATATGATGATCAAGTGAAGAAACTGAAGAGGCTGTGGTCTTGGAAGACCAAAGATTTAGGGTGGGAACTGGCAATTGTCTTCAAGTATTTGAAGGGTTCTGGTTATAGAAGAGGGGTAAGTATTATTATGCTGGGTCCCAGAGAGCAGAAAATCCCTGTCACCTCTGGGATCAGATATAAACAGTGACAAGATCACTGTCTTTGGAGACTGGACTTGGGTTCAGATCCTACCTCTGACATTACCTATGTTTCAAACCTTGAGCAAATCACTTAACCACCCTGGTCCTGGGATTCCTCATGCTCTAATCTTTAATCTCATGCATGCCTGGAGACTTGCTTGGTTCTTTCCTTAGCTGTTTATTATTTTGACCGGTCCAATTTAACAAACTTTTAATAACAATAGCTAACATTTACATAGAGCTTTCCGGTTTACAAAGTGGTTTACATTTATCATCACATTTCATCCTCACTAGACACCTGTAAAGATGCTACTATTATTGCCCCCATTTTACAGATGAGAAAGCTGAGGCTGGGAGTGTTTTGCCAGGTGTAGCACTAAATGCTGAGGATATGAAAATGAAAGGGAGACAGTCCCTGACCTCAAGGAACTTATATTCTACTGAGGGAATTGTTAACAGCTGAATTAGAATTGCAGGTTTCCATATGGAAAGGACCATGGAGCTTTTCTGGTCCAATTCCTGCCCCCAGCCCCAGACTGGTCCAAGGTCACACAGATAGCGAAGTACAGAGCTAGGATTCCTGCCAATATCCTTTGACTCTTCATGTAGCTCATTTCCTATTGCACTACACTTGAATGTGAAGTATTAAGACCAAGCATGAATTAAGTAGAAATGGAAGTGATTGTGCTAATCTATCAGAAGAAAAAATAGTGTGCAAATCCACCGTATTAAATTAAATCATTTTAAAATTTGTGGTCATTATTTAGTTTATTGCTTTGGGACCCCATTTGGGGGTTTCTTGGCAAAGACTGGAGTGGTTTACTATTTCCTTCTTCAGCACATTTTGCAGATGAGGAAACTGAGTCAAACAGGGTTAAGTGACTGGCCTAGGGTCACACAGTTAAGAACTGTCTGAGGTTGGATTTGAACTCAGGTCCTCCTGATCCCAGGATGGCACTCACTCTCTCCACTACTCCATCTAGATGCCAAAGCTTTTTCCTCTAGTTGTTCCCGATGTTGAGAAGTTCCACTTCCTGACTTCACTAATTTCTTTCAAGACTCAGCTTAGAGGGGCGGCTAGGTGGAGAAGTGAATAGAGCACAGGCCCTGAAGTCAGGAGGACCTGAGTTCAAATCCGACCTCAGACACTTGACACTTAACTAGCCATGTGACCTTGGGCAAGTCACTTAACCCCGATTGCCCTACCTCCCCCCTCCAAAAAGAAAAAAGAAAAAAAAGATCATGTCTCAAAAGACTCAGCTCAGATCCTACCTTCTGTAGGTGATGTTTCCTGGTCCACACTCCAGCCCCCATCACTACTAGTGTCTTCTCTTTGAGATGAGCTCCTATCAATTCTGTAAATATCTTTGAAATACACAGTTGTTTGCTTGTTGTCTCCCCCAATAGAATGTAGGTAGCACATTGAGGACAGTAACCGTTTTTACCTTTCTTTTTATCTCTAGCACTTATAACAGTGCCTGATACGTAAAAGGCATTTAATAAATGCTCATTGACCAAGTGACCAAAAGAAAATCACAGCAATCCTAAATCAGGAATGAAATTCGAAAAGAGGAAGATTTAGGCTTGATTTAAGGAAAATTTTCCTTGAAGTTAGAATCTATGCAAACTCTAAGGGGCTGCCCCTGTTGGTGATGAGTTCTCCCTCCCTGGAGGAGGGGATTTTTGGACTCCATGGCCTCTGAGGTCCCTCTGGACTCTGAGATTCTGTGATTCTGAAGATGAAACAGATCTCACGGAGAAATTTAATATCCCCTGCATCACCAGTCTGTTTGATTTCCATAGAAACCTGCGCTGAGAAGTAGTGGTGGTTGTGGGAGGGGGAAAATCCTTAGTAAATATATTCAGGAAAGATGGACCATGGCCCTATGGATAAAGACAGGTGTTAATGATGTTGGTGACAGATGGTGGGTGGTGGGTGTTGCCTGGGTGAGATCATCTGGGGAATTAATACTTTAGGAGATTTTTTTTTTAAACAGATTAAAGTATCCTTTGCTGTATGAGTTTGGAGGCAGAGGTCCTGGGTTTGAATCTCAGCTCTCACATTAGAAAGCTACAGATCGCTCCCATTCCTTCCACACTTACCACACTCCAAACTCTGCTCCTCACTCTGGAGATTGATTAATTCTATGAAAGCAGGTGAATTCTCAGCTAAGACAAAACCCAATTCCACATAGTTCTCTTTGGTCTCCCAGAGAATTTCAGTAGGAGAGAAACAGGCTTATAGAATTGTAACTCTATCATCCATGTGGGAGGGAGGGAGTCCTCATTTCCAAACCATATCACTTTCCAAAACTCCTTGACAAGTACAGGGAATATTAAGAATTAATGGAGAGTGAGACATGAGGAAACTTTTTTCTTTCTTCCTTAGTGCCTTAATTTATGGATTCCATACACAGTGAATCAAAATCTCTGTCAACTCTGAGAGCAATGGGAAAGTCATGGTGGGTGGAAATAGATGGCAGGACATTTACAAAGATGACTTTAAACCTAGGAATAACTTAAAAGACAGCAGCTCATAGTTCTAGAGCTGGAAGAGACTTCAGAGGTCATCCATTAGAGAGTAAGCCCCTTGAGGGCAGAGACTGTCTTTTTTATTGTATCCCCAATACTTGGCACAGTTCCTGGCATACAGGAGGCATTTAATAAATGTTTATTGGATGGGATTGCATCTAATCCAGTTCTTTTGTTTTATAAATGAAGAAACTGAAGCCTATGGGTATTAGGCTACCAGACCAAAGTCACACAGATAGTAAGTAGTTAGCAGAAGTGGGATTTGAACTCAGGTCCTTGGACTTCAGAGCCCGAGCTCTCTATGCTGCTCTGTACAACATCAAGGATATGTGTGACTAGAAAAGGAGGAGAGTTGTTCATGTAGTCAGAGTGAGGTATACCAAACAGACAACCTGGATGCTACATGGGTGCTTCCAAGTAAGTGAAAAAACCCAAGAACAACAATGGAGAGGCTTCTAGAATCCTTCATGTGGATTTGGGGCAGAGCAAAGAAAAGAATAACTCAGGATGAAAAGATGTGGATGGCATCAACCAGTCAAGAATCCATCAGATTCCTACTATGTTCCAGGATCTGTGCTAGATTCAAAGAGTAAAATGAAATACTCCCTGCCCTCAAGGATCTGACATTCTAGAACCTGTTTCAATAAGGTCATAAGTCCATTGACATGTCAAAATATTGCTCAGTCATTTTTCAGTCATGTCTGACTCTTCATGAGCCCATTTGTTGTTTTCTTGGCAAGGATACCGAAGTGGTTTGCTGTTCTCTTCTCCAGATCATTTTACAGATGAAGAAACTGAGGAAAACAGGGTGTTTTGTCCTCGTGTTCTGTCCCTTTGTCAAAATAAGACTCAAAATGCCATCTTGCATATGCCCTAAGTCTTGACTCTCCATGATTCTCTGGCTGAGAAGAAACCTCATTTCTGTTGTCTTTTGGATAATTTGGCATTTCCATTCTTCCTGCTAAAGAAGCCAGAGTTCTACCATGGGGCCATAAAAGCAGCCTGGGGGAAAGTCCAGGACTTGGAGTGAGAAGGCTTGAGCCTGACTTCTAGTTCTGATCATCACTAGTGATGTGACCCTGGTGAAGTCATTTAGCACCTCTCCTACTTTCTAAAATAAAGGAGTTGGAGCTCTGGAAAGCAATTTGAAGTTAAGTGATCAAAGTTACATCCTTGGACCCCAAGAGATCTGTCTACTGGACATCTACCTTAAGGGAATCCAAGATGGAAACAAACTTGACCTATATATCAAGATATATATGGCAGCATTTTTTGGTGGTAGCAAAAACAAACCAAAAAAACAGCACCATCAAACAAACAAATAAACAAAAACAACCTGGAAGCAGAGTGGGTATCCATTGATTAGAAGGGAATAGATGAACAGATGGTGGCATATGAATGCAATGGAATCATGAGGGTGATTGGGTTTGTTGTCATACACACCCTCCCCACTGTATGTCTATGAATGCAATTGATTAAAGTATAAGAATATGAGGAACTGAAAGAACTATAAGAAGATTTATATGAACTGATGCAGAACAAAGAAGTGGAAACAAAAGAAAAAATACACATGATCATTACAGTGCTGTAAACAAAGATACTTTTAAAAGACAACAGGACTAAGAGTCAAGGCAGTGACTTATGTTAGTCCCAGAGATGATGAAATTCATTACCCTCTTCTTGGTAGGAAGGTGGACCTTATGGATATGCAAATCTGCATGTACTGTTATGCTGAATAGTTTTGCTTCAATTAATTTGCTTTGTTTCAGGGGAGATTCTTGTATGTGTTGGCAACATATAAGAAAACATAAAAAAAAAGGCCTAAAGGCATCAACTAAATTTTAAAGGGATAAATAAAATGAAGGAAGTTGACTATATTAGAGATGTCAAATTTGCAAACTTCTAGAGTTCCCTGAACTAGATTAAAATATATTTGAGGATTGTTTAACTAAAATCGATAAAAATATAATACAACATAGATAATGTTAACTTGTGGTCTTCTCAATATGCAGCTGGCAGGGATTTGTTTCTCTCTGAGTTTGGTACAACTAGAGATGACCTGTAAAGTCTCTCATAGTTTTTAAACTAACCCTCCCTGAAAATTGTCATTTGATCTATAAATATTTTGTATTGACTTATCTGTGTGTCTATTCTTCCCACCTGCATAATATAAGCTCGTTGAGGGCAGGAACATATTTTTTGTCCTTGTATCTCCAACATCAACACTTGGCACTGATAAATCTCTTAATTAAATGTTTGTTGAATGAATGTATGATCCTATGACCTTGGATTTAAGAGATCACTTCAAGGATGGGTGGAAATTTGGCATTCTACTTGGAATGCCAAATTAGAGGCAAGGAGTGTTTGTGGATAAAGCCAGAGACAAGATATAGTAAAGAAAGAGATTGAAGCCATCTCCAAATATACAATTCAAAACATGTATTAGGCAAGCAATCTCTAATTGCATCTACTAGTCTATATAAATTCCTTAAGGCAGAGGATTAAATTAATTTTTTTTTCCAGTGTGCTAAAGGGCCATAAGAACAATTCGTATTTCTATCAACCTTCACGGCTTGCAAAGCACATTCTGGAGTTAAGAAGACCTGAATTTCATTCCCTGTGTTACCTTGGGCAAGTAAGTCACTTAATCTCTCTGGGACTCAGTTACCTCAATTATAAAATGAGAGGGTTAGACTAGATGACCTCTGACACCCTTTATAACTCTAGATCTATGATTCCCTGAAGAAAGTTTGTACCATGATCTCCCTTTTACAAAAAAGGAAATCGAGGCTGTGAGAGACAAGATAGTTTATCCATGGTCACCTAGTCAGTAAGAATTATTATCTCTCTCTCTCTCTCTATCCGTCTATCTATCTATCTATCTATCTATCTATCTATCTATCTCTTTCTCTATCTATCTGTCTCTATCTTCGATCCATTTATCTATACATATATAATACGTATATAATACAGACATATTATATATGTATATAGTATATTATATATAATGGAATTATCTGCATATATACACATATATATAATAGGGTTATCTATAAAATATATAAAATCCTCTCTCTCTTTATATATATATCCATATATATGTATATATATATATAATCCTATTATATATGAGAGGAGAGACAGAGACAAAGAGGAAGACAGTGGTAGGGAAGGAGAGGGAGAAGGAGGGAGAGATGGAAGGAAATTTAGAGACCACCTAGGTCCTACTCTCTCATTTTACAGAGGAGGAAATTGAGGCACAGAGAAGGTTGGCTTGCCTAAGATAACACAGGTATTAGTCACTGGAGCCTGAGTCATGCTCCAGCTCATAAACTTCCAATCTAGTGTTTTTCCTTCTGCATTTCAATGCTTCTAGTCAAACTCAGATCACAAGATTCCAAGACCAGCCCTCTTTCCATTATATCACTGTAATCTGAAAGGGTCTCACACACACACATACACACACACACACACGCACACACACACACACACACACTCTCAAAAACTTTTTTATTTTAAGTACTGAGGGAAATAACAGAATGCCTCCATTTCTAGACCAAAATGAACAGGAGCATATATTCCAGCTTTTAAAATGCTGATAATCAGAGTTTGCCATAGGAATTTAATGGAGGCTGCCCAGATCATTTTCACTTAGGAGGAAAAGCTCACCTGAGAAGGAGTTAATTCCTGGCTTGTTTCTGACACCCAATACAATGACCATATGGGTCTGTGACTCTGTGTGTGTGTGTGTGTGTGTGTGTTTTAAGGCTGAAAACGCTAAATGGGCTCCTTAACTGATATATTTCTCCCCCTCCTAACAGTGCTGCCCAACTTAATTAACTCCATCTCGCACACACCTGAAGATTGGAGATTTTATTGGCTCTCCCATCTGGCTTTTATAACGCCAGTTATGTACACAATAAATCCTGCTTCAGAACTTAATTCTGGCTAAGAGAGCCGTCCGGCTTGATGCCATCTTTCTTAACAGCACTCATAGAGAGAGACTGTGGAAATCATTAGTGGCTGGAGAGCCCCACACATTGGGGAGTGCCGGGAGCCTGTTTATTTTTAAAATCCTGCTTTATTTTAACGGCAAGTATTTCCCTCCAAAGTGAAAAGGGCACTGGCTTTGAATTCAAAAGGCCTGGGTTCAAATTCTGACTTCCATTCCAGCTGGCTGTGTGATGTTGGGGAACCTCTCTGTGCTTTGGTTTTGATTCTGCCATAAAATAAAGGGGTTAAACCAGTAGGTGACTCCTAGGGTTCCTTTCAGTTCTAAATGGATAATCCTATGGCTTCTATTCATCTGTTCTCTTTCTTTTCTACTCTATTCTCTCCACAGAAATCTAAACGGTTACCAGATCTTGTCATTTCTATCCCCAGAGCATCTCTATCATTTATCCCCTCCTTCCTACTCACAGAGGTTCGGACTTAGTCCTGATCTGACACTTGGACTATTTCAGTTGGCTCCTAAGTGGCCTTTGCGCTTCCTGTGGCTCCATTTTCCAATCCATAGATGCTAAATGGCTATTTCTAGCCCCCACATTTGACCTTGCTCCCCTTTTCTGGAGTCATCAATGATACTCTTGCCTCTTTTTATAAGATATAAAGTCCTCAGCCTGGTATTTAAATCTTTCCACAACCTTTACCTCTCTCTCTTAGAATTCCTAGTGCTTTCTTCAAAGCTCAAACGTTAACCTCCTGGACAATCTTCCAAGTTGTTAACTGTCTCCTTTTTTAAAAAATTGCTTTGTCTTTATTTTTATTTGCTTGCCTACACACATGATAGGTAGAATATAAGATCCTTGAAGCCAGGTGACACCCTCATTTTTGCCTGTGTATCCCCAGCACCTTGAATACAGTAGGCATCTAATAAACTCTTATTGAATTTCATTTGTTGGGCTCTGTGTGTTCCAGTGGAATATGTGTAACCTCTCTGATCTGATTCTAGGGTGCCTGCTCCCCTGTCTCTGGGACTTAGGTACCAGGGGGGAAGTCAAGGCCCATTTGTTTACCTTTGAGGTTAACATCCCAGAGGCTACCGCTTCCAAACTGGGGATGTTTTGTCTGCTCTTCTGATTCCAGCTTTGTCAGAAAATGTCAGCGGGGCCAGGAGGGCAAGGGCTTCCTCATGACTGAGGATTTTCTTTCACATGACCTTCGTAAAGCTGATTTGGGGCTCCAGACAGGACAGGCCCTGGCTCTGACAGGGGCCGGCTGGCAGGGGCAGTCTGGGGTCCCCCAGGGCATTCTGGCATTCTTAAACTAACTGGAGGCTGCTGCCATGCCTCCTAGCCATCCTCCCCCGCCCCCACCCTCCCAACTATATTTCATAAGTGGCCTGGCTGCCTTTCTCAGGGAGGGTGAGAAACATCCCCTCAGTGTTCTTTTTCTCCTTTTGCTCAAGAATCAAACAATTCAAAATAAAAAGGGTGGGGGGGCATTTTCCAGTTCTGTTTTTTTCTTTCTGGAGGAATTTTGGGGTGGTTCGCTTAGAAGCAAAAAGCCTGGAAGGAGGAGGATCTCAAAGTCCTTTTCCCAAAGGGGTCTATCTTCAGTGACCCCCCAAAGCAGCTTCAGAACAGGAACCAGTCTCTGGGACATGCAGATGACTTAAACATGACAACGGGAACAGCAGGTTATAAATTAATGGAAAGAAAATTAATTAGTTTCATTGCTCCCTGGACTAATCTGGTGGTTTAAAACTGGTTTAATGAAAACTTAGATAAAGGAAGGGGACTGGGGGTAGAGAATGAACTTAATTTAGCAGGGAGGTGTTGGGGTGGGGGAGAGAATGATAAAAGGTCACCTTTCTAATGAAACCCGGAAGTCGTCACCTAGTCTTGGGCTGGCCATAACTCCCAGATCAGCGACACACTAATGTGCCATTAATCTACCTTATCGGTCAGGGTATTGACAAAATTGAGAACTGAAACTCATCCCACAGTGCCAAGTTCAGGAGCTGCTGGCTGCAGGCAAGTTTAGAGTTCATCTGGGTGGTGGCAGTCCTCGATAGGGCCTTGGCCCCTGATTTATGCTCCCAAGGGCCTCCAAAGAAAGACTCTTCAGATAAGCATATGTCAACAGGTTCCCCCACACCCCTAAATAGGCCGATGGGGGGCAGGGCTGAGGAAGGGTTGAGTAGAAGATAGGAGGAGGAAAAAATGAAGTAACCTATCAATAATACCAAAGGGCAAACGGGAGGGAAATCCGTCAAAGGCAGCTGCCCCCCCCCAAAAAAAAAATCAGTTGAGGGTGGGGGGCAGAGTTGGCCCAGTCAAGGTTGGACTTTCTGACTTTCCGGTCCTAGCTCTCGATGCATTGGCCCCTCTTCACTTTGGGGGCTTTGATTCAGCAAAATCAAGGATGCAAACTTCTTAGGAGTACTTAGTTTCCATGGCAACCAGAGCTGACCTCCCTTATTATTGTTCTCGAGAGGGGACTGACTTTACTCTATGTTCATTCACTGAATTAATGGACTCCTGGTTCTTTTATTAGCGGCTGGCTCACAATGGCAAGAGAGACATGTTGTAAAAAAAAAAAAAAAAAAGGCCCCTCTCCCCCAACTGTCCGGCCCTTTGTCCGAGGCTTACTGGAATGAAGCAAACCTATTCAGCCAGAGCTTATCAAAACCAACTCTGGGCTGCCTCTGTTTGCGGCAGCTCAGTATACTTTGATTTCATAAAGACATAACTGATATAACAAGCAAATTAGAGCCCTCTAAGAAATGGCTGGATTGATGACGGAGACCCCGGGAGGACAGGATCTCGAATATCAAGGATCGCTCCTGCCAATTCCAGTGACAATTTTGGCCAGCCCAGAGGGCCCTGATCTGGGGGAGGGTTGTGGGGGGCGAAGGGGAGACAACAGAAGGAAATAGACAGCTAAATGAACTGAATAGAGGAGTTTCTCACCATTGAGCTAAAGAACTCAAGCTTCATGACTGAAAGGTTTATTCCCTTCTCCACTAGGGGTTGTAGGTGGTTGCATCTCTACAGAGGTTTACAGTGTATTGTAGGCTTGGGATGGTGACATGGGGAGCCTGGTGACATGGGGAGTCCAGTCTGGCACCCAATCACTGGACAAAAGCTTCCGATCTCCAGCACTCTCTCCTTGTAGGAACCCTCACGGGTCATCTTATCCAACTCATTTCTCTAACTAGGAAGGAATTAAGAACCAGGGGGAATAAAAGTGGCTCTCTCAGAAGCACGCAATTAGCAAGCATCATAGGCAGGATTCAAATCCAGGTTTTTTGACCTCAGAACCAGTGTTCTTTTCACTATGTCATAGAAATTATAGATCACGATAAACAAAGCCCTTTAACCGTCAGACATCTTTAATACCTCAGATGGGGAAAGAGTCTCTCCCACTCCAATCCTTGCCCCACTTCTCCTCAGTTGCTTTCCATAGCCACCACTTGAAAGGATACATCTGTTTTGTGAATCAATGGTAGATTAGGAACTTAAAGGAATCTTTAGAATTCATCTAGTATAAACCCTTCATTTGACAAATGAGGAAACCAAAGCCCTGAAAGAAAGAAGAGACTTGTCCAAAATCACACAGGTAGTTAAGTGTTTTGGGCTTGAGGGGTGTGTGTGTGTGTGTGTGTGTGTGTGTGTGTGTGTGTGTGTGTGTGTGTGTGTGTGTGTTAGAGGAAGGCTAGGGAGTATCATGGTTCAGTAGCCAGTATATTAGATCTGGAGTTGGAGGTTCTGGGCTGAACCTATGGAAGAAGACTTGGCTTGAAGGCCAGAGCCAAAAATTGAACCCAGATCCTTTGACTCGATGAAATTCTCTTCCTTCTGATCTAAGCCAGATGCAGACTCCAGTTCTACAGCATTATTAGGTTTTCTTGCTTCCTCACCTTCGTCCAAAATACACATACACACACATACACACACATACACACACATACACACACACACACAGAGGCAAGTCCCACTTTTAATAAGAAAAAGCCCCCCTCCCCTACCCCACAACCCCAACTAAGGGCTCAGTTCTGGAAGCCAGGCATTACAGGGACTCCTTGCTCTCTAAACAACTCAAGTTAAATTTTAAATCTTGTGTGTGTGTGTGTGTGTGTGTGTGTGTGTGTGTGTGTGTGTGTGGTGTGTCTGGTATTATGATAGACCCTGGTTAGGCCTCAGGGTGTGTGGCCTCCCCCAAGTAATTGCTTCACAAAAGACAGTTAGCTGTTCCCTCCGTCTTCTCTCACTACCTTCCTGCCTTCTTATTGAAGTCTGATTTCTGGCTCCTTGGAGCTGTCCTTTATCAAGCCCCAGCCATTCCATTGGGAGAGGCCCTCGGAGACCTTTCGACATCCCCCGTTACCACAGGCCATTCCTGATGGCCCAGACTATAGAAAATGTCTTCACAACAGCCCAGTGGGACAAGCTATGGTTATAATATCCAAATAATCATTTCACAAATTATCATAATTATGAGCCAATCATACAGTTTTGACAAAGCCAGGTGCAAGTATCAGATGACTTTATGACCTGTAGCATTTTGTACATCATAATAAACTTGGATAGATTTATGAGTCTCTCTCTTTCTCTCTCTCTCTCTCTATCTCTCTCTCTCTTCCTCCATTTCTCTCCTCTCTCTGTCCCTGCCTGTCTCTGTCTCTGTGTCACTTTGTCTCTCTCCTCTCTCTCTCTCTCCTTCCCCCCCCCCTCCTCTCCTCCCTTTCTCTCTCTCTCTCTCTCTCTCTCTCTCTCTCTCTCTCTCTCTCTCTCTCTTCCTCCTAGGCATACAACTTTATTAGCTCTAATTTATTTGGGACTCTACCTCAGCATTGCATTTTCGCAGCCTTGATACTGCCTCAGGGCAATGCTCTGATATAAGCCAAGGTTTGGGAAGCCCCAGTGGGGTCCCTTCCCTTTTTGTTCACCCCCACAGTCTTAGATCCACTAGAGCAAATTCGTGGTTATTTATTTTTAAGGGAGGGAGGGAGGGGGGAGGAGGAGAAAAAGATCAGCTTTGGTTTTCATTTTCTCCCTAGTCGTACTATATTAACACTTCCTTACATTTCAAGCTGTAAAAAGAAAATAAACAAAAATTGGACAAAGAGAAAGACTGTTTGGCATGGTGTTTTTTCTCCCCCCCCTTTCCTTCCTTCTACTCTTTCATATCAACCCAGAGATTGAATCTAACTTTCTTTCTGTGATATTATCTCTCCCTGTGTAGGATATTCATGTTAACAGATAAATTCTAGCTCTGGAGAAAGTCAAAGAACAAATTTACAGCCTTTTGCCAAATGTCTATCCTATTGGATTTTGATAAGAGGGCTATTGAGCCTTAATGATGCCGTCTATCCATTTTTAGCTGGCCCTTAACATGTCTTTTTTATTTGTCCCCGAAGCCTCTTCACCAGCTCTTTTCATTACAAGTTTCTCAGCTTACTCTCGAGGGAGACAGAGTGGACAAGAGTGATGGATAGATAACTCTATAGATTATCTCCCACAGATGTTTTCTCTCCAGTAGGCCCAAGGCTATTCCCTCTAAGTAAACAGAGACTAAATAGAGAGTCTACTGAAGAGAGAAGTCCCTAAGGTCTCCTGTCACCACACTCAGAAAAACTCGTACATCCTGAAGAAGGGTTTTTGCAAAGGCCTTCCCTTTCTATGCCACCCCCACCCCCATCCCCAGCCTGAATCCCTGACATTCATCCAAAGTGACTTTTAAGGAAAAGCTAAAGACACTCTGGGTTATCCCACAGAAGACATCATGCAGGGGAAATGAGAACATTTCCAATTGGGGCAGAGACTTTCCATCCTTCACCTCTCCCATAAGGCTAAATCAGAGAGCGGTTGAGGTTGGGTTACTTTGCAGTTAGTTGCAGAAACTGCAGGGAGGGAGAGAGGAGGCAGAGAGGCGGAGGCTTACCCCACCCCGCCAACCCCGGTGCCCCTTGGAAGGGAAGAATGAAGTCACTGATGATTGATAGGCAGGGGGCTGGGCGACTAGACGGTTTCAGAAATAGTCTGGTGTTCCTCCTCACCCCTCCTCCCTGGCATCAGCCTTATTTTTTATCTGCTAAATTCTTTTCTTATCCAAATATTAAAAATGTTATATAGAATAGAACTGTACAATACATGGATTATTATATTATACATTGTGATAATATATAATATAAATAGCTTCATATTTTATGTAGGATCATAGGTGAAGAGCTGGAAGTAATTGTAAAGGTCAGTCTTCAATCCAGCCCTGTCAATTAGATTATGAGCTCCACTGAGGACAGGGACTATGTGTTTGTCTTTCTTTTTAATCCCCAGGATTTAGCACACTACACAGTAGGTGCTTAATAATGGCTCGTTCACTGACTCTGAATTTACAGAGGCTTAGAGAGAGAAAATATCTTTGCCTTCCATTGATGGCTTCTTCCAGTGTCTTGTTCTTGGATGGTGCTATGGTAGTGAGATAAGAAACACTGGTAGGTCACACCCAAATTGGGAAACCTCTGAATCTGGGATCTATGATAGACTATGTCATCTGTTTTAAGGATAAGTCTCTCTAAATCAAGTCAAGCACCTCCTATGTGTTGGGCACTGTGCCAAGTGCTGGGGATACAAAGAAAGGCAAAAGACAGCCCCTGCCCTCAAGGAGCTTACAGTCTAATGGCAAAGAAAACTAGCAAACAACTATGTACAAACAAGACATAGAGAGGATAAATGGACATAATCAGCAGAGAGAAGACACTAGCATTAAGGGAAATCAAGAAAGTGTGATGGTCAGAGAAACTCATTAGTACACTGGCCATGGGGTGGAGGATATATTATTATTAATTTAATTTAATTATTTTATTTATTGTTTAATTCATTTAATTTTTAATTTATTAATAATAGCTCTCAAATTGCATCTACTCAGTCATAGATTTCTCTTGGTATCAATGGCAGGCGAACTCACATCAATGAAATAGGTGATCCTTGATAAAGTAAAGAATGTACAACTATGGTCTATTCTTTTATTGCTGTTATGATTCCATAACCCTATTCTAACACATGGTCACCATTACAGTACAATTATTGTTTAATCCTGTCCAACTCTTCATGATCCCATCTGGGATTTTCTTGGCGAAGATAGTACAGGGGTTTGCCATTTCCTTCTTCAGCTCATTTTGCAGATGAGGAAATTAAGGCAAATAGGGTGAAGTGACTTGCCCAGGATCACACAACTAGGAAGTGTGTGAGGCTGAATTTGCTCTCAAGTCCTTCTGACTCCAGGGCACTATGATGCCACCTACCTGTCCTATTACTATATCTCTACTCTTTTGCTATTAGTTCTCCCTTCCGCATTGTGACTTGCTCCTTCATGGTTTTGATATACCACAGATTGGCATAAGAAATTAAATGAGAATTTGGGGGAAGTTTTACAGAAGCTGCAGACAACATGCAAAGGCCAGCAGAGGCCACAAGAAAAAGTTTACAAATTCAGAAATGGATAAAATAAATTTATAGTGTTGCATAATATCAATATATTTGATTTTTTAAATACCATAACAATTCAGACTTCTTCTCTGGTAAGAAGGGAAGGCCAAAAAAATTTGCGTGGATTTTCCAGATTGTGAAGGTGCTGCACTCTTAACTCCCACAAGGTGGAAGAGATGACTGTAGCATATGATTCTTTTATGTCCTTACAACTACCAGGTTATAATTCTACTCAATTTTTGTTATAACTAGAACTCTATTATTACTGTGTGGTAACTCCAGTTTTATAGTAGATAGAAGTCTGGCCAATAACTTATGAAGATCTAGGTTCAAGTCCTGTCTCAGACATACTGGCTTTATGAACAGGTCACATACTCCAACTGCCCCAGGCACCTCTATAACCCTGAGTGATAGAGCAGGAGTTGATACTCATTGGTAGAGGGAGATTCTCTTACAGATTCGGTTCTAGGAACACGTCAATGACTGCAATCCCTCCAAAGGTGTAGATCACAGTTCAGTCATACCCTCTTTTCTTGTGTGACTCTTGTCTATAAGTTCACACAACGTGAAGGGTTCCACCCAATATCCTGGTGGCTTCTAGGAGGGTAGAGGTGGGGGTAGGGTGGAGGGGTAGTCAAATGGTGTGGCTTCCTCTAAATATCTTGAAATTTTAAAGATACATCTGGAGGATGCCATCTATCCATCAGTAATCTTAGCCACACACCCAATCCTATGATATAAGAATTGTAACATTTCTCCTTCATGAGAGGACCTTTCTCATAAAAACTTGTGGTTACTTTCTGTTACTCATGATTTCATTTATCAACCAACAGGTTCCTGGATGGACCTTAGTTATCCCTTGTAAACCTTCACTGGAATCCATAGAGAAATGCTATCATTTCCTACATTTTTTTTCAGAATGACATCTGAAATCTAGAGAATTTGACTGACTTGCCTAAAGTCACACTAAGGGTGAAGAGAGATTTTGGATTTCCTCAATCCTAAATTTCATACATTAGGCTAACTTCATGCCATTTTTTATCTCCCCCTCTTCTTGCCCCATATACAGATGACACAGAGACAGGTTTGTCTTACTTAAAGAAAACCCTGAGAAGACACTTTCAAAATTACAAAAGATATGTTTCAAGGAATTATTTGCTTAAAAATTTAGAGGAGATTAAAGCTTCTGGACAAACAATAACCAGTACACCTGAATTCTATCCCTAGTTATGCTGCTGCTGCTGCTACTACTACTACTACTACTACTACTACTACTACTACTACTACTACTACTATTGCTACTACTATTACTACTACTACTACTACTAGTGCAACTACAACTCCTACTACTGCTACCACCATCACTACTACCACCACCACCACCACTATTACTAGCTAGCTAGCACTGAAGTAAAAGACATTAAGCAACTTACCTAGGCTTGCACATCTTGTAAGTATCTGAGTTTAGTTTTGAACTCAAGTCTTCTAGACTCCAGACCAAGAGCTCTATCTTCTGTGCCACCTCGCTGTCCTCAGCTGTTTATATTTCATGTCCCTGAAACCTCCTACTCCGCTGACTTATTGTCCCTAAAATAACAATCACCCTGATTGCTAGATGGTATAGGAGCAAAGAAAGTTCTTCATTCAGACCCAGCTCCTCTACAGCCTGAATTCAGTGGCAGCCAGACTTCCAAGACAACTATTTGGAAGTAGTTGTCTGTACCCCAGGCACTTGTGACTATGTATGGAACAAGGAAGGAGACACTGAGATATGTTCTCAAATGTACCTTTCTGATATTAGAAGAAAACAATTTCATCAGGTTAGGCTTTGCCTTTTGGAAAGCTGAGGATGAAACCCCACATACTTGATGTTCTCAGAAATAAACCACTACCATAGAAATCAAGGTCTGGGGCGAAAATAGAGAATTTTTTTCTGATTCTATACTTAAAATTTTTTTGAGCTGAAAAGCTGTTTCTTCACAAACCATTACATTTAGACTTGAACTCTTTACCTTACAGCTCTGACCTTTCTTAGCCTGGCTGTAAAACCCTACTGCCCATCTCTCCATAAATTTGCCACCTCATAAACCCCTGCTACTGCTCCCGGACAATGCCTTTCAGCAACATAATGTCTCAGAGTGGATCCTTGCTCCAAGTGACTAAATGGCTCTGTTCCAGACTGAAGGGTGGGGAAAGTCAATATTTTGTTTGGAGGCGGAGGGGTGAATATACTTTTAAAGTGTGTAGAATTAAGTCCCCTTCCAGAAGAAAGTAAAAAAAAAGTCAAATTGTGTATTTTTTTAAATAAAAAATATCTGTTTAACAATTCCTACTGTCTTGGTCTTGCATCTGTTAGGAAAATGGTTACTTGTTGGCAATAGGATTTCAAATAGACAAAAAAAAAATGGAGAGAGAGAGAGAGAGAGAGAAGCAAGAAGGTTTGGCTCATTTTGTATTATGATAAATTCAAGATAATTTCAAGGGCTTAAAAAGGGCCTTGGTGCTCATTGGGCTGGGAGGATTTACTTCATTCTGGTAAGTGGGTTATAAGAATCAGAATAACTTATTCAGTCACCTTCTCACCCATGTCTACTCAGACAAAAAGATCCTACTGAGGCACAGACACTGCCAAATGAGTTATGGAGATAAGAAGGTAAAAAGTTCATCCCCGTTGCTAGAGGTCCCTCTGAAGGTCACAGTATGGTCAGAAACTGAGTCCAATGGGAAACCTGATTTCCAAAATAAAGATCTATTGGAATCAACCTAGAAAGAGGAGACTGGTTCTCCCCACTGAAGATAGATATGTCTAAAGATTGTGTCTCCAGTTAGCAGTGGTGCCGGACAGGGCTAGGGTTTCATCATATTTGGCAGAAGCCTATGAGTGTTTTCTTTTAACTCTCAAAGTTCGGAAATGGCAAGTAAAATGGCTCCCGCGTCCCTATATTAGGGCCTCGGCCCAAATTCAAAATATATGACGATGTTGCCAACTCAAAAATATGTGACTGCATTTCTCAAGCATGCATTTTGACCAGGAGAAATCCAATAGTCATTCTCACATTGAGAAAATAGCCCTTGATGGGAATTTGATTACAAAAAGTCAATCCACTAATGCAAAGAAGACCATATTGCTCTTCCCAGTGGGGATGTGGATAAGAATTGTCTGGATGAAACTTTCTATGGTTTATTCTGGGGATATTTTTAACCAAAGACACCAACAGGAAGCTTGACATTTTTACCTTAAGGGAAAATCCAAAATGAGAGACTACCTCTGTTCCCTGCTTAATGAAACAGAATAACAGCTGGATGAAAGGTCTATCCTACTCCTTAATTACTAAAATCACCCAGCATCTGGTGCCATTGCATGACCCCTTCCATTAGAGGGGTGTCTCTCTGTCCATGTGAGACAATCTGTGGTAGTGGAGTTAACAGTGCACTGAATGCAGGGCCAATTATTGAATAGGTGCTTTGGTTCTGAATTTAATAGCTGGTTTATTTAACTGATAGTTTCTTTCTACATTAGAACTTATTAGCCAACCCTGTTGTTGAATTTCTAGTCATAAATGATAACCCCGCCCACTCAACTTGTTTTTAAAGTTAATGGAGGGTGATTAAAAATACATAGACATATGTGTATATAAACATATTTGTTTGTTTATACAGGTGTGTTTACACATATAGATGTGTGTGCATGTGTATATACATATTCCTTTGAAGGTACTTGCATTTTTAAAGGAGATAAATTGATAAACTGAAGTATTTTATGTATATATTCATATATGTTGCATATGCATACATATACATGCACATATATGTTCCTTTGAAGGTACTTGCAGATCTAATGCAAACAGGTTTATAAAGTAAAATATTTTGTTCGATGTATATATGCTTAATTAGGTACATGAGTATAGGCATATTACATAGATGGATGGGTATAGATCATCGACAAATCTATTTACCTTTAGAGCATTATCTATATATAAATATGGCAATAATTATTATAAAATAGTCTAGTAGCCACCACCTCCCAAAGAACCTCTCCTTGGTTTGAATGAATCAGGGTCACACAAAGAACGACTCCGCTAACTGCTCACAGAGTCCTCGGTTCCCTAAATCGAAAGCCCTATAATTATACCCAAATTTGGGTTCTGTTGGTCCACATGGTTAAGTCTGGTTCCTCTTGCCTTCATCCTGTCTGCCTGGAATATGCAGTAATATCCATATTCACAATTAACATCCAGCACAAATACAGTCCTGGGGCTCCCAGAACCCCAGAAGCACCTTGAGCCTGGGCAGCCCTTACCACACAATGACACATCAGAGGAAGACAGCCTACCTTTTTGAT
>CM053588.1:36237183-36300092 GCA_028646515.1 Pseudochirops corinnae | reverse complement strand
TCCCCATCTTTCCCCTACCCCCCCCTCAAAACAGCCATCCCCTTGTATGATCCCTCCCCCAATCTAATCTCTCCCATGTCCTCCCCCCTCACTCCTCTAACTTTCCGATAGGGCAGGATGAATCTCCCTTCCACACCTTGGGCAAGTTACTTAACCTTTGTGCCCAGGCAATTAAACTCCTTGGTGTGGTTCTGTAGAAAAAGCCCCAGGGTTATCACCAGGTTTAAAAATGGGTTCTGTCACTGGTTAGCTGCATGACCTTGGACAGGTTACTTTCCCTCATTCATTGCCTTGCATATGTTTTATATAAACTGCTAAGTACGTATGTTATTACCCTTGATAGAATGTGAACAGGTGTTGCTCACCTTTCTTGTGTCATAGACTCCTTTATCAGGATTAAAAAAATCCAGAAGGGGCAGGTAGGTGGTACAGTGAGTAGCACACTGGCCCAGGAGTCAGGAGGACCTGAGTTCAAATCCGACCTCAAATATTTAATACGAGCTGTGTGACCTTGAGGAAGTCACTTAACCCCAATTGCTTTGCCTTCCCCTCTCCAAAAAAGAAATAAAAAGAAAACCAGAGAGCACTTCTCAAAATCATGCTTTTTATGAATGAAGCAAATGCTAAATGATATTTAGAGGCTAATGAAAATCAAGATGTAAGCTTTTGTTTTTCTCATTCAACTTCACAGATCGCCTGAAACCCATTCTCAGACTGCTTGGGGGTCCATAAGCTCCAGATTAAGAACTTTTAAAAGAGGGTAAGCTCCTTGAGGGCAGGGCTAATTTGTTTTATTTTTCTGTATCTTCAGTGCCAGGCGCATAGTAGGTCCCTAATAAATGAGTGTCAATTGACTGATTCAACTCTCTGTTCCTCAGTTTTCTCATCTGCAAAATAATGGAGTTAAACTATATTACCTTAAATGTGTCTTTTAGGGTAGACCAGTACTCCAGTGTGAGCATTCATTAAAAGTAATTAAGAAGAGCTCTCGTTGACTCTTTCATTTTGACCATCTCGTTTCTTATTCTATCTAGAAACTGAAATTTCTGGTTTCATTCTTCAGCTAAAATGGGGCATCATGTAGCTAGTGGTTCTTGTTATTTATAATAACAAAAATATTCTAATGTTGACAATTATAATTAATAATGATAACTAATATTTACATAGCACTTTAAAGTCTATAAAACCTTTCATATTTAATCTCATTTGAATTTCACAGTACTTTTGGGAAAGAATATTATTATGACCATTTTACAGATGAGAAAACTGAGGCTTAGAGAGATTAAGTGATTTGCTTGGTGGGGGGGAGAGTCATAGTTCTAGCAAGTGCCAGAAGCAGGATTTGAACCCAGATTGACCTGGCATCTAAGTCTAATGCTCTATCCTCCATCCTACACTGCCTGTGCAGCTAACCATTACCAATCCACTCTAAAGGTAGATTGGTGCATTTCTGTGATAGGCAAATCCAATTTATACAGTTAATTTGTCAGTTTGTTTAGCTTATAAAGCACTTTCAGGCCCATTTGGATTAAAGGTGCTATGTATACACACGTAAGCATAAATTGTCAAGTTGTTACTGTAAGAATAAAAATCAGGACTTGAAACTAAGATTAAGAAAACAAAATGAGAGACTCCTGGCAAATTCAGGGGTCCCTCTTTTTTTTTCCCCCTCCTCTGAAAACCACACTTTTAAAAGAGGTGGCCAATACCCACAGAGGCCAGGTGAAATGGTCCCAAAGACCAAATTCCAAAATGTCGTCTAATTGGTCTTAGCTCAGCTGTAATAACAATAAGTCATATTTTAAATGTTAAGAATTCTAACCAATTTGGTATTTTATGTTTCTTTTAATAGATCCTGAAATTGCGGTTTGGAAAGTCTCTGAAAGCAAACAGAGAGGGAAAGGTGAACACCCCGAGCAATGAAACAGGAACATTTTCTGCAGGGAAAACAGCAAGAGATGAAGGAGGTTAAGTAGTTCATAATAAACTATTCAGTGCAATTTTTATTGGTCAGCCTTGGTGGAGGTGGGTGGTGGGGGAGCCGAGGCTTTAGAGACAAAACCAGAGGCAACAATTCCAATGACCCTTAATCCTGCTAGCTACTCCCCAAACCCGTCCCCTGGCCCCTACCCAGATCACTTCACTTGAGCAAACTATCTCACTTCTCATTTTTGAAATAAAAAGCCAGAGAGTCCTGGCTGAATGCTTGGTAAATTCCTGGGCTTCTGAAAGGAGAATGAGCCTGGCCACCTGGCCTCTCAGAGAACTCCGTCCATTGCATTTAATCCTGGAACTCAGATATCACTCCATCAAGGGCCAGAGAAATGGCTGCGTTTGTGTAGACCCAAGAGGAATATTAAGGCATGAAGCCAAGGTGAAAACTTTCCTACTAAAGCTTTTAATCTAGCACCCTAAGGTATGGCACCCAGGATAGAGTCATGCAGAAGTAAGTTTGCCATTTATATTAAATGATGAGGGCAAAAACCAGAACAAATAATGTTGGGGGGACTATGGGAAAGCTGGCACACTACTACAATGTTGACAGAATTGTGAATTGATCTAACCATATGGGGAAAAATGGAATTATGTGAGCAAAGTGACCAAATGTATGCTTTGACTCAGAGATCTCACTCATGGTCATATATGTTTGAAAAAATGTCAAAAAGTGGACATGGAGGTCATCTATTCCAAGGCGCATCTAGGTAGCACAGTGGATAGAGTGCCAGCCTGGAGTTAAGAAGACTCACTTTCCTGAGTTTAAATGTGGTCTCAGACACTTACTAGCTGTGTCACTTAATCCTATTTGCCTTAGTTTCCTCATCTGTGAAATGAGCTGGAGAAGGATATGGCAACCTACTCCATTATCTTTGCCAAGAAAACCCCAAACGGGATCACCAAAAAGTCAGATATGTCTTTTAAAATGACTCAGAAAGCTCAATATTCCATGTAATTAGGAGACTGTATTTGTTTATCATCATCAGCCTCATCATCATCATCATCATGGAATTGGGAGCAGAATCTTAGAGGAATTCAGAGAAGCATGAGGAGATTTATTTGAACTGATACAGAGGAATGTAAACAGAACTAAGAGAAGAATCATTGGATCATAAATTTTAGACTGAAGGGGATCTCAATGGCCATCTGATCTAACATCTATTTCTCCAAGTTCCACAATGACTACAATCATATACATTAAAAGACCATTAGAATTGGCCAAACTACAATGAACTATTTGAACCCTGAGAATAAAGAATGAAACATGCTTCCCTCCTTTTAACAGAGAGATAGGGAACTAAGCATGAAGAATACTGTCAGACTTGGTCATTGACTTTGCTTAATTGTTTTCTTTTGTCAGAAGGGGAGAATTTAATGCTGGGACTAATGGCAGGCATGTGTGGGCTGTATCTAGAAATTACTTTAATATAAAAGCAGAAGATATTAATAAAATTTATTTTTAAAAAGCAAATTAATAATAACTGGTGATGATGGGAGTTGGTACCACAAGATCCCTTTTATCTGGCTTAAGCAAAAATAGGAAGAACCACGATTTCTAAATATCATTCCTGGACCCCATGAACAGCTTTAGTCACAGAAACAAGTGGTTGCTGGAAATCCCCAAGGGGGCTGCAATGCAGCATTCTGAAGCCTCTCAGGAAACTAAACAGAGATACAAAGGGAGAGCATTCATTAGAAAGAATTCTCTTGTTCCAGGACTCTCACTTGGGCTGTGCCCCGTGCCCTTTGCAATGCCATGGAAGAATGGAATGCAGGGCTGAACATCTCATCCCACAGCCCTGCTACTGCCTCAGATACTTTCAGGCATCATCTGATTTTGTACCATATAAATATTTTTAACCTGACACATTTCAATCAAGAGAAAGTAATCACTCCATTAGCAACCATAGAGAGACCTATGGGTTTCAAAGAGTTGGTTGGAAATCAGTAATCTCCAGTTTTGGAGGAACTTGATTGAGTCTTGTTTTCTGAACCCCCTCCAAAAAAAAAACCACATCCCCCCCAAAGTCACACCCCCAAAAAGTGGCCAGAGAATTTCAATCAGGCCAGGGCATGGGAATGAATAAAAATCTTTGCAAAGCCTCAAATGACAATATACTAAACATTTCAAGGGACACCATGTGAATCTTTTTGAGACACAGTTTACAAGCTGGCATGCCCCAGCTGTAGCTAACCCCAAACTGATTACATTACTCAGGCAGATCACAAAGAGCTTACATAAATAGTACTGTTACCCATTTATTGTATGAGCCCAGATAAACTATCATGGGTATTGGGGAGAGGTAGGGGAAAGATCGAAGAGCTTATTAGGCTTAAATAATAATCATTGCTAGTATGTTTATATATGTATATGTCTATATATCTATATCTTTTTCTCTATCTCTCTAAACTATCTATTCAGTCATATATCTATCATCAATTATCTATCTAGGTAATCCATCTTATTTGCCTATTTATTCATCCATCCATCTACCCATCCATCTATCTATCTATCTATCTATCTATCTATCTGTCTGTCTGTGTCTGTCTGTCTATCATTTGCAAAGAATTTATGCATTATCTCATTTGATTCTCACAACAACCCTAGGAAGAAAGCATTATTATTATCCCCATTTTGTAGATGTGAAAGAAGAGGTTGAGGGAGGTCTAGTGACTTTTTCCTAGAATCACCCAGCTAGGAAGTGTTTGCAGCATTCATTTTTAGGACTTGCTAAATCCAAGTCCAGCAACTCTAACAGCTGTGCCACTTAGCTATCCAACATACCCCCAAACAAACATCCATAGCTCCCTTCACAGCTCGATTCTGCCCGGTTCTTATTCCCTTCACCTGCCATGGCCTATCCCTGCAACATTGTGAATGCTTTCTATATTGTATTCCATACTGGTTAATCTTTGAACATGTTGAATCCTTGATGATAGCATGTAAACTGCTTTGTCTTTGTAGCCCTATCTCTTAGCACAATGCCTGACAAATAGTATCATCCTTATTGAATGCTTCTATAATGGTTGATTCATATTGATAGACTATTGACTTTTTAAGAGAAAGAACTGATTCCTTGTATCTCTATTTATAACATTTAGAACAATGCCTATTTCATACTAGAAATTATACATTCTTCTTGATTGGTATCTGGTAGACTACTGCTGTGACTCAAATATTTTGTTCTCTATTTATTTTCTTGGAATAGTCTCTCCTCTTACTGGGAAGGCATAAAGTCTACTCAGCATGATGACTTATTCAGTCAGTGACATGCTTCTAGACTGCTCTCTTCTCTAAGGCATACAGAACACCAGAGAGTTCCATTGCTGGGTCTACATTGGTCTTGAAAACTAGGGTAGTGCCCTGAATCCAGATGGAACAGAATGGTCAGCCCAACAGTGTGACAACATTAGGCTCCTGAGCAGATGGCTGGCTGGCCTGAGTCTGCTGCTGCTCTCTTTCCTTGACTCAGTCTTCCTGGAGATTTGGGATTTTCTAGAGTCCACCAAGAAAGACCAGAGCTAAGATGATGCAAAAAGAGAGGCAATGTGGTATGGTGGAAAGAACACTGGATTTGGAATCCAAACTGAGTTAAAATCCTGCCTTTGTACCAGGCAAGTCAAACTTTCCTGCTTGTAAAATGAGGGTGTTGATAGATGGTTTCCAAGATCTCCTGATCCCAAATCACTTAATCTTGATGAGTCTCAGTTTTCCCATATCTAAAATGAAGAGATGGGACTAACTGGTCTTTAAAGTTCTTTCCAGCTCTAAATCAAAGATCCCCCATGATCATATAGTTCTACAAACTTAGGATTTCCAGGTTTACAGTTGTTCTGGGAGAAAAAAAGAAAGTTACCATTTTGACACAGCTTAGTAACTCATGTGGTCAGTGAACACACACATACCCACATATAGGATCTGATGTCTCCTGAGGGCAGGGGTGTTTAGAGTGACAGAGTGTTCAAGGTGACCTTAGAAAGCTATGAATTCAAGAAACCACAGAGCTGGAAAGGACCATAGAGGTCAGAAAAGTCATGTTGGAATAATATCTAGAATGCTGGATTTGGAACCAGGATGGACTGGATTCAAATCTTGCTTTAAACACTTCTGAACAAGACACTTAAATTAACTGAGTCTCAGTTGCCTGAGGCAACCAGGTGGTGCAGTGGATAAAGCCTCCAGTCTGGAGACAGGAAGACCTGAGTTTAAATCCAGCCTCAGATGCTTAATAGCTGTGTGACCCTAGACAAGTCGCTTAATCTATTTGCTTCAGTTTCTTCATCTGTAAAATAAGCAAGAGAAGGAAATGGCAAACTGGCAAACCCCAAATGGGGTCACAAAGAGGCAGAAGTGACCGAACAACAATTTCCTGATCTGTAAAATGGACGTAACACCTCCCCAGGTTATTTCTAGGATCAAATTAAACACGTGCTTTGTAGAACTTAAAGCACATGTATCAGCTGTCATCACTTAGTGCAACCTTCTCATTTTGATGGTGAAGAAACCAAGGCAGAGAGAAGTCAAGTAAACTGCCCAAGGTGACACAGCACAACTCTAGCAAGGTCATATAGTGCATTGAGAAGCAGACTAGGAGTAGAATCTGGGTCTTAGAAACCCCAGCTCAGTGTGTTTTGTAACCCACCATGCCAGAGGGCACAAGGCATGAAATAGCCTGAGAATGGAAAGTTTCTGAGGCTGTTTTTCCCTCATCTCCGAGTGATCATCTTTTCCTTTCAAATAGAGGCCACTTTCTATTCTTGTGGGAGATGAGTCAGGCTCCTGGCTCCCTCTATTCTGATGTGAGAATTGCATAGATCATTGCCGCTGGAGAGAAGGTCAGTGATGTTCTCTATGCATTGATCCAAACAAAGGGCTCGTCTGTCATAAGCGAACCAGCTTTTTTCTTCAATTCAAATAAAATGTCTTCTTCTTTTTCTTCTTTTTTTCCATCCACAGGCCTGGACAATCTGCCCAGCTCCTTGCCTGCCTGACAACAGTCTGGGCTCATCCTCACGGGGTCAACCCACGGGGCAGAGTGCCCAGGATGGCTCAGAGCCCTATGGTTCCCTGGGGCTAACAGGGACGAACAAGGCCTGGATCTCATTGTCGTTGGATGAATGTTCAGAATGAGGAAAAGGTTAGCCCTGTGTCTCTCTAACAATGAAAGCTGCAGAGGATATGTGGATCTGAGACTCAGTTTCTTCATCTGATAAATGGTACAATATAAGCTCTATAATTTATTACCAAAACAGGCATAATAGGTCAGTCAATGGACTTCTCAGTCGGTCCAAAGACCCATTTATTATGCCTGTTTTACTAATAAATCACATAGTTTGTATAATTTCCTCAGTTATTATTAATTAGCCACTATAATGGGAATAAACATATTACCAGCAACCACATCCCAGGGTCATGAGGATAACCCTGGGTAAACCATGAAAATGGATCTCATAGTTAGAGGATCTGGGCTCCTATCCCAATTCTGATGGTCACTTCTCTGGACCTCATTTCCTTTCCCTGTGAAATGAGGGACCTGGACTCAATGATCTCTCTAGTTCCTTCCAGCCCAGAATCCACAATCCCATGATCCCCACCAGCCCCTCCAGGCCTCCAGCAAGAGCATATCTGCTTTCCAAAGGAATTGCCCACTTTCTAAGTAAAAAGTTCTTAGTCTTTCAGAATCATTTATTAACTCTGTGATGCTGGGCAAGTCACTTAACGTAAGAAGTGAAGACATTAGACTAGGTACCAACCATGTTCCTTTCCATCTCTGAATGTATGATCCTAAAATCCCCAAACATGGCCTCAGGTGAAACTGATCCTGGAAATGTATGTAGTCTTGGGTAGGTGCCCATTTAGAATAAGGCAATTAGTGTGATGCTGATTAGGCACCCTGGTACAATAGATGTGGGCATGGGCCTAGAGTCAGGAAGAGCTGAGTTCAAGTCCTACCTCAGACATTTACTAACAAGTTGCTCAAATCACTTTCAAACTCCATAAAATGAAGGGGTTGGAAGAAGAGGGACTCCTAGGGTCCCTTCCTGTGTTATATTCTCTGTTACTGAGTTATTACATCAGGAAAGAGCAAGTTGGCCATGGCTTATACCACTGTAATCTTCTAAGAATGAGAGTAATAAAAACATAATAGCTAACATTTAAAATGGAACCAAAAATAAATTAAATGAAATTTAAAAAAAAAAGTATCTGGGGGAGGGGTTCATTTTAAGAGCCTCCTTGAGCTATGGTGCTCTAGTTGCTGGGCACCCACACCGGCTGGGGCCCTGACAGTCTCTTGGTGTGGATATCTTTAACCGAGCTTCTTCACCTAGCAGTGACCTCAGGTGAAAAAACACTTGCTCTCCTCAAACACACACATACACATACACAAATACACCCCTGCTTCTGTAGGCTCTCTGTCTCAGCTTCAAACCAGGGCAATGTGGTTTGTTTTCTGAAATACCACTTTACAACCTCTAGCTTAGCCCCTTGGCACCAGAGCTGGCTGACTTGCCATTTGCTGGTAATGAGCATCAAGCTTTAAAACCTGGTCTCCCCATGTTGTCAGAAACATACATAATATAGAATACAATATATAATTATATTACAATGTGTTATGATATATAATTATAATATATAATTATGATACATTAATAGATATATTACCTATAGAATATTATATGGCAAATATGTATGTGTTATATATGTGTACATACACATATGTATACACAATGTGTATACATACACACGTGTGCACACATGCGCACATACATGCATGCATGCATATACATGCATGTGTGTGCATGTATATTTCAAGGTGGGATTACCTTTAAAACTGCAGATTGTCATTCATTCATGCCAGCCCATCTCTGAGACTTGGTCTTCAGCTTTTCCCAGTAGGCACCTATGATCCCATGATTCTGTTTCCACACTCCTACCCCCTGAGCCAAGCAGGACAAGGCTGATATCCTCTTCCATGTGGTAGCTTTTCAAATGCTACTCTTTAATGAACATTATAATAATAGTTAATGCTTAAGTAGCTCTTAAAGATCAGTAAAGCTTTCTCTGTTATCTCCTGTGAGGTAGAGGCTAGTATTCACCCCATGGGATTAATGGGAAAACTGAGGCTGAGACTTACCCAAGCACACACACAGCTAATTAATCAATTGTTTGCGGCAAGCTTGAGCCCAAAGCCTTCCTGACTCCTAGATCTGGGTTCTATACCATCTAGCTGTCTCAAACTCAGGGTTTTTTTTTATTTGCCAGGCTCCCAAAAGTAGTTTTTCTCCAGAAAGCCATAGATGACAGGAGTCAAGAAGCATTTATTAAGCACCTACTGTATGCCCTTTAAGGTACTATGCTAGACAAAATGCAGAAAGCAGCCCCAGCCTAAACAGTCACAGATTAAAAAAAAACTCCATAATGCAGTCTGGTTTCCTTATTATATAGATGTGGAAACTAAGGGCCGGAAAAGGGAAATGATGTACCCGCGATGACACAACAAGATGATAGTATATCTAAATCTTCTGGATCATTGTTTTTATCCATGAGTAAAGTATATAGAATAGCAAAGAAGAGTGTTCCCCCAGAGGATCTGTAGGCTTCCCATTCACAAAACCACCATTTGGGAAGGACAAACTATTCCTCTAGGTCACCAAGTGGTCCAGACAGAGAAGGAGGCAAGCTTGTCTCATCAGGGAGAAAAAAGCATTTGTCAAGTCTGAAATCTGCCTTTCTCCTTGCTAAGGGTGGCATACTATAAAACATATTGGCACAGAACATTAATCATTTCTGCCTGAGAGCAAGAAGAAGCGATGACTAAAAGTCAATAGAAAAGCTCATCTTGGGTCATGGGTTGGCTTCTGTTCCCTATGTGGTCAGACCTTCATCCTACATACCTGGGAATCTCTTACATTTGGCTAGAAGCTGATCCAAGAAATAGATTTTCTGTACAATTAACTTTCTCCCAGTAACCAAACTTCATTGAGTTATTTTTTTAAAAAAATGTTTTTAATTCATGAAAATACCACATAACTACTTTATGATTGATCTTGCTTCTGTAGAGTTTGAGATTAAAAAAAAAACAAACTTTAGCTATGTAAAACCATAGTGTGTTAGAATGTAAAGGTTTATTTATTCCATGCATTTCATTTTGTAGATAAGGAGCCTAAGAACCAGCAGGGGGAAGTGGCTATATGAAATCACAAAGTTAACCTCCAAGCTCATCTAGCTAAACCTATACCTGAACATGAATTACTTATCCCATGTTCCTGGGTTCTAGCCTTCAGACTATGACCTCTAGGAAGGGATAATCCATCACTTCCCAAAGCATCACACTCCACTTTTAGATCTTTCTCTGAAAATTTTTCTTCCATTAAGGGAAAAATCTGTCTCTGTCTCCTAATTTCTCTCTTTCATATGTCAGCTCTTCAAATACTTGAAGACTATCATTATGATCCCATTACATCTCTTCTTCTCCAGGAAAATCATTCTAAGGCTTGATCATGGTCTCTTACTTTTCTTGGTTTACCCAATCCAAGGTAACCACTAATCTTCTAACACAAATTATGTGTGCTCTATTTTATTGTGAAGAAAGATTCTGATGGGTCACTCTAGTCTTATTAGACAGGTTTAACTAGGACATGAGACATTTCTTTTCAACCCTCAATTCAATCCATTCCAATCAAGCCAATGTAAGGGTGGGGTCCATTAAATCAATCAATCAATCAATCAATCATTCCACCTACACTTAAGAGTAATGACCTCATCAGTTGAGAACATCTCCAATCAAGCAATCAGTCAGTCAGTCAGTCAAAGCCTTTACTAGATGCAAAAAGTCCTTAAAAGCCGTACCCACATTGACTGAGGGGATTTGGTCCTTCTGTCAGTTTTCCATAAATAAAAAGCCAGTCCAGGACCCGAGGATTCAAGAATCTGGCCCTTGGTGATGGATGCCTCCAGAGAAAGCCCTGAGAAGGAATGTTTTGTGGGGGTGGAGAAGAGTCTCGGTCTTGACCTCTAATTCAGACTTCTCCTATTCCTGTTGGCCAGAAAAGGACCTTGAGAGCTTCAAAGAGTCCAAATGAGTTTGAACTTTCCATTGGCATCCTAGCAACATCCCCAGAATGGCTGATAGCTATGTTTACGTTGGGATCCAAGGACAAACTGGACATGATGGAGACAGCTAGATTTAACGTTATATAAGGAACTAAGAAAAAAAAAACTACATTATCCGCAAGGGAAACAGCTAGAAGACTCCAACAAAAGAAATTCCAAGAGCTATGTGCCTTGTTGCCACATATGCTCTCTAAGCTTAGAAATGTACTTAAGGGAAAATGTCCCATAGATTTCTTTTTTTGGGGGGTGGATGTCTTATATTGATTGTTCCTACTCTACCACCTCAGTAAATGTCCCTTTCTAAAAGCTAATTAAGTCTGGCTGACTAATTGATACAACCAATAGTCATGGAGAACCACATCAATGGGGGCTCATGAGGTAGGTATCTGGATTAAAAAAAAAAAAATAATCCCTACCTTCAAAGAATTCTCCCTACTGAAATTACTCTCTATTTTCTTATCTATATGCAAGTTGTCTTCTCTCCTCCCCTGCTATTCCCCTCCCCAAGTACAGGATGAGCTCCTTGAGGGAAGGAATCATTTTTCCTTTTGTATCCCCAACTCCTTGTACAGTGTCTGGCACAGAGAAAGCACATAATATATATTTCAGTGAATTGAATTAAATAGATCTTTTGGACATATATCTCTCATCACCAAGGACTTCTGGAACCCAGCATTACTGCTTTTCTTACTACTCATTCAGGAGAGTAGCATTCAGAATGTCTGGGTCTGGGGAACAGCTTTATAATGAGTCTGAGATGTGTCTCATTGTTAACATTAAATGAAACATCAAAAGCCATTATTCAGGAGGCTGAAATACCATTGCTGCCCCAGCAAAGGACTATTGGTATTGACACAACCTCTTTGGGTCTCAACCAGGAGTAGGATAATATTTATTTAGTTATGGCCATTTATTTAAAAAACATACACACACATGCACATACAAAACAGTCTGTTTGTCCATGTTTGGGCTAGAGAAACGAATTTTCAAAGTGTCTTAGACACTGTTTTTAAGCTTTTATAACGAAACAGACAATTCTCAGTTCTTTCCAGTGAAATTTACCAAATGTATGAAGTCTCTTTCTTCTCCCCTAAGAAAAATATTTACACAGTCAAGTATAGCAAGGGGAGGACCCTTGCCCAGAGATGATACCTTCTCTAAAATGCACATTGCAAATCCACAGCATTTGTATTCACAATATGAAAAGCTACCCAGTCCACTTCCTGCCCACCCCCGCTGTCAGCTCATGCTTCAACAGAAACATTGACTTGCCATCATCCCTCATTCCAGATTCAGAGTGATTGGAGCATTTCCACTTTACTTGGACAGGTTTTGCATTTGTACTTTTTGTTCTTCTTTCATAGATCCCAAATCACTCTCTTAGAGGAACTAGTAGGTCAGGGTAAAAACAATGATAGACTCTATCTCCTCTCCCCCTTTAGTTTTGCACATGCTATGGAGTCTCATTAACATTCCATCATTTAAAGTGAAACAGGTCATTATCGAGACAATTCACTCCTCCTGCCTTCCCAAAAGTGAGTTGTAGGGGAATTCTCACCAATTTCCTTACTTAAATAACTTCGCAATAATTATATACATTTGTGTACATTTTGGTTTTCCCCAGGAGAATGTGAGCTCCTTGTGGACAGGGAACAATACTATTTTGCATTTATATAGCAAAACATCTGACAAAAATGATCACATTTGATCTTCACAACACATCATGTAAAACGGGTGCTATTATTATTCCTTTTTTTGCAGATGAGGAAATTAAGCCTGAGAGATTCAGTGGCCTGCCCAGAGACACACTAGTAATGTGTCCTATCTAAGGTAGGTGAATAGAGTTTGCACAGTGGATAGAGCTCCTAGAATCAGGAAAATCTGAGATCAAATCCAGTCTCATACATTCCTACCAGTGTGACCCTTGTCAAGTCACTTAATGCTGTTTGCCTCAGTTTCCCTATCTGTAAAATGAGCTGGAGAAGGAAATGGCAAACCATTCTAGTACCTCTGCCAAGAAAACACCAAATGGGGTCACAAAGAGTCAGACAGGACTGAAGAACAACAACCACTAACTTTCTGGTTACAAGTTCAACACACCATCTCTACTGTACCGACTCTCAGCCTTGTTGTGAGCATTGTTGATGCTGAATAAATATTCCTGAATTGAAATTATTCATCTAATTCAGTGCTTAGCACAATGCATGGTACATTTCTTGCCCTGGATTTGTCACCCTAGCTTGAGGCAAAGGGAAAAGTTAGGTAGCTGGAACATTGAAGATAAGAAAAACTCGTAAGTAACACATTAACCTTTGGTCTCATCTGACTCTTGAGTACTAGATAAGAACAGCAGAGGGCTGAGAAAACGACATTCTTTTTCACTCTTATAAAAAGCCAGATTGGCAATTAAAAATGATATTAATGTGAATAAGCCTATAGCTCATTTAGACTTAATTAGATAGAACAGGTCAATAATACTGACTCACATTCCTAAACCCTGCCCCAGTGCAAACAGGAGGGGCCACATTATAATAATTCAAGATAAAGGGGGCTTTACAGATCATGTGAGGACATAGTACAGAGGAGGAAACAAAGATTAAGACAGGCTAAGGGATTTGCCTAAATTTTTTAGGGGCTTCCACACTGAGGGACACTGGTGCTCTTCCCTTAAGAGAGAAGCATACAGTAGGAGGCAGTGTGGTATAGTGAATTGGTCACTGGAAGACCTGTGTTCAAATCCCACCTCAGATGTTCTACTAGCTGTGTGACTAAAAACAACATTTATTCACACATTACTCTAAGGTTTGCTTAGCACTTTTTAAATATCATCTCATTCTATCCTCACAGTAACCCTGGGAGGTGGGTGCTATTATTTCTCTCATTTGACAAATGGGGAAACTGAGGCAGACAGACGTTAAGTGATTTGCTCAGGGTCACACAGCTAATAAATTTCTGAGGATGGATTTGAACTCGTGCCCTCCTGACTCAATGTCTAATGCCCCTAGTTTTCAGTTGATTAGTCTTTCTATGCCTCAGTCTTCATCTGTCAAATAGGTACCTCCTAGCCCAGAATGTATGATCCTTTCCATTCAGCCCTGCCAGTAACCTTAGACACCTTTGTCCTCAAGGCCACCCTGACTGCATGAAACCTTTCCCAGTTCTCCTTAATCTGAGTGCCCTCCGCCAATTCATTCTGTCTATATTTTGTCTGCCCAGAGCTGCTTGTTTGCTGTTTCCCTCAAATTTCTTGAGGTAAGGGAAGATGGGGTTTGGGGAGAGAGGAGTAGAGGATCTCTTTCTTTAGATCCCTAGCATTCAGCCCAGTGCCTTACATATAATAAAGGCCACATTGATTATTTCATTAATTCATCTCTTCTCTCTTAATTCTTCCTCTGATTGTGTCAATTGCCTGGGTTTTCTATTGTTTTGAGAGAGGTGCCTTACACCTCAGAGAATGTCCTTTCCACTAAACCATGGTGGGGGCACCTGGAAGTGGGAGACAGTGCCCTCCTAAGCCTTGTCTTCCCTTAGTCCTGGCCACTGAGCCCTGGGCACATAGGACAGTTACTGTCCTAACCCCCTCCCAGCACTCTTGTTCCCCCTCATTGGGCAGAGCTGGCTTTCTTCACCTCTCCCCTAAGTGTCCTGGGCTCCTTTGAAAGGGACACAAGAGCCTCACTTTGTCACTCCACCACGTGAACCCAAAGAAAGCACCTTTCACTATAGAGACAAGCTTAAGGAATAATATTAATGGTGGCTGGCTTCCATGCCTATGTCATCTGAGTCTTACAATCCTCTTGGAAGGTATGTGTTCATATTGCAAATGAAGAAATTGAGCTTCAGAGAGTCTAAGTGACTTACTAACAGTCACACAGTTAGCAAATGTCAGAAGACAGATTGAAACAGAAGTCTTCCTTATGTAGAGGCTAGCACTAACCATTAGGCCACGCTTCCCTACTACTTGCCTAGTAATATCACATATGATGTCAGGTCTTTTTTGTTGTTGTTGTTATTGTTCAATGTGGTTGCTCAATTTTGCTGTTTCCCCTCCCCCCCCTTTATCCCCTTTTTAAAAAAATTCACCATGACAAGGATGGTTCCCTGGAAAGGGGAAGAATATGGGGATAAATCTAGGCAATATAAAAATAATGTATCAATTAAATCTATTACTAAAAATGAAAATGGCACTTCTTATTGCCTTAAGTATTGCTTTGGTGACATGGAGCCTGAGAGCCTGATGAGGGTCTGATATCTGTCTGTCCTCTGGGGAGCAGGGCCTTTCTCAGGTGGATGGAGTCAGGCTAGGATGCCTTTGGCAAAGCAGACCTGGACTGTTCCCATGAGGTTCGGTTACTGGCTAGACTTATGCAGGAGCCTCGACCACAACTGCCACTCTCTCTCATCCAGCCCTACTCCTTAAATAAGAGGCAAAAGAGGGCAGTGTGGCCACAGCACCAAGGTCTGTTGTTCCACTGGGGACTTCAAATATAGCTCCAGGAATTCCAAGAAATGTGAGTGTTCCATTTATATAGTCCTAGAGAAACAGTAAGAGCCTCTGAACTGATCCCTCAGCCTCTAATCTCTTCCATGTAATTCATCTTTCCCACCACAGCTGAAATAGATTTCCTAATATATAGGTCTGACTATGGCACTCCCCTACTCAAAAATCTCCCATGGCTCCCTATTTCTGACTCATAGGATAAAACGCAAACTCTTTGGCCTATCTTTCATGACCTCCATATTCTCTTTCCCATCAGTCAAACTAGTTCTACTGTCTATTTCTTGACTAACTCTAGTCCACTGACTTGCATGCAGGGGGGCTGACTCTCTCACCTGGAATGCACGAGTGGAAAGTCTTTCCTTTCCCCCAAAGCTTCCTTCTAAAATGATTTGGAGAAGGGAATGGCAAACCACTCTGGTATTTTTGCCAAGAAAACTCCAGATGGGATCACTGAGAGTCAAACAGGACTGAAACAACTCAACAACAAACCATCTAATTCCAGAGCCTTCATTCTTGTCACCATACCATGGTGAATCTCAGTAAATTCTACTCTGCATTTAAGAGGAACTTTGGAGTAAAGAAAAAAATAAGTCTCACTGTTGGCAGCAAGTGGACAGTACTTGGTGCAAAGACACACCTCCAGCAGCTGCAAGGTCATAAGGGGGAAGTACACATGTCAAGGTCATTCTGGGAGGAGACACTGAATATGACAGGGGCAGCATGTGTTAAAGCACAGAGCCAGAGAGCAAATAAACAGAGAAGGTGTATGTAAAATATCTGCACAACAGGATCGCTTTTAATGGTAGAATCTGTGTCCATGACATCATGATCCAATCCAAGGACAAATGCCAAGTAGAACCCAACTGGAAGGGAGAACAGGTCATGATTTCAAGGCACTGAGGGCCTGAGATTCTTTGCCAAGACAAATAAAAGAGGGGGCCTGACTAGCTCGGGTCACCTTTTCTCCCATCAGCCACTTGGAGGCTGGCGTAGGAAGGCATTGCTTGAGATCTCACAGTATTCAGGACTGTTTGATTTTTCTCTTGTATTCTTATCATCTCCTTGAAGTCCAGTGGTAAGGTTCCCAAAAATCTGCTCTTAAGACTTTGGATGAGTTGCTAAACAAAACCCTCCCAAGAAATATTTTTCATTCATTTTTTAGTTTTCAACCTTTTTCTAGGTCATTCAGAGAGATAGGGAACATCTCTAATTTGAAGGCTGTTCTTAGGTGTTGGCTGCAACCAAGATTGCAATCCTATCCTCTTTTAGTTTTTGTCTCCCATCCATCTCATAGAACTCCTAACTTCCTTCAAAGTCTAGGCATGATAGCTTCTACAGGAAGCCTTACCTCGCTCCTGAGGCAGCTAGGAGGTACAGTGTATAGTATTGGATCTGGGGTTGAGAAGACCTGAATTCAAATCTAGCCTCAGACTCTTACTCACTGTATGGCCTTGAGCAACCTCCCTTTTTGCCTCAGTTTCCCCATCTATCAAATGGGTATAATAATAAAACCTACCTCCTAGGGTTGTTGTGGGGATAAAATGAGGTATTTGTAAAGTATTTTGGCAAACTTTTTTTGTTGTTATTATTGTTCCTGGCTCATTTCAGACTCTTTGTGATACTTTTGGAGGGTTTTTCTTGTCAACGACACTAGAGTGATTTGCTATTCCCTTTTCCAGCTCAATTTAGATGAAGAAACTGAAGCAAACAGGGTTAAGTGACTTGCCTAGGGTCACACAGCAAGTAAGTGTCTGAAGTTTGATTCAAACACACAAAGATGAGCCTTCCTGACTGCAGACCTGGCACTCTATCCACCATATCACATAGCTCCCCTTAAGGGCACATAGCAGGCACTTAAAATTCCTTTGTTGGCACTTGAAGCCCTTCACAATCTGACCCCAACTTTATTACATGTAACTCCTTTTGTCATACAATAGACTCCAGCCAAACTGGCCTTAGAGATCCTCATGCTCAACACTCCATCTCCAGCCTCCATGCCTTTGTATTCCCTTCTACCTCTTAAAACTCCTGTTTTCCTTCAAGAAAGACTTAGCTCAGATACCAGCTTTTACTTGAAGCCTTCTCTGATTCCTCCAGTGACTAATGCTTCCTGCCTTCCCCCCAATTGTTTCAATCTATTCTGTATAAACTTATACAAGTCAATGTTGTCTCTCCCTTCTAGACTGTAATTTTCTTGAAGGCAGAGACTTTCACAGTTGTTTTTGCATCCCTAGAACCTTGTACTGGGTCTGATGCACAATAGATAATGAATAAAGCCTTTGTTGATGGATTAATGGATGGAAAGAACTCTTCTCAACACTTCCCCTCCTCCCCCACCACACTCACATGTGTAAGTTTTAAGCCTTCTTTGAAACAAAGTCATCAAGATCTCTTTGCCAAAGTCTCTCAAGAAGTTGAACTGGACATCAGTAAATCTCTCCCATTTTTCATTCTGTTTTAAAGATGTCTTTTGGTACAAAGGAACTCTAAATCTTGATCCCCTGAGCATTTTTACAAAAAGTGTTGTTTGCTCTCCTATGATTGGGCAATAAACCAAGACCTGACAATTCCCCCAAGAAGCAGCTAATGGAGAGCAATGATTTCAGAGAAGAGACCACCGGTAGTCAAATAACCCCTTTGTCCAGTCAAGGGAAGCTTTGAAGCATTATAGATTTCATGAGTATATGGATCTTCCTGTCTGAGAAGTGCTTCCACTCATGGTGGGTCACAGCGTGTCTACAATGTAGCAATGCTGAAAAATCAATTTGATTCAAGTCAACAAGGATTTATTAAGCACTGGCTACATTCCAGAACCCATGCCAGGTACCAGATTGGAAACAGAGACAAAAATGAATAGGCTCTCCCCTCAAGAAGTTTACATTCTACAGGGGCTAGGGGAAAGGGAATGTATGCAGCTAAATGAATACAGAAGAAATACAAATTAATTTAGGGGCAAACGTAAATGACTGTGGAACCAGGAAGGTTACTTCAATGTAGTGATACTCAAGCTGAGGCTTTAAGTGGGCTAAGGTTTCCAAAGAGGCAGAGGTGAGGAGGGAGAGCAATTCAGGCAGGGGGCCCAGCCTGTGCAAATTCATGAACATGAAAACCCACACAAGGGATGTCAGCAGTCATCCGTCTTAACCTCCTAATTCTACAGAGGAAGAAAGGAAGTTAAGTGACTGGCCCAAAGTCACATAGGTAGGGAGTATCAGAGCTGAGATTTGAACCCAGATCCTTTGACTCCAAATTCCACTCTAAATAAGCCCTGAGGGGGTCCTTGTAGGCACATAGAGATTAAATGACTTGTCCAGATCCACACAACTAGTAAGTACCAGAGGCAAAATTTGAACCCATATGTTCTTTAGTTTTTCTGGTCTGCTGACATACCCTCCCTGGGTATTCACACTGGCTATCCTTCATTCCTGGAACCTCCCTCCTCATCTCTACCTTCTGGTTTCCTTAAACCCCAACTTTTGCAAGAAGCCTTTGCCAATCCTTCTTAATCTCAGCTCCTTTCTTCTCCTACTATCCCCAATTTATCTAATATAAATTCTTTGTACAGAGTTATTTTCATGTTGTCTCCCCTATTAGACTGTAAACTCCTTGAGGTCAGAGATGGATGTTCTATTTTCACTATTTTTATATCCCTAGTGCTTGGCACATTGCCTTGCACATAGTAGGTGATCAATTAGTGTTTACTGAATTGTTAACTTCATACTTTAAACCCACAAAAGAAAGTTTGTGACGTATAAGGACTTGGCATTGTTGGTTCAATACAAGAAGCCAATATATTTTTATTAGTGGAAATGACATTAAAGAAGGGACATTCCCATCTGCTTTGCATCTGCACCCTAAGGATCCTGGGGCCTTTCCATCTGGCTTGCAGTTAAAACCACTCATATACATTATGTCCCCCTATTAGAATGGGAACTTCTTGAGAGCTGGGACTTTCTTGATTTTCTATTTGTAATCTTAGCACCAAGGACAGTATTTTGTACACAGAAAGCATTTAATAAATCCTTTTTTATTCATTCCTTCATTACTGATGCCAAGCATTCCCTTCATTACTAAAAATGCTACTCCATAATATTCCAAAATAAATGGGTAAAAAACAGGATTGGAAGTCATTTACAGCCATGCTAGAGTTCAATGTTACAAACCCTCAAAAGAGAAAATATTTGCTGAATGGAACTGAATGTGAGACATCTTCCTTAGCACAAGTGTAATCAATCAATGCCTCTGATTTTGGGAATGAGAAATAGCATAGGACACTTTAAATACAGAGGGTCCTAACCTGAAATGTTCAGCTAAAGTCTACCTAAGAGAGTTCACAGACCAGAAGTTGGCTATACAATTCTGCATCCCCTGAGAAGGAAGTTAGCTTTCCATAGTAGGGCAAATAAATCATCCCAGTCAATGATTTGTCTCCTATCACATCTATCTTTGATCCTCAACCCTTTTAAGTTATAGAAGTGACCTCCCTATTGACAGAATAATATAAATGCACTTCAACTTGACCCTACGTATTGATAACTGGTTTGTTAAGATGATCCTTAATATCGTAAGTGAATAAGGAGGAACCATAAATCTCCCAGTAATGGCCATGCTGGCATACATGAGTTTGAAAGTATTAAAGCCTCATGATTCAGCAGGAAGGAACAATATACAAAGATGGAGTTCAATCCCACTGGGGCTACCATTCATCTTCTGGTATAGGGTCCGTAGCATTGGTCTAGTGACCCTGGGGTGTCCCAGTGGTCTCAGGAGGCGCATAAAATTCTCACCAAAATTCTTAAAATGCAATTATCTTAATTCACTTTAACCCCCCACAAGGTTATGTAGCACTTTGGGTGTGAGAAAAGGATGTTGTAAGAGTCAACCATAGGCTGACAGATCTAGACCTATCAAAGGCCATGTAGTCCAAACTTCTTATTTTACAGATGAGGAAACTGAGGACAAGAAAGGCTAAATTAGTAACCTGAGGCCATGCAGCTAGTAATAAACATTTATTAAGTGCCTACTATGTGCCAGGTACTGTGCTAAATACAGCAGATACTAAGAAAAGCTGGTATCAGAGAGAGGATTTGAACTCAGCTCCTCTGACTTGAGCAATGTTGTTCTTCCTACTGCTAATCACTGCTTGCTAATCAATAAGCATTTATTCACTTGCTCATTCTTTTCTTTCTTTCCTCATTGAATCATTCACTCATCCATGTATTAAAATAGTGAACAAATGCCTAATATTTAGCTTCTACAGACTTTAAAGTTGTTATTGTTTGGCTTTCATTTTCGAAATGTACCAATGACATCACCAGGGTAATGTCTTGCCTAGTGGGTGAATTGGATTTAAGTGAGGCAGAGTTACACAAAGGCAGTGTCTACTGTCTGTTCCAGAGTAATTGAAGACCAGTGGCAGGACAAAAGTCAAGACAACTGGAGATGGCCCGGGACCCAATACAGTAAAACCAAATGAGCTCAATATGTCAATACAGTAGCTGTTTGTCATCAGACCAATCCCACAGAAGCTAATGGACCCATTTGGAGAACTTGACAGTAGGGTTGAGAAGAAGGAAAGATGGAAGCTGTTATGCCTCATTTCTCAAAAATGTTATTTCCCATCTGAGACGGGGACGTGATACATTAGTTTTATGAGGAAAACTTTCCATTGGAGGGGGCTGGCTAGATCAGAGCTCCTCAGTTTTGATTACAGCTGCTTGTATTAACCCAAGACCATCATGGAGTGGCAGAGACAAGAGGAGGGGAGTTGCTGAGCAGGCCTGCACACTTTACCAATGGGGCCCAATTACAGAAACATCTGTGCTGAGGAATTCCACACTGATCCATCCACTGTGAAAATCTGCCTGACTCAGAATATCACAACATCCATGGGACCGTAGCTTAGCCCTGGCATCTCCACTTCATGGATTTTAGCTCTCAGAGTAGGACAGGAAGGATAAGGACACCTGGTTCACTGCCTATCTGGGGTCTCTAACTTTTAACTTATTGTGTACCCCATATCCAATGCCTCCCCCCCTCAATTCCTGCTCCATTACTGCTTTAAAACCACATACTGGATGTTATCATTCATCTTTTTCCGGGGAAAGGCTGACTAGAAGGAGAAAATGGACAGGATATTGGAGGAAGGAGGCAAAGGGGGCATCTGAGTCTTCTGGAGATGTACACGTTTCCTGGAACATTTTTAAAGAGGTTTGCTAAGAAATCAGCATTTGCCAAAAGCTACCCAAACTTCCACTCTTTCTATATCAGCAAGGAACTAGTCCATTCTTGGAATGATGCTGGACCTTTGAATGTTAAAGCTGGGAGGGATCTTAGGGACCATCTCATTTAGCTCCCTTTTACCTTCACTCTGTTTCCTCATCAGCAAAATGAGCCTGAAAAGGAAATGGCAAGCTACTCCAGTATCTTTGACAAGAAAACCCCAAAACAATTGAACAACAACAACCACCCTCACTTTACAGAGAGAGAACTAAAGTTCCAGAGAAGTCATAAAATATGTCACAGGCAGAAACAGTCCAAAACCTCAATCCCCTGAGTCTCAAGTGGCCCCTTTTTTTCCACCATAGCCCAACAATGAACCAATCAATAAGCATTTACTAAGTGCCAACTGTTTGCCAGGTACTGTGGTAGGCATTGGGGACCCAAATACAGAAATGAAACCCTAGCCTCAAGAAGCTTACATCATATGGGCACACTTGCCAGTTAGTAACAGAAGACAGAATCTCTTAACTTCAGTAGAGATAGCATGATGAAGGGCATCTTGGTCTGCAAACCATTGCCTACCTAGGAAATGGACATACTTCATAGCTCACCAAGATGTAACAGGAATGGCAGCGGGCACCAGCATTTACTAAGTGCCTACAGTGTTTCAGCAACTGTACTAAGCACTGGAGATAGATAGACAAAAATGGCACAGTGCCTACCCTCAGGGAGCTTACCTTCTAATGAGAAGAAAACATGTATTGATATGGGTAAATCCATATAAAACAGTAAATGGCCTTCATACAGCACTTTAAAGTTTGCAAAGCCCTTTACAAATGCTAAATCTCTTCATTTTCACAACTGTATGAGATCACTGCTCTTATTACCCCCACTTTACATGAGGAAGCTGACTTATCCAGGCTCACACAACTAATGAGTATCTGAGGCTAGATTTGAACTCAGGTCTTCCTGTAAGGTGTTTTATCTACTCTCTAACCTAACCATTTCCTGTATATTATATGCTCTGTCCCCTTAGACACTGTTAAATTCCTTGAGGGGTCATTTCTTTTTCTTTTAAACTTTCTGTCCTCAGTGCCTAGCAGAGTACCTGACATATAGTAGGTATAATAAATGCTTGTTGATTGATTGGGCAGATCCCAAAGTCAAGAACAAAGGACCTGCCAACTAGAAGCTGCTTTAGATAAATGGAAGGATTGGGAAGGATCTGTTTCTGACATAATCTGTGTGATCTAGGGTGTCACTTCACTTTTATCTGCCTCACATTCTTCCTCTGTAAAAGCAGGTGGTCAGACTAGGTGACCTATAAAGTCCCTTCCAGTACTATGTCTGTGTCCCTATAATTCCCCTCTTTGGGCCTCAGTTTCCCTTTCTCTTAAACAAAAGAGTGGGGGAGAGGACCTATAAAGGAGTTATAAATCTGTAATCTCGTGTTCCTAATTTCCCCAGTGAAAATCATCAGAAAGGGTCCACTGAGGGAATCTCAAAATCCCTTTTTCATCTCTTAGCCAGAGTATCTTTTCTATTTGTGGTTTTCCCCCATTGCCTTAAAGAAGGCAGGAAGCCTTTCTTTCTGGGTCTGAAATGAATGATTTGATAGCTTCCCCTGTTTGACAACAGAGCTGTCCACCCAATCATTCTGTTTCTGACCCCAAATGTCAATGGAATGCAGCGGTAATTGAACCCTGGACCAAGGCAAGCCTAAGGAGGTCAGGAAACCAATGTCCTCATGTGTGAAGACTTCAATTAGGCCCCAAACCTCAGAAATAAAAAATGCCCCTACCCCATCACCTTTCATAGGAACCAGCTGCAAAGCCAGAAATCAGAGAGCAAAGATCAATGAAGTGGAGAGTTTCCTCTCTGGGCCCTCCACAAAAGAGCTCCATGCCAAGAATCTGCCTTTCCACTGAACTCATTTCTTCTTTTACCCCCTTTCTTGGTGATGTCAACCCTCTGCTGATTGCATTTTGTGCTGTATATCAGCAATCCAAGAATCCTAGACAGCTGGAGGGAGATTTGAATCAGAACCTTAGTTCAGAGACAAAATACCAAGAGGCAGCAATTTCTAGGGAATTGGAGGGAATGTTAATAAAAACAACACTCCCCTCCCCCCAACCTGCCAACTGATTTTTTATGCAATTAAAGTAGAATTTTCTCCTGTGCTTCTTTCCTTTAAATTTCCTGTATTCTCTCTCGTTGTCTCTCTCTGTCTCCCCCCCCATCTCTATCTCTCCCACCTCTCATCTCTCTTTCTCTCTCTGTCTTTCCGTCTATGTGTGTGTGTGTGTCTGTGTGTGTGTGTGTGTCTGTGTATCAGAGAGACAGTGAAAGTAGATCTGTGCCATGTACCCAATGAGAGTTCACACTCATGTACGAAGGCTTCAATTAGACATCAAACCTCAGAGATAAAATATGCCCCTATCCCATCATCACCTTTCATAAGAACCAGCTGCAAAGCCAGAGCCTCCTGCTTACAGATCTTCAGGGAATGCCCACTTGGGTCAGTTTTACTTATTTAAGAAAAGAAAAGATTTTCCTGGTAGAAAATCTGAAGTAGTCTCTTTTCAAATTCCATACATCAGACCTGGTTTTACTTTCCAGGGCCAAGTGGAAAAATTCTAGTCCTTCTGTGTGAGATAGCCTTCCCAGGGCTTGGGCGAGAAGCAGTGTGGTACAGTGGTAAGAGCTTTGACTTAAGAGTCAGAGACTCTGAGTAGAAAAACTCCAGTTTTGTTGCTAGTTGAGTGGTCTTGGGCAAGTCACCTCATCTTGGAAGTGAGAGGGGTAGACTAGATGACCTTGGAGGTATAGTCCACCTGGAAATCTATGATTTTAAGGTCCTAAGGCAGCCACACTCATTCCTCCTTCCTCCATCCTCATGCCTCAGAATGTTCTTCTCTGTCATAACTATCCCCAGTTCCTTCCTCATATGAGGATATGAGGCATGATTTTGAGGCCCTTTACCCTTCTGGGGCATCATGTACAGACATGAACATCCAAGTTAAGAAGGGCATGGGTAAGCCAAATGAAGACATTCCTTCATCTTCCTATTGGGATGATCCTCCAACATTCTACTGAACTTCCTTCCAAAACTGGGATGTCCAGAATTAAACATGATACTGTGGCTGTGATTTGAGTAGGATAGAGTAAGTAAGAGGGAAGTATCACCACCTTATACCTAGGAGTGATGGCTCTCTTAATTCAACTCTAGATGGCATTAGATTGTTGGGATTCTTTCTCTGCCCAATTAAGCATGAAGTTCAGCAAAATCCAAGGTCATCCCCTTTCCCTCCTCCAACACACACAACAAACAACATGTGGAATTAGGGGGGAGGGGCAGTTAAATGACTGGCCCAGGGTTTCATTGACAGCATGTGTGTCAGAGGGAGGGCTTCAACCCATGTCTTTCTTACCCCAATCTACCTCTTTCTATCCACCTCAAAGACTGGCTCCTTTTTGGTCCAATTCCATCATCGGATCATAGGGTCATAGATCAAAAGTTAGAAAGAACCTCAGAGGTCATCTAGCCCAACCACCATAGGATAGAGATGATGACAATGAGGTCTAAGGAGCTTAACTGACTCTAGTCAAGAAGGTAGGAAATGGAATAATCAGGATTTGAACTCAGGTCTTTCTGCCTCCCAATACAATGCTCTTTACTACTGTCAGAAGTATCATTTATGGTTTCCTAAAATACTTATAATATGGAGTACAAAATTTTCCCTTATATTTCCCCCGATATTTCATTACAATTTTTGGGGGGGAGGGAACCAGAAATCAGGGAGGAAGGCAGCAACATTGCCCTGATTCAGTCTGTACTGACTTTCTAGTAAGTAAATCAAGATGCATTTGAACAACTGTTAGCTCTTATTCTTCTAAGAATTAGGAAGGGGTTAGCCAACCCTTTTGGGGTTTTCTCTAGGGCTCTGAAAAGGAAAATGAAGGACTGGTATGAGCAGCTGAGCTCAGCTCCTCACAGGGTGGATGGATTGAACTTGAGCTGAGCTGCTTCCCCAATTGTTGATGCCTGAATGATACCTCTGCCTGAGATGTTTCCCCAGTTGCTGGTGCCTGGACTGAACCTCTGCCTGGAGTCCCTGATGGCAGGGATGAGAGGTGGCAGTTTGAAACTCGTCACAGGGACATAGCAGGACTGTCACTTTAATATGATAGGGTCACCATCTGTCCATGTGATGGAGTGAGAAAAATGACCCCCATTAGTGCAAGAGGCGAGCAGATGCATGAGTGAGCTTCCCCAGGGCTGAGCAGAGGCAATAAAAGCAAGGAAAGATGTGTAACGAGTGTCTTAGAGGATGCTCTATATATTTTCTCTCTCAGTTAAGGACTCAGCCTAGCTCAGGACTCAGGTATACAGCCTGAATGAGGCAGCTTTTCCCTGGCTCTGCAATGTTCTGCCTGCATTCCAGGCGCAAAACTCAGAAGCAGGATCTTGGGTTTGTGTTTTCTTAACTCACAGGTGAATCTGAAGGTAAAGTGTGCTGCAGGTGGAGCAGAGAAGAGGGGAGTATAGGAAGGAATGCCAAGAAGTACCTGGACAGACTTTGAGAGATAGTATCTGGAGGATACAAGGGTCTTTGGGGTCATAAAGTCAGGCACGACTGAACAACAATGAAATTCCTCCTTATATCGTCCTAAGTGGCTGTGTATTACTACTATCATTATTATTTTAATAACATTATAATTATATAAATATGTTATAACTAGATCATCATAATATAACTACATTGTATTATGATGTCATAGTATAATTACAGCATAAGTTTATGATAATATCATTATAATATAATTGTATCATAATTTTATTTTTATTAATAATAGCATTAGTGATAATAAGTAATGATAAAAGCTGGTAATTCTATAGCACTTCAAGGTTTACAAAGTACTTAAAGCATTTGGTCACTGATTGGGAGGTAATATTAGGCAAGTGTTCTCTATAGTGACAAATGTGTCAATGTCACTCTGAGCAAGTAATTTAACTTCTCAGTCCTCCCAGAAAATTCTCTAATGTTTCCATGAATTACAGACTGGTACAGGTTCTGGATTCAAATCTCAATTCAACTTGGATAAATCATTCAATCCCTCTGGGACCTAGTTTCCTCATCTATAAAATGTAGATAACAACACCTTCAGTAGCAAGTTCATAGTACCAAGTTCACTGCTGTGAGGTCCAAAAGGGAAAGAAAGATAGAAAGAAAGAAAGAAAGAAAGAAAGAAAGAAAGAAAGAAAGAAAGAAAGAAAGAAAGAAGGAAGAAAGGAAGGAAGGAAAAAAGGGAGGGAAGGAGGGAGAGAGAGAGAGGGAGGGAGGGAGGCAGGAAGGAAGGAAGGAGGGAAGGAAGGAAGGAAGGAAGAAAGGAAGGAAGAAAGAGAGAAAGGGGAAGGAAGCAAGAAAGAAAAAAGAAAGAAGGGAGGGAGGGAGAGAGAGAATGAGAGGGGGGAAGAGAGAGAGAGAGAGAGGGAGAGAGGGAGGGAATACAGCATATACACAAGTAAGTCAATAAAATGAATATACTGTACATAGAAATAAAGAGTGACTTCAAGAGGGAGAGAACAGTAATAACTGGCAGGAGATCAGGGCAGGTGGTAGATAGTATAATGGAAAGAATACCATTCTGGGATTCAAAGAACCTGATTCTGCCACTTACTACCTGTGTGACCCTGGACAAGTCATTTAACCTCTTTGGGACTCATCTGCAAAAAGGAAGGCATTGGATTATATGGTCTCTAAGGTCTGGTCTAGCCCTAAATCTCTGATCCCTCTGATCCTATAAAGGCTTTATGGAGGAGATGGTACCTGAACTGAGCCTTGAGAAAAGTCAGAATCCATGGGACAGGTGGAAGAAATGATGAAGGAATCAGGGTTCAGAGATGTTAAGGGATTTGCCGATGATCGCATGGCTAGTAAGAATTGGGAAGGATTTGAACCCAGGACTTTCCAACTCCTAGTCTAGAGCTATGTCCACAGAGCTGGGATGTCTCTCATCAGAGCCTTCACTGCTGTGTTAACACAGTGCCAAGTGAAATGGATTGTTGTCAACTGGCAACTAGGGACATTCCTCCCTGGTCAGTCAAGCCAAAGCCCAGAAGCCTTTTCTGCTAAACTTCAGTCAAGGGAGAAGCTGCGCCTAGATCCATCCATTGTTCAGGGGTATATTTCCTCGAAGACATTTAGGAAGATATGAAAAGGCTTTTCAGCCTTTTCCATGTCCTAGCTTCATACTTCTTAGACGGGATGAGAAATGGAAATGATCCAGTCCTATATAAATACTGCAACTTTTGCCAAATCCTTGGTTGCATGGTCCCATCTTAAATCTGAGAGGCTGCAGTCCACTTGCATTGACTGGGGGTGACTTACCCAGCATCACCAGGTAAAATGGTATCTGTATTTTGGTTTCGGAATTAGAAGGCCGGGTTCTGATTCTCTCCTCTCACCACATAAGCAAAGAGTCTGTCAGTCATCTATAGCATATTAGGATCTTTCCTGCTGTGATCAGGGCAGCTAGGCAGTATAGTGGATAGAGCCCCAGGTCTGGAAATCTGAGTTCAAATCTGGCTTCAGACACTTTTTATGTATGACCCTGGCCAAGTCCCTTAACCTTGTTGGCCTCAGTTTCCTCATCTATAAAATGATCTGGAGAAGGAAATGGCAAACCACTCCAGTTTCTCTGCCAAGAAAACCCCAAATGGGGTCATAAAGATTGGGCATGACTGAAACAACTGAACAACAACCCACTGTGATTTTCTTTCCCCATCAGTGTGGGGAACTGCATCTACCAGATTAGATCACAAATATTATCTTAAGCTTAGCAGAATGTGTGGCACATAGTACACATATGTGTACATATATAACACATAATATGTGCTTCCTTTCTCTCTGATTCTGTCTGTCTCCCCCTCCCCTCTTCTCTCTCCTCTCCCCTCACCTCCCTTTTCTTCCCCTAACCACTTTTGAGCTTATACCCCATAGCATCCTCATCTGTAAAGTGAAATATTTGAACTAAATGGCCTTTCAGGCTCCTTCCAGCTATAAATATATGATCCTAAATATATTTTCCAGCCTCAGTGATTTGCCCAGTGCCCCAAAGCCCATACATGCCAATGGCGGGAGGGCTTCAATCTGGGTCTTCCTGACTCCAAGGCTGTCCTGTGTATTATGCCATGTGAAGGGAGTATTCAAACAGGCAGTATAGTAGCAAATGATCTCTGTTCCTGGTTTCTACACATGTACAGAAGAGCCAGTGCTAAAGGCAAAGTAAGAGTGTCTGCGGTGGATTGAGAGCGGAGGGCGCCAGTTGGCTGTTTCCAAAGCATTCATTTATAGTCGTCTTCAAAAAAGAGCTGGAAACTTGACGACTAAAGGCTACAGGAGGCAGGAACTCCTTCTTATTAATTAATAGCAGTTATTATCCTATTATCAGACTTATGAATTGGCCCTTTCATCTCACATTTGGGTATCCTGGAAAGTGCTTTATGAGCTAACATTAACCAGTCTAATTAGCCCAAGATGCCACATCTGTGTAATTAGCGATTCCAGTTTTGTTTTGATTTTCAAGGTGGGGGAGGGGCAGACAACAACTGCTTCCCATGTTGATTGGATTGGGTCTCTGTACAATTAGAAAGAGAGCCTGGAGGTTAGCTCCCAATAATTCCATTCCCAATGGAGAATGCGGGACTGGGACCCTTGCTGCCATGTAGAAGACCTTAAGCTCATGGCATTTAAGGGAATTTAACCTAATCATGCCCTCTTCTATCTCAGTTCTTTTTGGCAGTTGGCATACCCTTCCACATCAAAAGGGGAGATTATTTATTTTTATTATAAATTTAGAGACAGACCAGCAGTGATACTTGTTATTAAGTGCTCCGAGCCCAATTCTGCAGAAATGCTCGGGAAATCCAACTTTGGATCCTGATTGCAAGCCCTTTCTTTTTCATCAGAGGCCAAGAGGAACATTGTGGGTAAAAGATGTCTCTGTGTCGATACTTGCCAAACAACATTTCTGTTTATGTCTCTAAATGACCGTGGTGTTTCTGAGACCCCAAGAAGGCCAGAGTGGGCCCAGATGCTGCTGATGAAGTTTCCTGAAACTGTTTCTAAGAGCTGGCTAACAAAGAGCAAATTTCTCCTCCCAGCCCAAGGCAAGTAACATCTGGCTTTGAACTGAACCAATACTTGGTTTGTATAGTTAGAAAGAGAGGAGGGTGCATCAAGTCAATGGCTTAGAATCAAATGCTCTGCTGAGGTACTAAAACTGTCCCCCCATGGATTCCCCAGGTCATATGACTTTGGGAAATGGCAATCCAGCTCATGGAAGTGAACCACATTCTCTAGCATTTACTAGGATCAACTTTTTGGTTCATCAAAACTAATGAGCTCTTCTCTCTCTCTCTCTCTCTCTCTTCTCTCTCTTTCTTTTCTGTCTCTGTCTCTCTGTCTCTGTCTCTGTTTCTCTGTCTCTGTCTCTCTCTCTGTGTCTCTGTCTCTCTCTGTCTCTCTGTCTGTCTCTGTCTCTCTCCCTTTTCAACCCAGAAATATAACTAGGGCAGGGCAATTGGGGATTTGGCTTAGGACAATGATATTTATGGAAGTTGAAGAAACTTGCAGTCAGAATGTTAGCAAAAACTGAACTTAGCATGATTTAGAAAAAATGCTTAAGTTTTTAGCTGCTTCTTCTCCACAATGGCTATACCCCAGGTAAACTCTTTCCTTTCCAAACTACTCTATTCTGATATTCCCCCATGCTGGGGATCTTTTCTCTCATCAGTTCTTAGGATCTTTCATTTTTTTCAAGGCACAGCTCAGGTGTACCTTCTACATAAAGCCTAATCTGATTTCCCCTGGCTGCTAATGCTTTCCTCTTAAGAGCACTTAATTTCAATTTTGTAACTATATTATGCAGGCCTTTGTATGTTCACGCCTCCTGCAGATAGAATGCAGTCTCCTTGAGGACACATCATTCTGATCTTGACTTTCTATCTCTAGTACCTAGTATGGGACCTGGAACATTGATTAGTGATGGGGTGGGATCTGTGATTTTGTTGACAAAGAAATTCCATAGGAGGAAATTACTTCTCTTAGTGTGAGTTGTCACCTTCTCTCCCTTGATAGTCTTAGAGAGTCTCATAGAGCACCAAGAGGCTAGGTGACTTGTCCAGAGTAACACAGTCAGTATACATCAGAGGCTAGACTCGAATTCAGGTCTTCCAGGCTCTGAGACTTCCTAACTCTATCCATTATGCCCTGCTTTTCTGTCTGGGCACACAGAAGATATACTACACAAATGTTTGTCAATTTATTGATTGGTGGCCATCCCACAACATCCTTATATAGTCTTGTTCCATAGTACCTTAAAGAGTTTTACCCTGAGTGCCACCAGAATTGCTAATTATGTCTCTGAGATCATCTGTTCTGAGTGCCTCGTTCATAAGTCTCTCTTCTGGAGGCTTCCTAAACCGTTAATGAGGGAACCTGTATTTTACTACATCCCGCCACCCCTCTCCCCTGCCCCATCTATCCATCCATCAGAACACATGCTCCAATCTCTTTTCCTGACATTCTCCAAGGCAGGTCTCAAACTTAGAAATAGACCCATTAATTCCAAGGACAAATTCAACAAAAATTTGTCAGGCACCTACAACATAAAAGGCATGGTGCTAGGTACAGGGGAATACAAGTATGAATGCAGAACCAACTCTGCATTTGAGGAGCTTACATTTTACTAAGAGCAGGAAGGGAGGGATAACATGGACATAGATAAATAAAAACAAAATAATTCAAAAGCAATTTTCAGATGTAGTGACTAAAAACAACTGGAATGTGGTAAGGATTCCTTGTGCAGGAGCTATGCCTTAAAGGATGATAGAAATTCTAAGAAGAAGAGGTGAGCAAGAAGTGTATCTCAGGCATGAGGAAGAACCTGTGCAAAGACATAGAGGTGGGAGATTAAGGTCCTATGTTGAAGAAGTAGGAGCAGCAGAAGAAAAAGTGAAAAAGAAAGAACAGGAGAAGAAGAAGAAGAAGAAGAAGAAGAAGAAGAAGAAGAAGAAGAAGAAGAAGAAGAAGAAGAAGAAGAAGAAGAAGAAGAAATAGGAGGAGGAGAGAGGAAGAAAGGAAGGAAGGGAGGAAGGAAGGAAGGAAGGAAGCAAGGAAGGATGGAAGGAAGCAAGGAAGGATGGAAGGAAGGAAGAAAGGAAGGAAGGAAGAAAGGAAGGAAAAATATAAATATGTCAGAAGATAAAAGATTCAGACCTATAGATGAAAAGGGAATACCAACTCCCTGCCTAGAAGTCTGTCTGGGTCCAACACCATCTGTACCAAAGGCTATGTCTGACTGACAAACATCTCCAGATGTTTTGGCATGGTGCACTCATCCAGATGTTTTGTCATCACTGTGCCAAACATCTGGATGAGTAGCTTATGGGTTTTCTCTTGGCCTGGCACATCTGGATGTTTGGGTACCCTGTAGACACAGCCTGAAGCTAAGGTTGAAGGGGAATCAAGGTTAAGCTCCCCCCCCCCCCAATCTCCTCCCCAACCCTAACTTCTCTCCATCAAAATTCTCGCTTGGCTTTTTGCAATAAAATTCAGGCTAAGATTAGAACCAGGAGGTTCAGAAAACCCGACCTACTATCTGAGAGTTGTTTTCTCCCTCTGCTTCTGTTCTTACTCTTCCAGGCCACCCCAGCCCCTGCCACTTATCACCCCATTGCTCCCTCCCCTCCCCATTATAAGTTGGTGAACAGGTTACCAGACAAGCTGAAAGCCACCTCTGAACTGGTATCTTTACCAAAGGATAAAAAGCTCAATTATTTCCCTAAAGGAATCAGGGAGAAAAAAATGTGAGGGAGAGGAGAACCTGGGTGCAAACATCTCAGAAACCTTCTCAAAATATTTGGGTTTGTCAAGATCCCAAACCACCTTTTGCCAGGCACATTTTCCGTTAGTGTTTAAGCCCATGGGTATTTTAAAGGAAATGAAAGCCGTGTGTTTCTGATTTATTTATACTTAACTCATCAAAATGCTGTTTTTAAAGAGCTATTTGGTGTCCAAAATGCCCCCCTTTTATGCCTTTTTTCTTAGAAATGGAAGGCCTTCTTTTGCCAAGCTTCAATGAACTTAAACCCTGAAAGTTTCAAGTTTGTTTAAAAAAAAATGTGGTCCCAATGGATCTAAAATACAACCAATGGTGTTCCTTCTCATGCTACAAAGTGGAAGCAACTAGGGGGTACATTAGATGGAGCTCTGGCCTTGGAATCAGGAAGACATGAGTTCAAATTCAGTCTCAAATACTTCCTAAGCCTGTGACCCTGGGCAAGTCACTTAACCCTGTTTGCCTTAGTTTCCTCAGATGTACAATGAGCTAGTGAAGGAAATGCCAAACCACTCCAGTATCTTTGCCAAGAAAACCCCAAATGTGGCCACAAAGAGCTGGACATGACTGAAAATGACTGAACAACAGCTTCCTAGGGTGGAGGCCACCAGTGGGGAAGAGACTGCCATTTAATAACTTCCTATTTAACAACTGGATGGTAAGTTCAAGACTGTTACTTTGTTTTTTAATGGGTCAGTGGACCAAGCATTGGATTTGGAGTCAGAGATGGAACAGTTAATAGAACCATGAACTTGGGCTCAGACACTTATTAGCTATATGACCCTGGGCAGGTCTCTTATCCTCTTAGTTTATTTATCTATAAAAATGATGGGGCTATACTCAATGGCCACTAAGGTCCCTTCCAGCTCTAAATCTATGGTCCTATGTTTATGATCCCATAATCTGGGTTCAAATACCAGCTACCTGTGTGAGCTGGGGCCTCAGTTTCCTTATATGTTAAATGAGGGAGTTGGGTCCCTTTCAGCTCTAGAGCAAGGACCCTATGAAAAACCTCTCATCTGTATCTTATTACTTTAGAGAAATGACTGGAACACTGAGATCTAGAAGACAGTGTGGTACAGTCTGTTGAATGTGGACTCAGAGGTACTTGACTATAATCCTCATAACTTGAATTTACGGAGTGATTTTAAGTTTGCTGAGCGGTTTACAAACATTATTGCATTTGATCCTCAAAACAACCCTGGGAGGTAGGTACTATTGTTATCATCTTCATTTTACAGATGTGGAAACTGAGGAAGGTTAAGTGACTTGCCCAGGGTCACACAGTCAGCAAATATCTGAGAATGATTTTGAACTTGGGTCTTTATGGCTCCACTATATCACTTAACTGTTTTGTTTTTGCTTTTGTTTTGCTTTTTGGAGGGGGTAAGGTGGGGCAACTGGGGTTAAATGACTTGCCCAAAGTCACATGGCTAGTAAGTGTTAAGTGTCTGAGGCTGTATTTGAACTCAGGTCCTCCTGACTCCAGGGCTGGTGCTCTACTCACTGCGTCACCTAGACACCCCTGTATTGCCTAACTGCAATAAATTAATAGCCATCAGTATTACGTGATCTTGGGCTAATTGCTTAACTTCTCTGGGCCTCGGTTTCCTAATTTGTAAAATGAGGGAATTGGGGAGATAACTTCAATATACATTTCCGATCTAGATCTAGGGACTGAAAGTTATCCCCTCTTAATTTTAGTGCTGTAGGTCAGAGCCCCAAGTGGTCTCACCTTAGTGGGCTCTGCTCTACTCTCCAGCAAGGTGCTCTATCTTCTTTGCCCTCTTCTCCAAATAAGTTTGAATAGTATGCGTCAAGATATGTTCAAGATTGAATGTCTGACCTTATTGAACTGCTTCCAGAACCCTCATCAGCCACCATTTGGGCTAGCAATACCAAAAGTGACCCTAAGGAGCCAGGGATTCTTCTCTGCCCTCCCGCATCAACTTTAAGTCATGATTCTGGACTAGAAACGAACTCTGTCTCTTCTGGAGAGGCGAATAGCAAACCCTCTTCTGAGATCCTGCATTTTTTTCATTGACTAAGGGCTGGTCTAATGTATCCATCTCCTCATCTCCCCCTGGGGAATGCATCAGGATGGGGACCAGGTGAACACACACAATTCTAAGTAAGTAAGGCCCGAAGCAATTCAGCCCTTTAAAAATGTTTCCTCTTTTGTTAGGAGAAAGAGAAAAAGAGAAATCCTGAGCAGCAGAGAGGACCCAAGTCAAGGCAAGCTTGCCCCATTGTTCACTTGGGAGAATAGCAAGATAAGAACTCCAAAGGAGAATAAACAAATGGCCCGTTTGTTACTTTATCTGCTGACCTATAACACTCGGCTCTCACATCATATGCATTTGGGTGTGATATTTATTTCTGACCCATTCCAGGCAATAGCATTCAATTATGAATTTGATTGCTTTTGGGGGCCTGATATAAAATCCTTTATCCTCACTGCATTTAATTGTGTTCCTTGGCAGATTTGGCATTTGTCATTGCCCCTGCTGTCCCCTACGCCAAAGATAAACCATCTGCAGGGCAATAAATGTCCAGCTCTGATTATTGATGCTTTCACTGAAATTGATTATCTATTGGAGGGGCAGAACGGGGTGATTTATTGCTGTCTCTTTACGGAGCACAATAGCTTCCCTGAAAGACAAATCCTTTGATTGGCGCCATGGATTTTCTATTAAATTGTGAATTTTCGAAAGGGATACGTGTTTATCAAAAATCAGGATCGCTTCCGATGGGGACATTGCTGAGAGTTCAAAGAGGAAAATTCAGAAGAGCCTAGTGAGGGGAAACGAGTAATGGAGAAAGAGCGAGCTCCTGACACGTATTCTGAGCTGACATTTTGAATTAAGACGGACCCTTCCTAACATTTTTGTCTACTGAGATGGCTTGAAATATATTCTTGAAATATACTATAGAGTAACAGTGTGTCCCTTTTCTCTTTGTTTTTTGTTTGGGTCCAGGACTGTGATTTCATCAGAGTGAGAAGCTTCCATTATGGAAATTTCCTTCACTGATACAGTTTGCCACCTCTTTCATAATTTATACTTTTACTATACTTTCCCCCTAGGGGCACCAAGAGATTATATAGTTAAACAACTGTTGAGTATCGGATGGATTTGAATCCAAGTTTTTCTGTCTCTATGCTAACACTACCCAACTATACCATATAACATCTTATACCCATTTTATGGATATGGAAACTGAGGCATGAAGGGATCACAGTATCATATATTTAGAGGTAAATGGAATCTTATAGGATATCTAATCCAATCTCTGGAGCCCAGAGATGTCAGGTAACTTGCCCAAAGTCACACAGGCATTAAGTGGATTTGAAACCAGGCCTTTGAACTCTAAATGTGACATTCTCTTCATTATATCAGACTGATATGTTAGGTGACTTATTCAAGTTCATATAGCTAGTAGAAGTCAGAGACAAGGCTTGAATTAGGTCTTCCTGACCCCTGATCCCTCCATCTAAACAGTCCTTAACCATGGATCCCCTGTATCCACTGTGGATAGATATCAGAGGGTCCATGAATTTAGATAAGAAAAATGGTTGTGTCTTTTTATCTTCATTAATCTCTAACTGAAATTTATCATTTCCTTCAATTTTGAATGTAAGTGACAAAACTATATTTTGAGAAGACGTCCATTGGCTTCACCATAAAGCCAAAGGGCTCCATGCTTTCATAAGGTAAAGAACCCTGATATACTCTAACAATTCAAGCCAACGCACACTTATGGACTACCTGCCTTGTGTTTAAGATGCTATGCTTTCTTAGAGACTGGGTACATTAAAAAAATGGAAAATGAAGAGAAAATAAGAAGCTTATAGTCTACTGAAAGGGAACAACATATAGACAGATGTGTGCAAAGGCTGTGCCATGGCCCTTCAGAATGATAATGTTATCTCATTATCTCATTCTTCTCACAATAGCTGACATTCACATAATGCTTTGAGGTTTGTAAAATGCTGTATGAATGTTATTTCTTATTTGATCCTCACAACAACCCTGGGAAGTAGTAATATTATTACCCCCATTTTACAGTTTAAGGAAACTGAGGCAGAAGAGGTTAAGTGATTTGCCCAGAATCATTCTCCTAGTAAGTGGCTGAGATGGGATTTGAACACAGGTCTTCTTGACTCCAGGTCCAGAGATCTAGTCACTGTATCAACTAGCTGGGGTTAATAGTAACAGAGTTGTGAGGGAGGATCAAATGAGTTAATATGTGTAAAACATTTTACAAACCCTGAAAGTGCTATGTGAATGCTGCTGCTGCTGCTACTGTTGCTGCTGCTGCTGCTGCTGGTGTTACTTGCTATGACTAATAATTATGCCGTATATGGTGCTTTGACCTTGATATCTAGTATTAACAGGAAAGTTCATGGCAACTCTTCAGTATTTGGCTTAATGGCAGGAGTACCACGCTACAGAGGAATGTTTAACTCCGAGAGTCTGAGATTCCCTGCTTCTGATTTTCATCTTGGTTCTGCCCTCTCTCATGAGATACCAAGGTGGTAGAGGAGAGAGGTGGGGCAGGGAAGAGGAGAGGGAGGGAGAGAAGGAAAAGAGAGGGCGAGGGAGAGGCAGAGGGAGGGAGGGAGAGAGACAAAGACAGAGAAAGAGACAGAGAAGAGCTTGGAGGCAGAAAGATTTGGGTTCATATTCCATTCCTGACACTCACTAGCTGAATGTCCTTGGACAAGTCATGTGATGATTTAGCCTCAGCATCCTCACCTCTAAAATGTTGATAATAATACTCACAGCACCTGCTTTCCAGGGCTGTTGTGAGGCTTAAATGAGATCATGTTTATAAAGGTTTTTGCAAACTTTAAAGGGCCATGTAAATGTCAGTTATTATTGATTACTCGCGTGACCTTGGTGAGTCATTAATCCTGAATCTCAGATTCTTCCTCAGGATAATGGGGATTATATTATCTGGGGTCTGTCCTGCCTACCTCCCAAGATAGTCTCAAATAATATTATAATATTCAGAATGATTAAATTCCTTTTTGTAATGAAAAGAATGTTGGACTTGGTGTTGGATGACTTCGGTTGAAGACTCAGCTATCTGTGTGACCTTGGGCATGTAACTTGCTTTCTTTAAATCTCAGTTTCCTTTTCTGTAAAATGGAGGGGGGCGGGGTTGGACTAGGTGACCTCTGAGGTCCCTTTCCACTCAGGATGTGAAATTATTCTGATGATGAAGTGGAATGAACACTCCATTTGGAAACAGAAGACCTGAGCCTGCTAATTATATTACTTGTATGACCTTGGGGGCAAGTTCCTCTCTAGGCTTCTTTCTGCTCTGTCAAATTAGGGGGTGGAACTAAACAATTTTAAGTCTTTTCCAGCTCTAAATCCTATAATCCTATAAATTTAATTCAGAGGAAAGAAAATGTACATTTTTGTCCAGACTTTCACATTTTGATATTTTCCTGTTATTCTCATTATTATTTTTTAAGTGTGACAAAGAAAAGCCTTGTGTGCCCATATCCTTGAGGGATTGTGTTCTTATGCTGTGCACATGCCCCGATCGATACGTGGCCACAATACGCCTACCCCACAGCCATAGAGATAGCATCTTTGAACACCACCTGAGCAGTAGAGACAAAAGATGGACTTCCACTCATCATCATTGGTTGTTTTTTTGCTAGATCCAGATAAGAGGGGCTTAGAAAGCCAAGAGACATTTCCTCACCAATGAGAGACACCAGCCTCTTACTAATCAGCCTTTTATGAGCAGTATCAGGGTTAAAATTAGCCCAGGATAGTATTCTAAGCCTTTTTCCAGGACACTCCTTAAACGAATCAGCCTCCTCTTTGCAGAATTCTCCAACCCTACCCCCAAAGAGAGATTCTCTCTCTCAATCTCTCTCTCTCTCTCTCTTTCACTCTCTCTCACTATCTCTGTCTCTCTGTCTCTCTCCCTGTCTCTGTCTCTCTGTTTCTGTCTCTCTGTCTCTCTCTCTCTCTGTCTCTCTTTCTCTGTCTCTGTCTCTGTCTCTGTCTCTGTCTCTGTCTCTCTCTCTCTCTCTCTGTCTCTGTCTCTGTCTCTCTCTCTCTCTGTCTCTCTAGCTCTGTGTGACTTGGATCAGCTTGGGACCAGGGATAGATGGCTAGCCAGGTATGTGGAAAGAGAATTCCCAGGGCAGCTCAGGAAACCCCTATGCTTTTCAACTCAGCAAACCTGGGAGTGGGGGGAAGGATGGTGCCCATTTTTATGGCCTCCCCAAAAGTGTTGCTTTCACAGCTAACTTCAGTGTATTCCAAGCCAAGTTGGATGCCTCTCCAGCTCAACTTTTGCTGTCCTGTGCATATGGAGAAGAAAAACCTAAAAGGGGTCTCCAAGAGCAGGACCTGACTGAAAAACTACTGAACAAGAAACACCCAGAAAGTGATCAAGCCCCACCTGGAGCACCATACCAGATAAACTTTTCTGGAAACAATCTGCGTTCAACTTGATTCAGCTGTAAGTAAACAAACATTTACCAAGTGCCTATTGTGAGCCAGGCATGGTGCTAGGTACTAGGTAAAAAGAGAAAATGAAACATTTTTTCCCTACAAGGAGATTACATATAGTATGCACACACACACACACACACACACACACACCCAATAAATAAATACAATGTATATACAACATAAAACCACAATGGGTACCAGTACCAGTCATGTGACTTGAACCTGGGTCTCAACTCCAAGTTGGGGGATCCTTTCCTAGTACCACTCACCACGTGTGGACATGGGTCCCCTAGTTAGGATGTGCCAGACCAACTTATTTTTGGATGCTGCCTAGCCAAAGTATGCCAGACCTCAGCAAAATGTTATTAAGAATCTAGATAGATGTCTACTGATATGGTGGGAGAGTGCAAGGATCTAGGACTGGATCACTGTATGGCATTTCCTGCCCTGATGTAAATCACAATCTCTCATGTTCTCTTAGATTGGTTTCAGGAGTAACTGTGGGCCCCCAAAAGGGGAGAGTGAATCACATACATATGTATATACACATATCATGGAAACTGTTTGTCTTGTCATATAGTCTGGTCGGTTCCATGTGAAAATAAGTATCTGAGCTTCATCAATCTCAAGGACATACCTTTCCCAAAACTTTTTGCTTTGCAGAAAAATATACTACTGGGGAGAATCATTGGCTTTTATTTTTCCTAGAGAAAACCTGCTTATATGTATGTGAATCTCTCTCTCTCTCTCTCTCTCTCTCTCTCTCTCTCTCTCTCTCTCTCTCACACACACACACACACACACACACACACACACACACACACACATTGTTTCATAGGCTCAGAGATTTAGAACTGAAAATCAGTCATTACAGGTCATCAATTCCAACCCCTTTATTTTTGATATGAGGAAACTGAGTCCCAGCGAGATTAAATCATATAGTTATTGAATATGTGAGACAGGATTCAAACCTACACTTTCCTGATGCTATGTTAATCCTCCAAGGGGGAAAGATTGTGTGTGGCCTTGGGCAAATTCCTGCCTTCAGTTTCCTCATCTGTAACAGGAGCACGGTATCCTGACAGAGATGTTACAGACTCAAGAGACAGAATGAGACATACATGGTCAATGCGAAGAATTTATTTGGCTTAATTATTACTAGAGTTCTGTTTTTCTTTTATTCCCCCAGTGGAGCAAAGATGGGAGGAGGAGGAAATTAGTGCTTTTTAATTGATAAAAAGTGACATTTTTAAATGACATTTTTTTAAAAAAGAAAAATCAGTGTTTTTTTTTTCAAATGAGAAGATTGGATAAAGTAGTTTCTTCCAGCTTTAAACATATGGTCTTCTACAGTTATTCCTTCCACAGTCCAGAGGTTAGGGGTATGGTACCCCCTCAATTGGGAAAACTCACATAAATTTTTTTGGCCCTCCCTTCACACCAGAGAAGTCTGTTTTTTCTTTTTCTTTTATGGAGCATGTACAGTAGTACCTTATTGTCAAATTTGGATTGATATTATATAGTACTATACATACATTTTATACTTTTCTGACTTTCTAAGTTTTTCTGTGTCATTTACTGGCCTTCATGTGTCATCCAAAGCTTCCACAAAATTCCCCCCAAATTTCCATTTAGTTTCTTATCCCAACCTGCCATATATCGAAACCACAATGGGGAAAGCTGTGACGTGGAAGGAATAGCTGCATTGTGGATGATTATTTTTCTTTGTCTTTCTGATACCTAGTACAGAGCCCAGTACAATGTGAATACTTAGTCACTTAAATACTTCATCAGTCTCCATCATAATATGTGGCACCCACAACTAACCATACTACTCCATGTAAGACTTGCCCAGGGCATAATACAGCAGCCCCATCACCACCCAAATCCTGCAATTGATGCCCCTCCGTATTCAAGCTGGGCTTGCATTGGCTCTCAGATTTGGGAAGCATCTCAGAGTTCAGCTACTCCATTCTTGCACAGGAATCTAAAGTTTCTTTATCTCTACATTCCTGGTTTCTTTCCTCTCTCTCGTCTTTCAAATGGGCTAGAGCAATGCTGATGGACGGAGCATGGCAGGAACAAGCTAAGAGATGTCAGCCAGGACTACTATACCTAGGCGTCAACACTGAAGGCCAGAACCCATAGTAGAGGTCTTAATTGGCCCTGCAATACAGGAAAATGGCATTTGAGAGCAATTTATTTTACTCCAGGCAAGAGGTGTAGATGTCTAGGGATGGGGAGGGTGGGGGTAAGGAGACACATTGAAAATGTTAATGGTATTATCATGGCAGGTCTGACCTCCTATCACTTCTATTTGTGATGGTTGGAAGGGTCCCTGCCATTGAGGAACAGGGCAGGAATCTGCTCTGGTTAATGCACAGGAAACACTAAGCAGTGTTTAAGGGCTCCAGAGAGGATAGGAAGATGCAGGGGGAGCCCCTAATGTGTTTAGGTTTCTTCATTGGAATCCGACTTTATCGGCAGACAGAGGTCTGATGGGACTATCAGTCAGAAGAAACCCAGAGCCTGTCTGATGAGGTAAGGGCCCTGGCGAGCTTCTACTCTGGCACTGGGTGCCCATCACTCTCTGGCCATACTGTGTGGCCTCCGCTCCTCACCCCCACCACCTAATCTATCCAGGCCCAGAATCTTGCACATAGTGAAAGCTCAATAAATGGAAAAACAAAATCATCCAGTGCTTGGGGACATTTATAGAATTGTAGATGTTCAGAGCTGGAAGGGCCCTCAGTGGTTATCCAATCTATACCCACAGGAATCCCTTCTCCATCATATGGCCCAAGTGGTCAGTCAGCCTTTACCTAGAGACCTCCAGGGAGGCGAACTCCATGACCTCCTGAGGCGACCCACTCTATTCAGGGGCCTGCTCTTGTTGTTAGGAAGGTCTTCCTAATGCCCAGCTTAAATCGGTCTCCGCAGCTTCTGCTTATTGCTTCTGGATCTGGTAAAGCAGAATAGAGCTAAACCCTCTGCTTTGTGGCAGCCTTTCAGATACTTTAAGATAACCATTACATATTATCTTCTCCATAATACTTAAAGTATTAAATAATACATGTTATTTGTGCTTCAGTCATTTGTCCGACCCTTGCTGACCACATCTGAGCAAATGACACAGCCCTGTTTGTCTCAGTTTCCTAATCTGTAAAAATGAGCTGGAGAAGGAAATGGCAAACCACTCCAGCATCTTTGCCAAGAAAGCCCCAGATGGGGTCATGAAGAATTGGACATAACTGAAACAACTGAACAACATTTGTTTGTTTAATTGTTTCACTCATGTCTGACTCTTTTGGACCCCCATTTGAGGTTTTCTTGGCAAAGGCACTGGAGTGGTTTGCCATTTCCTTCTCCAGCTCATTTTACAGATGAGAAAACTGAGGCAAACAGTGTTGAGTAACTTGCCTAGGGTCATACAGCTGGTAAGTGTCTGAGGTCAGATTTGAACTCAGGTCTTCTTGACTGTAGGGCAGGTACTCTATCCACTGCACCTTCTAGCAGTTCCACAAAGCCTAATATTTGGATTAAAAAAAAAATCGGTCTCACAAGTACAGCGCAGGATAACCATGGTTAAATGATTCTTTGTCCAAAACCAAAAACCATCTGGGTTGTTAGTGGACTTTGGGCTGAATACGAATCAGTAGAGAGATGTGGTCATGAAAAAAGCTGACATAATCTTTGGTTGCATTAAGAGAGAGCTGGTATGGGGAAGAAAGGAGGCAGCAGTTCCACTGTTGGTCACACCAGGTCTGGGACACTACACTTCAGGTGCCAAACCTTAGGAAGAATGATGACAAATTGGAGACCACCCAGAGGAGAGTGACCAAGGTAGTGAGAAGTCTGGAAAACATACAGTCAGATGAAGGAACTTAGGATGGTTAGCCAAGAGAAGACTGAAGATGTAATAGGCATCTCCATGTCTTTGAAGGACCATCATGTGGAAGAAGGTCTGCTTGGCTCCAAAGGGTGGAACTAGAAGCAGTGGGCAGAAGTAGCAGAGAGGCAGATTTGGGCCTGGTGTAATCACTGTACCTTCCATGTAGTAGGTACTTAATAAATGTTTGATGAATTCAGGGTAATTCCTGATGACTAGTGCTGTCTAATTTGGAACAATGGACTACCAGGTGGAAATGTTCAAATCTGGCCTCAGACACTGGCTGTGTGACCCTGGACAAGACACTTAACCCCTTATTTTTTTTGCCTCAATTTTTCTTCTGTGAAATGGGTACACACTTGAGAAGGAAATGACAAACCACTCCAGTATCTTTGCCAAGAAAATTCTATACGCAAAAGTCCACGGGGTCAGGCAGAGCCAGAAATGACTGAACAATAAATAAAAATGAGTTTCCCATCACAAGGTCCTTTAAACATAAGATAGATGGCTCATATGTAGTCTAGCATATTGAACATGAGATTCCCACTTGGTTACAACTGAACTGAATGGCTTCTGAGGTTCCTTTCAATTCTGAAATTCTGTGAATTCATGGTGATCTCCTTGTTTTAGCTAGAGTTGACCCTGGGGGCCACCTAGTTCTCTAATAATTAATGTCTGCTTTAAAAGGAAGATTATGTCTGGGTTTGTTGGAAGACCTGTTTGGATAGACTAAGCACCCACTCTGATGGCTTTTGAAGTCTGGAAATGTTTGGTTAAGTTTTCAAAAGACTGATCATTAGTATTTCTTCCCTCTCTACCACTTCCTGGTTCCAGAGGAGATGATGAGTGGGTTGGGGGTGGGGTGGGATGAAGAACTAAGTATTCTAAGGCACATTGTACCTCTAGCAAAAACATCTGCTCAGTGCTGAGCAAGTAACCTTGTTTGGGAGTGCTTACTCTGTATGGCTTACACCAAAAAAGACCAGAACCCAATTCTTATTGTGAATGATGGGTCCCCACACACTTGATTTAAAAGAGTTTGAAAACTGATCAAAATGTGGATGCTCACCATGCTGGCATTCTATGAGGCATAAGGTTATTGATTTAGCATGAAAAAGAACTTTGAAAGTGTTCTATTCTGGCTCTCTCATTTGACACAGGGGAAATCAAAGATTGGAGAGTCTGTGACTTGACAAAAGTGCCATAGGCAATAAACGGTAAAGTCAGAATTTGAATCCAGGTCTTCTCGATCATCATATTAATATCAATAAATAATAAAATAGTATTATAATAATTAATTAATAATTACAGTAATAAGATTAATGTAACTGATAACAGACCGACTTTGGAAAAATTATTAAATGTCTCTGTGTGCCTCAATCTCCTCATCTATAAAATGGGGCAGGCAGACTAATTGATATCTGAGGATTCTTTCAGTTTTAAAATCTGTGATTCTATTATCTAGTCTTTTAAAGTTTTACAGAGTTCTCTAGAGCCTTGTAACAATTCTGTTAGCTTGATGCTACCAATACCTCTAGGTTACAGATGAAGTGACTGAAGCTTAGATCTCTGAGTCTATGTTAGTTCTGGTAATACAAGATAAGTAGCAAATGGCAGAACCGTGTGTGTACATGTGTGCATGTGTGTGTGTGTGTCTATGTGTCTGTGTGTCTGTGTCTGCATGCAACTTAGCACAAGGCTTTCTGTATAGCAAGCGTTTAAGAAATACTTGTTGGAGTGGCTAGGTGGTGCAGTGACTGGAGCACCAGCCCTGAAGTCAGGAGGACCTGAGTTCAAATCCAGCCTCAGACACTTAACACTTACTAGTTGTGTGACCTTGGGCAAGTCACTCAACCCAGATTGCCCAGCCTTCCCCCCTTCAAAAATAAAGCAAAAAAAAAAAAAGAGAAATATTTGTTGATGGATTGACTTGAACTCAAGTCCTCTGACTTATTCCGTGTGACACACAACAATAACAATTGATAGACACTCAGTTTCCTCATCTGTAAAATAAAGGTGTCATCTCAAATGCATTTTCTAGCTCTAAACTGATGATCTGATTCATCTCCTATTTTAAAGTTTTGTAAAGTTAACTTGTGTGGGTCGTCTTTTTTTGAGCCTCTTAATAACCTTGTGAATTCGCTATTACTGGTATCATTGTGCCCATTTCACAGACGCATAGACTGAGGTTCCGAATGGTTAAGTGACTTACTCCCAGGTCACAGGACTGGTGGTGTCAGAGGCAGGATTCCAAGTTATTTGGCAGGATGCTCTTCCATATCGCCATGCTGCCTTCCAAATAGTATTGCGTACGCTCTGCTTTTGGCCACCACTTTCGACTGTGACCTCATGATGTGATTTCTCTCTTTGCCGCCTGTTCAGTTATTAACTCCTGTAGGGACATTATCTCACACTGAATCTGCAGGGTGCGATCGGAGCGCCTGTGACCTGCCGGTGCCTGAAAGCATCAGACAAGGCTGGCTAATGTTTAACCTGGCTTCAGCAAAGGGGAAGATCCAGCTTTCAGCCCATGGCAGAGGAGGAGGCTGAATGCTGAGCTCATGCCAAGCCCCCGCCCCCGTCCCCCTGCCCCCCAGCCTTTCCCCTTCCTTCACACTCTCTCCTGCCCCTCCTCCCCCGGCCCCTCCCAGCAGCCCCCGACTCTTAGAGCGAAGAATGAGAAGGCGAGTCCTCCCGGGCTGGCACTACAGACAATGTGTGTCTTGTGTGAGTAATTTAGCGCGATGGCCAGTCAATCTGGTTTCTGGGCCCGCTGCCCTGACCCTCTTTAGAGCCGCTCTCTCTCTCCAGCGCAGTGTGAAACATCTCCTTTCACTGTGGTGACACTCTGCAGATTGAGACGTCAGCCGGGTCCAACTGCAGCAAATTAGCAATTTTTCTTTTGCTAATTGGAAATAAAAATGTTTGCCGAGGGACTCGTTTGTCGGAATGCAGCCTTCGGGTTTCCTGAGCTGCTCCGAGGATGCTTTCAACTTTGTCCACGGCCACTTCCCGCCTTTCCGTGCTCCCTTGCTCTATAATTTAACGACTTGTTTTCAGTGCGTGAACTTGGCTGTAGCATCTCCCTGTCAGTCCTCCTCCCAAAGGTATGACTGGGAGCTGAAAATTCCCAGACACCTTCCCTCAAGGTAGGGCTAGGGACCAGATCATTCCATTGCATTCAAGTCCACAAGTCTGCGTTAAGCACCTACTGAGTGCCGGACACTGGACTAGGCACTGGAGGAGGAGGGGGAGGAGGAGGAGGAAGAGAAAGAAGAAGAAGAAGAAGAAGAAGAAGAAGAAGAAGAAGAAGAAGAAGAAGAAGAAGAAGAAGAAGAGAGAAGGAAGAAGAGGAGGAGGAGGAGAGGAGAAAAATAAGGAGGAGGGGAAGGAGAAGAAGAAAAAGAGAGGAAGAGGAGGAGGAAGAGGAAGAAGAGGAGGAGGAAGAGGAAGAAGAGGAAGAGGAAGTTCCCTGCCCTCACATTCTATAGCAGAAGACAATCTGTATAATATATGAGTAGTGGACATAGTGGATAGGAAGCAGAGGACTTTGGTTCAAACCCTAGCCCTGTCACTTGCCACCTGTGTGACCTTGAGCAAGTCACTTAACTTCCCTCTGCCTCAGTTTCCTCATATGTAAGATGAAGTATTTAGACTTGACAGCTTCTGAGATCCTATAAGTAATGCAATTTGGGAATTTGACAAGTCTGTATTAAGCACTTCCCATGTGTGCTAGGCATTGCTCTTAGTGCTGGATTTGGATACAGAGATAAACTAAGGAGCTTACATTTTACTGGAAGAAAACAGCATGTACACAGAAAAGCAATATATATATGTGTATATAATAATAAATAATAATAATATATGTAATGATGTAATTATAATAATTATTTTCCTATTATATCCTATTATATTAATACATAAATATGTCTATATTTTGCATTTACTTGTATATGTGCAAATAGATATGTATAAATATGTATATATGAAATAAAAAAGTAATTTCTGGAGATGAGAAAGATCCCCAACAACCAGGGGGCTTGGGAAGGACCTGGTTGTTTGGGCAGGTGCTCATTTTTTGCTTTCTCAGAGTCTTCAGGAAACCCCAAGAGAGACTTGAGGAATTTGGCGGGCCAACTTTTTGCCAGTAAGAGCGATCCAGAAGGTCAGGACAGAGGTGGACAGGGAGGTCAGCCCACCCTCATCTGTACCCTGAGCTTCCTCTCCAAATGCCACCTGATTTGGTCAACTGTTGTGACCTATGAGATGCTTGCCTGCACCTTCCCAATGTAGTTCTGTACCAGCAAAAGCCTTTCTGCTACCTCCTGCTGCTGGCTTCATCCTCAAGCCCAAACCCCCCTCTCATCCCCTGCACCTGAAAGACATAACACCAAGGGATTTCTGGGCCCCCCTCCCCAAAGAGAAGACAGAACTAACTCCTATTAATTAGAAGAAGAAAAAAAAACATCATCATCAATGACCAAGAGAAAAAGAAAAAAAATACCCTCAAACTTCAAGAAACCAAGAAGCAAAATGTCTCTAAGTAAGCAAAAGTGGGCCTGGTGACCTTTGCATACAGTTGTCCCTTTGCTTCATTTAGCAATTTCAAAAATAGCTTATAAATAAGCCCAGTCAATTAGAACAACAACAACAATCTTCAATTAAAAATGTTTTCTCATGTTTGAGGTGGTGGTGGACTTCTCTTCCCTCTACCAGGCAGAGGGCTGGGGCCAGTACCTGCCAGCCCTGTGGTCTAGAGGAGCTCAGCTGGATCCCTCTTTCCCCCTTGTTCTGGAGGGCTACAGTTTGGTCCTGGGCAGAATCGACTTAGCTGTACATGAGCTCTGATGATAAAGTCAGCACAGAAAGAGTTACTATGCTCCCCCCACCTCCTCCCTCGGCCTTTTTTTTTTTTTTCTGATAAAGCATTTGACAGGCATGCCTAATAATTCTTTCTGCTGAGTTTTTTTTTTTTCTTGATGTCTTTATGTGAATATGAAGCCAGAATGAAAGGCTTTGGGTGACCCCCGTGAGAGAGGAAAAGTATGAACCAGAGGGGGAAAAAAGAGTGAGATTCAGGCTCCCTGCAGAGATATAGGCATCTTCTTCAGTAGTCCACGACTTGGCTTCAGAAGGCCTTTGTAAGGGAAAAAGGAATCTTCTTCACTCAGGCCACGACAAAAGGTGTTTTGTCAGAGAGGGTCTGGGTGGGGGGCGGGGGGGTGGGCAGATCATCAGCAGCAAGGGGCTAGCCCTCGGGGCCTGCAGATGTTGGAGAGGCATGATTTATTACTCCAGTGTCCTCCGTGGCATTTGGCTACCTTCCCAGACCCCAGCATCAGTGGCAGAGGAGGGAGGAGGAGGAGGAGGAAGAGGAGGAGGAGGAGGAAGAGAAGGGAGGTTACAGCATGACTGAGGCATCTCACTCCCTTGTATGGGCAAGGAGGAAGGATGGAAGGGGAGATGACAGAAATCTCACAACTGTCCCCCCAAAATCTGGTAGTACACAGAGGGGCTATAGTCCCCAAGGGCTCTCTGAAAATCTCATCAATGACTCAGTCTGAGAGTTTCTTTTTTAACTGAAGAGTAAGGGGAAAAAAAGAAGGCTTTTAAAAATTCAGTGCCAGGGGTGTGCTGAATGGGGAACCAGTGACAGATCAAGCTGATGTGACCAGACCCTAAGCCCAGGGAGGGGGCAGGGCTCATTTTTAAAGATTCTGGGTCCCCTTTAGGGATAGATGAATCACTTTCGTTTGGATCTTATGAGATTCTCATCCTCAAACTTGCACTGACCCAAACCAAATTTTCATCTCATTCCCCAAAGTGTGTATTTCTGGTCTCTGGGTTTACTTTTTAACTGTTATTTCCCTTGGGGATCAGAAGTAGAAAAAAAGAGAGAGGTTTGTTGCTTTTTTCCCTCACTGTGTTTTGACCTAGACAGAACCATGAGGGCTCATAAATCCAACAAGAAAAGCTACTCTCATGGGATTCCCAAATCTTCTCCCAGACCAAATAAGTTAGGATGAATTTGATGAAGCATCCAAAAAAAAAAAAATCTCTTCCTGAACTAAACAGTATCTCGGAGCATTCTCTTCCCCCCTTTTCTACACTTGCTATTCCCCAAACATTTAAAGAACTCATACTGGCTTACTGGCACCCTAGATTTGAAAGCCAAAGCAAGTCTGGGGTCTTTCCAAAAAAACAAAATAAAAAAAAAAAAAACCTCTCTGCAGAATGATTTAAACTCAGGCCCCCCAAACCCCTATCCATTCCTGAAATTGGATGGAGAATGTGAATTTGGGCTTTCCCTCCCTCCTTTGGAATGAGGGTACCTTAAAAAAACACACACACAACACCCCTGTGATCAAAGAGAGGGAGGAGGGAGGAGAAAATAGTTTCTAAAAATGACATTTCTGACACAAATCTGGATGTATTTTTTTCTTTTGCCCTTGTAACATTCCAAACAGGAACACTGCTGCAAACCAGGCCTCATTAAATGGTGGGGGACTTAAAATAATACCCAGTTTTTGGCTGTATTTTGTCAAAGACAATGAGGAGGAAACGGAAAGAAGGTAGTTGTGGAGGCAGTGGAAAGAGGACTGAGTGTGAGGAGAGAAGATGAAAGCAGGAACGGCAAAGGGGGGAGAGAAAAGAGATCATTGGGGCTAGACCTGAAGCCTGATTGTGAGATGTTTCCAAAATATAGTCCTCTGAAGTATTCCTGGTGTCTGGAGTCTCCTCCATAAAAATCTGCCCTAGATTTTTGGTTAGTCCGGAAATAAGGTGAAAGTGACTTATAATATGGTCATTTTAGCTCTGAGCCAGGTCAGAAGAACAAGAAGGAAGATACTTAGAATAACAACTGGCCGACCAACTGCTTTTTAGGTTATTAAACTTTATCTGACCCTTATAAAAACACACAGACATATAAACCAATGCAGAATCCATCTAATGGAGAATTCTAGATTTGTAGCTGAAAGTGACCTCAGAAGCCACTTAGGTCATCCCTCTCATTTTACAGATGAGGAAACTGAGTCAGAGAGAAGTTTAAAAAATTGCCCACAGTCACACCAATGTTAAGTGACAGAGGTGGGGTTTGAACCTAGGTCTTTCAACTGCAAATCCCATGTGTTTTCTCTCCAAACCACGCCTGAGAAAGTTCAAACTGATATGTCCTTGTATCCCTGAAAGATAGAGTGAGGTTGGAAATAGGGATTAAAGTTAGGAATCATAGTCAATGCAGGTTACCACCTCCTACATGAAGCCTTTCAAACCTCCTTCCCCCCATACACAATTTTCAGTTTTCTTTGGAATTTTCTTTGCACGACTTTATTATGTACCATCAAGTTCAGTGGCATCAAACGACATAAACGAAATTTGGGGGGGGTGTCACTAAACTGTATGTAAGGACCACTGAGGCTTGCATACTGATTTAGTTTTAAAATATAATATTATCTATGTTTTATTGTATTTTCATATATTTTGTCGAACACTTCACAATTACATTTTGATCACATTCAGGCCACTCTTGGAAGTGTTGTGGGCTGCTAAATGTTTGCCCCCTCTGGTACAATTCTAATCCAGCCACTTTATTTGACAGATAAAGAAACTGTGACAGTAGGTCCAAGGTCGCATCAACAGCAAATTTCAGAGGTGAGACCAGAACTAGGGCTCCTTCCACTTTACCAAGTTTTTTTGTTTTGTTTTGTTTTTTTGCTGTTCGCTTGTGTTTGCCTCTTTGTGACCCCATTTGGAGATTTCATGGCAGAGATACCATAGCAGTTTGGCATTTTCCTTCTCCAGTTCATTTTACAGGTGAGGAAACTGAGGCAAACAGGGGAAAGTGACTTGCCCAGGAATGCACAGCTAGTGTGTGTTTGAGGCTGTATTTGAACTCAAAAAGATTAGTCTTCCTGACTCCAGACCTGGTGCTCTATGCAATACGGTGCCACCTAGCTGCCCATAGTACCCTGATACTTCTCCCAATCAAAACCGCTCCCTGAGGGTAAGTAGTGTATTGTTTTAGGGGTGTGTCTTTTTAATCTCCAGCACCAGGCATAGTGAGTGGGAACTGGAATGTTCACCCTCCTTGTCCTCATTTCTTAGAATCTTTGGTTTCCTTCAAGACTCATCTTGAAGCATCACCTTTTGCAAGCAGTGTGAAAGGTGTATCATCTTTTCCTAGTCTCCCACCTCCTAATGCCTCCCTCAATCCTATAGATAACCCTGAATTTTTTGTATTTGTATTAATTTGTATTAATTTTCTTTATACATATATGTATATACATATAACATTATATTTACATGTTGTCTCATCTGTGAGAATGTAAGCCCCTGGAGGGCAGGAACAGTTTTGTCTTTATCCTTAGCTCGTAGCATAATGTCTGACACATAGTAGGAGCTTAATATATGTTTACTGGTTAAGAAATATTGCTTGAAATTTATTTAGTGCATGTTTATTATGTAATACATATAAGAAGTATTGGTTGAATCGAACAAGATTTCCTAATCTTTCCATTTATCAGAGCTCTCACAATAATAATCAGCTAGTTAGTCAATAAGCATTTTTAAAGTGCTAACTGTGTCAAACAATGTGCTAAGTGTTGGGGATAGAAAGAAAAAATACTTCATACATATTTTGTAATTGTTAATCTGAGTCCATACTCTAATATATTCTACACCGACCCTTCCAAAGTAGAATCTAAGTTACCTGAGGGGCAAAGACTGCTTCTTTTTGTCTTTATATTCCCGACACCTCGTCCAGTGCCTAACTCAGGCTTAATACATTTTCAATGAATTACCTTTCACGGTCCACCTCTGTTGTTAATTATGCTCCCCCACCAAATTACTTCCTATGCTTTGTATCGACTTATCTGCGCTTTTATTGTATCCCCTCTCCCTTCTTAGAATATAAAATTCTTACCGTGAGTCTATGTTTTGGTTTTGTCTTTGTACCACCAGCATCTTGCACATAGTAGGTGTTTTTTTAAATTGAACTGACACCCATATGGCACCACCAACCATGTTGGATACCAAACTGATTTCAATCATGTATTTATTCAGTTGAATGTCAAGACATTTTTCTCCCACCTGCCCAGAGCTGAGGACAATTTGCGTTTTAAAAATAATTTCCAACCCAATCCAATTCACTCCAATGAGCCTTTATTTATGAGTCTAATCCAACTTAGTCCAATAAGCCTTGTTTTATGAGTGCCCACTATGTGTTAGGCTCTGCATTTAATGCTAGGAACACAATGTGAGCACATGACTAAAACTAGGGTGGAAAATGGGGAACAAGAAGGAAGCGGGTCATTCGGGGTCTGTGGACGCCCTATTGGGATTCCTGTGTGTAGAAGAATAGTGTGGATTGTAGAAAGGAGTACAACAAAGGCTTTTGGCATCTCCCAACTTGATGGTGCCATAGTGGTCCATGGGCATGTCAAGGCAATGGACCATTTGAGAGCAGGCTTTGTACATTTCTGTTGAACAGACACTATTTGGGACATGGATCGGCCTGCATCGTTAATGCTTTGTAAGTGCCGCATCAGCACAAATACCTCCCCTTAACTTTTCCTTTGGATATGATGAAACATTTTTCCCATGGAAAGAAAGTGTGGTCTTTGTGAGCGGGGCCGGGCCGGCCCAAGTTACAGTAAAGGTTAATCCCAGACAAGAGACAAGAAGAAGGAGACAAAGACCATCACACAGTCCACTCTTCAATGGATGTTTTCATAAATGTATGAATAATTTAAATTATCATTGCTGAGTATTTATTCGAGTGTTTCAGGGGGAAAAATGCCTCCTCTTTTTTCTCCCTCGATTCTTTTCATTTTTGTCTCATCTCTTTTATGTGCTGCCTCGGCTGTTTCTGGCCATGTGAATCAGTGTGAGGAACAATGGGATGTAAGAGGACTGAGGGGGCAGCTGAAGAAAGCCGGCCTTGTTGTGCACTCCGTGCCTTGACGTTGATTAATGAGGGTGCGGACATGGGCAGAATCTGTGAGAGAGGAGGGGAAATTGGAAGACCTGAGGGCACCCAAAGAAGGAGGGCAAAAAGATGACAGAGGGGAGGCCACGGCAATGCCAGCAACTCTGTGTCAGACAGGGAAAGGACATGGAGAGGAAGTGCACTCACTTGGGGCCATGCAACCCTGAGGCAGGCCCTGGATAAGATGGACGTGGGGCTTCTTGGGGTGGCAGGGATGGAAGAACGGGCAGGACTTGTTGTCCATTGGGGGTCATAAGAGTTGTAGCAGAGGAAAAATTAGTTCAGCTTCTAAAGTGATTTTTCCCCATGCAGAACTGTGTTACTACCTAGTTGAGGACTGTCTGCAGGCTACCTATTGCCTCTAGGACCAAATGCAAACTTCTCCATTTTGCATTTAAAGCTTTAACAACCTGAATCCATCTACCTTTCCTAGTGTATTACATGCTAACCCCTTCACACAGTACGGTCCTGTCATAGTAGCCTTATTGCTGTTTCTCACACACAACATTCCAGCTGCTCTCTGGGACTTTGCATAGGCCGTCCTTCCCACTCCCCATGCCTGAAATATATTCATTCCTCATCCTTGCCCCCTTAGAATTCTTAAGCTCCCTAAACGCTCGACTCAAATGCCACCAGCTACATAAGATCGGTATTGATACCCCAGACTGTGGTGCCCACTCCACGAAATCACCTTATATTTAATGGATGTGTGGCAGAATGTAAACTCTCAAAGGGAAAGGACTGTTTCCTTTCTCTCTATACCCCTAGGACTCAGTAGTATGTTTGGCGTACAGTTGGGCTTAAAAAATGATTTCTGATTGATGCATACACAAAAGAGGAGAAATAGAGAGCTCAGTAATTGAGGGAATTCAGTGAGTATAGGGGAGTGATCCAGATCTTTGAGACCCTCCAAATACTAAAATTTCCCCCTTCTCAAAATGCAATTATATATGTGTGTGTATATATACATACATATATGTACATATACATATGTATATATGTAATGGTAATTAGAGAAGGGGAAATTTATATATACAATATATGCATATGTATACACATACACACACACATATATATTCTGATTAGCTATTATATTCAGCCCCTGTAGAATGTAAGATACTTGAGGGTAGGGATCATTTCTATTTTGCTTTTCTAACTCCATGGCCTAGCACAGGGCATGGCACATTGTCAACCTTCAGTAAATGCTTGTTGAATTGGATAAGTTTTGGAAATTTCTTAATAACCATCCCTATCACCCTTGGTCACTCACAATGAGGGCAGAACATATAAATAGATTTATATGTTGCTTCAGGTTTCCAAATACTTTATATGAATTATGCCTATCTCACTTGGTGAGTTAGGTACCAAAGGCATTATTCTCATATATAGAGGCAGCTAGGTGGTGCAGTGGATAGAGTACTGAAGCTGATGAGTCATCAAGACCCCAGTTCAAATACGGCGGGTTACCCTTACTAGCAGTGTGACCCCGAGCAACTTCTCTCTCTCTCTCTCTCTCTCTCTCTCTCTCTCTCTCTCTGTCTCTCTTTCTCTCTCTCTCCCTCTCTCCCCATCTCTCTCTCTCCCTCTCTCCTTTCTCTGTCTCTCTCTCTGTCTCTCTGTCTCTCTCTCTGTCTCTGTCTTTCTGTTGGTGTCTTTCTGTCTCTCTCTGTCTCTGTATCTCCATCTCTGTCTGTCTCTGTCTCTCTCCCTTTCTCTCTCTCCCTCCCTCCCTCTCTCTCTCTGTCTCTCTCTGTCTCTGTCTCACTCTCCCCATCACTCTCTCTCTCTCTCTCTCTCTCTCTCCTCTCTCTCTCTCTGTCTCTCTCTCTCTCCTCTCTCTCTGTCTGTCTCTCTCTCTGTCTCTCTCTGTCTCTCTCTCCTCTCTCTCTCTGTCTCTGTCTCTCTCTCTCTGTCTCTCTTCTCTCCCCCCCCCCCCCCGTTTTCTCATCTGTAAAGCGGGAATAATAATCACATCCACCTTGTTGTGAGGATCAAATGAGATAATATTTATAAAGTACCTTGAAAATTTTGAGGTGCTACATAAATTGCAGCTTTTATTATTCCCATTTTATAGACAAGGAAACTGAGGTTCATAGAGCTAGGAAGTTGCTCCAGCAGGATGGAACCCTCTTCCTGACTCCCAGCCCAACTGACTTCTTGGTGTCTCTCACAAATGCTTTCTCCAAAGTAGTTAACTACCTGTGAGTCAATTATACACTTAGTAAAAGCCTACCTTGTGCCTACCACTTAGCTAAATGAGGGGAATTCAATGGTAAAATAAAAACAAAAGAAAGTCTGTACCCTCAAGGAACTTACATCCTTCTCTCTAGGAGAGGGAAAGACTACACCTTCAACTTGCTGGTAGATAAGTAAATAGGAATCACTTTCAGAAGAGAATAATCACTACTGAGATCAGGAAATTTAATCCAATTCTTTCATAGCAGAGAAAATCATAGATTTACCAAGGACTTCACAAATATTGTCTTATAATCGTATGGGGAAGGTATCATGGATATTATATTCTATTACACTATATCTTGTATGCAGTTTTTACATGCTGCCTCCCCCATTTGAAAGTGAGCTCCCCGAGGGCAGGGACCATATTTTGGACTTTCTTTTTATCCCCCAGGGCTCAGGATCACATCTACACAGAATAAATGAATAATGGGCTCTTGTGGACTGTTGGATTATCATCCCTTTATACAGATGAGGAAACTGAGGCAATGTGACTTGTCCAGGGTCATAAAGGGAGTAACATAAGAGAGAGAGTTTGAATAAGTTTCTTTTTATTCTGAGTCCTGGAGCCACAACTACTTCAGCACTGAAAATCTAGGGTCAAGGTTCTTAACTTTTGTTTTGTGTCCTGGACCCCCTTGGGCAGTCGAGCTTATGGATTCATTCTCAGAATCATGTTTCCAAATGCATAGGATTACAAAGGAAACTTATTATGTTGAAATAGAACTATACAAAAAATAAAAAAGGGAAGGAAGAGAGAGAGAGAGCCCCAAAGGAGAATTTGTTTGCATATGAGGTGGTGGGCTTGCCTTCCTGGAGGTATTCCAGCAGGTATATTCTGGCTATAACATTCAGGCAATATTGTAGCCAGGCCTGATAAGAACTCAGTGCCCTTCTGATTTCTCTTCCGATTCTCAGAGATTTGGGGATTCTGTTGAGGAAAACCCAGTGGGCTGTTAAGTCAATGCTCGTCTCTACCAGGTGCTCTGGGTGCTCAATGCCAAGGGAAAGGCTGGACTGACTTTTCCCCAATGATTTACCTGAAAGACCTGCTGGGATTCTATTATTGTGGCTTTTGTTTCTTTTTTTGTGCCATGTGGATGCTGTCTTGATCTCAGCTTCACTCTGGATATCTATTAATAACTGGCATTTCTATGGCCCTTAGTAACTTTAAAAGCATTTTGCCCATATTAACTCCTTGGGACCTCAGAACAACCCTAGGAGATACAAATATTATCCCCATTTTGTAGATGAAAAAACTGAAGGAAAGACAAGTGAGGTGCTTTGTTTAGAGTTTAACACAGCTAGTAAGTGTCAGAGTGAAATTCAAACCCAGGATCAATTTAGATCATGTTTGTAAATCATTTTGCAAACCTTAAAGTTCTATTAAATTCTTCTTCTTCTTCTTCTTCTTCTTCTTCTTCTTCTTCTTCTTCTTCTTCTTCTTCTCCTCCTTCTTCTCCTCCTCCTCCTCCTCCTCTTCCTCCTCCTCCTCCTCCTCCTCCTTCTTCTTTTTTAAATTCAATGTGAGTCAAAAGTATAATCCTGGTTCTGGAAAGTGGTTTAGAAATAATGCTTGGACCTGTGATTTCCTCTGCATAGGGAACTCCTAGATGAGATAAATCCCTCTGTTAAAGTAAGTGAGCCTCCTCTCCACACCTCTTGGTCTCAGAGAGTTGCCTTGGCACTTTAGTGACTTACCCAAGGTCACACAGTTAGCATGTATCAGAGGTGAAACATAAGCTCTTGACTTCCTAATCACAAGGCCAACTCTCTAGCCTTGCTTGCTTTCATCACTTTATCTTACAGATGATAATGGAGCAAGATGTGCCCAAGGGGCAAGTATTGAAGGAGAAATTTGAACTTTGCTCCTCTGACTTTAAATTTGGCATGTGTTTATACTATGCTATTCTCCACCTGGTCATGCTGCCTCTTCTAGAGAGGGAAGGTTACAGAGAAGAGGACAGAGGAAGAAAGAGGCTTTTCAGTTATAAGAACCCTACTAGGACCCACTTTGTCAAAGAGTCTAATTTCTACATTTTTCAGTCACTGTGACTAATTAGGTTGTTGTTATTGAGTCATTTCAGTCATGCTTGACTCTCCATGACCCCATTTAGGGTTTTCTTGGCAGAGATACCGGAGTGGTTTGCCATTTCCTTCTCCAGCTCATTTTACAAATGAGGAAACTGAGGCAAGCAGGGTGAAGTGACTTCTCCAGGGTTATACAGCTAGTAAAAGTCTGAGACTGGATTTGAACTCAAGTCCTCCTGACTCCAGGGCAAGCACTCTGTCCACTGTGCCACCTAGTTAGAATGGCTTAATGGATATTGTGATGGACACAAACATAGGAGTATCTGAGTTTGAATCCTGCCTCCTTCATAGCCTGCATGCTGACTACCTCTGAGCAGGTAAGTTACACTCTCAGAATGTCAGCTTCATCATAAGTCAAATGGGGACAACAGCTGAATAGGTTAATTCAAAGGGCTGTTCTTTATGTATATAAGAAGGCACTTTGAAAATATCAAGGTGCTATCCATTGACAATTATTATTCTTGTTACAATTTTCTTCATGTCTCACTTTCTCCTCGAGTAAAACAGGTGTTATAATGAAGTTACCTCTCTGACTCGATGGCTGTGAAGGTCTGTGCTATGAAATGGGGGTGATAGTATTTGTGCTGCTTCCTGCCCAGGATTATTGGGAGGATGATGCTTTGTATGTCTTACATATCAAGCTTCTGAAATATGAGAGCTACAAAAAAGCCCAGAATACAAATTGTCTTTGCAAAAGATAGTGTGGTTTAATGGATAAAATTCTGTAATTGGCATCAGGAAGAACTGGATTTGAATCCTGCTTCAGATGCCTACCAACTCTGGGCCCCTGGTCAAATCACTTCCTCTCTCAGCCTCACTTTTTTCGTCTGTGCAATGGGGATAATAATGCTGGTACTAGTCTGCTTTACAAACTTTATCATATTGCAATAGAAATGTGATAACATAGTGTTTGTTGCAAACCTTAAAGCTCTATAGAAATGTCATTTATTATTGTTATAGTTATCATTGTTGATTTGCTTTGCTCTTTAGGATGTATTTTAACTTTTCCCTTAAAATACTGTGCAAGTATCTGTTGGCCAAAGGGTAAGAAAAGTCAGCATTCTGTAGACAAGGTCCCAGACTTGGAATTAAGATACTAGTTGTGTTACTTTCTTCATCTGCAATGGGAGTAATAATGCTAAATACCACCTACTATGTTTCTCCCAAGGTTCCTGTGAGGAAGTGTTTTTATAAAACCATTCTTGAAGAGCTCTAGATATCCAAGCTATTATCATGACTATTTCTGATCCTGAAATGTTTCTGATAGGTATTTTGCTCAGTTGAATGGCATTGTGTAGATGAAAAACATCCTGCATTTCTAAGGGAATCGGGGGAGAGAGAGAAAGCTTATGGAGGAACAATGTAGAATTCTGGACTCAGTAAGATCTGGGTTCAAATCCTGCCTCTGGCATTTACTAGCTGTGTGACCCTGGGACAAGTTATTTCTCAATCCTCAGTTGCCTCACTTGTCAAATATGGGTGTTGGACCCTATGACGTCCCTCTTAGCTCTAAATCTATAACTCTAGGTTTAGTATATAAGAAGCACTTTTAAAAGGTAGACAACAAAATGGATGCCTATTCAGAAAAGGAAAATGTTTTCCTTGTTTCATTCAGCTAGATGCCATAAACTTTTTTTTTTCTTTTAATGGCAAAAACACACATTCCACAGAGAAACACTGATCTCCCCGGAGGGAGTTCGTCCTCTCTAGAAAACAATGGAAGTTCTATGCAAGAAGACCTGTGGAACTCCAGATGGACTTGACCTAGCAGTCAAATGAAAATCAGACATATGTATGTTTGGTCACTGCCCACCTGTGCAATTTCCTTAGGTTCACTGACCAGTGGCCTTCTCCACAGGCATGTTTGTGAGTTAATGGTCCAGACCTTGTGACACTGATAATGATCTGGAATGACAGATTCCATGGATGGTGATGCGGTCTGATGGAAGAAAGCCTAGCCTCACAACCCAAAACCTGGGGTGATATCGTCCTGTCAGTGCCCTTGGCTTCTTGGATGACCTTGGACTGCACCTTATTTGCCTCTGTGCTTCAGCTATCCCACCCAAAGAAGGGAAACCTTCAGAATGGAGTGGCTTAAAATGGAGAGCCATCCCAAACTGAAATGGACATCCTTTTCATCCACACTCTATTTCAGGAATCATTCAATCATAGAATCATAGATTTTGAGACTGGAAGGAACCAGTTTTTTTTAACAGTAAGAGCCTATAGTATTTGAGACTCCCAAGTTGTTTTCCAGCTAAGCACTATCCAAACTCAGCCCTACGTTTTTCTTTTTCTGAGATCAGAAGTGTTTTCAGGGTGTTATGGACTTAGACAAATTATTTAGCAATCATTTATTAAATACCTACTATTTACCAAATGCTGGAGACACACACACACACACACACCACACCATATATATATATATACATACACATATGTGTGTGTGTGGAAGGTATTGAAATGGTGGACAGAATCCAGAAATGAGCAACCAGGATGGCAAAAAAATGAGACTTTAAAATTATGGCATAGAAGGACTAGTTGAAGGAATGGAGGATTATGATCTTGGAGAAGAAAAAAAGCATAGAGATGCAGCATAGGCATGGACAAATGATATAGTCTTCAAGGATTTGGAAAGGGCTATTGAGCAGAAGATGAATTAGGCTTGTTCCAGGGAAAGAAACCTGCAGAAAGGCACATTTATTTGTTGCTCATCAAATAGAACTATTCAAAAGTAAAATGGAGCTGCTTTGGGAGGTAGCTGGGTCCCCATTACTGAAGGCATTCAAACAAAGCCTGGATGACTACTTGCTGGAGATACCATGTATAGTTGGGACCAGATGGTCTCTGAGGTCCCTTATAACTCAAAGATACTATGATTCCATGACCATCATAGAATCCTGGAGTGATCTTCTGGGGGTGTAGCATGTACAATAACATAGCTACTTCGAGATCTCAGGAAGAAACACTTTCTAAATTCCAAGTTCTATTAACACATGCCATTTTCCACAACAATAATGCACTGTAGAGATGCCTACAGAAAACAGCTTCCAGACACCTGAGCCCCAAATTAAATGAAAACAGATTTTTTTTGTCCTTAAAAACACACACACACGAACCTGTCATGTGCAATTAACTTTCCAAAGTTGGAATACAATACAACTAACAAACATAACACAAGCAACAACACTATACCAGTGACAAAGTTGAATGACAAATTACAACTCTCTGGAGTGTCTCTAATTACAGCAGGGGAACAAAAGGACCTTAACCACCTCTCCTCAACATTCTCTCTCTCTCTCTCTCTCTCTCTCTCTCTCTCTCTCTCTCTCTCTCTCTCTCTCTCTTTCTCTCTCTCTCTGTGTCTCTCTCTCCTCTCCTCTCCTCTCTTCTCCCTCTCCCTCCCTCCCTTCCCCCCTCTCATACACACACACACACACACACACACACACACACACACACACACAGAGGCAAGGCTTGCTATTCCAAGAATTCAAAATCATTTCATCTCTGATGGAAAGAACTTCCCATGTTAATTCATTAAGAGTTGGGAAGTGATAGCCCATACCTTTCCTTCAGTGCGTCGGACATTGTAATGTCATTGATCCTTTTAAAAATGAACAACAAAAAACAGCAATATAGTAGGGGTTCCACAACTGGTTATTCATTTGGGACAGGGGAAGGAGATTGCTATCTTTAAAAAACAATAGAATTCCTTTGGTGAAGTGTTTTAGGGTATATAACGTGATCTACAGGAACTTCAGTGAGCCCTAAATGGCCACAGTGGAAGGGACCAGCTTCAGATTAAAGATCTCTTTCCACACATGTGTATCTGACTTTTGCCTGGCAGGTTAGAACCCAACTCCTCATATGGGACTTTTCCTTGGGATAGAGAATTATGTGGGAAGACCTCCCTATCCAGCAGTGGAAATGGATGACTTTGAACAGTTTTGCCACTAGTCAATGAAGAGGTCCATGTTGAGAGGAAGCTTGACATGGTGGCAAGATCGCTAAATAATATAAATGCCTGGCACACAGTGTGTAATAAATGCTCATTGACTGCTTGAATAATTGAAAACTTTTATGAGCCAATACAGAACAAAATACTGAGAGAACCGTAGACCTATTGACCACAACAGAAAGGAATATAATACTGAAAGACAAGAGAATTTTGGGAATGTAATAACTAGTGTTGATTTTGGAGGACTACTAATGAAAATTATCCCTCTTTTCTCAAGATAAGTGGGGTACTAGGTGCGGAATTAGGTATACTCCATTAAAAATGAGAGATCATTACAAAAGATGATTTCTCCCCTCTCCCTAAGTACATTTTGTTGCCAGGGAGGGTTGTTAGGAGAAGATAATTGGGAAATTACAGCAAGGTAGAAAACACACACATGCTTCAATAAAGTTTTTTTTTTTTTGAGCTATGGATCTGGTATCAGGAAAAACTTTAGTCAGAACCTCACCTCTGACACCTACTAGCTGTGTGAGGTCATTCACCGAAGCTGTCTGAGTCTCATCTATAAAATGGGGAGAATAATACCTTTAGCTCACAGGACCGTTGTGTGAATTCAATGAGATGATGTAAACCCAAAAGCACTTTAGACAAATATCAGCCAGTATTATGTAATGGATGTACAGTTTTAGAGAAAAAGTCATTGAGCAGAAGCTTCCTACCCCTTTCCCCTTCCCACCCCAATGGAAAACGACGTTATTCTGTTTTTTTTTTTTAATTAAGTGGGATGCACCCAAAAAAGTTTCCTTCTTTGACACTGCCATTTAAAGAGAGCAAGCAGGAAATTAGACATGGAGGAGAGAGGAAATAAGATATTGCTAAACATGAGTAGCAGTGTAATGGGGGGAAGAGAAGAGAGATTTTGGATGGGGGCCCAAAGGGCATTTGTTTCATTAATTTTTTTTTGTAAATCTCTAATAAAACAACAAAGAAGTGGGGGTGGGGTGGGGAAGAAAATCTCCAAATACAGCTTTGTAGACTCCACAGAACAGATTCACAATGCCATGAGAAGATGGATGAACTCCCAACCAGGAGTATCTTATACTTAGTTACCTAATTCCTACACACTGCTCCTTACTCTTTTTGGATAGAAAAGGAGCCCAAGGAAGCCAAAGTCTGAATACTCATCAGAGCCACTATCGGCCCGGCAAAGCAGATGAAACATACATCACTCCTGGCAGCAAAGAGAGAGGGGATGGCAGGGTTAGAAGGTTGCATACATTGTGGCATATAATTACTGCATGGACTGTTTTTATTTTTTTCTCTGTTAAAAGGGAGGGTTCAAAATTTTAATATCCTGTCTTTTTTTTTGGTTTATTTTAAAAAGCATCAATAAAACTTATTTTTTAAGGAAGGAAGGAGGGAAGGAAAGAAGAAGGAAGGAAGGAAGAAAGAAAGAAGGGAGGAAGGAAAGAAAGAAGAAGGGAAGGAAAGAAGGAGGGAAGGAAGAAAGGGAGGGAAGGAG
>CM053588.1:36172740-36236683 GCA_028646515.1 Pseudochirops corinnae | reverse complement strand
CTTCCTTCCCCTTCCCTCCCCTTCCCTCTCCTGTCCTCTAAGCCAACATTCATTAAGCCCCTACTACGTGCAAGAGACCATGAAAGTGCTGAGAACACACAAACAAAATCAGAAAGAGTCCCCTGGCCTGGGGGGGCTCACATTCTACAGTTGTTTAACTTCTCTGGGCCTCAATTTCCTTAGAAATAAAATGGGAATGTGTGGTCATGTCTACAAGGCTCTGTCCATCTTTAAATCTGTAATTATATCATTCATGTAATTTCTATGTCTTCAGAGCTCTTTTTAAAAGTTAAAGCATGAGTAATAATAATTTACTGAATTTCTGAGAAATGATATAGCATAAATATGTTGGTGTTGGAAAGACTTCCTTCCTCCTCTTCCCCCATGTTCAATAAATTATGAAAGCACAGGGTGGTAGGGTCATACAGTAGTGTAACATGAGGGCAGTAGTTAGATAATTTACCTAGAAGCAAGAAAAAAATTAACCCAAACTGGAAAACATTTTTCCCAGCATCCTCCTTGAGCATCATAATTCATGAAATGCTGGTCATATATACGTGTATCTTTCCCTAAGATGCAAGTGTTTCCAATAGGCAATTAAAGGGACCAGCTCATTCCAATGTGAACCAAGCTTGGGTCTAGGGTACAATCTTCAGAAGGCAGTGTCACAGAATTTTAGACTTTAGCAGTCACCTGAACAGAAAAGCAATTCCCTCTACAGTATCCCCAACAAATTGTTGCTCAGTGCTCCTGAGAAGACTTTCAAAGAGAGGATCATCTCATTCCAATCTGGGATGGCTCTAATTCATTTCAGTGTAACTCAAGTCAACAAGTACTTATTAAGGAAGCATTAATTTTAGGAAGTTTTTCCTGACATTAAACCTAAATTCACCTCTTTGCAAGCTCTATCTATGTTTTCCCCTCCCTATTTTCCTATACCCTTCTTCTCTATTTCTCCTTTCCTCTCCCCTTCTCTTCTCCTTTCCTCTCCTCTCCTCTTCTCTTCTCTCCTCTACCCCCACCCTCTCTCACTCTTTTCCCTCTGTCTGTATGTGTCTATCTTTCTGTCTTTCTGTGTCTATGTCTATTTGTCTGTCTCTCTGTCTGTGTCTGTCTCTCTGTTTTTGTCTAATTTTCTTTCCATCCCTCCCCTACTTCTCTCTCTTTGTCTTTTCTCTTTTCTCTCTGTCTCTCTTCTCTGACTGTCTCTGTCTCTCTGTCTGTCTCTGTCTCTGTCTCTCTCTCTGTCTGTCTGTCTGTCTCTGTCTTTGTCTCTGTTTCTATCTCTGTCTCTGTTTTTGTCTAGTTTTCTCTCCCTCCCTCCTCTGCTTCTCCCTCTTTGCCTTTCTCTTGTCTCTCTGTCTCTACCTCTCTTTGCTCCCTGTCCCTAATCCTCTCTTTCTGTTGATAGGAGCAGGCTCCTCTGTCTGTGTAGCTTTCTTGCTTGCCCCAAGAGTTTGGTTTAGCACTGCCTGCTGCTGAGGAGGCAAGGATGAGCTGAGAAGTTGTGAGAGAGGAGGGAGTGCTGCTGTGGTATCCGGATGTAGGCTGGAATAGGAGGAGCCCTCGTGGGCATTTGCCAGTTCTTCTCCTGAGTAGAAGATATTGGGTTGCTTTCTTCTTTCCCCACTGCCCCCCCCAAGTTTATGTCGGTTCCCCACTTAGGGTCATTTAAAGCTTACATCTCAGTAAATCCAGAAGGTGTCTGTTGAAGAAGGAAAAAAAAAAAGGAGGAAACTAGGCAAGCATCTTAATCCTTCTGTCCATTCACGGTCTTCATAATGTTCTTTCAGGCCTCCGCTGAGCTCCTGGGCTGAAATGAAGGCTGATAAATTAGTCTGGAGGGAAACAAGGCCGATTCTACTTGTAAAAGGTCATTTCGACTTTGTTCTGGGTGAGGGTTTATCTCAGCAGCAGCTGCGACAGACAATGCCCTGGGTCTAAATGGGAGAAATCTTAGCTCTGCTCATGAAATTACTGTGCTGATAAGCTGGAAAGGACTTTAGTAAGACCTAAATGGGAAAGGAGTGGATGTAGGTATTTTTGAACACGACTGAGCAGGGATGACACAATGAGATGTACAATTAAAGCCGGCATTATCTCGGAGTGGAGAAACACGCTGCTCCAGATCAGAGAAAGAAAGAAAAGTTCTGCCCACTCCAGCCTGACCATTTCTGGGGAAAATCCAATGGTTATCTTCCCAGAGTCAAGCCTCACCCATGGGCTCAAGGGTTATAATGCAGCAAAACACAGGTCACTGCTGATGTGATCTGACTCAATTTCTTCTGTATCGTGTTATTGCAGACAATGTGCGCTGGGCTTCAAAGGGAGAGGAGAGGAAGGTTGGGAGACGCCCTTTGGAGAGATTCTCAGCTGAAGAGCAAGAGATATAACTAAGAACGTAGGCTAACGCTGTCTGCTCCACGTCCCATTTGTGGGTTCTGGAGTTACTCGGGCTTGCAAATGCATTTAGAAAATGTTGTACCCAGAATTAAAACAATGGTTTCCCCAGGGGTGATCCAAGAGGAAGCCAGTGGGATTATTATAGCTCTTGTCTAATTCCTGTCTTCCAGGGGCCACAGAAAATTTTGACTTGTTTCCTCAATAGAAGGTAAATTCCTTGAAGGCAAGATCTGATCTTTGTACCCCAGCACCTAGTATAGTGATAAGAAATAATGGTTGTTGATTGATTTATTTTTTTTTTTTAAGACTGAGTGTCCCTATCTCACCCAGACAGGTTGAATCCCAGTACTGATCTTTGCCTTGCTCTGTTTCCATCCTTGTTTCATACATCCTTCCTCAGGCAGCCTGGTGGTTCCCTGCTCCCAGAGACACCCCATGGTCTAGACTTAGAGAGGATGCCTGACCAGTCTGTCTGCTTTATTTACAGCTCAGAACTCCCAAGCTTGAGAGATCCACCAGTCTCAATGTCCTCAGTAGCAAGCATTACAGGAATGAATCACCATGCCAGGAATTGATTGACTGGTGAGCCTATTTTGTGTCTTGTGCTGTATACATACGTGGTTTTCTGTCTAGGAAAGATGTTCCTTCTTAACTTGCACACGCTACCCGAGTTTGCCGATCTAACCATACTGAAGTCCGTCAGTCAATTGACAAGCATCTTTTAAGTGTTTACATGTCCAAGCCCTGGATACAAAGAATGACAAAACATGGTATCTGCCCTCAAGATACCTAAAGGGAATATCAAAGGGAAGAAAACTCTTCAGGATAGTTCCCATCTGGGAATCTCTTCTATCTTTCCAATTCCAATTGCATATCTCCTACCTCCACTTTTCCCACAAGTCCTGGGATCTGCTTTCTTCCTCGGAAATCTGGGAAACCTGAGCTGCTTTGATAGAGGGTCTTGGATACTAGAAAATACCCACAGACAAAACAGCAGATCTACTCAATACACACATAAGCACATAAGTGTGCATATGTATGTTGTGAGCATGTATGTATATATACATATGTATGCAGATGCAAAAACACACAGAATCCTATATTTTATAATGCCTTAAGTATGTATCAAACTGTTTCTTCACAACAATCCCAAAGTGTAGTATATTATTATGCCCATTTAACAGATGCAGAAACCAAGGCTCCAAGAGATTAAAGCACAGAAAATCAGCAGAAAGACGCAAAGATACCTCTGGAAAGTCACTGGTTAGGGATAACTAGTTCTTGGATATCATATAGAAATGTTCTCTCTTTTCTCCCCCTCCTCTGTCTCTCCGTCTCTGTCTCTTTTTCTCTCTGTCTCTGTCTCTGTCTCTCTCATACCTCCTCTCTTCCCCCCTTCTTCCCACCCTTTACTAATGAAGACTTGGAAATTTATATTGGGTGAGGCAACACGGCATATTGTAATCAGTAGTATGTCAGATTCGAATTCTGGATGATATGGGTTCACATCCTGCCTCTGACACATCCTAATTGTGAGTAACCTTTTTGTGATTCAGCATTATCATCTGTTACCTGCTGTCTCACTGGGTTGTTATGAGGTTCATGGAGATAATGCAGAGAAAGTGTTTTGCAACCTTGCAAGTGTTATGGAAATGTGCTTTAGTATTCTAGAATTTCAAGCTGAAGGGACCTAAACTATCATTTACCCCAGTCCTTTGTTTTGCAGATGAAGGAACCAAGATTCAGAGAAGGATTGTGTGGGAAGGGATGGAGCACTGGATTTGGAGTCAGGAAAATTTGGGCTTGACTTCTGTCTCAGACACTTCCTGGATGACTCTATGCAAGTCACTTCACTCTATTTGCCTCAATTTACTTATCTGTAAAATGAGAGAAAATGACAGCTGCGAAGATCCCTTCCAACTCCAAATCTACGATCTGATGAGCCTGTGAATTTGATTCAAACAAACAGAATGAATGATCCTAAGTAGGGTCACGCAAAGTCACACTTTGTGTGGTTTGTAATATACTCGAGGAAAGTTAGGAGTTTTGAAGGTGACAGATCATAAAACTTCTGTACAGAAAAGAATTTCTGATAAACATGATCTGGTGTTGGGAGTGGATGGAGGGAGAGAAGAGGAAGGAGGTGGAATTTGGTCTCTGCTTAAGGGAGGGCTGCAATTCAGACCTTTGGACAATTATTTAATGAGCCCTGAGTTGGCCTGGAAAGTAGGGGAGACTTATCTGATCCACCAAAGTGATCAGGGCTACAAGTGTCAACTTAGGGGTGACAGGAACATAGACTGGAATGGGCCACGTGGTCCAACTCTCTCATTTTGCAGATGAGGAAACTGAGGCCTAGAGAGAGAATGGCAATAAATGGCTGAGAGGGGATTTGAATCTAGGTCTTATGACTACATTCACCTCAGTTTCCTCATCTGTAAAATGGGGATGGAGCAGCTAGATGGCACAGTATATAGAATGCTGGGCCTGGAGTCAGGAAGACTCATCTTCCTGAGTTCAAATCCAGCCTCAGATATTTACTAGCTGTGTGACCCTGGACAAGTCACTTTACCTTGTTTGCCTCAGTTTCCTCATCTGTAAAATGAGCTGGAGAAGGAAATGGCAAACCGCTCCAGAATCTCTGCCAAGAAAACCCCAAATGGGGTCATGGAGAGTCGGAAGTGACTGAAATGACCAAACAACAACAAAGAGATAGGCTGTAATACAACTCACATTTAGTATTAATAAGGGACACAACTCAGACAGCAGCATTGGAGTCAGGGATACCTGAGTTCGGGTCTTGCCTTCTACCGCGTACCAGTTGTGTGACCTTGGGTAAGTCAATCAGCCTCTCAATGTCCCCGAAATAACTCTTCAAACCTGTAAGTTTCAGGTGAGCTCCTTTGGTGGAGTGGCTTTGATACTAGAAGGTGCCCACCCATGAAATATCCAATATACTATACACATACACACACACACACACATACACACACACACACACAGTGTGCTTTAAGGTGTATGAAGCAATTTCCTCCCAACAACCCTATACTGTAGTGTATCATTAAGCCCATTGAAGGGATTTAGAGACTGAGGCTCCAAAAGGTTAAATGAGTAGCCCCAAGTCATGTAGCTGGTAGATGGAAGCCCTATGGATATGATAGCTATCATTAATTATTTGAAGGATTGTCTTGGACTTATTCTGTTTGGACCCAGAGGGCAGCACCAGCTGTCTATCCCTCATGCCTAGGACAGCCACCTCTCAGAATCCTTCAAGATTCAACTCAAATACCACCTTCTGCAAGAGACCTTCCCTGATGCCCTCACTAGAGCTTCCAGGACCCTCTCTCTTGAAATGCCTCTTTTTCATTGTGTATATCTCCCATATATACATATTTATGTGTATATCATATAACATGTCCATTTATGTCAGTTTTTCACCTGTAAAATGGAAAAAAAAAACAACAAATTAAAACCAGAAGTTTATAGTCTAATAGGGTAGGGAGGGGCATAGACATCAGGGACTTGAAGCTGGAAAGCTTCTGGGGCAGGAGACAGGTCTCACTGACTTCAGATACTCCCTATTCAGACCACTTCTCATGTGTTGAGGGGAGAGGGGGGGAAGGGTTCCTGTTCTTTTCACTGAGACAGGGCATTGCACAGAGAGGCTAATGGAAAACCCTGGCCCAATGGCCCTTTAAATCCTGAGTCTCCTTAGCTAGGTAGGGGAGCTGGGGGACAAGGCCATCCCAGACCCCATCCAGGCCCAGACGGAACAAGGGGGTGAGCCAGGAGGATTAAAGGTGCCTTTGTTACATTCCCTTAATGTATAATCCTCATTGATCAGTTTCCTCGAAAAGAGGTCTCTTGAGCCCCTCAGTTCCCAGAGGCAGCCTGGGGAGGAGCGGGGAGCCAGCTTGCATTCCAGAGGAAGACAGTAGGCTGCCTCCATCCTGCCGGGCTTCTGACAAGCCTAATGCTATTTGTCAAATATCTGGGTCACAAGTAAACCATTCTTGGGTTGAAGGGTGGGTTTCTTATGGTTCCTGCTTGGTTTTTTTTTTCTTTAAAAAAATGTGGATGATAAAACACTATTTAAGAAACCGGTTATTCGTGGATATCTCTTGAAAATGAAAGGAAAATATTTATTTCCTTCTTGTGCTTGTGAATCAGAATGTTCTATTTAAAGAAAGTACCCTCTGCCGCATTGCAACTGGATTATTGCCCCTTAAGGAAATAAAGGAGAAATATCAGTGAGGTATTCTTAGTCACTCTCTCCTTTAAAAAAAAATAAAATAAATTCCTTATATACCCATGTTTCAGAGCTGGGCCTAAGATAGTACAGGATTTCATGGTATTTGTGGTCTAAAAAAAGTCTAACCTGATGACAGGGGACATTTTGGGGAAATAAAGAGAAGTGTCTGGGATTTGGTTTTGCTTAATTAAGATGCTAGAAATAAAGAATGAGGTGAAATGAAGGCTATCTTGATGGCCTATTGGATAGCATCTCATCACAGACCCCTGCCTCTGATTTCCCTCCCTTCGCTATCACCATTTAGATGAGGTGGCATGGAACGAGGGCTACTGGGGTCTCATTAGGGAATAGGTCCATGGTTGTCTTCAGCCTAAAATAAACCTTTCTAGGCAGTCAGGGAAAAAACACAAGGAACCAAGCTGAGCTGCTGAAATCAAGCTTGTCTTTGCCTTAGAGGGGAAAAGTAGCAGAGGACCATATGGTATAAGGACTCCCTAAGATAAAGGATTTATGTGGGTGAACAGAGGATCATGAAGAGTTTTTTTTTCCCAAGTGTAATACTTTGTGTGGGGAGAGTGAAGGAGGAGAAATCCTGCTGTTAGATTTAAAAGTCTTTGAAACGGCTTTTCAAATAACTCATACATATCAGCTATGGTGGCAGAACCAGACTACAGATATATCTTTAGAGCTACGCTCCCTACTCTGCCCCCCCACTATTCAGATCTGTGGTTTCCATCAACACCCCCACGTGTTCCTCTCACTTTTTTTCTGATTTATAATTAGAAGAATTAATAAAAATAAGATGGTTGGCCGCTAAGTACAAAAGATCATTCTATCCGATTCTAGAGTCAGATGTCTCTGCAATTCTGGGTTCGTGGTGGGGATGGGGAAAATGAAAGACAGATAGGAGAGGCCAACATTATTAATGCCACTTCTACCCTTGCAAAGATACTTTATGTACAGTAGTCCCAAATTCAGGGTAGAAGGTACTCTGTGGATATGGGCATGTGTTCACATGTATGTGTGTGCTAGAAAAAAGAGGGCAATGAATTCTGGAAAGCTTCAATACAACTAAGATCAATGTAATTAGAATGAGAATGGAAATGTTAACTAGGAAAAAAATCTTTGAGGAAATATATCTGATAAAAGTGTCATATCTAAGATATATAGAGATAGAGGGAGCTGATTCAACCATATAAGACTAAGAGCTATTCTCCAGTAGATGAATAGTCCAAGGATATGATGAAAGCTATTGGAACCAAGTTCAAGACAGGAGAAAAAATAATTCTCATAAAGTTGAAATTTAAGTCTTGTCTATTCTTGACTAGGTTAAACAATGTTTGTGCCGCCTAGGCCTAACTCCCCAAGAACTGCTGGCTGCTGGCAAGAAAACTGGAGAGACCCTTGCTTTCTTCCATAGTCCAAAATCCATTGATCCTTCTTCCAACTCACAGTCTCCAGGTGAAAGAGTCAGTCTATTTCAAAGCTGTTTTTCCCCTCACTTTCCCCTTCAGAACTATCATCTCAAACTCTCAGAAACTCACTTATCTAAAAAGATTTTTAACCTGATTTTCTGGTCTATAACTATCAAAATAGATGTGATGAATGGGGAGGAAAGATTTCCTTGTAGTTTGTTAACATGGAAATTCATCCACTTCCCCCAACTTCCTACCAATATTTAGAATCAGAAGAAATAGGATGATAGATTTAGAGCTGGCAAGGGTTTTAGAGGGCATCTAATCCATCCCCTTCATTTTATGTGAAGCAACTTGCCCTGAGTTCATCAAATTAATAAATGGTGAAGGCTAAATTCAGCTTCCTGACTCTAAGCATTGCTACAACTCTAGAAACTTGGAAAGAGCCATCCTCAGCCCTGTTTTTTCAGGGCAGGGCTGATACTGCTGCTCAGTGCCAAACTTTTCCTAGGCAGACTTTATCCTAGGGCAAGACATGCTCATTTTAATGGTAAAGGAATGGAAAATGCCATGACATCTGTGGCTATTAACAGTGTTGGAGGATTTGAGTTACCCTCTCCAGGAAGGTCCCCATGGCCAGTTTACCACATGAACCCAGTGCCTTCCAGGTCTTTCCCTGTTCTTCAGCGTCCTAGTAGCAAGATGAAACACCTGACTGTCCAAAACTAATTCAGCAGCACTGTTTTTGTTTTTCCTGGAGGATACTGCTTTCCTTCCTGACACATGGAGCCATGAGGTTGCCCTGTTGATCTTGGGCTCTTCCTCAACTAGTGTTTTCCTTGGCCTCTCCTTGGCGCTCTCAGTGAGTGCATAAATGTGGTAGACAGTGATGGTCTACCTTGTGGCTTCTTTGATCCTTCAAGAATCCACTAAAGTCCTACCTCCTGCAAAAAGCCTTTCTCACTCCTCCTTAGTCTTAGAGCTTAGTACTTTCCCCTAGAGACTATCCTCAATTTATCCTGTGTAGATTGTGCTTGAACATTTTGATTTACATGTCATCTCCTCCCCCATTAGACTATGAGCTCCCTGAGGGCAGGCACTGTTGCTTCCTTTTTCTTTTTGCCTTTCTTTGTATCTCTAACATTTAACAGAGTACTTGATTCACAGCAAGTGTTTAATAAATACTTGTTAACTAATTGATACCTAGGTGAGCAGATTTGATGATTAGGGAATCATTGGTAACTTGGAAGAGAGTAATTTTGGTGGAACAGTGAGATTAGAATCCAATGTAAGGGATTAAGATGAAAGTGAGCAGAGAGAAAGTGTAGAAACTTCTAATAGACAGCTTTCTCAAGAGGAACAAGTGAAGGCTTTTCGAGGATGGGGGGACATGGGCTTATTTGTAGGCAGTGGGGAGGGATTTGGTAGACGAGGAGGGATTGAAAATAAGTTCTAAAGTGGGGATGACAGAGGAGGCAATCTGTTGGAAGAGATAAGATGGAGTGGGATAGCTTGAGCCCCTAGAGGGGTTAGCCTTGGTAAGGAGTAAGGCCACCTCCTCATGTGAGACAGGGGTGACAGTGGCAGAAGTCATATCAGTGATAGGACATGAGGAAGAGGGGAGAAGAGAGAACTCTTGATGAAAGCCCTAAATTTTTTTCAGTGAAATATGAGGCAAAGATCTCAGCCGAGAGGGTGTGGGTAAGGGGAGCCATGGAAGGTTTGAGAAGGCATGAAAAGGTTTAGAAGAAACATTAACTTTTTGTGTGCCATACCACACCCATGCCTATTGAGCATGGGGGCATCACACCCCTGAACTTACTGGGACTATCAGTTAGGAATCAACTGAGAATCAAATGAACAAAATGTGCAGGCAGGAAAAATAAATAAAAGAATAGACAAAGTCTCGGTAAGGATGACATTTTTCTTTCTTAGATCAGATTGTGATTTCATTGATATAGGGAGCTCCCAATGAGAAAATTTCTTCTACCAATGGAGATCAGTGCCTCTTCTCTCCCTTCCTCCCTCCATCTCTCCCTCTCTCCCTTACTCTCTCTCCCTTTTTTTCTCTCTCCTCCCTCTTTCTCTTCCTCTTTTCCCCCACCATCCTTCTGATAGCTTACACTTATATAGTACTTTAATAATTATAGCATGCTTTTCTCAAACAAATGATAGAGGGAAAAATAAATAAAGAAACCTAAAACTAAATAAATGAAAGGTGAGTGGGAAGTATCCTTTTGGGGACTTCTTTTGACTCTCCCAAGTCCTATGAATTAGGAACCCATTTGATTGACTCTGGTTTTTCCTGCTCCAGAAATGAGTCAGGTCTACTAATAACCTGTGAGGTAGGCTGTGCCAATGTCCTTATCCCCATTTTACAGATGAATAGCTCAAAAAAGAAGGAAGGAAGGGAAAAAAAAGAAACATACATTTATTAAACACCCATTATATTCTAGTCACTTTGCTAAGCACCTTACAAATATTATCTCATTGACTTGATCGGGGCAGCATAGGACCAATAAATGTCATGGCCAAGATATAAACAAAGATGTCCTGACTCTATTATGTTATTTTGGATATGACCAATGTGAGAACACATTTTGCTTGACTGTGCTTATGTGTTAAGAGGGTTCTTTTCTCTCCTTCCTTCCCTCCCTCCTTTCTTCCCTCTCTTTCTTTCTTTCTTTCTTTCTTTCTTTCTTTCTTTCTTTCTTTCTTTCTTTCTTTCTTTCTTCCCTTCTCTCTCCTATGAATTACATTCTTCATAGTAGCCTTGGATGGCAGGTAGTACAAATATTACTGTACCCATTTTACAGGTGATAAAATTCAGTCCCAGAAGGGTGAGAAAACTTTGCAAAGGATCACAGTAGTCATAAGCACTAGAACTGGAATTTGAACCCAGAGATCTGCTGACATTAAGTCCAGTCCTCTTTCTACTGCAGCAATAGGATTGGGATCCTCATTACTTCCATGATATAAGAGGGCTCATTCAACCCTGGTCCAGGCATAATTTCCAGACCAAGTCTCTTCCAATCCTTCATCCAATTTGACTTAATTCCGTTCTAACCCCTGGGACTCATGAATATTTTCTGAGGCCTTTCAGCTAGTTCTCCCAAACCGTGTAGTTCTGTCTGCGTCATAGCTTCTTTGCAAAATCCTTTAAACACCCCGTCCCGGGGGCCATTAGGGTTTGCTCTAGCATGGCAGAGCATTTCAGAAATTCAGACACCAGCTGAGCCCCCCTTGGTTGGAATTTGATTCTGTTCCTTCTCACTATGAAGATACCTCTACTTTTATTTTATCCAGAATCTTCCCTGGTTATGGGTTGGGGTAGGGGAAAAGATGGAATGATTTTCTGAAAACTCATCAAAAAATGTTTTGGTACACAGACATATTTTTTGTGTGTGTGTCTTAATCTCTTTCCTTTCTTAAAACAAGAAGTATATTGGGAAAGGATTCCCATGGGATTTGCAGACTCTCACAATCAGGGAGGTGGAAGAAACATTCAGAGAGAGGTTCCCTTCTCCTGTCTCCATTACCTTTGCTCAGTCAGACAACAGCATTTCCCTATCAGAGATCAGTGAGCTGCCATATTTGCTGGAGGAGGACTAGGAATTCCAAAGTCCTCATCTCAGCTTTCCCCTTACAATACTGTCCTTCAGTTTCTCGAGGGAAAAAGACCATCTAAGCACACAATAAGCTAGCTGGAATTCACTTAGTCCAATGCCATTAATTTACAAATGGGGAAACTGAGACCCAAGCTTACCAAAGGAATAAAATAGCAGAGTCCAGGATGAAATCCCATCATGTCCTTTGACTCTACCACCAACACTCAAAATCATAGTTCTAGAGTTCAAAGGGGTCTTAGGGGGACATCTAGCCCAATCACGTCATTCTGGAGTTCAGGAAAGTAAAACCCAAGAAGAATTTGGTCTTCATCATAGAATTATAGCTGTGGGTGTGAAAGGAACCTCAGAGGTTACATAGTCCAGCATTCTCTTCTTAAAAAAAGGTAAACTGAGACTTGTAAAGGTTAAATGATTTCCACAAAGTCAATATGGATCAGAAATGATTTTCTGTGCCAAAATGCCTCCTTTTTTAGGATCAAGGTGGGGTATCTAGGGGGCACCACAGTGCACAGAGCTTTGGACTGGGAGTAGGAAAACCATGAATTCAAATCTGACCTCAGATACTCACAAGTTGTGTCACTCTGGCCAAATCATTTAACCCTGTTTGCCTCAGATTTCTTACCTGTAAAATGGGGATAATAATTGGACCTTCCTCCCAGGGTTTTTGTGAGGAACAAGAGAAAGAATATTTATAAAGGGTTTAGCACAGTGTCTGGCATAAAATAAATGTTAAAAAATTATTAGCTATCATCATCATCATCATCATCAAACTAATTCCCTCTTTTAACAGGTGGAGAAGCCGAGGCTAATAGAGTTAAATGACTTGTCTGAGGTCACACAGCTAGTAACTGTCAAAGAGGGTTCATTGAGCCCAGGTCTCATTTCATTGCATAAAACTGCAATTCAGAAGAACTAGATGTGTTTCTGTTTCACCCTGGGGGATAGAATTAGGCATGTTAAGGAGTAAAAATCAAATTTATGATCAATATACAGAGAAACAACAACAATAACTTCCTAACTACTAGAGCATTCCAAAAAATTGTATAGACTCCTTGTGGGGGTAGTGAGTCCCCCATCGTTGGGAGTATTCAAGGAGAGGGTAGATGACCCACTTTGGAGTGGATTTTAGAAAAGGGATTGCTGTTTAGGTCTGGGGATGTACTGGATCATTCTTGAGGTTCCAACTCCAATAATCTGTGATTCTTTCTGCTGCTTCTAGTGAAGGTATCTCTAGAAGGACACCTCAGAAACATCCTCTTTCAAATAAGAGAAGCAACAATGAAGAATTCAAACAAATTCACTTCTCAGGCTAACACTGAGCCTATATGAATATATATACATGCCCATACATGCTCCCCTATATGAGAAACACTCTGACACTTCTCATTTCTGCCTTTGAAACAAGAGTGAATAACTCCCTGTCCATGCACCACTACCCCTAAAAAAATACTCTGACCCAACCATAGAATGGAGGTGTGGTCTGAATATTTTCTTTATATTTTAAACCAGAGTTTGGGCAGATAAGGCTTAAAAAAAAAAAAAGAAGTATATAGTTTCTGTCGGGAAGCCAACATGCAAAGGCAATGATTAGCAAAAGAGGAGAATTTTGTAAATGAGGCAAGCATAATTCTTCCTGTTTGGCTCAAGGAGAAGTTTCCAGAGCAAATAATTATGCACGTTCTTTGATTTCAAGGTCCTGGGTAGCCTTCTATGGGTCCCATTTGATCTTTTAAGCTATTCAGGTTATAATGAGTAAGCTTTAAGTTTTGGTGAATGGGATGTTTTTAACATGCAAAAATGAGACATGTTTTCTATTAGGGCTGGAAATCAGGGAACAGGCTCAACCTGAAATTTGCTTTCAACTAATTTGGGCACTGTGTTTCCAGTTAGGTCAAAGGTGGAGTGGGAGGAAAGTCTTGAAGAAACTTTGATCCTCACAGGCAACCCTTTGAGAGTTGGGTGCTATCAGTAAACCCATTTCATAGATGAGGAAACTGAGGGTGGCGGAGGCTTAAGTGGCTTGTTCAGGGTCATTGACACCCTATATGTCAGAAATAAGAATTGAGTCCTGTCTTTTTGACTCCAAGACCCACCCTTTGTCCTCTAGGCCATGTTGGAACAAAAATTTACTTTAAATAAATGATCCGATGATGAGGAAGCAGAGCAAAAAGTCTTCTTACTATTATCATGGAATCTTAGCCAGAGTCCAACGGGCACAACCTTACCTGAACAATGGAATATACTACAAAACCCTTGGCCAATGGGTCCCCAGCCTCACTACCAGTGGGAGGTCCCACATATTCCTAATACACTCAAGGAATATATTATTTTCAAATAAATTTTCCTCTAAGACCTAGAACCTCTTCTGATCTCTACAAGGTCATATTCTACAGTAGACAGAGTTTGAGAAATCACCTCCCTCTTTCCCCTATCATCTATATACAACTTTTGTCACTGCCTTACCTCTAATTCCGTTCTCCTGAGCACAGTCTTGGGGACAGTGACTCATGACTAACTCATTGAGATTTTTTCAATTTTTTTTTTATGGGACCTGTAATTTCATTGCTATAGATAACCCCAGTGAGAAGACTCCCTTTACAAATATAAATCTCAGATGGGGATCTAGAGTCTTAGAGAGTTGGGGAAGGGGGGGACAGATAGGATAAAAGGTCATAAGACTTATCCAGAGTCATACAGCCAGCATGTATCAGGGGCAGGGCTTGTACCCAGGTCTCTCGGGTTCTGAGATTAGCTCTCTATTTACATTATAATCCTGTTATCTCTCAACTAGGACCATAACTTCTCATATCTTCATTTTGTATTTTTGTATTTCAATATTTTCTATCATGGAGTGAAATGCTGATGGATCAAGTAGAAATCTTATAAATTAAAAAGTCATTCATTAAAATGTAGAGGAAAAGGGGGGATATATGATCAGACAATCCTCAAGCACCTGTCTGCTGGAAGTGGGTGAGAAGTGAACATTCTGAGCCCCGAGATTTATCAGTTTGGTGATTCTTATGGTAAGTAATTCAATCACTAGATTGATAAAGCAAATCCAACTCCTTCATTTGTACAGATAACAAAATCAAGGCACAGAAATGATAAGTAACTTGCCCAGAGCTGCAGAGTTAATGAATGTCCGAGGAAGGGTTTGAACGCACACTTTTATACCAAGGGAGTTTTGTGAGGACAGTACTTTGTATATCCTAAATCACACCTGCAGTACTTCATAAACTCTAAAAATTTAACTTATTATGGTCACGTTGATGATAATAGCTACCGTTTCTATGATGTTTTAGATTTGCAAAATGCTTTATCCACATGGGCCCATTTGATCCCTGTAACATGAATTTAGTAAGGTCAGAACTGCAGAAAGCCCCGATTTACAGAAGAAAAAGTTAAAGGTTAGATGACTTATCTGTAGTCACACAGCCACCCAAGGATCAAGTCCAATGATTACTGACCACACTAGCTTATAGATGTCGTTGAGTCATTTCAGTCATGTCTGACTAGGTATGATGCTACTTGGGATTTTCTTGGCAAAGATGCTGGCATGGTTTGCCATTTCCTTCTCCAGCTCATTTTACAGATGGAATAACTGAGGCAAACAGGGTTAAGTGATATATCTAAAGTCACACAGTTAGTAAGTGTTTAAGATTGCATTTCAACGCAGGTCTTTCTGATTCCAGGCCCAGCACTCTATCCATTATGCCACTTAGCTGCCTCTGGATAGAAGGTCTCCCTCTTGTCCTAAATCTTACAAAAGTCAGTGTCTGAAGCTGGTGTTTATCAGTCACAACATTCCATTCCCCATGTCTTTGTATTCATACAGGCTGTCTACCATGCCTGTAAGCCACTCCTTCCTGCCTCCTACCTCTTAGAATCCTTATGCTCTCTTTGGAGCTCATCTTCCATGTGACACCCAGAGATTTCCCCCGGTGGCTTGGGTCTCACACACAATAACCCTGTATTTTCTCTGAATGGCTTGTGTCTAGATTTATACACAGATGTATTGTTTGGCCTAGTGGGATTATAACCTTCATGTGGACAGGGATTGGTTTATCTTTCCTCCTTGTATCCTTAGGGCCTAGAACTTAGCAGCACTGTCCCTATTGCTTAGCACAGTTCCTGGAACATCATAGATATGTAATAAAGGCTTATTGACTGGACTGGACTTAATCCAATTGTATTCCCAAAGGTGGTCTAGTGAATAGATCACTGGTTTAAGAATCAGGAAGATCCGAGTCCAAATCCTCCCTCCAACGCTTACTAGCCCATGTGACCCTGGACAAGTCACAACCCCTGTTGGTCTTGTTTTCCTCATCTGTAAAATGGGGATAACCATAAAACATTTACTTCCCTGGGTTGTTGTGGGAATTAAATGAGATAATATTTGTGATGTGGTTTGCAAACTTCAAAGGCTACATAAGTGTTAGGTACTAAAGTGTTAATGCAAGTAATATTGAACAGCATCAATGCTAATTTGGTGTTCAGTGGTATAAAGTGGTGAACTTGGCAAATTAGACTATTTATATGAACACAACCCAGGTGTGGCGAATTAAAGCCTCTATCTAAACAGCTAAGTGACTTGCTTAATTCTCCCTCAAAAACAAACAAAAAAAAACCCAAAAGCCCTACCCTTCTGTAATTTAATTAACCATTTCAAGTGAAAGTTGGCTTGGCCTTCATTATCTGGATTATTGCCTCCAATTTCCCCTTTCTTTGACATGTGTAGATGCTCCCTCTCCAGCTCCGAATGGGCCTCTCCACACCATGACAGCAATGACTCGCCCCCTTAATGGATGGCCACAGGGTAACAAAGGCACAAGATGGATCATGAAGGAGGTAATCAGGGCCTGAACTCTCAAAGAAAACAAGGTCAGAAGAGATAATGCCGGGGTGCGTCTACAGCTCTGTTTGAGGACGTTGGATTGAGGGCAAATATTTCCAACTGCTGGCATGAAAGGTAGCTGTCGGGTCATGCTCAGGGAACAAAAGACTGGGGCAGAAATCTGAGGAGAACGTTCTCGCACGTCCGACCCAAAATAAATAACATCACAGAGTCAACACACACAGCCGATAACAGAAAAGGCTCGTACCAGCTCTGGCATTCAATGAGTAATGTAGATATGGACCATTTCTTAAAAATAAGCAAATAGAAACTTGTATCAGGACACAGTAGATGAGAACAAAGTCCCCTGAAGGTCTTGAGAAAGATTATCGTCAGATTCACATACCCTTCATCATCCCCAATCCACCTACTCGTGGGAGGGCTCCTGACCTGTCTGTCCTTTGATTCTATTTGTCCCAGTGCCAGGCATGGAAGGGCAGGGTAAATAGCTTCTACCCGCATCAATATCATTTCACAGCCCAAAAGCCACGTGCCTTCATTCGGGGTCCAGGCTTACGATTTCATTGGTGCTCGCTCCCAGTGAGGTAGCCCTGTCTATAGAGACAGAGGGGCAGCTGCTCTTCAGCTTATCACCCTTAGAGGGGCACTGAGGGCCCAGGTCACATAGCCAGAATCTATCAGAAATTGGACTCTAATTCTGGTCTTCTTGACTCCCAGTCTGAGTCTCCAGTTCTCCACATTCACTTTCTTTCTATGCCAAGAACTCAGTACATACAATGACTGACACATTCGGGAGTAGCCAGGAAGTGCCACAATGCATAGAGTGCTAAGCCTGGAGTCAGGAAGACTCATCTTCCTGAGCTCAAATCTAACTTCAGATACTTACTAGCTGGGTGACCCTGAGCAAGTCACTTAACCCTCTTTGCCTTAGTTTCCTTATTTGTAAAATGAGCTGCAGAAGGGAATGGCAAACCACTCCAGTATCTTTGCCAAGAAAACCCTAAATGGGGTCATGACTGAAATGACAGAACAATAGATACTTGACCTATTGCAAATTTCTAGTTCATTGAAATAATATATTCCTGCTCTGCATATCATGTTGTCTACCATCTCTTAGAAGAACATTGAACATACTGTCAGAACTCCTAAATTCCTTCCTCCTTTTTCCTTCACCTTGGTCCTTCCACAGGCTCATACTGCAAGTAATTCGGATGAAATATATTGCAGGCAAAGACATCCTCATAGTAGTGCTAACTTTAATTGTCAGAAAGTTTTTTCTTTATATCAACCCAGGACAGAAAAGTGGAAAGAATGTGTAAACTGGGAGTCACAGGACCTGAATTCATATACTGCAGTGTGATCTTTAGACAAGTCAATTTCCCCAGACCTTAGTCTCTTCACATGTAACCATGAAGAGATTGGTCTAAATGACCTCTAAGGTACTTTCTAGGTCTATTCTATGACCTATCACTTGCCTTGAACATACTAGGAGCTCAATAAATATTGTTGATGTGAAAGAAGGAATAGCTGAGAATCCACCTCTATTATATGCACAGGACAAAATGAATTACAATTTCTAATATCTCTTAGGATAAGTAAATCTGATTCACTCAGCTTAATCACTCAGTCATTCATCCAGGTTCTCATACTACAATCCTAGAGTGACTCACATCATTTGAACAGAGCACATGATGCTCCATGTCCCAACTCTGTCTTTGCACATGTATCCCCCATGCCTGGAATGCTTGCCCTCTTCACCTCTGCCTCCTGACTTCCTTAATAAAAAAGGAAGTCAAGTCAATTCCAGTTAAAATCCCACCTTGTGCAGGAAGCCTTTTCTGCTAACTCTCAATGTTAGTGACTTTCCTCTAAAGTGTGTTGTGGATGTATGTACCTCCTATGTACAGAGTTGTTTTCATGTTATTTCTCTTCCCACCTCCCATCCCCATTAAACTGTGAGCTTCTTGAGGACAGGGGCTAAGCTTTTTGCCTTTCTTTATATCTCTAGCACTTAGCAGAGTCCCCAGCACATAGTAAGATATTTATACATGCTTTTTGACTATTGGCTGACCGACTGACTCCTTGAGAAACTCATCTTTTGCATTGATTTCTTTTTACTTTATTCTATTTTTCAGCAACATACCCCCAAGTCCAATCTGGGACCATGGGGCAACATTTCACCATGACTGTTGATAATGCTAAAGAATCTTGACTATTTCCCAGTATTCTAATGGGAGACATATCCTCTCTTTAGGAGGTAATTCCTTCTGAAAGAAATTATAAGTCAGTCTTCCAGGACCCAAGTAACTCCAAAACATAATTGCAAGGCACATTAACTCTTTAAGGCCAAGAGGGTGACTTTAATACACTTGAATCAGTCGCACATGGCAAGAGGCATAGTAAAGTTGAGATCATAAGAGACCAAGGTGTTCCTGAATCTCCTGTAGCATAGCTTCTGACATCATCAAGGAGTAACCTAGGCATAACTCTCCCAAAAAGTCCCCTTGAGGGAGAGGTGGTGAACTGAAGGCATTTCACCAAATCCCAGAATCTCTGAGTTGGAAGGGACCTCAGAGGGCATCCAGTCCAACCACTACCTGAAAAAGTAATCCTTTTTACAATATTTCCATACCAGTGCTTAGCTCAGTGCCTGGAACACAGTAGGTGCTTATTAAATGTTTATGCACTGTTTGGTCTCCATTGAGAGGGAGCCCATTCCCTCCCCAGGTAGCCCACTCTATTATAGTAGAGCTCAAGATGGTAGGAAGATTCTTTTCTTTTCTTTTCCTTAAGAAAAGTTTAAATTTGTTTCTCTACAAATGATGCTCTACTCCAACACCTGTTGCTCCAGGCTCTGCCTTCTGAATCCAAATAGTTTAATTGTTCTTTCACATATTAAGCTCTTTCATATATTAAAACACACTTATTAGGGCTCCTCTGAGTGTTCTCTTCTCCTGTTTAACCATCTTTATCCTTTTAACCTGGAAATGGCAAACCACTCCAGTATTTTAGTCAAGTAAAGCCCCAATAGGGCCATGAAGAGTCAGACATGACTAAGATGATCCAACAACAATATGGTACAGACTCAAGGTCCTTTACTAGCCTGATCTCTCTCCTCTGGACAATCTCAATCTTATCAATGTCCTTCTGAAAAATGTGACATCAGAACTGAACTATGATATTCCAGAAGTGATGAGACAAGAGCTCGTTGAGGGCAGGGGATATCTTTTGCCTCTTTTTGTAAGCACTTAGCACAATACCTAGCGCTTAATAAATTAAGTGCTTTATAAATGGTTATTGATCCAAGAGCTGGGAGTAGAGCTAAAATGAGATTTTGTATAACCTACTCCTGACCTCATTCCTCTAACTCTGCTCCGTAACCTGGGTGTTTAATAAAGAAGTACTCATTCCTGTGGATTCCCTTTCCTCATCCTCCGTCCTATGTCTCTTCCCCAGGAACTTCCTTCATTGCAATCCTTGTAGAGGCTACAAAACAACCAAAGATTTAATTCCAAAAAATGCCAAAAATGCCCCCCAAAATCACCAAAAACCTAGTTTCCATGTACAGTGTAAAGTCCAGGAATGATTGAAAAATCCTGTTTTACGAGGCTTTTTCCCTTGCCCTGAGTTTTTATCTTGCAAATCTAGGAAGATCTAGGTCAAGCCCCCACTAGATCCTTGCCTCTAGACTTTCTGATTGCTTCTACCTTCCAGTTATCCCAGCAGGTAACTATAGTGTGCATCCCTCAAATTTGAGCCAACTTCCTGCCCCAGAGTCCTTCTGTTCTACAGACCACCTCTGGCTGGACCTCATTAGTGATTTTTTTTTTTAAAGACAAACATGCTCTGGAGGTGGGGGGTGAGTAGGAGGTAGAAATTCTCATTCTTTTCTGCTCAATGTTAATCTGGGAATTGGGCATTCCAGACACCTATAAAAACCCCAAAGCCTTTGATAATTGGGGGATGAAGGAGCCACAAGTTTCTTTTTATAGCTCATGGCTGTCAGGTATTTGGGGAATGTCACTGGCTACCAGATTTTTTTTTTAACTGCTACCTTCCATTTGGGCTAGAAGTGATTCCAGCTTCTCAGCTACAGAAACATTTCCTAATGGTACTAACTCTCATCCATAGGCCATTTGTTTAATCTTTTGTATGCTGCTGTGACTATATGGCCTTACCACCTATGAGCCATAGTGGAAACATGGGAATCTTTAAGACATGAGGTCATTAAAGATACATTTCTTGGAGGAGAGCAAGCACAACTTTCTGGGGCCCAGCCCAGCCCATGAGAACTTCTGATGTTTTCTGAATGGCGTCATGAAGCTAGGGTGTAAAATAAGCCAGGGAAATGTGACATTAGCCAACTTTTTTATCCATGGCCTCCTGCCTCAGGGCAGCCGGGTGGGCTCGATCCTGTGATTTATAAATAGATTGAGCGCAAGACAAATGAGGGTGATCAATCATACTCAGAGTTCTCACCTCCCATCCAAAGTTTGTCTCCTTCAGCGTGGTCCTGGGCACTGTCATGAAAGGCCCCAGCCGTTCCCCGACTTCCATCTTCCTCTTGGCCCAGATTCCTAGTCCAGCCCCTGGAATGGAGGACTCTCGGAGCTCAAAGTCTGGGGGGATTGGAATGTCATCAGGAATGTAGACAGGGGCCTCATAAGGTGAACCCTCCTTTGGGGTAAAATCCTCACTGGTAGGAAAGGGGGAAGGCGGTCCCATGGGGATGGGGGACATGATGCTGTCCTCAGTCTCTTCCTCTGCACTTTCACCAGCCAAGAGGTCCGGGTCTGTCTCATACATATTATTTACAATATCGCTGTCACCTAGAAGAAATAAAGAAGGTTCTTAAGCTGAGTAGTAAACTCTTCCCACAATGTGAGAAGTCATGAAATGAGTGGGGGAAGGAAAGGATTGTCAACAAAATGGAAAAAAAAAACCCACCTAGGTCTTAATTCAGTGCCATAACCATTTATTAAGCACCTGTTGTCTACAAGGCACTACTGCAGGTGGTATGGGTGAAAGGCAGATAGGGCACAAACTCTATCTCCCCTTATCACATGAGAGAGAAGTCCATTTCTAAGTAAATGTGGTACAAGGGAGAGTAGGCGGGAGTGTAGAGAAAAACCCTAGAGACAAGGCTATGAGGAGATACAGGAAGAGAAGGAGGGATCGTGGAATAGCAGAATTGAAAGAAATGTCAGAGACATTTTGTCCAATACACATTCTAGAAAAGGATTCTGTTATATCGTGCTGAATCAGTCATCCAGCCTTTGCTTGAAGATGTCCATTGAAGTGTGGTGGTCACCACTTCTGGAGGCATCCTATCCCATTATGGGATAGTTTTAAATGTTAGAATCTTGGATCCTAGAGCTCAAAGGGTCTTTGAAGGTCATCCCATCTGGCCCTTTCTTTCTAGACATGAGGAAATGGAGGCCTAGGGAGGCTGTGACTTGTCCAAGATCACAAAGGTGGCAAGGTTTGAATCCAGGCCCTGGCTGGAGACTGAGCTTTTTCTAAGATCTTCTTCCTAACATTGAGATCATTTATTCTTGGGAGGAATGAGAAAGACTACGAGGGGGAGTGGCACCTGAGATGGAAAGGGAAGGATTTCATCTGAGACTGTGGATATTTTTTAAGTCTGTAGGGAAGTCAAAAGGTCAGCTAGTATATCCTTGTGCCTCCTGGCAACACCACGCCTAAACCTTCCTAGCCAAAGGAAAGCCTAGCCTATTTTTAAAGGTCTCCAAGGATGGGATTCTAAGTCCTCTTCCTGTAATTGAGACTTTTCAACCATCACCATGCACAAGTTCTTCCTTGTATCTAATGTAAGCCCTTCACACTGTAATTAAGGCTCATTTCCTCTTGTCCCATCCTAAAAGAGGTTGGATAAAAGCTTCTGATTATTCATGGACTTGGAGACAGAAGGTAAAATCATGTGTATGATGGGAAACCCAATACTCCTTTAACTTCTAAACATTTTTGGCCATATCTTTCATCTACAACTTTTGAGGCCCAGATGCCAAAAAGATAGATTCTTTTCAAGGTAGACCCTGATGGCCCACTGGAAGGCACCCAAAACATCCCACCTAACAGAGATGTTCTCCGAAGCCCAGAATGTGCTCCCTCCTGACTTGTGCCTTATAGAATCCCTCTTTTATTTAAATTAAATTTTATTTTATTCTTAGCTATTACTTTCCCCCAAACACAGACACAGACACACACACAGACACAGACACAGACACACAGACACAGACACACACACACACACAGATACAGACACACACACACACACACACACACACCCCTTTCCCTTCCCTCCCCATGTGAAAAACCATGAAGAAAAAAACAAACCCCGTTACAAACATGTAAGCAAGCAAAACAAACCCCTGAATTAGTCAAATCCCATTTTCTTCAAAGCTCAGCTCAGGTAACGGGGAGCCTTTCCTGATCCCCGCAGTTGCTAGTGCTTCCTCCACAATCATCTTGTATATACTTTAAATGTAGTCATATGTTGTTACAACCTAATAGAATGGAAACTCTTTGAGGGCAGAGTCTGTTACATTTTTGTCTTGGTGTATCCCCACTCCTTAGCCCTTAGCCCAGTGCCTGCCACTTAAAGGGGCTTAAGAAATACTGTGCATGAATTGATTGAAGAAGCTAGCAAACTGTTTATGATGGAGAAGGGATGGGATGAAAGAAGTCGATAGAGAAAAAAACAAAGAATGGGGAGAAAGGAGAACTTGGAGAACCAGATACTAAATAAAGGAGGGACATTCAATTCATTTCCATTCCTGTCTAAATCACTTTAGCTTAGTTAGCAATCCAAAGACATGGTCAGTTGGACCCTCTTTCTCCCCATCCGCCATTCTACTGCCAGTGCCTCGTTCCCTGTGTGTTAGTTCATACAAAGCTGTGGAAAGCAGAGCCCTAGGGAAAAGATGATTTTCATGCCCCAGGGGGAAAAAAGAAAGGGAAAAAAAAAACCAGATTTAATATTTTCGCACACTGGCTGCTAACAGATTCACTCAAAGACTAACAAAATCTTTTCTTTCAAAAGCAACCAAAGTCTTGGGGTGGGGGGAATCATGGGGATAACACTTATTTAATTTAGCGGCATTCACAGAAGTAATTATTACATTTTAAGTGGCCAACGGTTCCTTTTTAATTGACTCCTAGGATCCTTTCAGAAATTCAACAACAAAAACTACAGCTGTTGCTTCCCTCCACCCTAAGGATCTGGAGTTGTTTAGGTTTCAAAGAACACCCCCATAAAACATCCCTGCGGAATGCCTGCAGAATAGAGGTAAATTATGAGAGGGGGTAATTAACATGCCACCTTATTATCCGGAATTGGTAACTGCACTGAGCTAACAAACAGAATGAAGCTGGAGAACTCACTCTCTGTACAATGCACTTCCTTCAGATCCTGAAGGGTGTGGACCCCCTTTTTTTTTTCCTCCCCCTTCCAGCACAATTAGGGAATGTGTGATTATTTCTGAGAGCTATGGCTAGAATTAAAAGTCAGGAAACTTTCCCAAAAGTTGAATAAAAGGCAATATGGCTCGGTAGACAAAAGCTGTATTTTGATATCTGAAGAATGGGGCTTAAATCTTGTGTCTGCTGTTTGCTGCCTGTGTGATGATGTAGGGCAAGGCACATCCCAGGGATGGATGTCAGTATCTTCCATGAAATGAGGGGTCTCATGACCTCTGATGTCCCTGACAGAGTTAAATCTCTGAGTCTAAAGTCTTCTCAGAATTTTTGAATTTTCTTTGTTTCTTGGTTTGACTTGCAAAAGAATAAAATAAAATAAAATAATCACCCAGTGTTGGAAAGCCAGCACTTTTTTTGGGGGGGGTGGTGGTGGTGGTGTATGTGTGTGCAGAAAGGCATGTTTAATCTGTGAGCCAAGCAACTGAAGGATTCATGGGAGGGAGGAAGGATTTCCTGCTGATTAAAGCATGGTCCCTCCGTCAGCTGTCCTAGATAGCTGGTGGGGTAGGCTTATCCTCTCTGAATCTCCATCTCCATCTCATCCCCTGTAATTGTGGTGAGAGCTCACTCTTACTTGCTAGATTGGCTGAGAGGCTTAATTAGTATGGATGAATTTGGGGTGCAACAAACAACACTAGGAAAAACCCAGTTTGGAAATCAAGTAAGGCAGAAGGAAATGGATCAGATACCCAATGTCCAGGTTTCAATTGTGACATAGGTAGGCATGCCTACAAGTAAGGCTTAGGTTTAAAAGGCTGGCTTTCCTCAGTGAAGGGCTCCAAATCAGACTCATTCAGAGAGGCATATGTGGCATCACCACCAAATAGACCCCTCTTTAAAACAAAGCTGGATGGAGACTTTCAGCAAGTGGACAGACTAAGCTCAGGGTAATTTGTTAAAGTACCGCTAGAGCTTGCAATACTAAGGCAGGCCTACAATCACTGCTAACCAGCCTTCAATTATGGCCGGAGTATCCCCCGATCACTATTCTCTGGCACAGTAGAAGGCAGTGCCAAGAACATCAGGTTTTTGTGTCTTTCCCTCCTCCCCTTTTCTCCTTACAACTTTAGAAATCATTGTGACACAATTCTATGTTATTTACTTGTAAGTAAACCTGAAATTTTTTATTTGGGTTTTGTGGCCATTTCAGGTTATGGGATCGTGGTTGTGTGGGCCCTTTCCCAAGAATCCTTCAGGGAAGAAAAATAAAGATTCTAGGGAGGGAATAGAAAGAGAAGGGGTAAGGGGCAAGAAGAACAGAAACCATAACCAGACTCTAGCCAGGAAATGCCAGTCTTCTTCATTTCTCCTTAGTAATAGCCCACCTTATAAGACTTTTCTCCTGTGGGGGCATCCTCTGACCCACTTTTTGTTTGCTTTACTAAATTGACACTGAATTCATGCTGGAAAACGTGTCATAGACAGTCCAATTTGTTAGCAGTCAATGCTTAGAGTTTATAAAGTGAAAAAGTGAAGTGAAGAAATCTAACTGGCTCCGCAATGCATAGGCTATTCATCAATTCATCTATCCATTGATTCATCCATTGATTGACTGATTGATTTATTCATTTATTCATCCATTCCCTGAGGGATGCTGGAACTAAGACACCATTCCAAACTCCTTTTCGCCTATCTCAACTCAACTGGGCACCCTATTCTCTATAATCTTCTAAGATAATAGCTTCAGAGCTGAAAGGATTCAAATTGAGATCTTCCTGATCCCACATCCACTATACTATTTATTACAACAGCCTGTCTTTTTTATTGCCACCTCCAGGATGTCTCCACAGTCCCTTCTCAGTGACCGACCACATAGCCTTGCCTTTGATGGTCTTCTATACCTGCAGAGTAAGGAGACAGTGGATTTTTGTATTCTGGAAGAATTCTTGGATTAATGTTTCAGGGTCCCTATCTGCCTCCTCCCCATGGCCCAGCCAACTCCAGCAAGAGGTACCCAGCTCTAAATCCTACCCAGCATCATGCTTAGGCAAGGATCCAAGTGATATTGCTGGCCATCAGGGTGAAATGTAGCCAGGTCAGCAAAAGGGTCTCTAGTGGGCTACTTATCAAAGGTTTAGAGGAGCTGCTGTCTCAGAGTGGCTGCTGGGGTGCACTAGAGAACCCTGGGTTCGAGTCCTCCCTTTTATATTTATTACCTGGATCAGCATGGACAAGTGGCTTCAACTCTCTGAGTCTCTAGGAATAATCCCTATAATACCTACATCATAGTATTGTTTTGAGGCTCAAGTCAGATAATATCTGTGAAGCACAAAGTAAGTATTAAGGCAAGAACCATATTTCATGATGAGTAATAATTTATATAAGGGTATTTATGCATATACATACACTTTATATTAAATAACATGCATATGAGGGGATGTGTATATATACATAGACATATATATATATAGGTGAATAGGAACTAGACTGATGATTTCATTGGTGTTGAGAATAACTAGCATTTAGATGGTCCTTTAAGGTTTGCAAAGCTCTTTACATATCAACTTATTTGATCCTCTCCCAGTTGAAGAAGTCCCTTCTGCCAGGCGTCGGCACCTTCTTTCTGAGCATTGAGAGGTCATATGACTTGCTCCGAGTCATGAGATCCACATGTGCTAAAGGCATATGTATGTATGCATATGTATATGTGTATATGTAATATATGTGTCTGTAGATGTAGATATGATGCAACATGACATGATATGACATAATATATAATATAATGTAATACAATGTGATATGATATATAATGTTATGCTATGCTATTTTGTGTTGTGTTATGTTATATGATGACATGGAATGGTATGGCATGGTATGGCATGGTATGGTATGGCATGGCATGGCATGGTATGGTATGGCATGGCATGGCATGGTATGGTATGGCATGGCATGGTATGGTATGGTACAGTACTATAAGATATGATACAATACAATACAGTATAACATAACATAATATGATATTATGTAATATGATATGATATAATACAATACAATACAATGTAACTAATACAATTGTTATATGCAACATATAAAATATTATGTGTATATATCCTTTTATGTAAGGTGTATTGTAGTATATATTATATAATGTGTGTTATAATAAATAGGATTTATATATTATTATATTATATCACATATAGGGTCCATTATATAATTCCCATATGTTATATCTATCTATCTATCTCACATATGTATATAAACATGTATGTCTCTGCATATGATATCTGGATTATAAAGTACACATATGATGCATGGTATATTTGTGTATGTAATATATGTGTAGAATATTATAGTTACCCTTATTTTCGAGGTAATTGTGTGGCTTGCCTTCAGAACTCACCATTTCTGTGGCTGTTGCCAGAACAAAAGCAGCGACTCAATTAAAGCTGTGATCTTTGCTTTACCAAAGCAGGAAGGGCTTTTTGGTTGTTATTGCCTTGTTTGCTTTTGAGTTAACCTCCAACTTATTCTATTTCTTCATTTATTATCTGCCAAGGTTCTTAAACTGGAGTCTGTGAACTTGAGGTGATAGCTATGGAAGAGGGGTAGGGGTGTGTGTGCATGTATGTGTGTCCATACACATACATATATGTGAATGTCTATATACACAGATACATGTGCACATACATGTACATGTATGGATACACACCTATATGTATGTGAATGTGTATGTATTATATTTAGGTAAGTGTATATTCATATATGCTTCGATAACTTGGATTTCAAAATAATTGGTTTCCTCTGAAGTTCTGTTTATTTTGCCTTATGCATTTAAAACATGATTCTAAGAAGAGACTGACTGCCAAAGGGTCCATGACAGATTAGATGAAGGACCTCTGTCCTAGAAGCTTTACCAAGACCAGTCAGAATGCAATAGCCTTCTGTAGTAGATATTTCAGAAATATAGTATTGTCCCCCTTGGCTCTTGTAAAACAAAAAAGTAAGAATGTGGATTATAAACTCCTTGAGGGTAGGAATTGTTTCATGTTTGTATTTAATCTATCTCTGCCTTAGGATAATAACTCTTCATAAATGCTTGTTAAATTGAATGGAATGACAAAGAACCAGTAATGGAAAATCTTTATCCAAGATTTGACTTTGCAGGGTAATAGAGGCATCCAGCTCAGGTCACTGCTGCTCCCATGCGTACCCTGAGATTGAGAGGATAAAAGAAAAAGCCCATTTCCTGTTCGCTAAGCCTCCTGAGCAGAATTTTGGGACCCAATTTCTCAGTTAAATGCATGGCAATATGACTGAGAAAAGAAGTCCTACATTTTCCACCATAATAAGGATGACAAAGGATCCATTGTGCGCCCTGGTGAACAGAGAGGGTCTCCCACAATGCATGTTAATGACTGACCTATGATGTAACGGGGGATAGCACCTCACAAAAATGACCATTTTTATCATGAAACACATTTCTTGTTGCCAGAGCCAAGAAATCAGTTTATAGCATCAACTATCTTCTTAATGTCTTCCTCCAAACTTCAGGAAGATTTTACTAATGTCCATCACCCAAAGAAAACGAATTCATTCTAGGAAGATTCTCATTTTCCTCAATTTTTCCTGTTCTGATTTTTTCCTGCAAACTCTGCTGTAACTCACAAATGCCTGCTGTAACTTACAAGCATCTGTCTGCTGTAACTTACACATGTTTCCTCTAGTAAAAAGTACAGCGAGGTCCTTACGCAAACATGACCCCAGAAACAAGCTTTCCTAAGTATTATAGGCCATAATCCTGAAAATACTTGTGGTTATTGTAAATGTGCTCTCTCCTGGTATTAGCAAGTCAGATTCTTTGCTGCATGCCGTCTGATTAGGCTCTTACTTCCAGGAGGAGTTGAGAAAGGGCGTGGAGCAAGCTAGCTAGCTGACCAGGCTGCTGCTACTAGATGCAGGTACAAGATGCTGACTGTTCTCACCTGGCTTCCATGAACTGTGGGTGGGGAAATGACAACAGAGGAAGGGAACACCGCAGAGACTTCCATGGGATCTGGTCCAAATATGAATTTGGTGGAGTGGAATGTAGAAGGGAAGGCTAGAGGCATGAGTCCTGGCTCTGGTAGGTACTTAATAATTGCTCTTTGACTTGACTTGACTTGGAGGGACCTGCATTTGAGCCAAGCCTCTGACACTTATTAGCTGTGTGATCACAGAGAAGTCATTTAACTCAGCAGTCTTACTGTCAATATACTAAGAGTCCACAAGTGAATGAATGAAATACCCAAACAGATCACAACCTTTGTTTTTAACTTTGTTGTTAAGTCTCTGAGAGTTAGTTGAAGTTCAGGGGGACTTGCTCTTAGAACCATGGCTAGTGAGTAGCAGCATTTGAAGTTGGGTCTTGCTTAGTCCATATCTAAAAACTCTATTCAACTATGCTAGCCATGTTGCATCCCTTCTTCTGAGCTGTAGTCAGGCAATAATCAAGAGTTCTTTACGCTGGTCAGCAAGGTGCCAATGGGCATGACTATATTACCTGGAGAGGTACCCTTCACATGCCTCCAAACAGACCCATGACTGAAATCTCCCTAACTTTTTACTCAAAGGAAAGTCATATAGGAATATTTGGGGAATGTAGTTAGCTTATCAATTTTCCTTTAAGAACTGAGGAGAGTAAGAATGTAAACGAAATAAGGCATCAGACAGCTAAGAATGAGAGGCATTGACAGGAACCACAGGAACCCCTGAAAGAATCATAATAATTCTGACTGCCATTTCTGATGCACTTTTAGGTTTGTAAAACACTTCATCACAACAACCCTATGAGGTTTGATTCTCTCCATTTCACAGATGAGGAAGCTGAGTCTTAGAGAATTTAAGGGATTTGCCTAGGGTCACAAGCTAGTAAAGGAAGTGGAATTTGAACCAAAGTCTCCTAATTCTAAGTCTAAGCCACTTTCTACTAGGGAAGGCACTTACTTTCTGTGAGTACAAGTGAAGATGCTGTGTGTTGTTTGAGAGGACAACAAGAAGAAAAGGAGTAATTCGCATTCATAACTAATAAAGAAACACAACAATTCTCTTTCCAACTTTATGGAATGTGACCGAATTCCCTGAAGTGTTCCTGGCTTATTTTGGGCGAGACTTTTGTTTGGATTGGTTTTTAATTGTGGGCTAGAAATCAGGCACATGCTACCACCCCGTCAAAGAAAAACAACAAAAGTTTGGAAGAAAGAATAAGAAGCCCCTGCCTTGCTACCAAACAGGATCACAACTTCACCAAATGGGATGTTGGAAGAGATCAGAGGAGTCATCTGGTCCAATCCATCCCTGAACAAGATCCCTTTACTTAGATACCTTTGATGTCCACAAGTCATCCTGACTGGCCATGTGGCTAGAGACGAGCATGGCCTGTGATGAAACTCACTCAGACATCTACCAGCATCATCAACCAGTGGTCCTAGATTCAGAGCTAGCAGAGACCCCAGTGGTCATCTAATGTTACCCTCTCCCTTTGCAAGAGAAGGAAACTGAGGCTCAGGGAAATGAAATCACTTACTCAAAGATATACGGGTAGTATGCACTGGAGGAAGGATTTGAACTCATATCCTCTAAGTATAGAGTCCAAACTCTTTCCAATGGACTGCACAACCTGTTTCCTTATTTACTCTTAAATAGTAGGTTTAATTTTATTATAGCATTATGCCACTCCCTCCCCCCCCCCACCAGAAGCTTTGGCATCAGTGATGAGGATGCCAAAGAGGAGAATCAACACTGGTTTTAAAAAAAGACCCAAACAAACTGACTTTATTAACTAGAAGAAACTGAAAATTGGAGAGTGTTTCTCAATGGGGCTGTAGTTCACATTAGTGACAAGAATTTAAAACCAACTCATTAATTTCTTCTGTGACCAGAGATAGAAAGCTACCACAACTTATGGCTGATGAGAGAGAGAGAGAGAGAGAGAGAGAGAGAGAGAGAGAGAGAGACAGAGAGAGAGACAGAGAGACAGAGAGAGACAGAGAGACAGAGAGACAGTGAGAGCTTCAAATAAAGTTAAAAAAACTAATGGGAAAATGACTTTTCAAATATCTCTTTCTGAAAGAAAATGGACCTCTAGAGAAATTGAACGGAAAATTCTTCTCCAAGATAAATGCCGTGGGGCATCTGTACTACTATGACAATGATGATGATGATGATGATGATGACGGTGATAATGACAACCACTATGGTTACACTCTTAATAACAACAATAATAACTCCAACCCCCAGGGTTCAATATCACCTTCCCACTCTCCAAGGAAGCAGGCAATGCGTGCTAGAGATGAGGAGTACACTTTTAGAGGCAAAGTGACCTTAAAGTTCATCTAGTCTTCATTTTACAGATGAGGAAACTGAGGCTGAGAGATGAAATGACTTGCTTCAAACAAAACAGTCAGTCAGAGGCAGAATGAGGATTTGAACCCAGGTCTTCTGAATTCTAGGTCTAGCATTTTATTGCTGTTTAGAGCAAGAGTCTCAGAGAGGTTAAGTAACTTGCCCAGTCAGCTAATAACATAGATCTTTCCTACCTCCAAGTCTAGAATTCTTTTCTGTTATTTCCTGCATCAGAGAAATTAAATTGTCTAATGATAATAATAGCACTTACATGACATTTTGAGGTCTACACATGTTATTTCCTTTATCCTCACAGTAGACCTGGGAGGTGACTGCTTTTATTCCCATCTCCCCACCTTTTATTATGCCCATTTCTACAAATAAAGAAAACAAGGCAGGGGTGGCTAGGTGGTGCAGTGAATAGAGCACTGGTCCTGGAGTCAGGAGGACCTGAGTTCCAATCTGACCTCAGATACTTGACACACTTACTAGCTGTGTGACTTTGGGCAAGTCACTTAACCCCAGTTGCCCTCCAAAAAGCAAAACAAAAAAACAAAACAAAAAAAAAAAAACAAGGCAGACAGAAGTTACATGATTTGCCCAGAGTCCCAAAGCAAATGAATGTCTAAGCAGGATTCAAACTCGGGTCTTGTTGACTTCCCAGGTCAGTACTTAGGTCACTGAGATGCTTCAGTTATCCAAACAAGAATTCAAAAAGCCACTTGAAAGGAAAACAAAAACATGAATCATTTAAGTTGACTCACTAAACTAATGAAATTCACAGTATGAATTTTCCACTTGCCTTTTCCCTATATAGATCTAAAGGCTGGTAAGGACCTTTCTTTTTGGGCTCACAATTAGCTGCTTTCTTTTAATAAAGAGTTTCTTTGGGTGAACGAGGAAATAACACCTATGGCAGTATTTCAAAATGTTCTTTAACATGTCTTTCCCCTAATAAAACCTATGTCCAAATAACTCTTTACTCAATTCATGTGTCATATTTCCAGCAAAAGTAGAGGTTGGCTTGGTGGGTCCAGAAATATTTTCATGAAACAGTCTACTATTAGCATCAGCCTTATGTCCAGGAGGTTGCTATCCACAGCTAGCTTGACTTCTTTGAATGGGGTTCCCACTTATATGAATTCATTCAGGCTAACAATCCTCGGAGAGGCTTCTAGACAGTAGCAGTGACTGAGTGGTAACCTAGGGCTCTGTGCAGGTATAGCTGAGTTTGGGGTGCCCTTCTCAGGATTCTGGTAAATATTTAACAAACAGCTCTCCATAAAAAAAAAAGGAAAGAAAAGAAGTACAGAGTTTTTCTAACTTTAATTATTTTCTTAAGTCTAGATAATCAAATAAACAGCAAATCAAACCCTGATTGGCAGCATTTACTGATTTCTGGGGTGTAAATGCTCACACTGAAAATTTAACAATTGTATCTCAGGAGCTAATTCAAGCTGCCTCTAGCCCACTTCTTGTCCCTGGTAGTGACTGAAGCTTAATCTCATGGTACTCTGAGTTTTCTCACTGAGTCTTAGAGAAGGAAGGGAAAGGGAATGAGCATTTATTTATTAAGTACCTACTACGTGCCAGGAATTGTGCTAAGCACTTTATAACTATTATATCATTTTCAGGGGAGGGTTTTGGGAGCAAGAAGGAACACAGACTGTTAGCAAAGGAAGAGGAAGGTCACATAAAACCCAAGAAACCATAATGCATGGCAAGGCTCAGTCCTCCTCCACCATGGAGCCTTCCCTGATATCCTCAGCTCTTCAAATGTTTCTAGAGAACTTTGCCTGGTTTATCCTTTGTCCTTATCACATTCTACTTCCATGCCTGCCTGCTTTTTGTCCATGTCACAAAATCACAGAATCTCAGAGAGAGATGGGGAATTCAGCATATCATCTAGCCCAAACTATGCCTGAGCAAGTGTCCTATTTGCAACATACCTGGCAAGTGATCACTGAGTATTTGCTATAGGATCTCCATTCAGGGAGAATCTGCTACCTCTCATGATAGCTCTTTCTAACAGGCAGTGTGGCACAGTGGTTAGTTGGCAGAATTTGGAGTCATAAAAATCTAACATCAAATCCCAAATAGTAAACAACAGAGACAGGACTGGAACTCAGGTTTTCTGGATTCCAGGACCAACTCTCCATCCATTATACCACCTGCCTCCCTCCTTCTGTCATATTCTCTTTCATAGGTAGGTATGCAGAGTGTACATTAGGGCATGACATAATGTCTTAAAATTCTTTTGGTATTTTGGGTCTCAAAATAAGGGGCAGCTAGATGGCTCAGTGAATAGAGCACCCACCCTGGAGTCAGGAGGACCTGGGTTCAAATCTGGCTTCAGACACTTGACACAAAAACTAGCCATGTGACTTTGGGCAAGTCACTTAACCACAATTGCTCTCCAAAAAGCAAAAAAAAAAAAAAATAAAGTAAACTTAAAATAAGAATAGTTATAATTAAGCTTTTATTTATTTAGTTTGATGGATAAAAATATCATTTAGTTTGATGGATAAAAATGTCATTTATAATTAAGCTAGTTATAATTAAGCTAACAATAATAGAAGTTCATCTTAAATTGAAAAGAATCCCTTGGGTACAAAACTGAATGTAATGTGTCACACAGGCTTATATTTCCTTTATTATGTTTATTATAGTATGTTTATTATGTTTTTATATCATTTATTATGTAAGCTACTTGAGGACAGGTACAATATCATTTTTGATTCTTGTATCCACTGTACTCAACACAACCCCTTATATGTTGTAAGTAATTAATAAATGTTTGTTGAATCTAAGTGAATTTAGGAATCACTAGCATCTGTAATTAGTTATTAAAACATTGCAGAAGTGATGTTTGGTTTACTTTTGAGCTAATCACAATGCCCAATACTTTGAGGTGATGGAAGGAGGTGTGGGCTCAGAGTTCAGTCAAGCTTAGAATGGTTTTTTAAGGGGCCCTGTTACCAATAAGCAGACACAGAATGAATGTACCTCTTATAAAGTAAAAGCAGCTAAAAAAAAAAAAATCAGTCCTGGAGGATATCTATGGCCTTTCACATTTTTCCTCTGTTTCAGATAGAAGATAGATAGACTTTGACTGAAGGTAATTCTCAATGGCAAAACCTCCAAAGAAATACATGGAAATCTATAGCTCATGTGAATTTCACAAAGACCAGCTAAGTCATGCACATGTGGGAGTTTGGCGGAGGAAATGGTGGGTGGGAATGGGAGGAGGGGAAGGCGAAAGGAGATACCCAAAGAAGTCATGAAAAAACACAAGTGGAACCTATTGAAGACATATATAACCCATAAGCCAGAATCTCAGGCTTTGGGCTTACATGGAACAGGTTCAGTTTGAGTGGTTTCTTTAAAAAGAAAAAAAAAAGCAAAACCAAAAACAACCACTCTCTTTGCATCATTTTGCCCCCACTCAGGTTTCCCTGGGAACCTCGGAATTTGGCTCATTTGCCCCTACCAAGAATTTCCTCTGAAAAAGTGAGACTATAGTCTGTGTCTTGGTCTCTGCAGATATGGTTCAAAGGGTCCTCCATTCCTGGGCAGGCACTCAGCTCATAATATATCTTAAATACAGGATAGCCTTTATTTCAGCCCACAGAAAGAATGAAAACAACACAAAGGCCTCATAGTAGCCCTTGAACAAAAATTGGATCATAGGATAATAGATTTCTGCAAAAGGAGAATTCCTCAGAGGAGATGACAATTCTCCTGCCCACACATTTAGCTGAATCCCACCTGCCACCCCACAGACCTGTCTACCCATCTCCCAGCCTAAGGGTTTCCATTCCCCAAAAGGAAAATGAACTTGAGATTGCAATTCTCCAACATTTCAGTGAGTTTCACCTTCCCTGCATGGGGTCTTCTGCAGGCCTCCAGGCTTGTAGCACTACCCCAAGGTTTTGGACTCCTCTTTGGAAGGGTCAGCTGCCTTGGTTTGCTCCCAGTTCACCATCATGACAAAAGTCAACCCAGACAACATCTTGCAGAGCCCAGATTCCCAGAGAAAAAGAAACGTATAATTGCCTTTTTTCTTCTAGCCAAGTATTTTCTGTACAAATACTTTGCTGTCAAGTTTGATAAAGCATGGAAAAACTTTCTAAGTCAATGGAAATTTTTTTTTCATGGAAATGCAAAGGGGTCCAACCTAGAAACCTTATTCTTGAAAAAAAAAATTAAAAGATTTTGTTAGAAAGAGAAATTTGGTCACTACTAGTTGTATTTTTCCTTTCTTCATATCATTATTGTTTGGTTTCTCATAAAAGTCACAGTGAAGTTGGGTCTCCAATAAACCCACCAAGTCAGGTCTCACTAAAACCTGGACCTGGGCGGCAGGATGAGAATAAAGCATGGCTAACACAGAGAAAGGACTCCAAAAGGAGGCCTTGAATTCCACATTCTCATCTCCTGACAAATGTTAGCCAGCTCAGGTCTCTGGACTCATTGTCATTCCACTCACTGAGCACTCCCCAGAGCTTGGAACAGGAGACTGGGTATTATTAACACAGCAGATTAATAACACTGGAGGAAAGACATTTTCACAAACACGCTAAATATTAATAATAATCAATAACAGTTTATAGTTCCTCACACGAGCCTGGGACACGACCCCCAGGGACTAGTGAGGGAAGGGGCATCAGCTGCAAAGCGGAGAGAAGGGAATTGGGATCAGGGCCTGAGATTCAGCCTCAGGAAAGATGTCTTTGGGAGAAGGGACAGATTGCCAAAAGGAGACAGAAGTTCTGGGCCGGCCCCAGACCACATCTCTGCTCCCAAATTTTACAGCTACCACACACAACTGAAGGCTGCAAAAACATTGGGGACTTATTCTTAATCGAGTAAATAGCCCCAAATCTAGTTTCAGCCTGTCTCATCTAAGCCAGGTTCAAAAAGGACCCCATCATCTGATGCTTCAGTATTTCTCATTTGCCCATCTGCCCCTCAGAACTGAGTCCTTGCACATTTCACTGTCAATCAAGGACAACTCTAAAGACGAAGGCAGGGGGTGATCTCAGAGAAATAACTCTGGTCCTTGAGCCTACAGAAATACAGTCCAACCACCAGAGCAAGGGCAATGAGAGTGATAGCAAATATTATGCATGGTATCTTTTGCTAATGAATCTTCCAACCCTCTTGGTTCAAGACATGTGAAAAGTTCTTCACAAAGCTTGATTTTCTGTGTAAATGTCAGCTGCTGGTGCTGGTGGTGATGATCCTCCATAAAAGTCCTTCTCTCAGGTTTCTACATGAGTGGGAGGTAATTAGACAGGACATAAGGAAACCATACCAAACTGGAAAGGCCCTAGTGCTAGAATGACCACATCTTTTAAAGACCAGGGTCTAAGAACTTCACAAATACTATCTCAGGTTTGCCATGGCCACAAGTGAAGACTCTCTACCAAGCCATAAAGAAACTGTGATTTACATTTGTAGAAAGAATATCCACACTGAAACAATTACTAATCTTTGTTCTATTGAATTATAATTATGCTGACAAGCTTTGGAATATGAGTAAGTCTTCCTGAAGAAGGTGGGAGTCCCCAGAGGAAAAAACGTCCTTGACTTTCTTTGGATGCAAGTACAAATTCCTTAACACTCCTTTGGTGCTTGAAATAAAGTTCTTCTGTGTTCTGTGATTTTTTTAATTTGTGAGAAAACTAAAGCTAATATCCTGAGATATCAAGAGAAGAGTATAGTAATGAGCCAGATTCAGATGTTCTTAGGGCATGAGAGCCCTGAATGGAGCAAAGGGAAATCATAAGGAGGGTGATAATAAGGAAGTCTTCAAAATAGAAGCTAGTTCATATATGAACCAAACTGACTCAAAAAAATAAAAAATCTCAATCTTGAAATGAATGGTCATGGAATCAGGGCTTGTTTCTGCTTGTGGGTTCCAGGGAAACTTCTAGCCCATAATGATTTTAGACTCAAACCTTGCCATGTGCCAAATAGTTAAGTCTCATCTGTTCCTTAGGATGGAATCCTCTCAAGAGGCAGCTTGTAGGTACAGTGGGTAGAATTCAGAGCTTGGAATCAGGAAGCCCTGAGTGCAAATTCAGCCTCAGACGTTTTTTCCTGGCAATCATTTTACCTCGGTCTGTCTCAGTTTCCTCAACTGCGAAATGGAGCTAATATTATCATCTCTTTCCCAGAGTTTTACAAATGAGATCATATTGATAAGAGAACTTAACCTAGTGCCTGGTACTTGGTAGTCCCTGTAGAAACGCTTATCCCTTTCCATTCTCATCTTGGCCTCTCATCCTTCCCACCCCTGCCACCCATTCAACACATTCTTCTAATTCTCTGCAGGCAGGGCCCTCAGACGCCTTTTGTCAGTTGTCTGGGGGAGCATTGAGGACTGAGGAGTCCCACTTCCCCTCGAATCAGCCACCAGGCCAGCTGCTGGGGTATCCAGAGCCCCCTGGGAACCCACATCTCTGATACCAGCATTAGAGAGCTCTTAGGTGCTGCACACACCACCTGGCCCTATTTAAAGCCAATCCATTATTCTAAGAAGGATTATTTATATGTAAAATGCTCCTGGGACAGCAGTATTCGTATTTCAGGGCTGCTGCATCCCGATTTCCTCCCTCCCTTAATATAGCCCCAGGCGCTGCGGGTGAATGCCTTGCGATGCCACTGTAATTTTTATCAAGGCTTGTTCCTGGTAAAAAGCCTCTTTGTTTCAAAGAAATGTGATTTGGCCTTTTTTCTTCCTCTCCTCGATTCCTTGGTTAATATACCACTTCCACGTGCCCTGAGGGAAAGCAAGGTATTCCATGGAATTGCTCGAATCTCACTGTTTTTCTTCTAAATCACAACTGACTTTTTTCCCCCGACCCATGCAAAAGCACTATCTAAACTGGCAGTCTGGGCTGGAGGTTTAATTCCTACATTAACCCTTTGCTGCCTGAATTTCTCATAGCCTAGGGTCATGGATTTAAAGCTGGATTGAATCTTCGAAGTTCTCCGGTTCAACTCCCTCCTTTTACAGATTGAGAAACTGAGAGTCAGGGAGGTAAAACAATTTGCTCAAGGTCACACAGATATTAAGTGGTGGAGCCAGGGTTTGAACCGTCTGACTCTGAGACTAGCCCCTTTTCCGCTGCCACTTGATGCTAATGTGGAAAGTGTTTGTGTTAGGATCAGTTCCCATCAGTGAAAAGACAGAGCTGATGGAAGAAAACCTGGTCACAGCATCCCCTCCTAAGCTTAGGTAAAGCTCATCACGAGACCAAAGATAAAAGCAACAATAAGTCAAGTTTTCCCAGCCAAGAACTCCAATACAATGAAATCTGTTTTCCTATAAACAGTCCTAGTTACCCATAGTATTTCAGGGCTCTGGGAAAATCAAGGGTTGCGTTTAGCTTTGGTCAGAATCGGGATTGATTCTAGTTTTGTATGTCTGCCTACCTCCTTCTAATTCAAATAAGGATTTGGAGGAATACACTGAAAGAGAAAGCAGGACGGTTCCAAGGATCTTCTGGCTGACTTTGGTGGAGAGAGCAAAGACGGCATCCACCCTGCATATAAACTTGCTGAAAATGAAATTACCTTCTTCAGATACACATTGAGTACCCTGTGTGATCGAGTGACATAGATAATACTTCATAAAGCATTCTGCACAGTTTAAAGTTTGCTATAAATGCTTAGTTATTGTTATCACTATTTTTCTTTTGTATTATTTTAAGTTTAATCTGAATAATTAATATTTTCCCATCACATTCTTTTTTAAAAATTTCAAATATTTTATTTCCCCCCAATTACACGCATAAACATTTTTAACATTCATTTTTAAAAATTGAGTACCAAATTCTCTCCCTCCCCATTTAGTTATTATCCTAATTATTGAAATTTTTATATGTCTGTGGCAGAATAGAAACTGAGGGGAAAAAAAGACCTAGAAGATGTGAGCCTTGCCTTCAACAGGCTGATGATGTGCTTTGGGGAGACAAGACAAATGCACAAAAGAATGACCAGCAGTAGATGGCAGGATAGAATAAGGGGCCAGTGAGAGCTATGGTCATTTAGTGCCCTTAGAACTCCCAGGAAGCAGGGACCACTGTGGGCTAGGACAATCCTGTGAAAAGATAGGAATTCAGTTAGGGCTTTAAGAAGCATAAGCATGAGAGGCAATATGGACCAATGGAGAGAGAACTGGTTAGGATTCCGGAAAACCCGAGTACTGACTGTATGACCATGCACAAGCGACTTTATTTCTCAGTGGCCCAAGCAATTCATTAAGGCTATAAGTTGCAAAATAGTTTTAAATGTGCATTGGTTGAAGGAGCATCCTTGCCAGAAGTGAGGAAGAGGAGGAGAAGAAGGAGGAGGAGGAGAAGGAGGAGGAAGAAGAAGGAAGAAGAGTCAGGATGACTTGGGTTTGAATCTTACTTCAACACTGACTAGCTCTAGATTATGGATATTTCATATCATCTTTCTGTAGGGGCCTCAGAGGCTAGTTGGTTTAATTTTTATTTTGTTTTATGTATGAGGAAACTGAGTTCCAGAGAAGTTATGGGATACTGAGATACATTACTGAGAGAGACAGAGACAGAAACAGAGACAGCGAGACAAAGAAAGATAGAAAGACAGAGATGGTGAAAGAGTGTCAGAGACAGAGAGGGAGAGGGAGAGGGAGATAGATTGGGGGGGGGGGCGGTTGTTTCACTCTTTGTATCCATAATACCTGGCATAGTGCCTGACACATAATAGGTCTTAATAAATGCTTATTTACTGATTGATTACAAAAAAAATGGAGTTCATAGTCTCTCTGTGTACTTTGTCCTACTCAGATCAAACCTAAAAATATTATGTTTAGTTTTAGAAACCACAATTGAGGAAGGATGGGCAGACAACTTAGATGATAAATAACCTTGAGTCTATGTTATTTGAGAATTGGTTAAAGGAATTGGGGGTGTTTATCCTGTTTATTCATATGTTTTCAGGGCCCTCATGAAGTGAAGGGATTTATCTTGCTTAGCCCCAGAGAGGCAAAAACAAGAGCAATGGGTTGATGAGGAAAGAAGCAAATTTTAGCTGAATATAAGGGAAAATATGATGACAATTCAAATTATCGTGAATGGAATGAGTTGCATGTGGAGGAAGCATCTCCCCTGCTTGTAAATCTGTAAGCAGAGGCCAGATGGCTACTTGTTAGGAATGGAGTAGTGAGCAGTGAGCATTCTTTTTTGAGTATGAGTCATTGCTCCTTCTATCTCTAAAAATCTCTGATTTAGAGACTCAGAGAAGGTAGTAAGTAGCCCAAGATCACATGGTACATGAGACCAGAGTCAGGATTTGAATGTACCTCTAATTTACAAGTAGAAGGCTTTTCCCACTGCACCTCTACTCAGTCTCTGGGGATTAGAAAGATAAAAAGTCCTTGGCCATCGATGGGTCATTCGGGTTACTTGTATCTCTATAACTTGCACATGAATGAAAACTTGGTCTTGTGATGGAGGCTTTGGTGGCAGTGCCATCCCTTTTCCCTCTGATCTCCTTCCTCATTTCATGAAGGAAATAGGACAATATGGAGCTTTGGGGTCCTTCCAGACCAGGACACTTGGGCCAAAGTTGAAGGGAAGGCTCAGAGATGCTGAGTTGAACAAGAAAACACATGTGCGGTAGATGAAGGAGAGATAAAGTTGTGGGGAGAACATTGACTCCACTTGGTGCTGAGGTTTGGAAACAGGCTAGGAAAAGAGAGCAAGGGCCAGATACAAGCCCAGCATCGATTCTGTGCCAGTTTGGGGGGAAACACGCAACTCCTTGAGACTAGACTTTGGGAGCCTTTCCTTGGGTCTTATGGGAGTCTGCAGAATGCTCTTGATTCCATTCTGAGGATATGGTAGATACTGCTACTGATCAGTGGGCAAGCCCCAAACCATGAAGTACCCTCTGGGGCATAGATGGCCCCAAGATGTGGAGAGAGCTAGGCAGACAAGACAATCATTTAGAGTCTACCAAAGTACACTCTGTCAGCCAATCCACCAGGCTCATATTCCAAACCTAATCTCCAAGATGAGAAGTTTGCTCCAAGCCAGCCTGAATTATGGGAAAGAAAATGGACTCTCATTATTTGGGGGTGGGATGGGGTGGGTTCTATTTAGTACAAGTCAGAGGGTTAAATAATATGCAAACATGCACATAACTACCCCTCAACTATGTATAGACACATTAATCTTTTCAGTTCATACCAACTGGGTCTGTGGCCACCATTGATGGGCTCTAGCAGCAGAAGAGAAAACCACCAGCCAAATATGCTAGAAATCTCCCATTCCCTCCTCATATATACAAACAGCAATCAGAAGAAGAGATAGAGTATGGGAAAGCAAAAAGATGAAAAGATTGTCTTTAGCTTCATCCTGGGGCTAAAAGACATTAAGGAAGTTTGAGGAGAAGAAATGTTTGCCTTTAGGAGAACAGCAAAAGTTGCTTTGTATGGGGCTTGATTCTCTCATTCACTTGCCTTTGCTTTAGGAAAGCTGAATTGAGTCTATCAGTTCAAGGGTAACAGGCTGGTGACCACAAGAGAAGGGCTGAGGAAAGGCTTGGCCATTCTTTTCTAAACACAGGGAGAAGGTGCAGAGACTGCAGAATGACAGTCCTTGAAGTCCAGAGGGTCACTAGCGTACCCTTTTTGCATTAATTTTTTTTCTTTCTTTCTATTTCCCATTTCCAGCTCTTACATTTCCCTCTCATCAACTGTGGGTGTCTCCCAAGGCTCTGTCTTAGGTGCTCCTCCCTTTTCTCTCTATACTCTCTCACTTGGTGACTGCTTCAGCTCCTGTGGGTTTAATTAGTATCTCAAGACAGATGATTTCCAGATCTCTATATTCAGTTCTAGTCTCTCCTCCTTAGCTTTAACCCTGCAATTCCAATTGTCAAATTGAATGACCCAGAGATATCTCAAACTCAACATAACCAAGTCAGAACTCGTTATTTTCCTCCCCTGCCCCCAAAAAAATCCCCATTCTACCAAACCTTCCTATCTCAGTCAAGGGCACCATCACTATCCCAGTCTCCAGGTATGCATCATCCTCAACTCTTTCCTCTTTTGCAGCCCACAAATTCAGTCACTAGACAAATCCTTCAATCTCCACAGCATCCCTCAGAACACCCCTTCATGCCAATCACACAGCCTAGAACTCTTATTCAGGCACTTACCACCTCTTGCCTGGACTACTGGAATGTCCCCTAGTCATTCTCCCTATCCCTGACTCTCCCCATTCCAATCTATCTTCCACTCAACTTTCAAAGGTTTTTTTTTTTCCCAAGTACAACTCTGATAATATCACTCCCCCCAACCCCCAATATAACCACACATCCACCCCGCCTCAGTGAATTCTAGTGGTGCCCTATTACTTCTAGCATCAAATGTAAATACTTATGTATGGCATTTTTAAGTACTACCTGGCCTCATCTTACCCTCACAGGCTATTTGCATTCTACTCTCCTTCATATATTTTTTTTCTTTTACGACACTCCATTTCTTTCTGCGTCTTTGCCTTAACTGTTGTACAAGACCTAGAATAGTCTCCTTTTCACCTCTGTCTCAGAATCCTGAGAGTCTTAGAATTAAGAGTCAATTCAAGAAGGTCACTCAGAAGACCTTCCTGGTCCCCTAATACTACCAGTATCTTCTCTTGTATGGTTCCCTTATATCTGATTTGTATGTGTTAAAATGCAATTTCTTTGAGGGCAAGGACTCTTGTTCTTTTGTCTTTTTGATCCCCTGCTCTTAGCACAGTGTGCTGCACACAGTAGGTGCTTAATAAATGGATGTTAATTGAATTATTGATCACCAGAGAAGGCTTTTCAGAGAGGAAAAGATTTGAGGTACAGAAGTACTTGATTTGATGTCAGAAGTCCTGGCTATGTTACTTGTATGACCATGGCTAAATCATTTCACATCTCTATGACTCCATTCCCATGAACTGTTAAAAAAAAAAAAAAGATAATGCTTAGATAATATATAAAGTCTCTTCCAGCTCTAAATCTTATATTAATATGATTCCTTGAATTCTTCTAAATCAGAACTTGGAGCTTTCATGAGGAAGTTTGAGAAAAGAGCTTTCCCATTCTCATTTTGGCTTCAGAATACAGAGAGAGGTGTGGGGAGTGAGTTAGGGAATGATCTTTCATCCTTCATTGCTTCTACAAGTGCCTTTATTGTTCTTATATAGCCTTTTCCTCCACACCTTGAGTAGAGGAGAAGCTTATGAAATGTTGATGGAACAAAAGACAGCAGATCACATTATGGATTGTACCAAAACAACATTAGCAGAGAAGCAAGAATGCCTCAAGACAAGACAACAAACACATGCTATGTTCTTGGACTATGCTAAATTCTGGAGATACAAGGAAAGATAAAAGATAGTCTCTGCTCTCAAAAAGCTCACAATCTAATCAGGAGACATGTAAATTACTGTATACAGACAGGATAAATTTTCGACAACCAACAGATGAAATCTCAATCGATTGTTAAATCAATGGGATCTGGGTTCAAAACTCATGCCTTTGGGCACATCATGTTAATATCTCTGGATCTCAATTTCCTTATATCTGAAAAAAGAGAGTTTCGGGCAGCTAGGTGGTACAGTGAATAGAGCACTGGCTTTGGAGTCAGGAGGACCTGAGTTCAAATTTAACCTTAGACACTTAACACAAAACTAGCTATGTAACCTTGGGCAAGTCACTTAACCTCAACTGCCCTACCTTCCCTCCTCCAAAAAGCAAAGCAAAACAAAACAAAACAAAAACGAAAACAGAATTGGACTATGTTCCTTCCATCTCTTAACTCCATGAACCTGAACAGCAGAAGGGCTTAGCCTCACCTTTCACCTAAGACACTGTTGGAAGAACCTGTGAATTTTATCCTTGAGGTCTGAGCTTTTCCCATACATCACCCAATTACTCAGATGAAGGGTTGTGGATCCCCTCTAGCCAAAATCGACCCTGAATGTCACACTACCCTAGAGTTGACTGATCACTTTAGACAGATACATCCACACAGACTTTAGAACATCTTCCCCCTCTGAAATGCTGCTGAAAAACCCCTTCCCTCCTCCCTTTCTTGTTGCTAGCCAAATGGATGAATATTTCCAGAGCCTAACAGAGCTGCCAGAGAGAGATGAAAGCAAAGGAGAAAAAGAAATGCTCCCTACCAACGTCTCCATGGGATAGGTAGGTGGGTGGTAATGTCTGACTTCATGACAAGGGCACAATTCTCTCTGTACTGCTTTTGGTTCAAGAGCCTGTGCTGACTGAATCTTGAGTGTCTTCCACCAGCCACTACTTTTGTTCTTGGAGATGAATCATGTCGAAATGAATAGAAAGCTGGCCTTGGGGTCAGGAAGTTCTAGATTCAAATCTTGCTTGATAGTTCCTAGCTATGAGAGCAGGGCAATTTCTTTATCTCAAAGCTAGACTTCATAATGATGACATCTGACAATTCTGTCTTATTCTCTGGTTTGCAAAATGTTTCACATGCATGACTTTTTAGAAGCCCAGAAGAGTCCATGAAATGAAGAAAACAATAAAATTCAATTTTATTCCTTTTCCTGCCAGTGCCTGGAACATAGTGAACAAAGGTATTCTAGCACTATTGATTTAAATAAGACCAACTGGTCCAATCTCCCCCCCCTATTTTACAAGAAGGGAAACTGAGGCAAAGCATGGTGCCTTTATTCTAGAGCCTAGAAATCTCTGCTGTAACTTAAGGAACTGGAGTTCATAGAGGTTAGTCCAGTGCAGTACAGGATGATACTGAATAATAAAAATAAAGTTTCTCAGTCCTGAGTGATCCCTTTCAGCTTTTTTATGTGAAGGTGACCCCATAGGGGGCAGAGGTTACCAATAATCACATAGTTACATAGTTTTAATAACCATTTAGGGTGACACAACATGAGAAGGCATGGTTTGGCTATCAGAAGGTGGAGTTTTTTATCCACGGAAGGCATCCTCACATGGAAATCACAGATCCATTAGAACACATCTCTAGGGGGTATTGTTATGCCCATTTCCCAGATGAAGAAACCGAGGCTTCAGAGTGCTTGAGGATCTTGCCCATAGTCAGTCACATTGCATTTTCAAAGTTAGCATTCTATTGATAGTGCAAAGTTAGCATTCTATTGATAGTGCAAAAATGAATGAAAAGGGTTCACTTTAATAACTTTATCAAAGTTCTTGAAGGCTTTAATAAAACTGAGCTAAGACTTTGGGGGCACCTAGTAATTTGCCAACCCTCATCATCACCATCATCACCATCTTTCTTATTTTTTTCATAGATTCATAAATTAAGAACTAGAAGAGACCTCAGAGGCCATATTATTCTTTCTTCCTCAGTTTACAAATGGGGAAACCAAGGCCTGGGAAGTTGAAGTGATTTGTCTCGGGTCTCAAAGGGAGTAATAGTCAGAGGAAGGATCTGAACGGAGGTTCTATGAGTTCACAGCCAGGGATCTCTTCTCTGAAACCCTTTGGTGTGGGAGGACGGGGGGAGGGAGGAGAAGGAGGGGAAGGAGGAGAGGGGAGGGGAGAGGCGACAGGGAATTCCCGCCCCCACCCCCATGCTATTTCCGCTTGCTCTCTCCTTCTATGCACCCCGAGGAGGAGGCATCCCCTTGCCTCTAGATCCCAGGCTCCCACAAAACCCTTACCCTGGGCCACTGTGCCCTAATAAAGACGTGTATCGTTTTAACCGTGAAATCAAGTACTTAAGTCGGCCAGGCTTGTCCCCTGCGCTCGGCCGGCCGCTAGCCAGCTTCATTTAGCAGGCCAGTGGTGGTAAAAAGGGGGAAAAAAATGCATTAATTTTTATTAACAGGGAGAGCCATTTATTCCCTGTGACAATATTTGACTTGTCGAAATGATTTTCACCTCTGCCACGAGGTGCGCGCTCCCCACATACATCACCCGATTACTCCGAGAGCGGCCAGTGCTGCAGTCATTAGCCAGTGAATTAACGACAATCCCCAGCGCTATTAATCACCCTGCCAGGAGCCGCAGCGACGGCGGCTGACCCGAGCGCGGCCCGGCTCGGCTTGGCCCGGCCGGGCCGGCAGGCCGGTGCAGCGTAGCCTGGGGCCGGGGCCGGGGAGGGAGGTTCAGGTATCTCCCCCCACCCTCCCTTCTTATTTTAAAGACGGTCAGGAAGGGAGTGGGGCTAGAGGGAAGAAATCAGAAGAGAGTCAGAAACAGGAAAGAGAGAGAGAGAGAGAGAGAGAGAGAGAGAGATTCTGAGAAGGAGGGGGAAGTACAGAGAGACAAAGATAGAAAGGGACACAGAGAGAGGGAAGGAAAGATACACACTGAGACAGAAGAAAAAGGGGGAAAAGAGAGGAAAGGAAGAAGCCAGTGAGAAGGAAGAGAAAAAAGAACAGAGGAAGAGAATCGAGACAGAAGAGAGTAATGAAAAAGAAATGGAAGAAAGGATAAGAAAAGAAGAGGGAATGAAAGGGAAAGGAGACAAAAAAGGGAATGGAGATAGATGAAAGAAAAAAAGAGAGGCGAGGGAGAAGTAGGGAAGAGATAGAAGGAGGGAGAGAGAAGATGGTAGTAAAGAAGGAGAGGGAGAGGGAAGAAGGAGAAGAGAGAAGGGAAGGAAAGGAGAGAAAGAAACAAAGAAACAAAAACAGGGGAGGGGGAGGAAGGGCAGGAGAGAAGAGAAGAGAGTTTCCCTCTTTATCTGCTTTATCATTCTAGTCCCTCAAGGTCCCCTCTTTTTCACTTTTAAAACTGGATCAGAAACCATTAACCATTCAAAGGACCAGTAAACTACTTTGCGGATTATTCTTTATTCTAAGGAAGAGACTATTTTCATCAGTGTGACTCTGACAGGGCCAACTCTTGCTTTCAGGGCCCACAAACATGAGCCACATTTTCTTTTCCCCTCCTTCCCCTGATGTCTTTTCAGCTCATTCCCAGTCTGTAAACCTAGCCAGCAGCTGTCTTTGAAAGAAGAACTGGCCTGATGGGATGGACTACCCACCTGGGGGATGCAAACAAGATAATGTCCTTTCTTGGGCTCAGCAGAGGTTCATTCAAACTCTATATATGTAGGCTTCCAACTGCTTGGATATATAATACATACATACATATATATGTATGCATGCATGTATATACATGCATATAATATATGTACATATGTGTATAAACACGTACTATGTATGTATATACACATACCTACAAATATACATGCAGATATACACACATACATGTAATATTGAATAACACCATGGTACTGATGACATACTGACATGTTCATTTGCTTGACATATTTTAACTCTTTGCTGGCATCTTTTCCTTTCTCACATATTAAACCGGTGTTCAACTTGAGAAAATGGGAAAAGTAGAGGCTTGGAAAGACAGTTTAATCCAAAGTAAAAGAGGTCAGTAAAGGGGTGGGGGTGGGGGGGTGTCATGTACATGTGAAGAAACTCAGCTCCTTTTCTTTTCCCTCTGGCATTCTTTCCAATTTTCTGGGCCAATGGAAATTTCCTCATCTTGCTAATTAGTGACTGATTTACAAGTTACTCTACTCTTGCCTCCTGTTTCTTCCATTCAGGTAAGAAAAGGCATTTAGCATGACCCTGATGCTGGGGGCTCCTTATTCTCAACAAAGGAAAAGGTATCATTGTCATCTATCTGAGTATCAGTTTTACCAAAGGGAGGTAGAGAAGGATGCTTAAAGGGGGAGGGGGAGGAAGGGACATGCCACTTTCATGGGTTTTGTTGCTGCTTACAAGACTTTCTGTATTACTAGTCTTGATTGAACAGCTTGGCATGTCAGTGGAAAGAATTCTGGCTTTGGAAATGGATTCAAATCCCATCTCTGCTGGCTAATATCTGTGTGACCTTGACCAAGTTACTTCACAACTCTATGCCTTCGTTTCCCTTATCTGTAAAAGAAGGGGATTGGACTATATCACTTCTTAGTGTCCCTTCCAACTTTAAATCTCTGATATATGAAAAACTTTTCTGATGATAAATAGCTTTATCTCCTCTTGTTTTGGGCTCCTTGAAACTGGTGCCTTCCTCATTCGTTCCAAAGCTGGCCCAAACCACATTGGTTTTAAGATCAGTCTCAAAGTCTCGGGAAGACTGATTTCCCAGAGTGTTAGCAGTCGCTTTGGGCTTGGGCCATTACTGGGGAAACCGCTTAAACGTTCAAGGCCATGGTTGGGATTTAGACGTACCCCAATGTTGGGATGCTTTTCAGAAACTTCTTGGAGCCAAAGGATGATCTTGGATCTTCACGGTGGGGTCGGAATTCCCGAGAGGGGCAGAGAGTTGCTCTGCAGAATGTCATGCCTGTCTGTTTCTGTCTTGTCAAAATGTAAGCCTCCCAAAAAAGAGGAAGGAGATTCTCCTAACATTTAGAGTTCTTTGGGCTCTGGTTTAAAAAAATCCAAAACACAACAACAACAAAAAACAAACCAGCACTCCTTCAAACATGGCTTAGGACAAAATTCCATTTGAATTTCCTTCCCAGGAAAAGTTGGTTGATTCCCTCCAGCTGCTAGCACTTTCCCCTATCCCCCAAATTGCCTCCCTTTATTTCACATGTATCTTGTATATACTTATATATTTTCTTCCATACCCCTACCCCAGTATCTTATAGAATATAAGCATAGTGAAGACAGAAATGATTTTGTTTTTGTCTTTGCATTCCCATCACATTGCTTAGCACATGACTTGCTGCTGCCATTCTTCAGTTGTGTCTGATTCTCTGCAACCTCATTTAGGGTTTTCTTGGCAAAAATACTGGAGTGGTTGGACCATTTCCTTCTGAATCTCGTTTGACAGATGAGAAAACTGAGGCAAGCAGGGTGAAGTGACTTGCTCAGGGTCACACACCTAGTAAGTGTCTGAGGATGGATTTGAACTCATCAAGTTGAGTCTTCCTGATCCCAGGGCTGGAGTCCTATCTACTGCACCACCCAGCTGTCCCAGCGCATAATTAACATTTAAAAAATGGTTATTGATTAATTGATTGATCCAGTGGGGGTATACTGGAAAGCATTGACCTGGCCTAGAGTAATTATCATTGACCCTATTTCTTTGTATTTACTTTGTAAGTCTTTTGGTTTTGTTTTTATTATTTTTAACTGGTGCCCACTAGTTAAGCTGATGACCAACATTGTTCCGTCATCTGTGCTTTGCTTCCCAAGAAGCTAGAACTGAATTGATTCTGTAATCAGGAGATGTAGGGGGAGCCTGGTACAGTGGAAAGAAGAGAGATTCTGGAGGCAGAACTTATAGATTCAAATGTTAGGCTTACTAGCAGCATGACCTTGGGTGAGTCAATGAACCTCCCCAGGCTTCAGCTGGAGCAGCTAGATGTTACAGTGGATAGAGCACTAGCCCTGAAGTCAGAAGGACCTGAGTTCAGATCCTGACTTCAGACACTTAATAGTCCCCAAATGGGAACATGGAGGGTTTGAAATGACTCAACAACAACAAGGCTTCAGTTTTCTCAAGCACAAATAGGGTGCAAGATTTGACAGTGATGGCTTCTAAGGCCCCTACTAGCTTGACATCTATGATTCTAGACCCCCGCATGGCAGCTAGATGGTATGGTGGGTCATAAGATCATAGATGTAGAGCAAGAAGGAACCCTGGGGAACATAAAGTCCCATCCTGTCATTTTAACAGAAGAGGAAACTAAGTAAAGTGATAGTCATATGACTATTAAGTGAATGAGGTAGGATTTGAATCCAAGCCTTCCTCATTTAAGTTCAGTACCCTCCCCTCTACCCCATGTTGCTTCTCAAGGATAAAGAACTACTCTGTGCCTCAGTTCCCTCATCCATAAAATGGGAGCAATAATGATACCTACATCGAAGGGTTGTTGTGAGACTCGAATGAAACAATATATTTAAGGCACTTTGCAAACCTTTGAATCCTCCCAACAGCCCTGTGTAGACAAGGGCACTGTGATGCAGGGAGATTGAATGGTTTGGCCACAGAGGCCATAAGTGGCGGAGTCAGAATTCGAACTGTGAACCTCTGACTTTGAATGGACTCTTTTACATCCTCAAATCATTTTGCATACATGTATATGTTTATATGTTTGTAACCTCCAGTAGATTCAAAAACCCTTGAGAACAGGAACTGTTTTTCATTTGATCTTTGTCACACCAGTAAGTGGCATAGTTTTTTGTTGTTGTTGTTGTTGCATATAGTAGGTGACTAATAAATGTTAGTTGAATTGCATTGGACTGGAAAAGTACCAAATATATAAATTAGCTATTTTTTGTATTATTCCCTGCCATATATAGCACAGCATAGCATTCAATAAGTAACAGTTCATTTAATTGTTTCCAAAAGAAGTCTGAAAACTTGAATTTGTGTCAGATAAAGGAGAACTATGGCTAGAATTCAGGGAGAAAGGGAGACTATTCATTGCAAGGCTGTTAGGCCCTCGATGGTTCACTTTAAACAAGCCTGACACCATAGCAGGATGGAAATGGGATACATCTGTGACTTGGGACACATGGTAAATTGGGAAAAATTATTCTCCTCTCCCCCCCCCCCCAAATGTTTTTCTTTTCTTTCTCCTTTCAAAAAAGTTAGGTCTCAAACATATCTTTCTTGAAACAGGGGTTAGGAAGCCTGATGTGAATTTGTATGCTGAGGAAGAGGAAGAAATGATAGCCCTTAGGATTATCACTAATTGCTGAGTCAAGAGAGATGCCAGTCTCCCCATAAAAAACCAGTCCATGTCAGAGGAATGTTAAAGCATGAAGGGAAATGTAGCTAAGAAGTAGAGCGGATAGAGTGGACAGAACCCTGGGCCTGGAGACCGGAAGACCTGAGTTAAAATCCAGCTTCAGATACTTGCTAGCTGTGTAACCTTGGGCAAATACTTTAACCTCTGCTTGATTCAGTTTCCTTAATTGTAAAGTGGGGGATAATATTAGCACCTATGTCCTAGGATTGTTGTGAAGACCATATGAGATATTTGAAAAATGTTTAGTACAGTGCCCGGTATGTAACAGTCAGTTAGTCAGTCAATAAATGTGCATTAATTGCTCATGATATAGTGGATGGTATATAAATGCTGTTAGCTATTACTGTTCTAGCTGGCACTATACCACACATGGCATTCCCAAGTCTACCCCTTTTTAAATGGGTCTATGTTCAATTGGATAAGCATCTGTTAGGCACCTACTATATACAGGGTGAAAGGCAACATAAATAGTGGAGAGAACAGCCAGCCTCTGATTCAAAGACACTGAGTCCAACCTCTCCCATGTACTGGAGGTATAACCCTAGCCAAGTAATTCCATCTCTCAAGCTTTAGACAACTCGCTGAGACTATAAGGTGTAGAGTAGTTGCTGTTCTGCAGTAGATTAATTCTTTGCCAAGAAAACCTCAAATGGCATCACAAAGAATTGGACATGACTGAAAGGTCTGGACAGCAACAACAAAATTAGATTATTGCTAGGATTTTCCTGATGCAGAATTTTTATACCAGTGAAATCACTCGTCCAGACCCAAAAAACAACAAAATCCAGACCAAAGGTGAGCCAGGCACTAGGACTGCAAAGATGAGAAGGCAGGTTGTACAGTTGACAGAGACCCTGCCTCAAAGCCAGGAAGACTTGGGGCCACATCCTAATTCTGATCAGTTTTGTGTGGAGGGAGTTTCTTCTTCCTGGAACACTATTGATGAATGAAATCATAGGTCTAGTACCTATCCCCCGACAGGGATCCCCGAGGGCGTGCAGTGACTTGATATGTACAGGCATAAGCAAATACAATGTATACACCAAACAAAACAATGTTATTTCATTAAAGAGAATGAGTTACTAGGTGCAAAGATTGAGAAAGGTCTCATGTTGGAGGTAGCGCTTCAGCTGTGCCTTTAAAGAAATTTAGGAATTTCTGCAAGGCAGAGGTGAGGAAGGCATGCTTGCCAGACATGGACAAAGGCACAGAGGTGGGAGGTCACCATTGACCAACAGGCAGCAGACGAGTTGCAAAAAGAGAATTTCTTCCATTAGTCCAGTTCTCCACTATGCCCACTACCCCCACTCCCTGAATTATGTCTATTAAAGAAGCCCTTCCATTTCAGGAGAAAATGTAAAGCTGTCAGTGACCTCATTTCTCTGCAGGTCCCTTTGCTCAACCGTACCTCTCCAAGCTACCCAGCTGCCCACAACACTTAGCTAGCAATTCCTCATCCTTCAGATCCATTGCCTCCAAGCACTCTTAGCAGAAACACACATCAAAAAAAGTTTTCTGTCCAATCAGCAACAACTCCCCATCACTTATGGGATTAAGTGTTTGCAAAACCAAGGCTGACTCGTAGGTTTCCAATTTTAGGAAAGCCTCACTCATACAAGCATGGTGCTCGAAAACCCCGAAGCCCACAACCTGCCCAAGCCTTCAACCTGTCCCCTGGCCTACGTGAAAACAGTGACAGCCATCCTTTTGGCACAGAAATGGCCCCCTTGACACCAACCAGGTTTCCAAAAATTAGAATGAAAAAGACAAAAAGCCTTAGATAAAAAACTTGGTCCTCTCAGATTGCCTATTACACTGTTCACCAACTCCCGGACAACCTAAAATTATTTTAAATCACTTTTCAAACCTTAGAAAACCACTAAAACGGAATGATTTCCTCTGTTTATTATACATTATACTTAAGCTGTTGGCCAGATCTCTAAGTGGGATATAATTCATAGGTCGGCCTGTGTGAGTCAGCTGAGCACTGAGCTGAGAGCAAACTTCAGGGTAACCTGTATGAGCACCATGAGTGAGAAGAGAAAGGACTGGCTAGAAAGCCCCTATGTGCCTAGACTTGCCCCTCTCCTCCCTGCTGGCTTCCTATATGGGAGTATGGAAGGGACTGAATTTTTTCCAAGCATACTGAAGCCAAGAGGATATGGGGCCAGCAGTTTAATGCTAACGTTATTTTTAAGAGAAAGAAAGGGAAGTAACCTCCCCAAGGTCAGATAACCAGGGCAGAAGAGTCCAGAGCAGGACTCAAATCTCCTGACTGGTGTATGCTCAGAGGAAGGTGACAAGGTTGATGCAAGGAAACTGGAAGACCAATGAAGTTCTATTGAAGAACTAGGGTTGTTAGACTGAAGAAGAAAAGTTTTTTGTAGGCTTTCTCTCCCAGCAGCTAGGTGGTTGGTGCACTGAATAAAGGGACCTGGAGTCAGAAAGAGCTGAGTTCAAATATGACTTCAGACATTTGTTAACTGTGTGACCCTGGGCAAGTCACTTTACCCTATTTGCCTCAGTTTCCTCTTCTGTAAAATGAGATGGAGAAGGAAATGACAAACCATTTCAGTATCTTTGCCCAGAAAATCCAAAATTGAGTCACAAAGAGTTGGATATAACTGAAACAATCAACAACAACACATCTCATTTGAAGCTCACAATTATCTTGTGAGGTAAGTGCCAAAATTCAGTTTTACAGATGAGAAAATTGATTTTTCAAAAGTTTAAATGATTGCTGGGATCACATACAACAGTACCTACCTCACGAGGTAATTGTGAAAATTGATTGAAATGACCATAAAGCACTTTGCAAACCTTAAAATTCTAAATAAATATTTCTTTTTATCATCCGTATTGTGGTTGTTCGACCTTAATTTTCAAAGGTACAAAGGAAGATTCAAACCCAAGTCTCATGGTGATTAGAGGGGCAGATTTGGAGTCAGGAAGATTCAGGTTAAAAATCTTTCTACAGTCACTTATCAAACGGTGACCCTGGGCAAGTCACTTAATTTCACTGAAACTCAGTTTTCTTATCTGTAAAATAAGAGGGCTAGACTTTATTATCTTTACATTCTTTTCTAGCTCTAATTCTTTGATCCTGTAACTCAAGAACTCTGTCCTAGAACTACCTTCATTCTTCTATCCATAAAGGGAAGAAGGAATCGCAGAGTAGCAGATTAAAGGGCTCTAAATCATTAGGGGGAAAAAATTCCTAACAATTGGAGATGTCATGAAATGGAATAAATTGCTTTTGGAAGGAATAGGTTCCCTTTTGATAGAGTTCTTGAGGTCTTCAAGCAGTAGATGAATGTCAACTGATGAGACTCTGTAGAAGTAATTCTTGGTTAGGTTTTGGGTGGGCTAGGTAGCCTCTGAGGTCTCTCCCATCTCAGAGGTTCTGTAAGACATGGTCATTTCTACATAAGAAAAGATGATGGAGAATTCCCCCAATTAACAGGTTAATCTGACCAACCTAGACATAGAAATACGATCACTCTGGGCAGAGGATGGCTGAATCCCCAGGGAAATTTCCATAATGCAGTCAGAGCCAACTGGTATTATTCACCAAGAATAATGATCATGAAACCTCCAGGGCTTGGAGATGATGTAAGCATCCAACAGTAACTCAATCAGGCCTTAAGGAAGCTGAGGCAGGGCATCCTTCCAAAACCCCAGGCTCACAATCTTGGGTCATTCTTGACTCTTCCTTCTCACTCATTAGTGGCCAACCAGTTGCTTAGTATTGTCGACTTCAACATCCAGAAGAGCCTTCACATCCATCCCCATTTGTCCAGTCATATGGCTACCACCCTAGTTCAGAATCTCATCACTTATAATCTGTGATACTATCAAAGCATCATATGAGTTAATGTTTGGAAATTGCTCTGAAAGCCTTCAAGGGCTACATAAATGCATGTTATGGTTGGTCTCCTGGCTTCCAGTCTCTCCTCCAAACCATCTTTCATCCAACTGTCAAATTGATATTCCTAAAACCCAGATTTGACCACGTCACTCCTCTATTCAAAAATCTTCAGTGGGTAAAGTTCAAAATCCTCAAACTCAAATTCTCAACTGTCTTTCCAGTCTTATTTCTTGTTGTTGTGCTTTATACCTTTTCCATTGCAGCCTAAAATGGCCTACAAGTCATTCTTCTTCAGACCTCTGTGATTTTATTGAGTTGGTCCTTCATTCTAGAATGCTTTTAGTCCTCACCTTTATCTTGTGGAATACCTAGTTTACTTCAAAATTCAGCTCAATTAACATAAAGTCAGCTCTGATCATCACCTCCAGGACCACAACCCTCAGTTATTTGTAACTCAGTATCAAATAAAAATGTAATTGAGAAATATTTAACAAAATAAATAAAAACATAATAGGACATAGATAACGCTAATATGTGGTTTTTTTTAAACTCAATATATGGCCAGCAGGTATCCTTATATATGTCCCTGTGGCCCCAATTCAATGTGTGTTTGACACCAATGCTTTAGCACTATCTACTTCTTGAAAATATTTCACATATTCTTGGTGTTGGTTTATCTGTGGTTGTATCCTAGCTTACTACCCCTCCCCCAACAAAATGTAATCTCTTTGAGGACAGGGGTTGTTTCATTTTTATCTTTGTACCCCCATGATTAAATACGATGCTTTGTACCTTAATAAACATTTCTTGAATTAAACTGAATTGACTGGACTGATTCTGAGTCCTTAAATTTTAATTGTTTCCCATCTAAATATTCTGATCTCTGATGTGCATCAATACTTTTCTTTCCTTCTCTTTCAGCTGCATGGGTTTAGTCATGTAAAGAGTGCTGGGTATGCTGATTTGGGAGTCGGGAAGACTCAAGTTCAAATATAGCCTCAGACATTTCTTAGCTGTGTGGCCTTGGGCAAGTCATTTGAACTCTATTTGCCTCCATTTCCTCATCTGTAAAATGGGTATAATAGTAGCATGTATCTCCCAGGATTGTTGTGAGGATACAATGAGAAAATATTTGTATAGTGCTTTGAAAACCTTGTAGCGCCATACAAATACACTATATCATTATTATTATTATTATCAATCAAGGGGCAGGGACCACTTGTACTATTCCCTCTCCATACTGTATATGGAGAGGGATAAAGATGTGATTTCTTTAGTTTAAGTGACACCTGGGTAAGGAAACTCTGTCTACCAGTGCAGATGAGCCTCTGCTCTAGAATTTAGTTTTAGAGAATTCCCTTGGGAACAGAGAGGTTTAATGATCTGCTCCTAGGGTCACACAGTCAGGATGTGTCAGCATGTTATCAGAGACCCAGGTCTTTCTGACATCCAGGCATGTTTTCTAGCTATCACACCATGTTGCCTCTTAACTATCAACTAAGATGAGTTAAAAAAAAAAAAAATTAAACCTAGGTCACTGGTTCCAGATTAGGTTTTTCATGGTGACAATGAAGAAGACAAGAAAGAAGGTAGGAGAAAAGGACATCTACATTAATTACATGTAAAGAGGGGAATAGGGGTCACTTAAATGAGGGAAGTAGAATTTACCCTAGATCCCTAGAATCATAGAATCTCAGAGCTGGAGGTGACCTCCAAAGGAGTCCAGTCTTGAGCAAGAATTCCTTTTTGACTATCCGTACCTCCTGTTTTGGCTTAGAGACTTCCAATGAGAGAGAACCCAGTCCTTCCCAAGAAAGGAAAAACTCTTTCACTTTGGGGAAGCTCTAAAAACATCAGAAAGAAAGTTCCTGACATCCAGTCTAACTGTCGTTTCAAAATTTCTACAGTTCTGTTTTCCAAGGTCCAGGAGAGTATGGATAATCCTTCCTCTTCCACATGAGGTCCCTTTAAATACTTGAAGACACATCATACCTTTTCCCTTCCTCCAGTCTTCTCCTGGCTAAATATCCCTCAAATTCTTCAAATGACCCTCACAATCTGAGTTCAAGGCCCAGAAATATCTTAAAACTCTAAGTGCTTGAAAAGTCATTCAAGGGTTCTTGGTAAATTCCATAGGTATTTGACCCAATCTTTGTATTTTTCTACATTCAAAAAAAGATATTCTCTTCCTAGTTCAGGTTAGACACCTGCTTGTACTTTTTTGGGACATTCCAGTCCTACTCTACAACCCTTCATGGCGATTTATCCAGCACTGCCCCTCCACCACCACCACCAAAAAAACCAACCACAAAAACAAAACAAAAAATCTTTGCCCTGGGAAAAAAAGAGTCAACTAGCCCCCTCCTGTAAACTCAGAGAAAGGGAGGAAAGGGAGCGACTTGGGATGCTGAAACGCCACTGGAGTCCAGCCTTGAAAGGAACAAACAATATCTTTAAGAGCATTCAAATAAATCTGGGAAGCTGGAAGCTTCGGTGACAAATTGCTTTACGGGAGCTGAAAGGCTCGGCTGGGCAACTCTGAACACAATAGGGAAAGGTTCAGGAAGCGATTTGAGATTAAATTAATTGTTCCCATTTTTTTTGTTATCTGTTGTCGAGGCAGCCCAGGGTTGGCCTGCCAGTATTTCATAACCAAAAATCCATAGAAGTCTCCATTGATATTGACATCTATACCCTTACCCATACCCATATCTCTATCTCTATCTTGGTTTTTATCATTCTCTCTCTCTCTCTCTCTCTCTCTCTCTCTCTCTCTCTCTCTCTCTCTCTCTCTCTCTCCTTTCTCTATTTCTCTTTCTTTCTCTCTCTGTCACTATCTCCATCTCTACATATATACTTATACACATACATACACATACATAAGCGTTGTGTAGATATACACACTCATCTATACAGGCACACTACATATACTTATACGGTCCGTATATCCACAAATGTTGCTTGGTCCATGTGTGAGAACATAGAACACATCTATGAATATAGGCTACAATTCTTCTCCCACACTTATTTAAAAAAAAATAAAAGTACGTTATTCCTACTTTGAGTTTTTCTTTTATTGCTAAATAAAATCCCTACACAGATGTCGGATATTTCAAGGAGGGGAAGATCTATTGACGGTGCCTTCTTTGCCTGGGGCTTGGTGCGATGCAGAGCCCATCTTTCTTGACCTGATTATTTCCTGCAGTCAGACAAGCAGAGGGGACACTTGATTGTAGCCTCTCCCCGCCTCCCCATCCTTAGCTGGCAAGAAGCCTCACTTTGTCCGTTCCCTGCAGCCTGCATGGTAATGAGACAGTTTCTATGGAAATGAGCTTATAACTATTCATTTTCTTCCAATTCCCAATCCATCCACAAAGAGGTTCTCCAAATTGACCTCGATCTTTTATTATTGCTATTGTTGTGATTATCATTACTTTTATTTCCACCTCCCAGCCACATCTCTTTACTCTTGAGCCCGACCTTGGAATGGGCTTGGAAAGAAAAAAGGGAGAAGAAGTAAACCCTTTTTGCTAAGATGTACAAAAAAGCAGGGAAACTTTTCCCTCAGAGTGTCAGTGACCAGCAAGCAAAGGACAGTGAGTAGACCAACACTTGGGGCTTTTTCACATAAAACGAAATAAACTTTTTAATAACTAATTCCTAGATATTTCTCTTCTTCTATAGATCTGGGCAGCTCTAATGCCATCCCCTGCTGATTTTTAAAAACAATAAAATGGATATTTTTTCAAACTGCAGTTTGAGGAGAGGGGTGAGTGGCTGGGTGGCAGAGCTATTTAGTGACTAACCAATCTCTGAAGAAAAAATAAGAAAATGAAGTTTCATCCCTTTTTGGCAGAGTTGGGTGAGGTAGGGGGCAAGGCAGGCTCCTAATGGGGGTGGGACATTGCATATAGAGTGAATCTTGGTTGAAATGTCAGTTTCTTAACCACCTTGGCTCACCTTTTTCTTAATTCCTTACTTTGATGGCTCACTGGGTAGGGGAGAGAATGAGATGAAGAAACGAAAGATAATAACAACTTCTTTAAAAAAAGAAAAAAAAAGATAAATCAGGGAATCTTGCCTTGATAACATGCTTGTTCAATACCTCACTAGAAACTACTGTTGGCTAACAGAGTCCACGTCTACCAATGGTCTGCCAAAACCCAGCCTGCTCAATTGTGGGATCAACATTTTTCAGCTTTGTTCTGTCTTTTTAGTCATATTCAACTCTTTGTGACCCCATTTTGGATTTTCTTGGCAGAGATACTGGAGTGGTTTGGCATTTCTTTCTTCAGTTCATTTCACAGATGAAGAAACTGAGGCCAACAGTGTCTGAGGCCAGATTTGAACTTAGGAAGATCCACCACCGAATTGACCTATTTTTCAGTTACTGTGTTTATGAAGGTATAAAGTCAAAGCCTGGGATGGTTGGGTGAGACATTCTTAGGAAACTTTCTTAAGAAGGAGTGAAATCTCAGAATCAAAGGACCAAGAAAAATTTTGTCATTTGGTGAGCCTAGTTCTAGTGTTGAAGGTTCTGGAATATTTAGTTCTCCCTCAGTCTTTTATACATATGCTCTGACCTAGCTGCTTTTGACAAGATCCTCCATTCTGTAATTTGTCTAAATTATCATTTGAACCCAGCTGTGGAACTTTACATTAATCATCATTGAATTTCATCTCTGTTCATTTTAAGATTCTAGGCTTAAAAACTTAGAGCTGGAAGGGATCTCCAGAATCATCTAGTCCAACCCCCTCATCTTACAGACAAGGAAACTGAGGCCCAATAAGGTGCAGAGGCTTGCCCCAAAATTACACAGAGCTGAGATTTGAGTTTAAGCCCGGTACCTCCTAGTTCTATGCTCCTTCCGTTGGTCCATGCTGCTTTTCTCTTTCTCAATATGGCGAGACTTTTGAGACTTTTCTTGGATCCTTGAATCTCTTATCCAGTACGTTAGTTCTTCCTAAGTCCAAGCCTGAAGCACAACCTGACAATCTGAGGTCTATTGGTATAACTGAGGCAAACGGCACTTTTATTTAGTGCTTGGAGAAACTAAATTGACAAGGAGGGAGTGGGGAAAGCCCTCCAGGCTTTTCTGCCTTTAAAGAGGTCAGCTTTTTATCAGGGCAGAGAAGGTTTGACCACATTCAGTTTTCAAATCCATATCCAACTGGATAGTAAGTACAGGTTCTTGCTGGAAACACGGAGGCTGCCATAACATATGAAGAGTGGGGACCCTAACTAGTGGGGATTTAGCCTGGAGAAGAGATGACTTGGAGTAATCATGAGAAATAAATAACATCAAGTATTTGAAGGAAGAGGGACTAGATTCATTCATTCTGTTTGGGTTTAGCCTCAGAGGTTAGAATCAAGAGTAATTTGGGAGAGTGAAGGGGTACGGAATTGCTAACAGAAAAACTTGGGGTCAACATATAAGAAAAAACTGCTTCCTAGTGAAGAGAGCTATCCTAAAGTGGAAGGGGCTTCTTTGGAAAATGCTGAGCTCCCCCATCTCAATGGACGTTTTTAAGCAAAGGATGGACGACTACTTGTCATGGATGGCTAGAGGGGATCAACCTTTTCCAAGATGTTGTCCCCTTTTTTAACATCAACAATTTTTGCTGACCTCACATGATAAGAGCTATACTCTCTGATCCATTGGTTGAACAACTACATCACTGAATAAAAGTTGTTGCCAATTCAAAGAGGGATTGTGGAGTATTGGAAAGAACCCATCACCAGACATTGGGAGAGTGGATAGAGAACTTGGAGCTGGAGTCAGGAGGACTTGAGTTCAAATTTGACCTCAGACCTTTACTAGCTGCATGACCCTGGGCAAGTCAATTCACCCTGTGTACCTCAGCTTCCTCATCTGTCAAATGAGCTGGAGAAGGACATGGCAAACCTCCCCAGTATCTCTGCCAATAAAACCCCAAAACAGGGTCACAAAGAGTCATACATAACTGAAACAACTGAGCAACAACAAATTGAATGCTAGGTTTGTGAACATGGGTAAAGTCACTTGACTTCTCAGCCTCAAGGACCTCAACTGTAAAATAGGAATCATAAGAAGAGTAGTGCCTGTCTTGTAAGATTGTTCTGGGGGCCAAGTGAGATAATTTACCTGAAGATATTATCCAAAGAAATGTTAGTTACTTATTATTGTCGTCACTGTTGCTGGACTCATTCTCACATTTTTCAATAGAATTCGATAGAAGGTTTGGTCCTAGGACAAATCTCTATGAAATTACTTAGTTAAAAACTGTTTACTACCTGCAAAACACTGTGCTAAACCCCAAGGATACAAAGAGAAAACCAAGACTGTCCCTACTCTCAAATAACAAGACGATCAGTCCCATTAGCCGAGGGGCATTTATTAATCACCTTCCAGGCATTGGAGAGTCAAGTACAAAGAATGATGCAATCCCTACTTTTGATGAGCTTATATGCTGAAGGGATAAATTACCCATACCTATAAATATATGTGGCATAATTATGAAGAAGTAAATGGCACATGAGGTGGTTTGAGAGTGAGAACTCTAGTGGTTGGGGAGGAGGGGGGAAGCAGAGAAGGCTTCCTAAAGAGGATGATGAAAGAGAAAGTGGAGGAAGGAAAAGAAGGACTCAGGGAAGTAGAGTTTGGAGAGAGTTCAGTGCCTTCCTGTTATGTGGGATTGAAGGCTAGTAAAAAGGCATGGACGTGGGAAATTGAGTGTTGTCTGTGAGGAACAGGAGAAGGTCTTTATTGTTCTGTATTTAATATCCTATGGCCTCTTGCACAAAAGGATAAACTGACTTTTTTTGCAGTTGACTAAGTTTTAAGATGTTAATTCATCATCTGTAGGTGCAATGAAAGTCTTATTATTATTATATCATCATACACAAGCATCATTATTGCTAGAATGATATATCAGTATCATAATCTTCCTAATTCAAACATGCTTTTAAAAGAACTTGCCTTTGCATGTAGCCAAATAAAAACCAAAATGACTGTTTTTGATGAGTAAACTCCTAATGACTCCAGAGAGCTTGCCTCAATGTCGGGGACCATCAATCTAACAAGATAGCCTCATTTTAAAACCTGATGCCTTTGAGGGTCTTTTCCTGTTTCTGAAATTTTCAATTCAAAACACTTTTTTGCTGAGAAAACATCCTCCACTGACCCTTTCTGACTTATGCCCAAATCTCAAGCCCTAGTCCTCTCTCTACCCCTTTATGAAGGCCCCAGACCCACGCCTCCTACTGCAACTCTCCAGGGCAGCATCTAAAGCCACCAGATTGCCCACATATCCCTTCTTCTGCTGAAGAGAGATTCTGCAATCCACTGGGGAAAAGCACCGAACAGACTTTTTGACTTAGGGGATTCATCCCCACATACTTTTCCCATTACTCATGTTCCCCTGCTTGAGTTAAGCTCAAGCAGGCCTGGAACAACCTCATTAACATAAAACCACATGATAATAGGAAACAGAGCATTTTAATGGTTTATTTTCTTATTATCTTTTGATACATTTCATCCTCCTTCTCCCTTTTCTACTGTTGCTACTGGACTCTCTCTCCAGTCCCTGTTTCTACATTGGCTTGGGCTAGAAGCTTTGTATGGCTGCAGATCAGGGCCCTTCACACTTTACCCTGTGTTTTTTTTCTCAGCTAGCCTGGCTTCTCCCTTCCCACCCACATCTTTGGAAATGGAGAGACTGGCTCTCGAGATCATTTAGAAAAAGAAAAAATAAGACAAAAAATAAATCAGTCTTTATCAAGCTGAAGGAGCCAGTTGAATCCTATAAAATGAATCTGCTATCTGAGTCATAGTTGCCTTTGCAGTTTAAAAAAATATGGATTTTTTTCACTTTTAAAGAAAAAAATAATTTTTAAAAGGAAGCACTGAGACTTAATTGCTGTGACTAACAATGAGTCAATGGCCCCAGGTGGGTATGAAAAAGTACGAGGAAGGAAAGAAGAGGGACAGAGAGACAGAGACAGAGAGAGAGAGAGAGAGAAAGAAAGAAAGAAAGAAAGAAAGAAAGAAAGAAAGAAAGAAAGAAAGGAAGGAAGAAAGAAAGAAAGAAAGGACAAGAGAAAAAAATAAAAAAGAAAAGATAAAAGAAAATAATCCCGGAACTTAATTTGAGTGACCTATTCACTTATTTTCTTCAGAAAACAAGAGCACAGAGTAATAAGTGGTCTAGTTGTAAGCTATAGTTATGTCTAGTTATAAAACTCAGTTTAATAATAAAGTTGTTACTAATAAATGATAATAAATTGTTACTAATGCAGAAGGGGAAGAAAGGGAAAGGAAACGGAATAAGCATTTATATAGAGCCTACTACATGCCAGGTGCTGTGCTAAAAACTTTGCAAATATCACATTTAATCCTCATAACAACTCTGGGAGGTAGGTACTGTTACTATTTCCATTTTACTGCTGAGGAAACTGAGATAAACAGGTTAAATGACTTGACCAGAGTCATACAGCTGGCAAATGTCTAGCGCTTTCCACTAAGCAACCAAGCTAGCTCTGCCTGGCCCATAGTAGATCCTTAATCATTGTTTGTAATTGATTTATCTCCACTTTGGATCTGCTGATCTATCTGGTTTCAACTCCCAGGTTAATATTATTATCACCTGTAATCTCATCACCGCACTAATTCAAGCCTTGATTGCCACCACCTTCCTCCCCTCCCCTCCCCTCCCCTCCCCTCCCCTCCCCTCCCCTCCCCTCCCCTCTGATTGGAGGGCTGGAGGGTAGAGGACCAAACTCCTCCCAATGCCTTCAGTTATAGAGGGCAGAAACTATACTTTCTGCTCACTGAACTTTGCATTTTTTGCTTTCCCTGGTTTCAACTCCACAAAACAAAATGCCTCTGTACTGGGTATCTGTTATGGGAATCTGAAGATCTTCCCTGCCCCTAGGCCCTTTGCTAAAGTGGCTA
>CM053588.1:36140563-36172240 GCA_028646515.1 Pseudochirops corinnae | reverse complement strand
GGTATGCTAGGGTGATTGCTGATACAGTATCCCTTTACATTTATCCCCCGAAACTTCTTGCCTTCTTTCTGTATTGTCTCGACCTTTAGGTTATAAATTCCTTGAAGTCAGAGAATGTCTTTTTTTATTATTATTATTATTAGTTGTATCACCAGCACTTAGCACAATGCCTGGCACACAGTAGGTACTTAATACATGTTTATTGGACTGGATTAGTAATAGTCCCTCTTCTTTCCTTCCTTCAACTATATGTGTGTGTATATACACATACATACATATATACATATATACAGAGAGATACAGAGAGAGGAGAGGGAGACAGGGGGAGAAAGAGAGATACAGAAAGAGAGAGAGAGGGAGAGAGAGGGGGAGAGAGAGAGAGAGAGAAAGAGAGAGAGAGGGAGAGAGAGGGAGGGAGAGAGAGAGAGAGGGGGGGAGAGAGAGAGAGAAAGAGAGAGAGAGAGATACATATAAGGAATGATGGTGATGATTCTGTGATTCAGTATACTTATCAATAGGTAGCAAATAAGCACTATTACAATAATAATAAGTGACATATGTAAATCCTTCTAAGGATTCCAAAGTGCTCTTTCTACACTATCTCATTTAACCTTCTTAGTAACCCTGTGATGTAGGTGCTACAGATGAAGAAATAGCTCATCAAATTCATTAATGACTTGCCCCAGAGCCCACAGATAGTATCTGAGGTAGACTCTGAACGCTGAGACAATGATCCCTTTGGGTTGGGGCTGATAAAGGAGACAAAGAAGATCTGGGCAATTCTCACATGAATCGTCTGGTGAGATACACTCTAAGTAAGTACCAGGAACTACAAGCACTGGGATTTGCCAGTATTATCTAACTCTTATAATTCCAAAGTCCTATCCAGAGAGACATCTTGTTCAATTTGGATTCTGCTTACTCAGTCATCAGAATCTTCAATTAGTGCTATCAAAACATGGCAACTTTAAAAGAAAGATATCTTTGTTCTTTAATAATATGTCATGTACATCAATCAGACCCAAACTTTCATTTCTGGCTGCTGGGTACATGCCCTCCAGAATCCTCCATCTGCTTCTGTTTTCATGGGGAATGGAAGCCAAAATCCACCACCCTACATAGACCTTCAGAGGACTCCCCCATATGGACCAACCTGGCCTCCAATCTGTGGGTTGGAGAATTGGGTTGAATATGTAATATATCAATACTGGAGCCTTACTATGGTTCTCTACCGCAGCATAGAATTTCCTATAAAAGTAAGGTCCTTCTCAGAGGAGGGTAAGGGAAATTTCACACAAGGATATGGTTCTGCAATATGTGACTAGATGGTATGATAGAGGGTGAGTATAGCTGACTAGGTGTCAAGGTTCTTTCTCTCTTGAGATTCAATTGCATCATCAGTAAAATGGGTAAATTGGCCACCTAGATCATTTCCAGTTCTAAGATTCTATAAGAGTGTTAATAGTGAATCTCAGAGGCAGTCCTTTTCCCCTGTCTCATTACCAAGGCAGCATGGTGCATTGAATAGCATGCTGGACTCAGGAAGTTCTGAGTTCAAATCCAACCTTTGAACCCTACTAGCTAGGTGACCATGGGCAAATTAATTCACCTTTAAGCCTCATTTTCCTCATCTAATAAATAGGAATGAAAATCTCCATAATTCCTGACTTACAGGGTAGCTGTGAGATTCAAAGGAGATAACATGATGGACTTTGCAAACCTTAAGATCATGTGTGTATATATATATATATATATATATATATATACATACACATATATATATACATATACATATATATACACACACATGCATACATACATACATATATATATATATATATAAGAGCCATTATTAATGGGAAAACAATCAGAGGACCTAGGCTCAAATCCCATATCTAGCACCAACATGTATATTTTTGTGTGTGTGTTTGTGTTTGTATCAACTTGAATGAGTCACATCCCTGGGTTTTAGTTTCCTCATCCATAAAATAAGGAAATCAAACTATATGGCCTCTGAATCGCTTCTAACTCTAGAGTTAGGATCCTATTATATCTCCCATGTCCCATCCAGGATTGTATATTTTGTACCCATTCCATGTTACAATTAGTGTCAAGTCCCAAGGTTGTATGACATGGAGGTGGATGGATTCCATAACGGATAGAGTATAGGATTTGGGGTCAGGAAGAGCTGACTTCTAATCCTATCTTAAAAAATTTAATACTTGTGTGACCTTGGGAAAAATCATTTAATTATCCTCATCAGCTCTGGTTTCCTCACCTTTAAAATGGTGATAACATAGTACCCCATGAAGATCAAACTTATAATGCCCTAAAAACACTTTGCCAACCTCAAAGCCAAGACTAGGACCTGGGCCCATAATTTCATCAGTATCAGTGCTAGGAAACTCCCTCTACCAATAATTTTTCTGAAACTTCTCATTTTCCAGTTTTCTAGAGCACTCAGAGGTTAACTGGTTTGCCTGGGGGCACACAGCCAGTTTATATCAGAGTGGGGCTGAACCCAGGTCTTTCTGGTATCAAGGACAGCTCTTTATCACTATGCTTTCCCGCCTCAAAATACTATATACATGTTAGCTCTTATTGTTTGTCCTGTTTTTTAACTACCAGTTAATTCAAAGTCTGATGGGATCCCAAGGGCACTCACTCTGTTGCTATTCTGATCCAGAGGCTGGGGCAGGCTGGAAATTGACCAAGGCAGTTGGCACTGGAACCAAGAATGCCTAGGTTTTTCCAAAGTTATCAGGACCAGACAGAATAAAGTCAACCACTAGTATTCGTATGTGTCCTTGGCTGATTGTTTTGGGTGGTCGATGCATTAGTGGGCATAGGCTCCAACCTGAACTTGCTGCTAGGAGTTTTCTTTCACAGCCAGAAAATGATCATCTCTTCCTCACTGCTTCCTCAAAGGCTAGGTAAACTTTCTGGTTTGTTGACTAAGTTTCCTGGGCTTGGCGGAGACCCATGTGGTCACCCAAAACTCCTGCAGAAAGCTACAGGAATAGGACTTTTCTGAATGGATCCAAACCAATCTGGTCTGGATATCTCCTAAGGACAGATGTTTTTACTTTTCCACAAAAAATTCCATTTTCTGCCAGGATAGACAATGCTACAGGTACATTATGTTCACTTAGCTGCCATGTCCTTAATCACTTCCCAGGGAGAGAGACATATGCTCGAAGACAGGGGTTCTTAACCTTGTTTTATTTGTCATGGAGCAACCCCTTTCTCAGTCTAGTGAAGTCTCTGGATCCCTTCTCAGAATCAAGTTTTTAAATGCCGTTACATAAATACACAGGATTAAAAAGAAATCTAATTATATGGAAATACATTTATCAAAATATTAAAGAAAATCAGAGATCCCCAAGTTAAGAAACCCTGCTCTATATGGAAAAAAAATACAAAAACAAAACAAAAATATTATAGATCTTGACTTTCGCTTCCATGTAGTAGAAAGAAAGCTTGACCTGGAGTCTAGAAAGACCTGGGCTCAGATTGCACTTCTAAATCTTCCTGGCTATGTGGCCATTATACCCCTCTGATCCTCAGTTTCTTCATTTGTAAAATGAAGATGGAAGTATTTCCAGTGCCTAGATCAAAGGGTTGTTGTAAGGATCAAATGAGCTAATAGTATATGTATGTACATGTGCATTCACACACACACACACTCACACACACATATATGTATAGACCCACAGACAAACTATAACATGTACTGACTTTTGGGACACCTGTTTTTTTATGTATGTATATAGATATGTAGATACAGACATAGACATAGGTATAGACATGGGCATGGGTAGATAGGTATAGATGTATACATGCATACATATATGTAAATGTACACATACTTATATAGTATTTTGCAACTTTGAAGCATTCTATAAATGAAAGCCATCATTATCATCATTTGTGCTATTATTGTTACCTAATTATCATCAAGCTTAATTAATCTTATTAATTAATTAATCTTAATCTTATTCTCATCTTTTTGGAAAAAATTCTAGTAGAGATGGTTCTAGATCAAGATTCTACCCTGATGATTTTCATTTTTTTATACTCTTTGAATGACTGCCCGCATAAACAGAATAATTGCACTTATTTGCAGAAGATGGGAGCTTATCTTGTCTAAGTTCACTGAGCATCCTCTTTACAATTCTAAATAGCAGCCAAGGTGACAGGATGATGTGTTTGTCATCCTGTTCCCACATGACCTTGACCTCCTCTACTGGGTCTCTCTCTATTGGGAAAGCTTTTCATTCTATATAGCTCGGAGATATGAGTATCTGGCATGCCATCATACATTAAAAATATTTTTATTACTGCATATCATTTCAGACTTTTTTTTTTTGATGTGTTGGGCTTTTTGCTGAACTTCTTTCCCCTCTTTTTTATGCTTTATAATAAAGGATGATTCTCTAGGAGAAGTGGGAAGGAGATATATTGGAAGATATAGATGATAGTAAAACAAAATGTATCAACATAATTTTTAAAAATATTGTTCTTAAATTTTTATGGATTAGTGCCCAGATTTTGACAATATTATTGTCAATAATGGCATATTGCTATTACTATTTCATGTGTTAAGGACCATAACTATGTTTTCTTTGGTATAGGGAATGAGGGGGTAAAAAAAAAAAAAACCCTTTACCAATACAGGCTGGTATTTTAGAGCCTTTGAGAGTGACCTAGAAAGTTACCTTAAAAGAATTTTCCTTGGGAGTGGATCAGGTCACATTTGGCCATAATGAAATGAGTGTTATGTAATGAAAAAAAATACTATATGGACGTAATCATAAATGTATGCCTGCATGTAGCAACCCTGAGTTTGTTGACCTTCTGGAAAAAATCCAAACTTTTAGGGTAAAAGTATAAGGCTGTAGTCCTCTGTATAAGTCCCTTGGGTGAAGGTGGGACTCACTGGAAGGCTGGACTTGGGTATTGCCTCTCTGATAGCCCAAAATTTGTTTTCCTTCTGGGGAATTTCCAAACCTATAGAGTAGTCCCATAAGGCTGGAGAGCTACATGGATCACAAGGTTGGAAAGTGAGAGTTGCTAGACTAACTTTTTAACAATCCCCAATTTATTTTCCTTCCTGGGGGAATCCACACCCTTGTTGGTGAGCTAGTACTGTAAAGCTAGAGCTATGTAATGGTACCTGGGTTAAAAGGTGAGACTCTCAGGAAAGGAAAGGAGAATTCTATAAACTGCTTATGGGCTGTTGTGAATCTTTCATTATTATAATATATGGAGAATATGTGTGTATATAGATTACATATATTACTATTACAGCCATCGTCATTAAAATCCAACTAGGAGAACAATACACTAAGCTCTACTTTCCTTCAGTAAAGAAAAACTCATGAAGTTCTTCAGCCAGGGAGTTATGTGAATACTTCCTTTCTCCTTTCCCACCTCTTAGCCATAATATCTCTCCCTGAAGTAACCGAAATCCAAATCCATCATAATAAAACGTGAGGCTAGTGCCTTGCACCTACATTGAAACGCCCTCTTGCTGAGCTCTGCCTGCCACGTTTCCATCTGTTGCTTGGAGGGCAGCTCCAGCTTGTCTTTAGAAAGGAATGACTGAATCCTGGGTCTCATTCTATCACCACTCAAAGTAGGTTCCCGGGAATAAATGGGAGAAGGAAATCAATGAGATATATTAGTGTGGCTGCATATTTTTCATTTCTCTGTCTTTCCTTCCCAAAGAATATTGGTGATGAATTTGCAAATGGTCTGGGATTATGACAGAATTTTCTCACCCCCCTTGATTATTTATCCCTTCTCAGAGCACCTCTATTAGAGACTACAGTGACAAATGCATGAATAAGAGACAGACAATATTTTAGCAAGGCATTGTAAATCTCTTTCTACGCATTATTAATTTAAAGAAATCCATTACCCCATACAGCTCTGAAGAGGAAGACAAGGATATCACAGGCATGCTTATGGGACTTGAGGGTCAGGGAAAGAAAAGAAGAAAAAAAAAACTTGCTTCATCAATTTGGATTGGGAATTGGGCTTTCCACATCCTTTAAGTCTTTCAACTATGGAGATTTTCTTTTAATATACTTAAAAACCAACAAGGACAACCACCACCACAAACAATATATACAAGGCACAATGTTTGCTCCCCAAGCCACACTTTACATTGAGAAAAAAGACACAGTTGCTGAGACCTCATTCTTGCCACTCAGTGACCCAGGCTTTCATCTTAGCCCATGATCTGTGAGGTGGTGGTAGAGAGATGCTTTTTGGGTTTTTGCTCTGTATCTCTCTCCCTCCACTCTCACTCACCCTTCCTTCCCCAATGGAGTAAGCGGCAGAGGAAACACTGCTTGTACTGAGAGGAAGGAAAAAAGGGAAACAGATGGAAAGTGTTTAGAATTGGAACAAGTGCATTTGAAACAATATAGCAGGTCCCTTTTCTTCAAAATAACAGAACACCACCGTGAAAATCCATCGACAACATCGGTACACACAACAAAGATAATGGGGAAAGAATTCTGTGAACCCAGACCAAGAGCCCTCTCCATAATAGATGCTAATCAGTTAGTCACTGGTACAGCCCCAATGGTACAAGTAATTGGCTTTTATTTTATTCACCTTTGTTTTGTTTTGGTTTGTTTTCAAGTCCCCTAATGAGTGACTTGATAGGACCTGAATATCCCACATCCTGCTCTTTTTTTTTCTTCTGACACTAGAGTGTTACAAAAGTCAGAGTCCTTCTAGCTGGATCTACATAGAGGTTCTTACAGTTGATGTTACCCAAGCAATAAGAAACCCCTAAAGTACTGTTGCTTTCCTTCAGAAACTCATGGATAATAGAAATACCTTCTTGAGTATAGCAGACATGTAGATGGTGCAGTGGATAGAGTGCTGGACTGGAGTCAAGAACTTAAAATTCTGCCTCAGATACTTACTAGCTATGTGACCCTGGGCAAGTCACTTTAATGTTGTATGACTCAATTTTCTTATCTTCAAAATGGGAATAATAATAATAACACCTAGTTCTTAGGGTTGTGAGGATAAAAATGAGATAATATCTGTAAAGTACTTTGCAACCCTCAAAGTGCTCTATAGGAATGGCTAAACAAGTTGTGGTATATGAATGTAATGGAATACTATTGTGCTATAAGAAATGAGGAGCAGATGGACTTCATATCTACCTGGAGAGGCTTATATAAACTGATGCTAAGTGAGAAGAGCAGAACCAGGAGAAATTTGTATACAATGACAGACACAATGTATGTGTGATGACCAACTTTGATAGACTGGACTCTTCTCAGCAATGCAGGGTTATAAGACAACTCCAAAAGACTCATGATGGAGAGAGATATCTACATTCAGAGAAAGATCTAGAAAGAACAGAGTTTAAATGCAGACTGAAGCAATCTACATGCTCGCTTTCTTTTTAATGTTTGGTTTTATTTCCTCTTTCCCATTGTTTATTCCATCAGTTACAACCCTTCTTTACAACCAGACTAATGTCTAATGTGAAAGTATCTGCAGATCCTATACTTGATTGTATGCTGCCATGGAGGGTGGGGAAGGGAAGGGAGAAAATGTGAAAATCAAGGGATTGTGGAACCGAATCTTGTAAACTAAAAATAAACAAACAAATCAATTTTAAAAATTAAAAAAAATATTATTCATGCCAACACCATGTTCAATGAATGAATGATTATAAACAAATTTGTATTCTTTTTCTAAGCGTGAGCATGACTTTTCTTGCATTATCAGCATGATGACCTACAGGCCAAAGTGCATCTTGATGATGAAAATACAAAGATTAAAAAATGTCACATTCTGTTATTTTTTTAAAAAGTGCTCTACAAGTGCTAACTGTAATTATAATTCAGATTAGACCAGGGATGCATGAGTCAGCTCAAACAAAATCAAACCTTCCCCTAAAATACAAATTTGATCAATGTTTTAAAATATTTTTTTCCTTAAAATATTGTAATCATTTAAAAATAATTTAGGTCAAAGGATATATTGCAAATTGTTAACTACCACATCAAAGATTACTCCAAATCACTAGTAAGAGAAATACTGATGAAAAAACCAAGCGGTTCTACCTCCCACCCTGTAAATCGGCAAAGAAGAAAAAAATGTAGAAATCATGGACACTGGAGAAGTTGTGGGGAAAGTGACTAGAATATCCTTTTCCCCTTTGACATCGAGATTTCACGGAGAGGCATGTGGTTCAAGAAAGACAAAAAAAGGATCAGTGTAGACCAAAATATGCATCATGGCACTTTTTGGTTGAAGCAAAGAAAGAGGAACTACATGGGTGCCTATTACCTGAGAAATGGCCAGACAAATTGTGGCATACAAATGTAACGAGATGTTACTAAAACAGAAGAAATTAAGAATACAAAGAATTCGGATGATCACAGGAAAACAACAGAATATGAATTGATTCACTGAAGCAAGCAGAACCGGGAAAACCATATCCACCTTTAGTATAATTTTAAAATGAAGGAAAAAAGAACATTAAACTAAGTATTACATAATCACAAAGATTAAGCCTAGCCCTAGAGGAGAGTGAGGAAGACCATCGACCATCTCTCTCCCTTTACTACAGAAGTAAGAATCTATGGGGGTGGAATATTACATATCTGGTTAGATGCAGTAGAATAATTGGTTGGTTTGGTTAACTATTTATTCCCCCCAAACACACACCTTTCTGCTTAAAATCTTTGTCACAAGGAATGACTTCCTTGGAAAGGGAGGGACATACAAAGAAATGAATACAATGCAAAAAAAGGCATTAAGAAGAAGAGTAATCAGAATGCAATATGTTACACTGGAAAGAGTATTGAATTTGAAATCAGAAATTTAAGGACCAGCTCTGCCACTTACTAATTAGCAGCCTTGGGCAAATCACTCCACCTCTCCAGACCTCACTTCATTCACTTCACTGTAAAATGAGGCATTTTGAAATTGATGATGTATACTATATGATACCTTCCAACTCTAAATTGTGATCGCCAAGAGGCTGAGGCCATGTCCACCCCCTTCCATGGAATCTAGGATAGCTTCACACATCCCTTCCAAATTGAAACCTATGACCCTACTATTCTTTTCCTTATGCCATTTAACCTGCATTGAGAAATGCAGAGAAATCCCTGTACTTCCAATATTCCCAGAATGGATCAGCAGCACAATGTATTAGCTCTCTCTTCCTAATTTTTGCCAATCAAAAATATCCCCCCAGAGATCCTGGGGGTCTCTAAAGGGAGAGGGTCACATCTTAACGTCAATTCCCATGACTCAACAGGTTCATTTATCAACCACTCACACCCCAATCCCCTTCCCTCATATAGGTAATGAATGATCTAGTAATTAGTCCAATGGACCCTAATTGATATGCCAATACTTAGGGATTCAGCATCATAGTTGGAGCTATAGGGGAAGGGGGCAGTAGAGGAATGGGAAAGAAAAAAGAAGGGATCCCAAATTGGGAAACAGTCATTGAGAAAAAGCCTGAAAACTGGGTATGTAAGCTCAATGGGACCATAGGCTCTCAGAGCCATCCAGTTTAATTCCTCAATATACAATTGAGGAAACTTAGGACCAAAGAAGTTAACTAAATTGATAAGCTGCATAATACAGTGAAGAGAACACGAGACTTGGAGTCAGGAAGACCTGTGTTCAAATCTCACATCAGACATTTTTACTAGCTCTATGACCTTGACCAAGACACTATACCTCAGTTTCCTCACCTGTGAAACACAGGAATTGGGCTTAGTGGCCTTCTCAGGTCCCTTCTGATTCTAAATCTCTGATCTTAAGTTATTTACCCAAGGTCATAGTTTTAGTAAGTATCAGAGACTTAGTCTCTCCAATCTCTTTCATCTCTGTCTCTATGACTGCAAAATTTCTCCTGGTTCTCATTTTTAAGAGGTGTTAGATAAAGATCCCCTTCCTTGTTTTTTTAAAGCAAATAGTAACCACCCACCACACCATGATGAGAGCCATCAGGATGTGTCATTCTCCCTCAATGCAAGTAAGGTGACAGATCGAATTGGCACATTTGAGAGAAACAGTGGTGGATCGCAGTGACAGATTATAATGGCCCATCGCTGGGAAGTGGGGGCAGTTCACAGTGACAAGAGTAAGTGGCACATCGTGGGAAACAGTGGCAGATCCCAGCGAGACACGGATGCTATCAAATATATTTTTAAAATTCTTGCAAACAAAAGAGATTTATAAATCAGGAGACTGGATTGTACCTGGGGAAAAAAACATATATGTGTATATGACTGGATTCATTTTATTCTCATTATTTTTTCCCTGTTTACCAGCCTAATTGTTTGCATCAAAGTCAGCCTGGTAAAAGAAAAGTCCCTGCTAACACGCTAAATTAAAAGTCCCCAACTAGGGATCCCAGGGCCCATGGGCACATATTAATTTGAATTCCATAAGACAAGTGCTGCTTGCTATTAATATAATTACCAGTTGTGGCAACATTATATTTATTGAGTTTTCTGTATTACCAGCATTTCATGCTTCTCAATGGCAGGAGTTTAATATTCAGCTGGTGCTGACTTAGCGGATGATTGTTAATCGCTAGAAATTAAATCTGTTCTTGAAACCCTTACTTAAAGCCCTACTCAGGAGGTTGGTTGGTTTTTCTTCTTTTAATCTAAACAGGGCTGCCTTTTCAGAAATGGTGCATCAGGGTTCCTCAAGAAATCAAGTGTGAGACAGAACATGCCTTATTGCTCAGTAATGGAGCTCGGTTAGAGAAGCAGAGTTGCTGAAATGCCAGGGATCTCAGAGTGAAGTGATCATACTCATCAAATAATAATAACAGTAATGAAGAAGTAGGAGGAGAAAACGGGGGAGGAGGAGGAAGATGGAAGAAGAAGAAGATCAGGGGAAGTCAAGGCCATTTGGGAACAAGGTGACATACGTGCCATTTCTGACCACTTCCTGCTGCTAAAATTGCTCTCATGGAGCTTTCAACAATCCTTCAGAGGAAGAGTTCTTGTTCCCGATGGTTATCCAGTTACAAAAAAAGTCATTTTATTCACTTGCCCAATAACCTATAAGAGATTAAATATGGCAATCGGTGGCGCAGTGAACAGAGTGCTCAGTCTAGAGTCAGGAAAACCTGAGTTCAAATCCAGCCTCAGACATTTACTAGCTGTGTGACCCTGGGCAAGTCACTTCACCCTGTTTGCCTCAGTTTCCTCATCTGTAAAATTAACTGGAGAAGGAAAAGGCAAACCCCTCCAGTATATTTGCCAAGAAAACCCCAAATGGGGTCAGGGAGAGACGGACATGACTAAAAACAAGGAAAAATGACTGAACAACAAGATTAAACATGCAATAATAATAGCACGGTAGTAACTTGTCCCTGCACCATTTCTAAATAAACTGAACTACCTGAAGTCCACTTAACAGAATAAGAAAAATGAGATAATAATAATAATAATAATTATTATTATTTTTTCTGCACATTTCCAGGGAGGAAAATCCCCCTGCTAGTGTGGATCAGCACCTGAGGAGCTCAAAAGTGAAGTGATTTGCTCAGGGTCCCTGTCAAAGGAAGAACTCAAAGCCAGACCTTTCTGACTCCAAAGCCAACTCTGCCCTCTTTATGCCATACTATCTTTCACCAACTAAGGGCTGGAATTTATATAGCACAATATAGCTTGCTAAGTGCTTTGGAGACATTTAATGCATTTGACCCTCACCATAAAAGAAACTGAGAAGACTCCTCAGAGGTTACTCAAGTCAACCCCCATTTTACAGATACAGAAACTGGGAGCCAGACAGTTTAAGTAGCTTGCCCAAGGTTCAGAAGGTGAAGCTAAGATTTGGACCCTAGTCCTCTGGCGTCAAATACGGTTTCTTTTTACTTGCACCATAGAATCTCTTTAGTCCAATTCTCTTTTTTGTTGTTATTCAATCATTACAGTTTTGTTGGACTCTTTTTGACCCCATTTGGAGTTTTCTTGGCAAAGGTAATGAGTGATTTGCCATTTCCTTCTCCAGCCCATTTCACAGATGAGGAACTGAGGCAAACAGGGTGAAGTGACTTGCCCAGGGTCACACAGCTAGTAAGTGTCTGAAGGCAGATTTGAACCCTGGAAGATGAGTCTTCCCAACTCCAGGCCAAATGCTCCATCCACTTTACCACAAAGCTGCCCTAATTCCCTTATTTACAGACAAGGAAACAGACCTAGAAAAGGGAAGCGACTTGCCAAGGCCACACAAGCAGTTTACTAGCAGAGCCGGGATTCAAACCATGGTCCTCTTTCCACTAACCACTTAATTATTAGCTGCCCTCTGTCTCCTGATGATTCTCCTCCCACTTTCCTCACTTCAATGGTGGGTATATTTCCACACCAGCCCTCACTGGCTTTAGGGATTCGCTGGGAGAGCCTGAGATACTCAGCCAGATTCATATACATTGCATGCTGTCATCTGCAGCCTTGGCTAAGCGTGAGTGGAAGTTCTGTATCTGACTCCAACAAGGCTGTCCTTCCTCTGTCCCTGCTGTAACATTCCATTCATCTGAATGTATGTTGACCAACCTTGAAAGGCAATGGAATGGAACATAGAACAGGCAGCCCAGCAGTTTAGAGGGAGCAGAAAAATCCTAACAAAACACACTGCCTGGGCTCTGGTGACCTCTTGTCAGCCCTACCCTGACTTCTGGCCCCTTTCCCAGCTCCAGTGCTGTATTCCCTTCCAGACTCATTTGTGGTCTCCACACCGACACTGGATTCAACCCCACCCTGGTAAGGACTGTCCTGTGCAGTATGAAAACTAGAAGGCAAAGGTCCTAGGCTGAAGTCCCATTTCTGATACATATTGCTTGAAGGATTCTGGGCAAGTTGGAGCCCTGGGCAATCTCTAAGAGTCCATTATAGAAAAGGTGCCAACCTGAATTGGACCTCAGAGGCCATCTAGTTCAATCCCCTTAATTTACAAATGAGGAAATTGGGGCGCAGAGTTGAGTGGTCTTAATTTGCTTAATTTAACAAATAGCGAGTGACAGATGTAAATCCCGATTCTCTGACTCCAAGTCCAACCATCAGAAATCTGGCTGTGAAAAAGTCCTTTCTTTACTGAGCCTCACAACAACTCTACGAGGTAGGTGGTGAAGCTGTCGCTACTATTCCCATCTTAGTGAGAAGAAACTCAGGCTTATAGAGGTAAGTGACTGGGCCAAGGGCATACAGTTTGTACGTGATGGTGTAGGAACATGATCTTCCCCCCAATATTCTGACTCCGAGGTTAGTCGAGACCTCTTTCAGCTCTAGATCAATAACTAATCCAACCACTTCACTTGACACATGAGAAAATACTGCCTCATCCTGAGACAGATGAGGAGGAGAGGAAGTGTGGCATAATGAATAGAGCTGCCCTCTGAGTCTGGAAGACCTGGGGGACTCCAGAAAAGTTGTTTAAGTTCTCAGCCCCCACAAACAGAGTTTAATTCCTAAAGTTTAATTCCTAAAATTCCTGAACCAGCTGAACAAATCTTGGGACTCTTTTCTTCCCAGTTATACTAATCTGTATTTATAGAAGTCTCCTTATTGAAATTTTCCTCACTTTATTCCAGTGGAATTGTAGGTCTAAACAAAAGAAAAAAAGAAAGGAAAAAAAAACCAGGAACAGAGAATCATTCTGTTGTGTGTGACTTTTACAATGCTCTATAAACATTAGTTATGATCCGACCTTCCTATGTTACAGGAGAGAAAAGTGATGCCCAGAAAGTGGAAGCAACCTGCCTGACATCACACAGCAAGTTTATGGCCAAGCAGGGCCTGTTCCAACATGACAACAAGAAAAACCCAAATAAAACTGAGTGCTAGACTGAGGTGTCCCCTCAGTCTTAATATATTTTTAAAGTTCTACGGCTCTTTAGAAAGGACAAACCCAACCCCTCACCAGAGGTTCCTCTAGCTCGGAGGTTCAACCATATGGACAGATGACACACTTCCATGGCCCTCAACAAGGCTGATGAAAGGGGACGATTTGACCATTTCCATGGGCCACCATCCCAGCAAAGAGGAAATTAGGCTGTTTAGTAACAGTGCATAATGAAAACGATAGAATAAAAGCCCAGTGATTAGTGGGTCAGGGGGTCAACTTCTGAACAACTGAATCACTTTACCTGGGGGTAGCTTCTCATGTAACATGAGAGAGGGACCTCTTTTGTGTCTGTTACCTCCCCATTTATGCTGACATCTAAATAAGCTCCATAATTTATCAGTTGAGAGAAAAAAAAGTAGCCAAGTTGAAACTAAAATTTTCCTAGGATTTTTCCCTCTCCAAATCTCTCCTAAACCTTCTCTCTTAATTTTTCTCAGTCTCTCTAAAGTCAGACTAAAATATTTCTAGTTCAAAGGGTTTTCTTGCCACCTTGACACTTGGGTAAAGACAGAAGGTCACATTTTTCTCATTTGCTTATAATTCTCCAGATTCTTTTTCTTGAAGATGGGCATGTGTAAGTTACCAAAAATTGTTATAGTTAGATTCTTTCAGCATCTTCTACAATGATACCCCTGCCCCTGCTCTTCTGTCTACTCCCTTGGAATTATAAGCTTCAATCTGGAAGGAACCAGAGGCTCATCGATCTTAGACCAAGAGATCATCTAATCCAGCTCTGTCATTTTACAAGAAAGGAAACTGAGGCCTCGAGCAGTCATGTGACAGCGGGCCAATCTGGGATTTGAACTGTAATCTGTAGGAAAAGCATTTTCTTTTTTAAAAACCATTCCAACATGATATTGTATGTCCACTTGAAACTTCTGGTTCTACACTCTGAGGACCAGCTGAACAAATCTTGGGACTCTTTTCTTCCCAGTTAAAGGTGGTGAGCACCATCCTACATCAATGTTTAACAAAAGCCCATACACTGTTTAGGAGAGCCGAACTTCTGACTCCGGAGAATGTGGGAGTCTGTACCCAAAGGCACTGAAGGCTTTTTGGGAAAGCCTGGAAGTTAAGCGACAAAGCTTAGACACCCCAGAGAGGTGACAGAGGGGGTCCAGGACAGGGGGAATCTGGCTGCAGTTAGCCAGATGACAATGTTGTGGTTTGAACCCTAATGAGCCCCTCCCCAACCACCACCCGATCTCCCCAGGAATGACTTAATTGGATGAGGCAAGATAACCGATAAGGCAACGTCTCCATTTCTCCATTTCCAGGGAAATAGAATCCAGCAATAAACTTTGTGGGAGATGATGTGCACCAATGGGTGAGTGGTCGATTTAACCATAACAAATAATGATCTCGCCTTTCAAAGATGTTAAAGAGAAAACTCTCTTTCAATTCGGAGAGACAGTTTCGATTTCCTCTGTGTTTTCAGCCTGCCAAAGCTCTAACTCGTTTTCCCTGAGATCTCACCGATAAGTCTCCAGCATGTTTTTTTTTCTGAGTATGACTTTCTGACAGTCACATGTAACCAAGTCACTGACATTAACTGCAAACATACTTGCCATAAAATTATGTAATTTCCCAAGTACAGGCGGCTCAGGTGACATGCGGTCCAGGGCAGCATTCTTGGATTTAAAGCCGTTTAAACTCTTGAATTCCCTGTTTGGGGGTGGGGAGGAGAGGGGGAAAATGGAAGGGAAAGGGAATATGTGTGTATATAGACCTGCTGTGGGCTAAGCTCTTTGCAAATATTATCTCACTTGATTTTCACTACAACCCTTCCAGGTAGGTGCTGGTATCCTATTTTTACACTGAGGAAAGATAGAAGTCAAATGACTTAACCCAGGGTCACACAGCTAATAAGTACCTGAACTGGATTAGAGTTCAGGTCTTCCTGGCTCTAAGCCTGATGCTCTATCCACTGTGCCACCTAAATCTGGCTTGGGGAGAATCCTGCGATTCCTAAATATTGTAACAGTTGTGTTAGAGGACCATCCAGTTTGTTTCAGAGGCAAATCTTGAACCCAGGTTTTCCTAGCTCAGAGACCTCTGTGATTCTTTGACTCCAGATGAAACACTCTCTCCACTGTCTCCTTTTCTTGCCTTGTTTTGAGGAGCATTGCTGTAATACAGAGATGGCTTCCAAGGTATTCCAAATGTTTTGTCTTTTGCAACAGTGGAAGCTAGCAGAGAGTATCTAGAGGGCATTCTTCCAAAGAAAGACTCTTTATCCTCCTGGTCCCTATCAGGATGGGTGTGTAGAGAGACCACAATTTCCATGTCTGGACTGAGAAGGAACTGTAATAACTCAGAGTTCTCAGAGCTCTGGCTTAGTTTGATGTCACAGTGGGCTGTGAAAAGAGACGAATTCGAAGTCTGTCTCTTAATAGTTGTGTGATTTGGGCAAGTCACTTAACTTGCTTGTATCTTAGTTCCTAATCTGTCAAATGAGTGTGTCGGACTTCTGAGGTCCTTTCCCACTGTAATAATAATAATAGAAATTAATAATAATAATAAGATTTATATAGCATTGTAAGCTTGTTTTTTTAAAAAATTCTCTCAAGATCATTGGAAGAAAAATTTTAGAAAGAAAAGACTTTATATCCTCTCTTGTGCCTGCAAATCCTGGCTAGCTCCTCTCCTCTTAAAATTCTTTTAAAAGGCATCACAGACTTGTGACATCCAAATTATTTGGTGGGCATTGATCCAAGGCGCCCTAACCCTATCTCCTCCACCTTCTCACACAACCAGAAGTGAGAAAGAATAGCAGGACGTGTGGAAATAATTACTGTTACAGAAAAGGGCTTTTTTTCCCCTTGTTGTTTCAAGACCAGGTTTCTTGGCCTAAGAGATGGTGAGATGTGGGGTCCAGATATCTTTGTAGACAGTTTTGGCTTAAGAAGTAAAACAAACAGTTCTTGTTCCTTGGACTAGTAGGTTTCTGGAAGGTGGGTGGACCGCCAAACTCATCTTGCCGCAGGAGCTGGACAGGGCAGACCCTACCAGATACCAGAGAATGGCCCATCTCTCTCTCCTCTGGGAGGAGGGAGAGGAGAACTGAGGGACAAAATCAAGTCCTTCTTTGGTATTCTTCCACCTGCTCCATACTCCAAGAGAGCAGTAACAAAGAAAATAACCCCAGGGTAGGGTCATGGTTAAGCGAAGCTGCTCTGATCTTTCCCTGCCAAAGATGCAAAAAACACATGCCTTACTTAGTAAAGGGCTGGCACAGGCATCCATAGAGGACAAGTTGGGTAAGATGATCGGAGAAGGAGAGAGAGTGAATTTGACCCTAGGGACATGGAAGACTGCACTGAAGATGGTTTTTTTTCCCCTTCCCTTAAAGGCTCACTGGTCCAACAGTCGGCTTGATCTCTAAGTTTCCCCCTGCCTCTCCACCATTCATCGGGTTTTATTCCAAACACAGATCACTGAAGTGAAAGGAGAGAAGGATGTTCCAGCCAGTTATGGGCTTGGAATAGCTTATCCTCAGACTGTTTTTCTTTCTGGTGTCTTTGATGGAAATTCTAAGTCCTATCATTGACTTTTAACTCATCAGTTGCCATAAAGTTTAGTTTTAATTTTGCAAGTAAAACTGCCTTCAAAAGAAAAATTTATAAAATTGATAGAAAAGATAATAACATGGATGTAGGTGATACACTCAGGGAAGCAGGACTCAAATCTCTTCTGATATTTACTACATAGGCAAGTCACCCTGGTCCTCACTGCTCTGTAAAATAAGAATGTTGAACTAGATGGTCCCTTAGGTCCCTTTCGGCTCTCAATTAATCATCCAAAGTCAGCTAAACCTCCCTGGGTCTCAGTTTCCTCCTTTGTACAGACTAGATGACCTCTGAGGTCCCTTCCAGGTCTGTTATCCCTTGTTACTATGAAGTCATGCTTTATAACTGATGCTCACAGAATGAGGTGAGAGAAGGAGTTTGAGTTGCTCATATCCTGAATAACTTTGCTTTCTCTTTCTCTCAAGGCCTTCATAAGGGAAAAAGAAAGAGGAAGGAGAACCATTAGGAAGAAACCACTTGCTCAACCAATGCTGCTGCCTGCCTGACTGCTCCAGGATTTTGAGATTGGGCCACTGAAAGGTCTTACATTAGGGCAGAGCCCAGGCATTGGGCATGTCTTGGCAAATATGGTCTAGTGAGATTTCAAGAGAGAATGGGAGTGAGGTATGGAATTGTGACAGTCTCTAGACGTTCTAAATCAACAGAGCTGATCCCTTGCACTGAAGTCACACATCTCTAAGCATCCCCTGCCTACCACTTGAAGTTGTGTTTGAGGTCAGCAGGTGTGGACCAGAATTCTACCTTCTGGAAACAGAGAGAGAGATAACCTCTGATAAACCATGCTTCTAGCTTCTCTTACATATGTGCTCCATTCTTTGGCCATAATCTCTCAAATGATGTTATTTTATTCAAATGACTGGCAGGGAAGCCCAGAAAACAGTTGATGAGACACAACCTTCCCCACCTCAACCTTTCAATAAGGAGGTGTGCGGCTGCACCGTTGAATTATGTGTGCTCAGTTAGATATAATCATGATGGCATTCTGTTTTGTAAAGTACATTATAGAAATCTTCTCTTTTTGGGCCACACAAGAACCCTGGGAGAGGAGAGGCTACGGATCTTCTTTTTCTCATCTTACAGATGAGAAAACTGAGCCTTGGTGGCATGCCTAGGGTCACAATCTTATGTTGCAGGTAGGATTTTATATCGATCATTCCCTTCAATGGGCTGCACTTCTTCTTATGGGACAGCACCCATTTGACTCTAAGCTCTTTGAAGGCAGAAACTGGGTCATTGTTCTTTCTTCCTCTCCAAGCTCAGGGCCTTACTAGCAATAGACACCCAATAAAATATTTGTGGAACTCGTTTGCATTGAATTCCACTGTCCAGCATGATGAGGGCAGGGCACATGGACCAGAGAAGATGTGGTCTGTTCCTTGCAGGGTGTCTCTCTAAAACAAATGGGTTAGGCCTAATCTTTCGTGAAAAACAATGCATTATTGTTACTTCCTTCCTATTTATGAATGTTCAGACCCTCATGATTCAAAGTGGAGGTGAAAAAAATAGCAACCACAACAAAGCCCCTATATATTATATAAGAAAACGGTGCAGCATAACAAGAAACTGACCCCAAAGCCAATTAATAATAGTGATGATAAACAATGATAATTAGCACTTATGTAGAAGGGCAGCTAGGTGGCACAGTGGATAGAGCTCCAGTCTTGAATTGTGAAGACCTGAGTTCAAAGTAGATACTTACTAGCTGTGTGACCCTGGGCAAGTCATTTCTTCCTGTTTGCCTCAGTTTCCTCATCTGTAAAATGAGCTGGAGAAGGAAATGGCAAACCCCTTCAGTATCTCTACCAAGAAAACTCCAAATGGGGTCATGAAGAGTCATGAACAACAACAATATAGTCATTTAAGGTTTGCAAAGCACTTTACAAATTACTTCATGTCATCCTCACCATAACCCCTAGGAGATAAATGCTCTCACTACCCCATTTTATAGTTAACCAACTGAGTCAGGCAGAGTTGAAATGACTTGACTGGGGTCACATAATTAATGAAGTGTCTGAGGCTGGATTGGAACTCAGATCTTCCTTACTCTACATCCAGCATGAACGTCTTGCTTCAGACACACTAATGGTGGCACCCAAAGCAAATCACTTAACCTCCTCATGGGTGCTCTAGGCAACTCTCTGAGATTATGTGTTGCAAAGACTGGACCAGGCTTCGTTGGGAGAGGGAGTTGCCTGGCCCCAGGAAGGAGTCCCTTGAGTACTAATGAGATTGGTTAGTGTCTATCCCTATGATCTGAATTTGAATTCTTGGTATCTGACTTATTATCTTTGCAACCTCAAGTGTGTCATTGACTTTCTCTGGGTCTGAGTTTCCTCATCTGTCAATGGTATATGTTGGGGAGTAAGGTGGAGGTCAATGACTTCTAATGCCCCTTCCACCTCTAAACCTTTGTCCTGTGTACACTATGCATGCTATAATGATGGGCAGTAGTGATCAGAATCATACCCAGGAACAAAACGCCTTAAAATCACTTATATCTTGCTTTCCAATGCTTTCAGTGACGTATTTGCTCGATCTTTCTGTTTATATTGATTTTCCCCCCAGACAGACCTGTAATTTCATTGTTGCAGGACCAAGTCAGGAAACCCTGATTGATGAAAGAAAACCAGAAACTGCTCTTGCTAAAATTCATAGTCGTAGAGAACGGAGATGTTATGTGACTTGTCCAGAGCCACACAGTCTTATATATTGGAAGTGAAACTTGGACTCAGGTCTTCATGACTATGGATGAGTCTACCAAACTATGTATCTAGCACTCATAGGATTTTAAAGTTGGAAGGGACCCCACAAGCCATCTAGTCCAGCAAAACTCAGAAGGGATTCCCACTAAAATACACCTATTGTGTGTTCCATCTGGGTATAGGTTTGAAAGAGGATTCTCATTTTGCACACAGTAGGTCCAAATTGTTTTTTTTTTTAAATCTTTATCTTTTGGCATTCCCCACAGAAGGTAGAGGAAATGATCTTGGCAGACAAACCAGAACTGTGAATGTGCCATTATCTGCAAAATGGATAATGTGGGTGAAAGTGGGGAGAGAAGAGCTGAATAGAAGGTGGAAATCATGCTAAGTAACACCCTAAACTTCATTATTATTAATAAAATTTGGTCTCTGATTACTCAAAGGGCACTCCAGCTCTGACTCTAAATCCTGGAGATGATGAAATATGGGAATTCAATAAGGTGACTCCCTCACCGTCTAGATTGATCTATCTCTGTGACTATAGGTCAAAAGAATGAATCGCACCTAGAGGGTGTGTGTGCAGGAAATGGTCCTGAGGGGGAGAGATCTCCCAGGTATCAGGAGGACACAGTGAGTCCCCACTCAAGTCAGACAAATTAGATAATTAAATGGAACCAGGCTAGATAAATTGCACTTTCTTAATTAGGTTATCAGGAAACCAGAGTGGATAAAAATGACCTCACTGTCTGTGTAGTCCTACCTCTCCTTTCTATAAGAGCGAGGAGGGAGTAACTTGTCTAGGACTGGGTTATTGTTGGTCCAGACACTCAACACTTCCTAACAACACTGTGTGTGAGGGGGGTTTAAGACCAAGTGTTGCTAATAGATAAAAATCTTGTGGGGAAGGAGAGGGAGGGAGCCTCGGGAGGAGGGAGGGAGGCGAGGCTTGGGGGGAGTGGGAAAGAAAAGACCTAACTTGGTATAAATGCCTTTCTTCCTCACAACAAACTGACGTCCAGCCGACTACCAACTGCAAATCTACAGCATGAAACTAATAAGTCACTCCTGTCATTTGTTTCTAACAAGCTGAGAGGAATAACAGAAACAAACTTTTCTAGATTACAAGGGATTTCACGACAGTCCTTTAGGCCTGTGCTCACCCCTCAAACCCTCACCCCTTTTCCCCCCATCACTATTCCCAGTCACCCTGCTATAGGAGAAAGCACAATGGCTCTGAAGTCAGAGGACATGAGTTCAAATCTTGCCCTTGATACCAATTCCCAAAGTGACCTTGGGAAGTCACTTCAACTTAATTTTTTTCATCTGTAAAATGGGGGAGGGGTGTTGGGTCAAATGACCTTCCATCTGAAGGTCTATGATCTTTTTGTTTTGTTTTGTTTTTGTTTTTTGCTTTTTTTTTTGGAAGGGCAATTGGAGTTAAGTGACTTGCCCAAGGTCACATGACTAGTAAGTGTTAGGTGTCTGAGGCCAGATTTGAACTCAGGTCCTCCTGACTCCAGGGCTAGTGCTCTATTCACTGTGCCACCTAGCCACCCCAATACTTTTTTTTGGAGGGGGAGGACAGGGCAATTGGGGTTAAGTGACCTGCCTAAGGTCACATGGTTAGTAAGTATTAAGTGTCTGAGGCCAGATTTGAACTCAGGTCCTCCTGACTCTGCTGCCAGTGCTCCCTCCATTCACTATGCCATCTAGCCACCCCCGGGTCTATGCTCTTTTAACCCTCTTGTGTGTATATAATCTTGTATGTCTACATGCATTTAAAATCTTGTATTGTATAATTCTTGTTTCTATGTGTGTGTGTGTGTGTGTGTGTGTGTGTGTGTGTGTGTATGTAGATAGACAGACAGACAGATAGGTAAATAGATGTATAGTTTTTGTTGCTTAGTCATTTTCAGTCATGTCCAACCCTTCATGACCCCATTTGGGGTTTTCTTAGTAAAAATATTGGAATGGTTTGCTATTTTTTTCTCCAATTAATTTTGCAGCTGAGGAAACTGAGGCAAACAGGGTTAAGTGACTTGCCCAGGGTAACCTAGCTAGTGTCTGAAGCCAGATTTGATTTCAACTCTTCTCGACTCCAGGCCCTGCACTCTATCCACTGTGCCACCTAGACATGTATGTATGTATGTATGTGTGTATGTGTGTATATATATATATACATATCTATCTTGTTTGGACACAGGTGTTTGCGTGTTATCTTCCTCCTTAGACCTCAACAGCAGGGATTTTTTTGCCTTTCTTTGTATCTTCACAATTTATCACAGTGCCTGGCCCATAGTAGGTGTTTAATAAATGCTTATTGCTTTGCATGCCAAGAGCCTGGCACATAGTAGGTGCTTAATAAAAAACTCATTGCCTGATGGTCCTTTGACTATAGGCAAATCATTGAACCTCTCTGAGTCTTGGTTTCTGTATTTGGAAAACAGGAATAATAATGGATGCCAGGGCCATGGCAAAATCAAGTTGTCTGCCAGCTTTGAAGGGGCTATATAAATGCCAGGTGCTATTATTAGGCTGGAACAGGGTTCCATCTAAGGATCTATGCCTAGCCCCCTGTTTAAACCATCCAGAGATCCACCCCCAAAAAAGGATTGTTAAGATCAATTTCCAAATTTTTTTCACTTGAAATTTCTAGTGTTTCAGAGCCAGTGAAATCACAGACATCAGTGATTACTGCAAACACGAGCCTCTTAGCTAACCACCTGAAACTCTCAGGATCCAGGGGGCCGGGCTTTCCTGAGCCCAGGATTTCAGCTTTCGGAAGACAGTCCATTCAGATACAATAAACTGAAAAGCCTCTCCACCATCCCATGTCGAGGAAGCCTAGAATTTTGAGAACTGTGGTTTTGAGGGCCATTGTCCGATTTGTAATTTATACTTTTATTTCAAATCCCCTAAGTCTGTGCATGAAAATTTCAACACTACACCTAGTAGTGCCTATGTGGTAAGCAGGAAAACCAAGCCAAAGGAAGGGATGTTTAATTTATCCGGGGTGCTTCCTGCCAAATGCCTGTGAATGTACAAGAGACTCGGTTCTAGAGGATCTGGATCAACCCTCCTGAAAATAAGCAACTGCAAATCATGAGATATCTATCCTTTTCATTGTTGAATATATAAATATTTTAAAATATAATTATTTTAAATATAAACATAAGTATGTATACCCAGAGTAGGAAGCCATATTTTCTAACCTGTTAGAAACAGACACTTCCTATATTCTATATAGAGGTAGAGATATGTGGGTCTGGGGAGGGAGTCCAATTTTCTCTCTTTAGAAAATAGTGCTCTTTGGAGAAAAAAAAAAAAAGCAATAAAACAAAAACCTGGTTCAAATTTGGAAACTCAGACTTAGTACTTAGACAAATCATTAAAATGGACCTTTGTAGGGGCTGACCTAGATCTAATGTGTCAAACATACAACTCCTGAGTTAAGCTGGAACCCCAGATTAAAATGTAATTGGGAAATGTTTAACAAAATACATAAAAATACAATAAAAGGTTTTTTTTAAAGAAAGAAAATGGAACTTCACGGCCTCTATACCTCATCATTAGTACTCAAAGGTCACAGAATCGAAGAAAGTCAGAACTGGACAAGACCCCAGAACAGAGAATGGCAGAGCTGGGAAGGAATGCATTATTTATAGTTATTATTATTATGTTATTATAATGAAGAAATTGCATTATGGGAGACAAGACTGATTCACGTTTGTACTAAACATGTCCTCCAGCAGGACACTAACTAACATAGGGCTTCTTCTTTCCACGCCCCCATTGAGACCCTGCATCTTCCATCCTCATGTTTCCTTTCAAATGACAGAAAACCATAAATATCTCACTTGGGCTTTCTAGGGGGTGTGTCTATATGTGTTTTCAGGATCATGTGATCTAATGAGATCAGTGTGGAGTTGACAACAACCACAACAAAATGTGATTTCCCTAACAGGAAAATGATGCCGACAGACTCGGAGCCTCCTTTAGGAGGAGGGAAGAGAAGCAGAGTGCATTGGGGGAGGGGTTCCTCCATGTCGGAGGATCTTATGGCTTATGGACCCTAGTAGAACTTTGATCAAGTGCTTTCCTCTGAGGCACCATCCAACCGGACCCTGTCTAGTCTTGTGACTCTAAATTCAGCATAGTTTCATGGCCCATCGATTGTCTTATAGCAGATTTACAAGGTCATTAGGACCTTTGCATGCTTTACATGTGTTGTCTCATACATTAGAATAGAAGCTCCTTGAGGGCAAGAGCTGGCTATGCTTTCTTGTTGTATTCTCAGGGCTTGGCACATAGTAAGTGTGGAATAAAAATTTTTTCATTCATATTTCATTCACTTATCTCTTTATTTACTCATTCATTCAACCTCTCTCCTTTCTGTCTACAAAATGGGGATGAAAGTGAGTCAGACATCTAGGAGGCCTTCTCATCCAACTCCCTCACACAATGAAGTGGTGAACTCCAGATTGGCTAAGGGTCTTGCCCAAACTCAGACCTCTGACTCAATTTTAGTGATCTTTTCTTTACATCACAATGACTTTGATGGTCTCTAAAGGACCTTCTATCTCCAATCTGCTCTAATACATGGATCTAAAGGCACCAAGATTTATGCTTCCCATCTGAGTTTCTAGCATATAACATACCCAGTGAAGGATCTCAGACAAAGCTCATGGGCAGTTAAGTGGAGCAGTAAATCAGAAAGACCTGATCCAACTACAGACTGTCACTATCTGTGTGACCCCGGGCAAGTCGCTTAACCCTGTTTGCCTCAGTTTCCTCATCTGTAAAATGAACTGGAGAAGGAAATGGCAAACCTCTCTGGTATCTTTGTCAAGAAAACCCCAAATGGGGTCATAGAAAGTCAGACATGGCTGAAACAACTCAACAACAATCTGAGTGAGAGACGTAGATGTTAGGAGCTGGAGGAAGGAAAAGTGGGGAGAGGAGGGAACCAAAAAAATCCTTCAGAAAGTGGGATTTGAGCCAAAGGTCGAAGGAAGCCAGGGGAAGTAGGAGGCAGAGGTAAGGAAAGAGTATTCCAGGCATGGGGGACCCCCATGCAAAGGCCCACAGGTGGGAGATGGAGAGTCATGTTAGGGAAATGACAAATAGGTTAATGTTGCTGGATTGTAGGGAACTGGAAGAGAAAGTCACTGTGGTCAGAGAGGAAAGATACTCTTGGGTCATTCTGGAGTTAGAAACTTAGAACTGGAAAGGACTTTAGGGGACTGGTCCAACTCCCATTTCACAGATGAAGAAATGGAGGTTCAGGGAGGATGTAACTTGCCTAAAGCACTTCTTTTTAAGGATAGGAGATCTTTGGTTTCATATTTATTCTTCTACATATTTGAGTCTTCCTTGAATTCTGTGAGTTCATCAAGTCCATTTGATTTACCCAGTGATAAATCAAATCCTGTCTCCTACAGAAGAGAACAGTTACAGAATTACTGTACAAAGGGTAAAATGTACCCTGAAGAAGGAACTGAACTTGAGGGCCCATGCTCCTCACACTGTACAATCCTACTTCAAGTTAAGGGAACACAGTTTGAAGCCTGGCTTGACTGCTTACTATCCATATGACTTTGGGCAAATCACCTCACCCCCTTGTGCCTCAGTTTCCCCATCTGTAAAAAGAAAGGGTGGACTTATGACCTCTGAGGTCCCTTCCATCTCTATGTCTATGATTTTGCGTTTCTGTCTGTGCATTTGGGAAGTTCACATGACCTTTTGGGGTCTCAGTTTCCTCATCTGTAAAATGAAGAGGGTTGGATAAGATGGCCTTGGAAGTCCCAGCTATAAATCGTATGGCGGATATTCTTCAGTATGTCTCAGAGAAATACATGTAGACAAATGACTGAAAAGGTCACACCTATTAGCCACCTGGCCCTCCTCATTTGAAGTGCATTAAGTATGCTCACAGCTGTTCCTACTCCCAGCTAAGCATGAGATTCAAAGCTAATAATATTTATACTAGAAATCAAACGGTCTTCCCTCAGGACATGACCAACCACCATGCTACGCTTCATGGTGGGGAGAGGTCATGATTCTAGTAATCAGAGCCTAAGCATGCTTTTCTCCACTTTTTCTGCCCCAGTGACCTTCTTCCCATCACCTTCCATCCCCCAAAATAGCACTGCCTCCGTGTGGCTCATGGAGACTATATTTCTACATATTTTAAAAATAGGTGACTTGATATGGGAATTATCACTCATCCCGCTCACCCCAGCCCCAGCCTTAGACCTAAGGGACAGCGGGGACTGTCTTTTACATTTTTTTGTACCTGACCCTGCTTAGCACAGTACCTGGCATACAGTGGTCACTTAATAGATGTTTACTGACTCATTGAGTGGCACTAAGAACTGGGAAAAAGTGCCCTCTCCAACTATTGGCATATGTTTCCATGGAAGACCAAAGATTCATCTGGCTTCTGTTTGGAGTCCATATCTTCTGTGAAATCTGCTCAAGGACAGAAACTGACCCTTCAGTGTTGAAATACTAGAAACCAATCCATTCCTGGCAGAGTAGTTCTCCCTTACACACATATGTACTCAAACACACAGGAATGTGTCCCCATACATGTACATACACGTATACACACGAACATGCAAACTATGAATGAACCCTGTGCATGCACACGTGCACAAATAAACACAAAGGCTTAAGAATGCATCTATAAACCAAGAATGGCAAAGCACTCTAGCATCTGGTTATTTATTTCTGCAAAATTCATCATCGTCTGAATGACTATTTTTTGAGGGGATTATTTCCATGATTTTGTCATCAACTCCACACTTTCTGACTTCTTCTCCCATGCACAAAGCCTGCCCCCGACCACCCCGCGACCAGGGCAGAGGCCGCGCAGTCCTGCTTTGATATCTAGCTGATAACGTATTGTACAATTAGACAATTTGACAATTTCCATTATGGCTGATAAAATATTTATTGAGCCTTAGAGATGATGTCGGATCTTGGTGCCATTTGTTTTGCTAATGGGGAGAGACTTACTAAATCAGAAGAAAGCGTTCAAATCTCAGATCCTCATACTCTCCTAGACATTAGGTTTGCAAATTATGGGAGCCAGTCATAAATTACCACCCAGCCCAGCGGAGATTGATGCCAGACTGACAAGGCAGGTAGATGACTGGCAATGACATGGCGTCATAGAAACATTAATCATGGGAGAAAGAGAAAATACTCTCAAATTGGCCCATAAGTCTAAATATTAAGGAATGAGAAGCAGCGGCTAGAAGATGACTTTAGCAAGAACTGGGAATCAGAAAATGGAAAACACTTTCTATTATTTAACAAATCATTGGAATACGTCTTCATGTTTTTACTCAGACGTCCCAGCAAGCGGAGACATTCCAGGACGGATTTCTCCTTTGCGCTCTCACCATCAGTGGTGTTTAATAAAACATGTGAGGGGAACGGGGCCTTTGTCGCAGACTTTCCAGGGGTAGGGAGGGCCAGGGGGAGAGAGAGAGAGAGAGAGAGAGAGAGAGGATAAATATTCAGAGAAAAGGCTTGAGCTTATACTCCCTCATTTGGGCCTTAGCATCTCCTGCTAGCCTGAGTTTTTCTTTTGTTCATGGTCAAGTACATTTTTATGGAGGTGAGGCAGGGCCTACTTGTCCACAGCCCCAAATGTGGGGTGCAGGTCAGCGAACGATCTCTTAGGATGCAGAAAGAGACCTTTCAAGAATCTCCTCCTCCTCTCCCTCCTCAAGGTATAGATTATGGGTAGCAATCACCAATAGATAAATGGATCATTGTCTCTGCAAACCTCTTCTTTCTCCCCATAGCTGAATGCTCTGACTGATTCCCTGTACTAGCTTTTCTACAAATATATTACCCTCATAATGCAAGTGGACCTTAATGAATAGCCCCCTCATATGGGTAGGGAGTGTAGTCTTAATGGCAAATGAAAAATAAACAGATCGATGGGGAAAGCTTAGGCACCCACCCACAGGGGCTACACAGGGAAATGGAGAGCAAATAGAGAGTTTCTTTGACCTTGGCCCAGAGAGAGGGGAAATGGGGACCCTGCTGTGATGCCTCCCATGTCCCTCTTTTCTCCTTGGCCTCACCCCCCTCACCTCCAGCCTGCCCAGGACTTTGGAAGGGACTTTGTGAGGCCTCAAATTTCTGATCCTGTCCACAATGCTTCCCAATTTGAGCCGCGTCTTTGCCTGAGCGAGCCACAGTGGAGCATAATTAAATTAAACTGAGGCTGTCCTTGTTTTGAAGTCAGTCTTGATTTAAGGCTAGATAAGGAAGCAATTGCATTTAATAAAAACCAGGGTCCCTAAACAAAGATATATGGGTCCATGTAACGGCTTTTGAGAGTCACCAGGGCTGTAGGAAAGCCACTTGGAGGGCTGCTGGGGTCCAGTTGAAGAAAAAATAAATAAAAACACAACATGACCCCTTCCAGAGAATATTTTATAATGGTACAACTTAAAAAGAAAAAGAAAAAAAGGTACTGCCCTGGCTAATGACTTTGTCAAAACTCAGTAGCTGCCTGTCCATTCGTCCAGAGAGATTCATAGTGTCTGCTAGCTAAAGTAAGTAGGAGTTGACATATTTGTCTAGCAGACAGAATTAAAGGCACAGAGCAGATGTTAGAGGTCAGAGTTGTGCAATCCTAAGGCAAAAGCAGCAGGAGGAACTTGGCACCAAACGAAAGGAATGAAGAATGAGAAGTGTCAGAAGGCTCTTGTACCTTTTCAGCTGAAAATATGAAGCTTTGTACCCTCTGGGGGCTCAGATGCCCTCACCTGCAACTTCTCTGTCTTTGTCTCTCTCTAATGCTCTCTCCCCCATCTCTTCTTTTTTCTATCTCATCGTTCTCTGTTTCTGTGCCTCTCAATCTCTCTCTTCCCTCTTCCCATCTTTCTCCATCTCCATCTGTCTCTGTGTCTGTCTGTCTGTCTATCATCCATCTATCTATCTCTTCATCTACATCTCTGCATTCTCTTCCCTCTCTCCATCTTTCTCTATTTCTCTCCATCTGTCTCTGTGTCTATCTATCATCCATCCATCTATTTCTCTTTCTAAATCTCTCTGCATTTTGATCATTCTGCCTTTCTCTTGGGATGGAGGCAGAGCCTTTATTGTCCTCAGAAATTATCATGGTATCTCTCACCTAGTAAGTATTTAGGAAATGTTTGTTACTTGACTGCTAAAAGAACCAGATGGACTATGTGCCTGGCAACGTGCGCAGCGCTGATTAATACTCAAACGAAATGCAAGTCCCCGCCCTTGAGTGGCTCACATTCTAATGGGATGGGACTGATGAAAGTTCCTGGCCCCCTCACCCTGGAAGATGTGATTACAGCTGAAAGAGAGCTTAGATATTATCTAGTGGAACACACTGTCAGCGATAACAAAAACCCTTTGAGTACGCCACCTTCACCCCGTAGGGTAGGTGAATATTGATGCTCCTTGGATTGCATTGGTCTAAAACTTTTTTTTTATAATGATAATTTGTGATTTTATTGGTAGGGTGAAAAAGAGGAAGGAGGCTCTGACCCTTCTAAGAAGGATCCTTTTCAATCAGTGGAAAGAATACTGGATTAGGGGGGCAGAGTGTCTGGCTTCAAGCTACACATCCCTATAACACTCACTAAGTCTCTAATACTCTAATACTAGTAACTCTCTAATTCTTTTATAGGCCTCAGATTCCTTCTCTGTAAAATGAGGGAACTGGTCTAGATGGTACCTAAGGTTTCTTCCAGCTCTAAGGTTATGCTCCTAAGTAAAAATATATAAAACCTCCAAAGTGCTTTCCAAAACATACTGTGCCCATAAAGAGAGCAGAGAAAGAGAGACTAACCTCCTGGGTTCTGCTGCATTCTACCTGAGTGACCCTGGGCAGGTCACACCTCTGGATTTCAGTTGCCTCCTCCTTAAAAATGAGAGGGTTGAGGTAGATAATGGCTAAGGTCCATCTCTTCCAACTTAAATCCATTCCTATGTTCCTTTTCCCTTTTCAGATAAAAAAAAAAATACACTTGATAAGCTTCTTACTTTCTTTGGATGAATAGGAAAATGATTATTTGAATAATGGAACAGTGATGAATAAAATACTGGAACTGGAAGCCAAAAACCCGAGTCCAGATCCTAGCTCAGATACCTACTAGCCCAAGAGAGAATCGAGGCCATCTGACTTCATCACAAAGGTCAGAATTGAACATCTCCGTGGGGGAAAGGAAAATCCTATCTAGGAAGGGATAAGATGAGAATAAAAAGAAATAATATTAGAATCCAAGTACAGACTCCCACTGTTGTATAGCCGAGATGAAATCATGTCTGTGAAACACTTTGTAGACCTTAGCATTCAGGTGAGTTGTAGCAAGGGATGGGAAAGTGTTCAGGAGTTGGAGGCAGGAGAGATATGAGTTAGAATTCTGCTCCAAATGCTTTGCTAGCCGTGTGTGTGTGTGTGTGTGTGTGTGTGTGTGTGTGTGTGTGTATGTCTGGGCTAATCATTTAAATTCAAAGCATCAGGTTCCTCATCTGTAAAATGGGGAGAAAATTAGGGTACCTGTTGTTTCTATGTCACAGGGTCATTGTGAGGCTCAAATAAGAGACAATGGACGTCACGTACTTTGTACACCTTAAAGCGCTATGTAAGGTGAAATATATATATGTATATATACACACACATACACACATGTACACATGTACACAATGCATGTACACATATATACATATATGCACGTGTACACACATACATATATACACATGTATACATATATACACATATATATGCAAGTGGCATGCCTTTAAGACTTCTAGTTTCAATACATGCTATAGTATTTCATTAGGAAAATGGCTCCTGGATATAACTAAATTTTAGTTCTCCAGAAGATGGACCAGGGGAAGAGGAAAACCAAAATGTTGACTATTATAATCAATGCTTGCATTGTTCTACAAAATTTCATCTAATCATTTTCATTACATCACTTAGCACAATGCCTGGCACACAGTAGGCATTTACTAAATACTGACCGATTAGGAAGAATATAATTCCATGCTTTCCCCCCAGCCCCTTCAAGTGCCTAGAGAATGAAGGCTTCCTTCACTCAAAGTCAGGGCAGTGACTAGAAGGACTAGAGAGCAGGGAAATACTCTAAAAAATGCAGAATAACGCAGATGGTGGGTTTTTCATTTGTTTACTCTCTTCTTCTCCAGAAGATGACAAACTGGCTACGAATATCACTGAAAATTGGGGGGGGGGGGACGGCTAGGTGGTACAGTGACTCTACCACCAGCTCTGGAGTCAGGAGGACCGGAGTTCAAATCCAGCCTCAGACACTTGACACACTTACTAGCCGTGTGACTTTGGTCAAGTCACTTAACCCCAATTGCCCTCCAAAAAGCAAAAAAAGAAAAAAAAAGAAAATTGAGGGTGGCCCTTGGAAGAAGTTCCAAATAAATGTTTG
>CM053588.1:36125934-36140463 GCA_028646515.1 Pseudochirops corinnae | reverse complement strand
TAGTAGCAGTAGCAGTAGTAGTAGTAATAGTAGTAGCATTAATAGTAGTAGTAGTAGTAGCAATAGTAGCAGCAGCAGCAATAGTAGTAGTAGTAGCAGTAGCAGTAGTAGTAGCAGTAGCAGTAGTAGTAGTAGTTTCTCTACCTAAATAGTAGTATACTTATAGTCCCTCTGACAGAATATAATTTCCTTGTAGTAGTAGTAGTACTAGCAGTAGTAGCAGCAGCAGCAGTAATAGTAGTAGTAGTAGTAGTAGTAGTAGTAGTAGCAGTAGTAGTAGCAGTAGTAGTTTCTCTACTAAATAGTACACTTATAGTCCCTCTGACAGAATATAATTTCCTTGTAGTAGTAGTAGTACTAGCAGTAGTAGCAACAGCAGTAGTAGTAGTAGTAGTAGCGTAGTAGTTTCTCTACTAAATAGTATACTTATAGTCCCTCTGACAGAATATAGTTTCCTTGACGGCAAGAATCCCATCATATTTTTTGTCTCTGTACACCCACGGAACAAAATTAGTGCCTAAGAAATAATTGTTGATTGATTTTTAAAATTCTTGTATTCAGCTAACAATAATAACAGATAGATAAAATGTATATGGCACTTCGGGGTTTGTACAGTGTTTCACAAACATTATCTCCCTTCTATCTTCACCACAATCCTAGGAGGCAGGTGCTGTTTTATCCCTCTTTAACAGATGTGGAAACTGAGGTGAAGGGAAATCGAGCCCCTTGCCCAGGGTTACACAGCTGGCGTCCTCGGGGGCATTTTGAGCCTCAGCCTTGTTAATTCCAAACGCAGTCTCTCGTCCACTACAGCGACGCCTCCTTGAGATGTTTTCCCTGGGTCTCACTTGGGCTGAACTTAGGGCTAAGTGAGGGCCTGGTTCCTCCCTAAGACTAATCGAAACAGGAAAGCCTGGTCTTTCCAGACAGCCCAATAGCAAAAGAAAACAAAAACAGAAGCTGGAAATTGAACAGACACCCATAGTTTGAGGAATAGTTGAACAAACCGTGGTCCCTAAAGAGACTGGAATATTATTGTCCCAAAAGAAACAGCAAGTAAGCACAATTAAGAGAATCACGGGAAGACTTGCATGAACAGATGCCTCCATTGAGCTCTTCTTACACGGGCATTTCCTCTACATGCCACAAGCCTTTCCTTCTTAGCATTTACTCTATTTAATCTGCACGTGTTTACAAGGTGCTTTGTAAATATTCTCCCGTTTCATGTGTCTGTAAGTCTGCTCGAATCTCTCCGACTACACTGTATGTATTCTTTGGGTCCGTGTTTGTGCCTTTTAATTTTTTTTTAAATGTGCCCAAATGAACTTAGTACAAGGCTTTATAGAGAGCAAACTAATGGGAGACCAGTTAACGATGTAATAAGTAGATTTGTAACCAGGAAGAGCTGGGTTTGAATTCCAGCTCTGATAATGTGTTGTGTGACTATGGGCAAGATATAACCTCTCTGAGCATCACTGTTCTTATCTGTCAAATGAGAGGGTCCAACCAGATGGCCACTGAAATCTTTTCTAGATTTAGATGTCCAATCTGTAAAATGGGTATAACATCAAGAGTGCTTGTCTCTCAGGCTAGAAAGAGAGAAGTATAGAAAGTGCTTTGTGAACTTGAAAATGACTTAGGGGCATTAGCATTAGCTAATGCTACAGCTTTCCCCCCTCTCCCCGCAAAAAGCATCCTCTGTTATTACTCCAAAAAAAAATTCTGGGACCCAGTGACTGGTGCCATTGTGACTGAGCTCCCAAGGCTGGCCCGAGGCACATGGTGGCAGTGCTGAGAGGTGGCAGATCCCCATTCAGGGGCTCTATGGTTGGAGATAGCGAGTGTGTTGTCCCTCCCAACCTGTCTGGCTGCCCCCTCGCTGTCCCCAGCGTTTATCTCACACACATGATGCGGCTTTGTGGGAGGAATGAGGGGGACTTTGCATTCCTCTCGCAGGATGATAGGGGCTTCTATCTAAATCTGTTCCATATGACCCATCTCACATGCTTGCTGGTTGTCTGGCCCAGGCCGTTGGGAAGGTCAGAGAGGGTATAAGTGGGAAAGTAACAGAGCAGGGCTAATGCAGCCCCTGCCTGGGCAGGCTACAAACCCCCTCTGTTTGTCCTTTTGCTTTGTTTGTCGACCTGACTAGGTAAAGAAGAGTGAGTGTGTCTCAAGTTTGGAGAGAAAGAGAGCCTTCATTCCTTGGAAATGGGAAGAACCCTGCAGGGCTATGGAAAGTGTGGCATAGGGGCTAAGGCTTGGAGTCAGGAAGGCTGGGGTTTGAATCCCACCATCGGTAGGCTCTGGATGAGTCACCTCATTGACTTCCCTGAAGCTCAGTGTCCTTATCTATAAAATGGGGCTAATGCCTATTGTACCTCCCTCCAAAGGTTATGAAGTTTAGACAACAGTGTCTGTTTTGTACCTTACAAATTTTAAAGCACTATAGAGTAATTGATTCCATAAGTACCTACTATGGGCTGGACTGTGTGGGGCAGACACAAAACCAAATGGGCTTTATTAATATTATTAATTGACTTAGCAGTTCAAATATTGTCTAAAAGTACCACTTTCCTGCACTGAATGACCAGTCATCAACACCACTGGCCAGAGACACCTCAAGGTACAATGCCCAGAATTTGGGCCTTGGGGCCAGAAAGACCTTATTCAGACACATACTAGCTGTGTGACCCTGAATAAGTCCCCTCACTGACCTGAGCCTTAGTCTTTGTCTGAAAAAACGAGGGGAGTGTCCTTGACCACCTCTAAGCTCCCTTTTGGCTCTGATTCTCAGATGCCCAGACTCTGGTTTTGTTGGCTTCCAAAGTGAAAGCCCCAACAACTGCCCCATTTTAGCCTAGGATTCTGGGCTCAAGTTGGGAGACCAATGGAAACAGGTCATGAAAACAGGCTAACTCCCAAATTTGGGGGGGACCAGCTGAGCTGCCGACCAACAAGCACACTTCCCCAGAATGTAGGAGGAATGAAGGAGCAATGCAAAGTTTTCAACAAGAAAAGGGTGTGTTTGGGTGTGTGGGTGTGCCTAAAATCCCACTGGGTCACCTGTAGTACAAGGTGTGTGTTTACCCAGAGCACAGAAATTCAGTAGGAGGGGGCTCCCCAGCTAACCACCAGTCAGTAAACACATTCGCAGACACCCAGCAGCTGGGATGAGCAGCTCCATCTTCCTCTGGGCCCTGGAGCTCTCTATAGGAAAAGGAAACCACCAAACACCTACAGTGACCTGAGCAGAGGAACTCCTTGGCTCTGGATTCGGAAGCCAATTCTCTTCCATCTGAATCCATTGAGTAACATAAGGGCCAACCTCATCAGATGCTGACAAAAAAAAAGAGACAGTTCCTACCCTCAAAGAGGGATGGGGCAGGAGTGAGGGCACACAAATGAGACAGGAAAGATGGAGAAGAGAGAGTGTGTTAATAGTTTACCTTTCTGACCTTCAATTTCCTCATCCGAAGAATGAGTATAATCTTAGCAATTATCTCACAAAATTGTGAGGATCAAACGAGATAATATAACGCAATATGAACTTTAAAGTGCTACATAAATGTCAGCTGCTTATCACTATGATGTATTATTATTAATTTATTTACATAATATTTGTTATAGATAATTCCACATTATTTATTATTAATGATGATGCTGTTGATAAACACTGACATATCTTACTTGCAAATGGAAGGGGGTGGGCAACAATCTTCTTTGGAGAGAGAGAACCTGGTTTCAAGAAATGTCACCTTTCAGGGCGGCTGGGTGGCATAGTGAATAGAGCACCAGCCCTGGAGTCAGGAGAACCTGAGTTCAAATCCAGCCTCAGACACTTAACACTTACTAGCCATGTGACCTTGGGCAAGTCACTTAACCCCAATTGCCCTGCCTTTCCTCCCTCCAAAAAAAGAAAAAAAAAAGAAATGTCACCTTTCTGGGCCTCAGTTTCCTCATCTGTCAAATGAGGGGGATGGGACTGAGGCAACTAGGTGGTACAGGAGATAGAACCTGGAGTTAGGAAGACCTGGGTTCAAATCTTGAGTCATACGCTTACTAGCTGTGTGACCCTCAGCAAGTCACTTACCCCTGTATGCTTCAGTTTCCTCATTTGTAAAATGAGCTGAGAAGGAAGTTTCCTTATCTGTAAGATGGGGATAATAATAGCGCCCACCTCCCAAAATTGTTCTGAGGGTTAAATGAGATAATATTTGTAAAAGCGCTCAGTTCAGTGCCTAATACACGGCAGGTGTAAGGCTGGCTGTTGTGTTTATTATTAGGATTTCTTCCAGCTCTAGGATCAATACTATTTCCTTCTCTCAATGATTGAGAGAACATGGGGACAAGGTTGAAAGAGAGAAATTGAACCATCGATGGCCCTCTTCTTAAAGATTGCCTAATTGCTTACTTGAACTAGATCCATAACTAGGAATGTTTTCATTTGTCCGACATTTTGTCTCACATTTATTGGGGGACAGTGGAGCCCAAGGATGGTTGTTCTACATTGGAGTGAAGACAGGTAGAAGCTTTCTGGTATCAGTAGGAAGGAATGTTACCTGTCCCCACTGGCGCCCTGGGACAAAGTCCAATAGCCCCAACATGAGTTACAGTTCTTAGTTAAAAATCGGTGCCATTGACTGAGGGTCTCCCTTAAATAAACCCTCAGCTCATAATGCAAGCCAAGAATGTTCCCTTCCCAGACCTGTTTCCCTGTTGTTGGCTAAGAAATAACCCACTCCCCCATCTGCCCTCCCCCAGAATCCAGGGATATTATGGCTTCAGGACAATGGAAGCAAAACAATCCTGGCACACCTGGTCTTTGAGTCTCAGATGCTAAAAAAAAAAAAAAAAAAAAAAAAAAAGGGGAAAAGGTTCTGAAATATGGTGCCAGCTGATTGCAAGTATCACTTAAGCTCTCTGGGCCCCAGGTTCCCAGCAAGGGACCAGGGGAGAAGGGACAAGCTCTCTTGGAAAGGTCGGAAGGAAAAATAACGTGAAAGAAACAGTGAGAATGGAAAAGAGAAATTCTACAATGGACTTAGAAGGCCTTGGCTTTTTGGATGGGCGTTTAGTCCAAACAATGAAAATACCTGTTCCTCTTGGGTAATATGACCCTATAATTATGCATAAGCACCCAGGTGGGTGTGCTCCATCCCTACAATGAGAAAACTAGGAAGTGGGGCTAACAAGACCCTTTCATGGCCATTTCTATCCCCCATGGCCCATTGCATCAAATCAGCTCAGGTTACAGGATCTCATAGCTGTCATGTCACCTGTGGGCCACAATGGCTGGTAGAAAGGAGCTGGCTTCATCCTGGAGACCTACTATGGGAAAGGAATCCAAGTTTGGATGAACAAAGACCAATCAAGTTTCCAGGATGAAACCCGGACAGACCGCCAGAAAACCAGCCAGCCCAGTGGGCTACTTCAGGCCTGGTCCTCTAACTGTCCTCAGACACTTAACTACCCAAACACTTTTTGAACATGATAGGGAAATGGCCTACCCAGGATATGTACTAATAACTTTATCATTTTTCTCTAACAGAAGAAAGGAGGGTTTTAGCTTTTGTTTCTTGAGAAAATGGAGAGATACTGGAGGGCCCTCCAACAGGAAGAACTTAGGCAGCTTAGGGAGGGTAAGGCAGCTCTTCTGAGTTCCTAGCATCTTTACTGGCTCCCTCCCAACATTCCCCCTGCTGAGGTTTCCCTCCTCATTTTTACCTCCTCAGATCTCTAGATTCCTCCCAAGTTCCTCCCAACTTCCAGAAACCTTTCCTGACCCCCTCCTCTTCATTTGTTGAGTTTTTCCCATTCTTTAAATTAGTTTAAGTAACTCTTGTATCCGATAGACTATAAACTCCTCATGGGAAGGAACCACCTTGTTCTTGTATCCCCACAACACATTAGGTGTATAATCAGTATTTATTGAATAGCATTGAATTGTGCTTAGAGCTAAAAACCTACCTACATCAAAGCCTCCAGGAGGTCAGAGAATCACTAAGGATTTAGAACTGTTGGACAGTTCAGAGATCCTAGGCTCCTAGATGTAGACCCAGAAAGGACCTTGGAGGTTATTAAGCCCAACTCTCACATTTTACAGATGGAGAAACTGAGGCACGGTAAGGTTAAAATAACTTGCTTAACATCGTATGACTAGTAAGAGGCTATGGAAGCATTTGACTACATCTTCCTATCTCCAATACCAGTACCCTACTCATTAGGCTCTTATTATATAGATGAGGACACTGAGGCTTGAGGAAATTAAATCCACTCCCACCTGCCTCCCATTTGCTGTCTGGAAAACCAGGCAGTGCCCAGGGAAGAAAGGGATGGGAAATTCTAATTCATGGGAATGCCACCCCTCAAAAGAACTAGGCTCTCCCAGAATTTTCTTATCTCTCACCAAGGGCACGGCCAGCTTCTGATTGCAAGACACCTTATGGGTGGCCAGATGTTTTCCTGCTGCCCCAGAAATCTTGACTTATAATCTCCGCCCTTTAATACCTCACTGTGATTTGCTTAGTTGGCATTTGGGGAGTTGGGTTTCTGGGTGCTGAGCAGAGTCTCTGGTGGCCAAGCCCCATTGCCAAACAAAAGACTGTCTGTTTGCTTGCCCTGCCTTCAGAGAGGCTTAAGGACATTTTTGTCATTTTTAAAGGGCTAATATCATGGAGGGGGGGCAGTGGAGAAGAGGGGGGAGGGAAATTTTTTTTTTAAGTTGTCTAATCTCTTAAGTTTAATCTTCGGTTTTTGAAATTCCAGACCCAGATGCAGATTGTTCTATTAGATTAATTAGGTCAAGATTACCTTGAACAGTGAGACTCTGCTCGCGTTTGAAAATTCTTTTTTCTTTTCTCCTCTTGGGTGCAAAGTTAGGTGTCTTGCGGCTGAAGGGTAGGTGACCCTTCACTAAGACCTTGGAGTTGGGTCTTAGCAAACAGCTCATGTTTGTATTGGGAAACATGCGTAGTCTCCCCAGGGTCTCCAGATCACCAATCTCATTGGATCATTCCTTTCAGAGACCAAGGTATTTGTCCAGAGAGACTTCTCTATATAAAGGCAAAAAGGACATCTCCTGAGGCCCTCCCTGGAGAAATGCCTTGGTCTCTGGAGATAATCACAATGTCCACAGTCAACACGACTAGCTCTGTTTTGTGATGGAAAGTTCCTTTGGGACAAGTCTCTCAGATTCCAAAGATTCTTCTTTAGAAAGTAGCACTAATAACATTAATAAGAACAACAATGTCTGACATTCTTAAAGCACTTTAAATTTTATAATGCATTTATATAATTATCTAATTTAAACCTCACTATCCTATCAAGTAGGGAGTATGGGTATTGTTCTCTCATTTTACAGATGAGGACACTGAGATTCAGAGAAGTTAAATAAGCTCCCCATGAACATCCAGATGGTAATAGCTGAACTGGAATTGGAACTGGCCTTCCTCGTTTAAGAAGGCCCTGGAGTATGGAGATTCAGAAGCCCTGAATGCAAATACTGCCTCTGACATTACCTTGAGACCTTGGATCAAGCCCCTTCCCTTTCCTGGGCCTCAGTTTCTTCACCTGTGAAATGGGAGGGGGGGGGTTGAGCTAAATGGTCTCCGAGCTCCTTTCCAGATCTGTGATCTCCATAACTTCAAGTACAGTATGTAACCCACTATAACATGGCCCCTATTCTGATTTAACCACTAAAGAAAACTCTTGGCGAAATAGAAAGAACTTTGAACTTTGGGGCAGAAGACCCAAGTTCAAATCCTGACTCTCCCAGTTACTACCTATGTGATGTTGGCATGCGATTTCACTTCTCTGAGACTGTTTTCTTTACTATAAAATGCGGAGGTTGGATGAGATGGCTCCCAAGGCTCTCTCTAGCTCTAAACCCCATGATTTCCTCTTCCAGCAAAGCTCCTGAAGGCAACAACGGCTTTCTTTGAGTTCCCTATATAGCTCCCACTTAGGAATCAAGGAATTCAGTCCTGAAACAGCTTGATTCCCCCTTAGTAATTTTTCCAATCTGTTAGCAGTTTAGAAAGCAGTCCTTTGGGGCTTTCACCTCTAAATCGAGTTCTCTTGCTCTTTCAAGATTCTTTCTTGCTCCTTGTGCCTATAAACCCTCCACAGAAAAGGAAGAAAAAAAGAAAGTCACTTCTGGATGCCATTTTTAAGGAAGGAAATGAACAAGTTGGAGACTGTTCAGAGAAGGGCAAGTGGGATGGAGAGGGACCATGTTATACAAGGAGAACTGCAAGGAGCTTAGGATGTTTAAACTGGAGAAAAGAAGGTTGGGGGCTGGGGAGGGGGTGAATGTTGAGAGATCGCTGCTTTCCAGTATTTGAAGGGCTGTCATGAAAACAATTACACTTATTCCACTTGGCCCTAGCAAGAGAAACTAGAAACAACAGGTGGAAGAAGGAAAGAGGAAAATTTAGGTTTCATGTTGGGAAATACTTCCTAATAAGTAGAGTTGTCCCAAAGTGGAATGGACTGCCTTGGGAGAAAGGGCATTCCCCATCCCTGGAGATCTTTAAGCAGAGACTGATGGGCCACTTCTTAGGAATGTCAAAGAGTCAGGAACAGTTGGGACTAAATGGTCTTTGGAGTATCCTCCAACTCTGATTCTGTAATTCTACTGAATTCTATAAAATCTCCAGTAGTTTCATAAAGCTATTCCATAATAATTCCAATGAAAACATGTACATAACACTGACCTATGTACCAGACACCTTGCTAAACGCTTAGCAGATATCATCTCACAACAACCATTTAGAGATAGATGCCATTATTACTCCATGTTACAGATGGGGAAACTGAGGTAAAGGTCAAGCGACCTATATTTTCATCAGTGAAGGGAACTCCGCTTTTGGAAACTTCTTCCAATGATACCCAGTAGCACCTCCTCTATTGGCTAGGGATATTGAGAGAATAGGTCACTTGCCTTGTGGTCACATACCTGGTATGTGTCAGAGGTTAAATTTGAACACAAAGCCAGCCCTCCATCTTCCAGTCCATACCATACTGTCTTTCTATTTCTTATATTATCAGGGCAAGGACAGAGACAGGGCCTGGATTTGTGATTCCATTGGTATAGGAAACTCCCAGTAGAGAAACGTCCTCTTCCAAGTGGGGTCTGCACCTTCTCTGAAAAGAATGTCAGAGTTTTGGGGTGGGAAGCTTGGCTGGCCAGTGGCAGGACTGGAATCCAGACCTTTTCAGCTCTGAGCCTGGCCATTCTTATCCACCATGCCTCACTACCTCTTTCATGAGTGATAAAAGAAATATCGCATACATTATCACGAAACCTCTGACGCTAGGAGGTCCATTTAACCTTCTGCTCCTATCTTTCTTCTGACCCTTCTCTAGCTAACAGGCCGCAGTTTTTGAGTCAATATTTGCTTTCCCTTAGCAGTTAAATGCAATTTGGTGTTAATATACAGACACGTTTTCTATAGGTTTAGGGGTGGGCAGAGAAGGAAGTGCAGTATTTGTGTTTGAAAGAGGTTGAGGGCTCCAAAATGTTTCTTTGGCCCCACTTCAAACCACACAACTCCACCAAGCACTCCAGCCTCCTCTCCTTTCTCCTAGAATTCACCCTCTGTCTGTTCGACCTTCTGAAAGAAATCCATTGGAGAGTTGAAGCTTCCCCACGATGACTGCCTGGGCCCCCTTGCATTTTTTGGGTGAAACCAAACAATCTTTCAACAGGCCCCAAATCAAGTTCTTTTTTTTTTTTTAAGCAAGAACTCTTGTCTAGTAGGAAATGAGAGGTGTTTACTTTCTGATAGAACATTGGTAAACAGAAAAAAATAAAAGTCAAGGAAAGTGAGCCCAAACAGAATACTTTAAGAAATGCTCATTTTCTATACCCCTCCTGGAACATCCAAAGCCTTCCCCCTGCCCAGAAAAGCCCTCAGGGAAGCTCTGCCAATGAAATACCCACACCCAACTCTGCCCTCTTCTCCTCCCAGTCACTGGGCATGAGACGAAGGGGGCCATCCATCGGACCTAATGGGGAGTGAAGGAAGGGAAAGGAGCCAGGCTTCTCCAGACTGGGTGAAGAGGCCTTTACAGTCAGCCAAGACTCCAAACGGATTCCTTATTTTTAATCCTTTCATAATAGTCAGGAGCAGGCATCCCAACAGGGGCATGGAACACGAGAACCTGGCTAGCTGATCATTCAGCTTCCTTTGAACCTGACCTTGAAACCTGCCGCCTTCATAGTGAAGGAGAGTATCACAAGAGTGGGTCCACAAAAAGTTGTTGTCTCCAAGTTCTTAAGGGTTGTCATAGAAGATATGACTCCTTTTGCTTGGCCCCAAAAGGCAATACTAAGAGGAGTTAAAAAGACAAAGTTGTAATCAATTAGTTTTAGCCTTATAGGGGAGAAAAAGTGGGGTGAGAGGAATCCTTCTGGGGAATTAGGGCTATCTAAAATGGAATGGGACATGCCAGGAGACCCTAAATATCACCGGTTTGGGGTGGGAAGAAATCTCAGAGGTTACTTAATTTAATCGTCTCATGTACTGGGAGCTGCCCAAGTTTCCTCATTTGTAAAATGATGGGGTTGGTCTGGATGGCTTCTGAGGTCCCTTCAAACTCGGGGCATCAAGTTTCATACTCTGTAAAATGAAAGGGTGGACAAGCTGGCTTCTAGATCTAGATCTATGAGTCTTCAAGAACAGGCTGAATGACCCCTTGCCAGGCATGCCTAATTCCATAGTGGGTGGACTAGATGGTTTCCGGTGTCCTTTCCAGCTCTGAGATTCTGCTATCCATTTGTTTCCCTAGTCATGAATCCCCAGAGAAGAGGGGCAGGGAACTAGCATGACCATCTTTGGAGCTGGCAACCATTTGGTGCTTATTTGCAAGACTGAGTCACCGACATGGGGCTCCTAGTACAAGAAGGCTACTGAAAGCCTCTTCCAATCTGACCATGGCCCTTGGCTGCTCACTGGTAAAATATTGGCTGGGTCTTCCTCTCTTAACTGCCTTCCCCCATCCCTTTTCTGAGCTTGTGAGTAATCTGCCCATTTCTAGTTACAGACACTTCATAAATATTAATCGTAATAATAAAATGACAGAATGATCCCTTTCCCCTCTCCAACTGGTCTGCCATGCTTCCCTTGTCCTTCTTCCAGAAACCACATTGCACATGCCTTTGCATTGGCCAATTTGCTCAGACTGCACAGACTTAAAAAAAAAAAATAACTCCCAATCCCAAACTAATATAAATAAGTTGAAACCTTAAAAAAAAAAAAAGTCCCTCTAATGCTTCTATTGTACGGGTGATTGCTCATTTCCCAGCTATATAATTAGCACATAAAGTACTCTCTCCTCCAAATTAAATGGGGGTAATTGGCTGGTTTTTAAAAAAACTCATTTAAATACTAAACCCTTAGGGGGAAAAATTGTCATTGTTTATCTGTTAAACTGAGTAGCATTTTAAGCATTAGGGACTAATTTTGCAGGCTTACTGCAAGTGTGGGACCCAAGAACAGAAGCCCACGGGGGAGGATAACTGTTCAACAAAGTCTTGGCAGTTCCCAGGGCACTTGGTCTCTCAGGGAGAAGAGAATATGTTCCTCACAGTTCTGGGAGGTAGGTGGAGCAGGTGTTGTTATCCTAATTTTAGAGATAAGGAAACTGAGGATCCAAAAATGCCCAATATGACTCAGCTGGTAAAGTATATATCTGCAAGCAGTGCTAGAATTTAAGATCCTTTCCACCAGATGCCTCCCTACCTTTCTAGACTCATCTCAAATTACTGCCTAGCACATACTCTAAACTCCAGCCAAACCCTACTATTCCCTTTCCTGACCGATCTTTTGGGGATGGGACCACAAGGAGAAATGTTGGTTTTGTTTTTAGCATCCTAATGAATTGTTTGGTTCTGTTTGGAATTAGCCAAAGTAGAATTTTCCAGCCGAGACTGGATTAAAAAGAGAGACAGAGACAGAGACAGAGACAGAGACAGAGACAGAGAGAGAGACAGAGAGACAGAGAGGACAGAGACAGAGAGACAGAGAGACAGAGAGACAGAGACAGAGAGACAGAGAGGACAGAGACAGAGAGACAGAGAGACAGAGAGACAGAGACAGAGAGAGACAGAGAGAGACAGAGAGAGTCTTGTTTGGGTAGAGGCACGAACATACCTAAGGTGGGGTAAAAAGGACTGTGTACTAGGGTACAGAAATGTGGAAGTCACTGATAACACACTTCTCTAGCACCCTAGAGACCACTAGCTATAGCACCTAGTTAAGAATAATCAATTAAAACAGAAAGATGCCAAATGGTGTAGCTGTTGCTCCAGGTGGGATCCTTCCTGGTTTGAGCCAACCTGCTATTCTTTCAGTCCCACAATGGCCTTTTCAGAATTCTGTGACCCAACGTCCCTTTATCAATAAATACTTGGTGTTTCTACCTCAAAATGAATCAGTCTTAAGGTGCTTTGAGGATATGCTGCCTTCTGCTTGCCACAGGCACCAATATTGCTGATAGCAGGTCGACCAGGTGAGCATATGTGAGCCTGGAAAGATGCCCTAGGTACACACCTTGCTATAACAATGATGGTGGGAAGAGGAAGGGCAAGGGAAAAAATAATGTCAGTCTGGGCCCAGTATTCTGAGCCCATTGTTTTAGGCACTAGAGTTTTATGGGTGGAAAAAACCCCTAAGCATAAAAGAGCTATCTTCTACTGTCTAAAAAAGTCCCCCTGAAGTCAAATAGATGCTGATAGGTAAAACTTGGAGAGGACTTTCAGTATCATCTGGTCCCAACTTTCATTTTACAGGGAAGCAAAATGAGATCTAGAGAAGGGAAAGCCATGCCTAGCTAGTATGGCAGAGGGAAGACTGATGTCCTGACTCCCGGTCCAATATTCCCTCTGCACATGAGCGGATGTAAACTGCCTATGTAAATAATAGCAACAAAATGGTCAAGTTAATATCTCATTCCTCTCCTCCTCCAACCCCCATCAAACGAAGTCTAAAAGGAGCCACAACTGAAGACCTTCAATTGTTTGTTTCACTGTCAAATTTTTTTCTTAAAATTAAAGCATATTTAAAAAAAATACTCACTGAGAAAAGGAGCAAACAAGTTTCCCCTGACAGATATGCTTATGATAGCATTTTAAACTGAAATGAAGGACAGTGACAAATGCAAAAAGATAAGATACATAATTTTAACATGAAATTGAAAAGCTTTTGCAAAAAGTCAGTATGACTGGTATAAGAAGGGAAGTTATTGATGGCGAAAAAAAAATCTTTGCATCAAAATCTTTCTGAAAAGGGTCTAAGATATGTACACAAGATATGTAAGGAATTAAAACAAATATGTAAGACCAAGAGCTTTCCCCAATAAGTAGCCAAAGTGAACAAACAGTACTCCAAAGATTTAATCTCTTAATAACTATTTGGGAAAAAAAAATCTAAATCAATAATAATGTGTGAGAGAGGAGAGAGGGGGAGTAAGAGAGAGGAAGAGAGAAAGAAAGAGAGAGGGAGAGACAGAGAACTATACATCACACTCATCAAACTAGCAAAAGATCACAAAAAGATGGAAATAATTCATATTTGGAAAAATAGGCATACTAATACACTATTGGTGAAGCTGGGAATTAATCCAAATGTTTTGTAAAGCAATTTGGAATTATGTGGTTTTAAAAAAATGATTAAAATGTCCACATACTTTGGGAAGAGCCTATTCATAGACATATAACTACGGGCTGTGGATAAATAAGAGATGATTCCCTATGGCAGAGAAAGGTTAGTAATAGAAGGTGCCGCCAGGTGGTTAACATGAGTTTTAATTGTAACAGCACCTCCCATTTCTATATCCCTTTTAAATTTGCAAAACGCTTTTTTTCATGACAATTCTAAGTGTTAATTTAATTTTACAAATGAGGAAATTGACTGAGAAAGGTGAAGTGTTTTGCCCCAAATCACACAGAGCTGAGAAGCCGTAGTCAGTGTTCAAAACCAGGGCTCCTGATTCCCAATCCTGTACACCTCCCACTATATCACTGTCTGCCAGGGGATAGTTGGCACCCCCTGCTAAAATATGTCAGCCTTGAGAACAGTTCCTCAGTCTCCTGAAGGAGGAATGCAATATAGAAGAAAGAGCACTGACCCTGGAGTTAGAGGATCTGAGTTAACACCCTGCTTTTGATGCTTAGTATTTCTTATTGCCTGCCTGACCTAGGAGAAATCACTTAAACCGCCCTGGACCTCAGAGGTTGGAGGATTTGGCCTGTGAGCTCCCTTCTGGCTCTGCAGCTACCAGCCGCAGGCTGCGCGCAGGGCTTTAAACCTCCCCTATGTTATCTCGTTTTATTCTCATCATGACATAGGTACTGTTATTGTTCCAACTTTGAAAATGAGGAAACTGCAATACCGCTGTTGGGGTTATATCCCAAAGAGATCACAGAAGTGGGAAAAGGTCCCATATGTGCAAAAATATTTATTGCAGCTCTCTTTGTGGTTGCAAAAAACTGGAAATATAGGGGATGCCCATCAACTGGGGAAT
>CM053588.1:36103935-36123935 GCA_028646515.1 Pseudochirops corinnae | reverse complement strand
TCAGTTGTTTCAGCTCTGGTAATGAAGTTTCCTCCCCTCCCCACTTTTCTTTCCCCCTAGTCACACAGATTATGCCAGTAATAAAATGAAATAAATTTGCTACATAAGAAAAAATAAAATTAAAATACAAAACAACCCCCCCCCTCCAAAAAAAGTCATGGTGGGGTGAGGGTGGGAGTGGGGAGCAGGGGGAAGTTCTCCCAAGTGCATTATCTGGGTAAGATGATATCTGATGTAGCACACAGAGACGGCAAAGTTCAGGAGACAAACATATATCAGCTTTTGGCAAACTCCTCGTCCCACTGTTATGCATTTTACATAACTTGATGCCAAATAGTAACAAGCACCCCTTGCCAAAATCCACGAGAGGTCAAGCCAGGATCGGACTGTGAGCTCAGAGATGCTGCTTTAAAAAGCCCAGGACTGAAGTCTATTTTGAGTTTTGAAAAAACAAGAGACTGTCTGGGCCTCTTTCCCCCCCACTCCCCACTTCTTCTTTCCTTTCCTTTCTCTTTTTTATTTTTTTAAACAGATAAACATTCTCCCACTCTGCCTTCAAGGTCCAAGCCTTATTGTCACAAGGCAGGGTTCCCTTCCCTCACCCAGACCATCCTGGGCACCAATATGTCTAGCACTGTTTATTACAGCTTGGGAGAAAGTCACTGCTGGTTGGAGTTAATAGGGAGGGAGAGAAGAATCAGCTTCTTAGATAATGAAGAGGCATCCCAAGGCACCTGACCACTCTGGACATCAGTTTCTTCATCTGTAACCAGGGGAGGGGGAGGTGGACTGGCTGACATCCTCTCAGTTTTAAAATGATTGTCCTATGATCTAGGACTTCATCTGATGTGTGGTGGGAAAAAGATTCCTTCCCTCTACTTTATAGTCTTAGAGAATTGCTTAAGACACTGAGAGGTTAAGTGATTTACCGAGGGCCACACAGTATGTTGGCAAGACTTGGACCCAGGTCCTCTGGGCTTTGAGGCCAACTCACTAGTCTCTATGCCATTCTGCTTTGCACAAACTAGGCATTTCATAAATGTTTGCAATCTGAAAAACTTAGAGTTTATCTTACAATCCATTTCCCAAACTCTCTGACACCTCTTTCCAGGGCCAAAAGGTCTCTGAAGTTGTCTGTTTCCCCGCCACTGAGGCACTATCTTCCCCTTTACCTTCTTTCAGAACAGACCCTGTTGTCTTGTGCAAAGCGAGTCCCCTAGGACAAGGAGATGTTCTTGATCCCAGAGAAACCCTATTATTGACTCTGTTTTCTTCTTTCCTCTCCATAGGTGTCTCTCTGTCTTTCTTTCTCTCTCGCCTCTATCTCTGTCTTGCCTTGTTCTCTGTCTCTGTCTCTCCGTCTCTCATTGTCGTTCAATTGTTTCAGTCATGTCTGACTCTTTGTGATCCCATTTGGGGTTTTCTTGGCAAAGATACTGGAGAGGTTTGCCATTTCCTTCTCCAGCTCATTTTACAGATGAGGCAACTGAGGCAAACAGGGTGAAGTGACTTGCCCAGGGTCACACAGCTAGTAAGTGTCTGGGGCTGGATTTGAACTCATGAAGATGATTCCAAACCCCAGGCTCTATTCAGGGTGCCACCTAGGGGCCTCCTTCTCCCAGTAAGTGCTTAATAAATGTCCAATCTACAAATTGTCCCCTCCCCCACAGAACGTAAACTCCCTGAGGGCAAGGAAATTTTTGGTTGTTTGTGTTACATCCAGATCTATTGTTTGTTAGTATTTTTTTTCCCCTCAGTCTTTATACCACCAGCATCCAGCCCAGTTCCTGGTAGGTATAGCTAGCATTTAATACGTGTTTTTTTGAATGAATGAATGGACAAATGCTGTGAATAGGACCACAAAATCCAACCACCCTTGCGTCTTGGATGCCTACATTCTGCTTCCTTGTGGATGCTCCTGAACTTTTTTCTGAAGCTAGCTCCAGTGTGTTCCTTCAGAGCCTCAGTGTACCCATCTATTTAATGGGAGCTACACAGTCTTGCCTCCTAGCCCTTCCCTCCAGTGCCTCACTGAATCTACGTTTCACCCAGGGCTGCAGAGAGAGCACCCCCCCCTCCCCCCCAAAAAAGGGAGGAGTAGGCCCTGAGTGCAAAGTATCATTTATTAGGGAAGGCACACTGCAGGTTCTAACTAGGCTGACAGCGTCCCTGGAAAGGGTATTGTTCTGCTCTAGGCAGAGGCTGACCATTTGGAAAATGAACTTGTAAACGCCCCCGGGTACCTGCTGCTGGGAGGGAAGAGTGGGGGAGTAGGGGGGTGGAGGGTTGGCGGGGAGGGGACTCCCAGGCTAAGAACAGGAAAGAGAGGCTGGGCCACAAAGGGTCGCTTTTCTGGCCTTGTTTATTGAGACAGTACGGAATATTTAAACAGTTGTATATTCAAAGCTTCCAAGGGGGGGTGGGAGGTAGGGGTAGTGGGGGGGTGGAGTGGGGATGAGGAGGGGGGGGGCGAGAATTACCTAAAGAGCAGGGTTTGGGCTGGGCTCTGATCGATGCATAATCAGATAACTGCTCCGGCTTTTTTACAAGTCTTTAAGCAAAGATCACCCACTCAAATTCTAATTCCTTTTGCTAATTAAGCAGCCTGTTAATTGCTCTCGGGTCTCTAATGCCATGTCATTATGCTTTTTAACAGCCTCCCTGACAGCCATGGGGCTTCGAGGTCCCCCTAAACAAAGACTCCAGCCAGCACTTAATGAATTAGCTTAATGCCGGGTATTCGAACTGGCCATTGGCCCGGCGCCTTAAGAGTGAGGGATTTCGTGGGATCATTTCATAATCTTTCAGTGGGGGGAACACAGAGAGGGAAGGGGGGGGGGGGCAAGTTACAAATATGCAACAAGAGACAGCAAGAAGTACTGAGCCCAACGTGAATGGAGAGCTAGGTTTTTTCTCTCGCTTTTCTTCTGCCCTGGCTTTGAATGTGGGCCCCAGTCAAAGGGACCCGCATAATTGCTTCCTCCAACAGAACATCCTCACAGCCTTCAGAAGCCCTAGTGCCTGGGTTCTCAAGTTCTTTTGACATGATCCTTGTCAGTCATTCAAAGCCTGGATTGGCCGGCTGGGGGTGGGATTGAAGGCTGGGGGGGGGGGGGGGCAGGCAAGGGCACCTCGGCTGCTGGGGACATTTTGAGGGAGTTCAGGAGGTAGAGTTTGAAGGACTTTGAAGGCTGAAGTCCAATATATTCATTGGGCAGAGGGAGAGACAGAAGTTGCAAGAAGGGAACCGGGTGAGGATTAAGGCTGGAGGTCATTTTAACTATCTGCCTCACTTCTGGGGCTCGGAAAGGAGGGGTGAGGTCATATTATAGATAAGAACTGGAAGAAATCTGGGAGATGATGGAGGCCAAAGCTTTCATTGAAAGGAAACCTGAGGGCTAGAAAGAAGTGGTTAAGAATTGATCCATTAGTACCAAAGCTTACATACAGTGGGTAGGGAACTCACTGGTCTGGTCAGTCACTCCTTTGACAAGGGGGGAAACTGAGGCCCAGGGAAGGGAAGTGATTGGCTTGAGTTGCTACAGTAAGGAGCAGAGGATTTATCGGAACCCAGGTCATTTAGCTCCAAATCCTTAACGATTATTTTTTTGAAGGCTGATAGAAGACAGTTACTAAATTAGTAGTTCACAGGATTTTGAACTGGAAGGGACCTTAGGAGTCATGTAATACAATGCCTTCATTAAACAGATGAGAAAACAGTCCAGAAGAGAATAAATGATTTGTTCAAAGATCTACATTAGTGAGGGGCAGATCTACATTATTGCAGAGGATAGAGCTCCAGGCCTGAAATCATGAAGACGTGAGGTCAAATATGACCTCAGACACTCGCCATGTGACCCTGAGCAAGGCACTTAACCCTGTTTGCCTCAGTTTCCTCCTCTGTAAAATAAGCTGGAAAAGGAAACAGCACAACCACTCCAGTGTCTTTGCCAAGAAAACCCCCAAATGGACATTTGGCGTGATTGCCATGACCAAATAGTTACATTAGCTAGACCAGGATTGAGCCCAGGTCTGGTGTCTCCAAATGCAATGCTTGATCAACTCTGTTTCAAGGGTCTAAACCCCTCCAAAATGTGACCCCCCCCCCAACCTTAGCATCTGATCCTACCTTCTGAGCACCTGCCACTAGAAAACAGTCATTCCTTCTAGCACATGAAAGGTGGCTCTCTTCCCCTCTTCTTCCTCCTTTCCCAGAGTCACAGAGTGTCTGAGCTGGAAGGAAGCTTGAGGGCCAAACCAGACCTGAATAACCATCTTCTCACCAACATCCCTGATGAGGGGCTTATCCGATCTTTGCTTAAAGACCTCCGGTGACGGGGAGCCCACCCCCTCCCCAAGCAGCCCATTTCATTTTTGGACCATTCTCATTGTTCAGAAGTGTTTTCCTGACATCCAGCTTCAATGTGCCTCTTAGCAAATCCCCTACATGGCTCCCAGTTCTGCCTGCTGGGTCTAAGCAAAATGAGTCTAATATTATCCTCTTCCTCATAGGAGCTCTTTGAATACTTGAAGACAGATACCATGTCTTGCTCCTTGCTCAAGTCTACTTTTCTTTAGGCTAATCACTACCACCCACAGCCCCCCCCAGTTTCTTTTTTTCTTGGGGGGGAGCAATTGGAGTTAAGTGACTTGCCCAGGGTCACACAGTTAATAAATGTAGATTTGAATTCAGGTTCTCCAGGGCTGGCGGTCTGTCCACTACTCCATCTAGCTGCCCTTTGCCCCCCGTTTTTAGAACTGATCTTTGTAGTTTCAGAAGTTGAATATGAAGCCCTACAATTTCTTTCCCTCTACAAAAAACAAAACAAAACAAAAAAACCCAAATCAAAAAAACCACCACCACAACAAAACAAAAAAACCTTCCCCCGGTCATTATAATTGAGTGTCAGGTTTTGTCTCTCTGGGAGGGAAAGAGCCTGGGCCCAAAGGCAAGGGGTGACTAATTTTCAGCCTAGGGAAGAAGAGCAAGCAGGGCCTTTATCTGGTCCTTCATTGGTTTAAGAGTATTCACATCTCTTTGGAGGAAGCAGAATACAAAGGAAAGAATATTGGGTTTCAAATCAGAAAATCCTGAGTTCAAATTCTGGTTTTGTCATTTAATGACCTGTGTAATCATGGGGACTAGTGTGGTCGAATGGGAAAGGTCACAGGATCTGAAATCAGAGGACCTGGGGAACTGCTGCCTCTTGATCTGTGTGATGATGGCTAAGTCACCTGGCCTCTCTAGGGCTCAGTTTACTCCCCTGTAAAATGAGGCAGTTGAAGGGTGTGACCTCTGAGGTCTTTGTCAATTCTAAATCTTTGATCCAAAAGCTCCCTGAGCTATAATAAAAACATTGTTCAAAGCTCTTTCAACAATATGGGAAAAGGACAATTAAGTAAACACCACTAGTTTCCATCTATTAATCAATCAATCTACATACATTAAGCTTCTACCTTGCTAAGGGCTGAAGATATGAGAGAGAGAGAGACAGAGAGAGACAGAGACAGAGGCAAAGAGAGATAGAGACAGAGAGAGACAGAGACGAAGAGAGAGAGATATGGAGAGACAGAGAGACAGAGATAGAGAAGCAAAGAGAGATAGAGAGACAGAGAGACAGAGACAGAGAGGCAGAGACAGAGAGAGAGAGACAGAGAGATAGAGACAGAGAGAGATAGAGACGAAGAGGGAAAGAGATGGAAAGAGACAGAGATAGAGAGGCAAAGAGAGATAAAGAGATAGAGACAGAGAGACAGAGATAGAAATAGAGAGACAGAGAGAGAGAGAGAGAGAGACAGAAGTGGAGAGAAACAGAACAAAGACTGCCTTTGCCCTCAAGGAGCTTACAATCTAATGGAAGCCAGATTGGCAGGAACTTCTTTTTTTTTTTTTTTTTTTTTTTTAACATGGAACCTGTGGAAGCAGTGGAAGGAGGCCCTGGGGAGGAAGCAACAATGCAGTCTGGAGCTTACTCAGCAACTCTCAGAGAATGACCTTGAACCCTGAGACTTGCCCAGGGTCACACAGCCAGGATGAATTAGTGGCAGAATTTGAACTCTGATCTTCCTGACACTGAGTCTGCCTCTCTAACCACTTTGGCCAAGCTGAGCAACTCACTGGTTTGGAATTTGTCTTGCTCCCCCTTCTCCCCCTACCGGCCTCTGCGGCAAGATTCTTGAGTTGAGAGTATTGTTTTTCTAAGAAAAATCCAATGCGGATTATGCCAAAGGTCCTTAGGCTACGGGCAGAGGTTGGAGAATGTGGCCAGTTTTCCAAGGTGTTGCGCGATGAGGAGCTGAGAGCCCCCAGAGGGTGGGCTTCCAGAGACTGTATGTGGTGGGGAGTGGAGGGGGAGATTCACCACCATCCTGGGAGGGACAGGATAGGCTATAATTAGTCTTTCATTTAACTTCACATGACTCTTTCTTTTTCTTTCTTTCTTTCTTTCTTTCTTTCTTTCTTTCTTTCTTTCTTTCTTTCTTTCTTTCTTTTTCTTCCTTCCTTCCTTCCTTCCTTCCTTCCTTCCTTCCTTCCTTCCTTTCTTTCTTTCTTCCTTCCTTCCTCTCTTTCTTTTCTCCCTTCTTTTTCCTCTTCTCTCCTTCCCTACCCTCTCTCTTTCCCCCTCCCCCCACCTCTCTGTCTCTGTTTCTATCTCTCTCTATCTTTTTTTTCTTAATTTATTTTTTCTGTCTCTAGGACTCTCTCTGTCTCTCTTTGTCTCTGTCTTTGTATCTCTCTGTCTCTGTCTGTTTGTCTGTCTCACTTCCCCACATATTACTCCATTTCTTTCCTCACATCAGCCCTGTTTAACTGGGTCCTGATGTGGAAACCTGGCATAGAAAGGTCCCTGCTTTGCAAGCCAGCCCCTGGAATGTACCAGGCCACTGAAAAATGGCCTGTAGCCTGACCTCCGCCCCAGCCCCCGGGCTTCTCCTCTCACAGCAGAGAAGCAAAGGCTGAGACGCACTCGACTTTTTCTACTCCTGGGCTAAAATGGTTACCAGCCTTGCCTGGGCCCGTGGTCTTTACCCTCCTCTAATCATCATATGTATCCTTATTTGTTTACAAGCTCTGTGTCCTCATTGGATTGTGAGCTCCCTGAGGGTAAAGACTGTGTAAGTGTGCATGCGTGTGTGTGTATGTCTTTGTATGAGTATGTATGTGTATTGCATTGTGTATGTCTGTCTGCATGTTCGTGTGCATGTGACCTTTATATCCTCAGCTTTTAGCACAATGTCTGGCTTATAGTAGTTGCTTAATAAATATTTGTTTGATAGATTGGTCTGGTTTGGATTGAATTGCATCAGGTTAAGTGGGCCTTTGCAAAGCAGGACTTCAGCAGCCTAGAACCACCAGAATGAGGCCGTGTGGGGCCTGTAGGGCAGGAGAAAGAGTCCTGGCTCAGGAGTCAGAAGCCTGGGGTTCAAGTTCTGCGTCTGATGCTTCCTCTCCCTGGGACCTTAGGTCAGTCTTCCCTGGGCTTCTGTTTCCTACCCTGATTGGTAAGATTCCTGATCTATCTGGCTCTAGACACTCTCCCCAACCATACTTTGCCTCATCCATTTTTATCTCCCTGCCCCCTTTTTTATCTCTTCTCCAGGCATCATGATCAATGGACAATATGGCTTCCTCCTAAGAATCTTCTTTGAACTATCCCAACCAGTAAGCATCCATCCCCAACTGTAAGACCTCCAGGGAGGTCTTCCCAAAGCACCTTCTGAGGCAGCCCATTCCACTTGGGGGTATCCTTCATTGTTTTCTTTGTGCTATGCTTAAATTTGCCCTTTTCAACATTCCCCATTGATCTGAGTTTTGCCCTTTAGGTTCAAACAAAAGAAGCCTTTTTTTTGCCATGGTAGTCCTTGAGACAATGGAAGACAGGCATCATGCCCCACCTTTGTGCCCCACTCCCTCACTAAATCTCTAGACTAAATATCCCCAGTTGCCTTAATTGATGCCAATATTGAAGATCTTCCCATCCATCAATCAATAAGTCAGCAAGTTTTCATTGTGCTTATTAAGTGCCTAAATACATCAAAAGGAGAAAATAGTGCCTGCCCTCAAGGAGCTTACAATCTAATGGGACAAGCTCCTTCCATATGCCAGACATGATACTAGGCACTTCAGTCCTCTCCCCATCATGGTCACCCTTCTCTGGAAAAGCTCTAGTTTATTAACATTCCTCTTGAAATGTAGTACCCCAAAACGGACATGATATTTCAGATGTGGAGAGAGTTTGGTAGAACCACCATCCCAACCATCTGCTCACTCCTGGACACGCGTCTATGTTCGGTGCAGCCTACGTATTCAACAGCTTTCTTGACTGATTTAATCTAATGTTGACTAATTTCTTGCAGGCCAGCTCACCCTCCTTCATGGAGATCCCAAGAGTAAAATCAGTGCAAAATACATGATTTTCTCCCCTGCCCAGAATACTTCCTAGATAACTAGTGACCAGACAAAGTGAAAATAAAAATGATTATAATAATATTGATGATGACGATAAATGGTATTTATATAGCATTTTACGGTTTGCACTGGATATAGGCGATCTCATTCAATCCTCACAAGAACCCCAGGAGCTGCTGTTATTATCCTCACCATACAGAAGAGGAAACTGAGATAGACAAGTGACTTGCCCAGGTTCATATGGCTAGTCAGTGTCTGAGGTCTGACTTCAACTACAACATTCTTTTCACTACAACACCTACTTGCCTCAGTAGTAGAAAAGTGAAAGAGTCTAATATTGAGTGTCAGATCTGGTTCACAGATCCAATTTCATCACTAGCACTGTGATGTCTGAGTATACCCTGGGTCTCAGTTTCCCTTTTTTGTGAGATGTGACATTTGGACGAGATGACCTGTAAAGGTTTTGTTCATGCTAAGTCTTTGATCCAATCATTACCCAAACTACAGTGATTTATCAAAAGCTCCTTCCCCCAAAAGGGAAATGGGTAGGTGGTCTCAATATTTCCTCCCAGGTCTGACATTCTAGGGTTCTAAGAAGTCACCAGGATGACTGTGCCATAGTGAGTGATAGAAGGCAAAGTATTAGAATTGGAAACTCAGAAGCCTGAGTTCAATTATTAGCTGTGTGATACAAGCAAGGAAATCACTTCACCACTTAGATGCTCAGTTTTTGTTGTTCAATCATTTTTTAGTTATGTCTGATACTTTGTGATTTCATTTGGGGTTTTCTTGACAAAGATACTGGAATGGTTTGCCATTTCCTTCTCCAGATCATTTTGCGGATGAGGAAATTGAGGCAAACAGGGCCAAGTGACTTGCCCAAGGTCACACAACTAGTAAGTTTTTGAGACTGGATTTGAACTCAAGAAGCTGTTTTCCTGACTCTGGGCCTGGCATTCTATCCATTGTGCCAGCAAGTTGCCCTGATCCTCAGTTCCCTCATCTAAAAATAGGAAATGATGCTCTTGGTGAAATGCTTTACAAACCTTAAGGTACCATATATACACATATGTATGTATACTCATGTGCAGACACAATGTGTGTAAGTATATATACACATATGTGTCATGTATATATTTGTATATGTGTATATATGCCTTTCTGTTATACTATTTCTCCCTTTTCAAGAGAGTAAACTGTGCTATTTACCCCTCATACTAAAATAGAATCATAGAACTAGATCATAAAGGGACCTCAGACACCATCCAGTCCAACCCATTTTACAGATGGAAAAAAAAAAAAGGTCCAGAGAGCTTAATTAGCTTGCCCCAGGTCACCTAGCCTCTACAAGTCAGGGAGAAGACTTGAACTCAGACCTTCCTGCCCTCAAGATTATTTCTCCATCCATTGCACTATACTGACTGGTTTTGAAAAGGAACTAATTTAGAAGCAGCCTAGACTGTTTCTGGAAGAGAGGCAGCATTCAGCAAGAGAATGATTCTGATAGGCAGGACACAGGGAGACATGAGAACTTGAGACTCTCCCCCTCCTCAAATTGTTGTAGCCCCTAGGAATTTCCTCATCACTAGGCATTTTGTTGCCTTTGGAGTCCTCACTTTCATGAGGCAGACACACACAATACCTTTGCAAAACAAAAACCTGAAGACCACAAGTAACCAAAACCCATGTTGACTTTGGTTTTAATTTTTCATATGTTCCCTCCCCTGTTCTCCCAAAGAAACAAGAAGACTTACAGATAGGATCTCTTAGTTAGAACTCACTGAGAAAGGTGCTGCTTGGGGAAGGTCACAGGGTACCTAGTGAGTTATTACCACCCTGAGCTATCCTCCAGTCTTATGAAAAGCCCTGCTAGTCAACGCCAAGAAAACTCAGGAGCCAAGGGAGGAAAGAGAGAGGAGAGATTCACGGGCACCACTCAGCCCACAGCCACGAGGGATACCTAGAAGGCCTGGGCAGAACTATCCATCTGTGACTGAGAAAAAAGAAAAAGACAGAAAATACACAGAACTGTTCTCACTCAAAATCAACCAATCAACAAGGATTTAAATGGAAAGGTTCATCCAGGTTCTGTGGAGATAAAGATTGACATGAACGATGGTAAAGGATAGGAAATTTCATTCTGTTGTCTAGTCTAATGTTTCCATTTTACAGATGAGGAGACTAAAGGGAAGGTGTTGGGAGAGGGAAGGGAATGAGTATTATTATGGTGCAGGCACTGTGCTAAGCACTTTACAAGTTTCTCATTTAATAACTAATGACTAGATGGAGAAGTGAATTGCCCAAGGTTATACTCACAGGTTATTTGTATATTCTCCTTGGTGAGGGCAGGGTCCTTCACTTTATTTTATTTTAGTATTCTTTCAGTCAGTCATTCAACAAACATTTATAAACCATGTAATAATAATCTCCTTATATTTCCTACACTGCCAGATGATAAATCCCCATGCTACAAATACAGATCTCAAAATACCCTTGTGAATTCAAATGATACACTGCCTTGGAACACGACCCTCATCACAGACTAAATCAGCGGTTCTCAACCTGTGGGTTATGTTCAATTTGTAACAGTGAAAATACATCCTGCATATCAGATATTTACATTACGATTCATAACAGTAGCAAAATTACAGTTATGAAGTAGCAACAAAAATAATTTTATGGTTGGGGGTCACCACAACATGAGGAACTGTATTAAAGGGTCACAGTATTAGGAAGGTTGAGAACCACAGGACTAAATGAATGTGCCATTGATTAATAAAAACATAAGAAAACAAACCCAGGACCTATATGAACACAATTACAAAACACTTTTCACACAAATAAAGTCAGATCTAAATAATTAGAAAAACATCAACTGTTCATGGCTAGGTTGAGCTAACATAATAAAAATGACAATTTTACCCAAATTAAATTACATATTTAGTGACATACCAAACAATCTACCAAAAAATTATTTTATAGAGCTAGAAAAAATAGTAACAAAATTCATTTGGAAGAACAAAAGGTCCAGAATATCAAGGGAATTAGTGAAAAGAAATGCTAGGGAAGGTGGCCTAGCCATACCAGATTTTAATCTGTATTATAAAGCAGCAGTCATCAAAACAACTTGGTACTGGCTGAGGAATAGAATAGTAGATTAGGTACATGAGACAAAGCAGTCAATGACTATAGTAATTTACTGTTTGATAAACCCAAAGACCCCAACTTTTGGGATAAGAACTTACTATTTGACCAAAACTGATGGGAAAACTGGAAAATAGTATGGCAGAAACTGGTTATAGACCAATATCTTACACCATACACCAAAATAAAATCTACATGGGTGCACGATCTAGGTATAAAGGCTGATACTGTAAGCAATCTGGGAGAACAAGGAATAGTTTACCTGTCAGATATATGGAGAAGGGAAGATTTTATGACCAAATGAGAAAGCATTATGAAATGCAAAATGGATAATTTTGATTGCATTAAATTGAAAAGTTTCTGTACAAACAAAGCCAATGTAACCAAGATTAAAAGGGAAGTGGGAAATTGGAAAAGAATATTAACAACCAGTGTCTCTGCTAAAGGCCTCATTTCTAAAATATACAGAGAACTGAGTCAAATGTACAAGAATACAAGCCATTCCCCAACTGATAAAAGGTATGAACAGGCAGTTTTCAGAGAAAGAAATTAAAGATATCTATAAGCATATGAAAAAATGTGCTAACTCACTATTGATTAGAGAAATGCAAATCAAAACAACTCCGAGGTACCACATCTCACCGGCCAGACTGGCTAAGATGACAAAACAGGAAAATGTTAAATGCTGGAGAGGATGTGGAAAAATTGGAACACTAATGCATTGATGGTGGAGATGTGAACTGATCCAGCCATTCTGGAGAGGAATCTGGAACTATGCCCAAAGGGTTATAAATAAGTGCATACCTTTTGATCCAGCAATTTTATATCCCAAAGAGATCATAGAAGTGGCAAAGGGACCCATAGGTATGAAAATATTTACAGCAACTCTTTTTGTGATGGCAAAGAATTGGAAATCAAGGGGATGTCCTTCAATTGGGGAATGGCTAAACAAGTTGTGGTATATGAATGTAATTAATACTATTGTGCTATAAGAAATGAGGAGCAGACAGACTTCATAATAACTTGGAGAGACATGTAAACTGATGCTGAGTGAGACGAGCAGAACCAGGAGAAATTTGTACACGATTACAGACACATCATATGTGTGATGACCAACTTTGATAACAGGGCTCCTCTCAGCAATGCAAGGTTATAAGACAACTCCAAAAGACTCATGATGAAAAGAAATATCCACATTCAGCTAAAGAACCACAGAGTCTGAATGCAGATTGAAGCAAACTACCTGCTCTCTTTTTTTTGTTTGTTTTGTTTTGTTTCTTCTTTCTCACTGTTCACTCCATCGGTTATAATCCTTCTCTACAACTTGACTAATGTTTAATGTGAAGGTATTTGGAGATCCTATATTTGATTGCATGCCGCCATGGGGGTGGAGGGGGAGGAGAGGGGGGAGGAAATTTGAAACTCAAGGGATTGTGGAACCGAATGTTGTAAACTAAAAGTAAATAAATAAATAAATTTAAATTTAAAAACAACAACAACAACAAAAAAAAATGTTTTAAAATAAACGGTGCCATACCAAGGACTAACAATCTTCAAGGTATAGGCAATGAAAAGCTATACAAATATAGAAATCTAGCAGAGGAGGTTAAAAAAAATTATGTGGGAGCAAAGTGGACAGAGCCAAGCTCTCCCCATCAGCCTATATGCTCCTGCATTTGTAACAAAGACAGCTTCAAAATGCCTGAAGAGAATTTGCCAAGCTTCTTCTAATTGTTCAGTCATTTCAGTCATGATCCCATTTGGGGTTTTCTTGGAAAAAGATACTGGTGTGGTTTGTCATTTCCTTCTCCAACTTATTTTACAATGAGGGAACCAAAGCAAATGGGGTGAAGTGACTTGCCCACAGCTAGTGAGTATCTGAAGCCAGATTTGAACTGAGGTCCTCTTGACTCCAGGTCTGGTACTCCATCCACTTCACCATCTAGCTGTTCCTACTTTTCATTAAATGAAGGAGAGAGAGAGAGAAAGAGAGAGAGAGACAGAGAGAGAGAGAGAAGGAAAGGAAGGAATAAGAAAAGAAAGAAAGAAAGAAAGGAAGGAAGGAAGGAAGGAAGGAAGGAAGGAAGGAAGGAAGCACATTTTATCATGTGCTTTCTATGGGCCATATACTGTGCTAGAAAGTAGAACTTAGATCCTATGACATATCTCTCACCACAACCTAGCATCGGACCGTTACTTAATATATGTATGTATATATATATATGCATATATATATATAAAATATGTATTTGTTGAATGGTTATGTTTGTTGAAGACATGAATATCAAAGCCATGAGTGACATTATCAGCATGGTCTATCTAAACTGGTGTGACACTGAGCATGAATATTCCAGCTTTTGAAACATAAAGCATCACTCAAATTATCCCCATTTTTCTGAAAAGCCCTATGCAACATTCAATCAAAACTCCAAATAATTCTATTTACATAATTATTTGAAATGCTGACCAAATATAGCACACCATCTTTAGCCACCTCATCCATAAAATAGGGGAGAGATCATCTGCAGAGCTCACTATAGGGTTGTCTTGAGTCTTAAATGAGATGATGTATGTAGGTTGTTTTGCCAGTCACAAAGCGCTACATTAAGGTTGGTCATGATGATCATTGCCGCGTGCATGAGTTCACATGTGTGTGATTTCACTGATATGCCCTTCCTGAGCATTAACTCTTCATTTGGCAACAGTCTCTGTCTCAGCACCAACATCAGCCTCAGCCTCAGCAGCCCGACCACAGGCAAACAGCATTTCTTGGAGGAGTTTAGAGAGTATGGAGGGAGGCTTCAATGTACAGTTCGCCTGCTAATGAGCAATACACAGGGAAAGGCACACCCCCATCAATTTTAAAGTCTCAGCATGAAAAGAATGCAATTAATTAAGATTTGTTGATTTATCTGAAGTGACATAACAAGATTGATAGAGAAATCTTTTCCCTTAGATCAACCCTGATTATTTTGTACCAGACTAACCAATACACTTTGACACACATTTTAAACAGGGCAAAAACTCTTCTGATTTCTTTCTTTCTTTCATTCTTTCCCTTTCTTTTTCTCTTATTTTCTTCCATTATTTTTCTTTCCTTCCATTGTTCTCTCTTTTCTTCCCTCAATTTTCTTCCCTCCCTCCCTTCTTCTTTTTTCTTTTCTCGTTTCTCATTTTTTCTTTCTTCTATTTCCTTCTTTCTCTCTTCCTTTCTTCCTTGCTATCCTTTTATCTGTCCTTCTTTCCCTCTTTTGCCTAAAGTCTCACTTTCTCCTTCTGTATCTGTCCCCGTCTCTGTGTCTCTCTCTCTGTATCTGTCTGCTTGTCCTTATCTCTGTCTCTCTCTGTCTTTCTGTCTCTGTGTCTCTGTCTTTATGCCTCTGTCTCTCTTCCACACACCCCCTCCTTCTGCTTCCCTCTCTCCCTCCCTCCCTCTTTCTCTCAAACCAAATCCTCTAAGTCTCATAGACTCCTGGTTTGAATTTACCCTTCAGGGCTGGTATTCATTGCTAAGCATCCATGTTCCTATAGACTTACAGGAAGGATTCAACCTGTTCAAAGCAGAAACAAAAATAAAAATCGAGCAACAACTTTCCATCCCTTATTAAATTAAAAAAATTGGTCCATTAAGGGAAACCTTACATTTGATTTCCTTTCATGGGCTGCTGTCAGTAACTGGAGAGACGGGTGAAAGGAAGGATTTGTAGCATTTGTTGAATGAAGACATTTAATTTCTTTTTTTTTCCACTCATACAATGATCCTTCCCTTGTGTGTTTCCTCTAGCCCCTTCCCTACCTCCTTAACTCCAGGCTTTTGAATTTTGTTTATGCTGTCCAAGCTCTAAGCTCCCAGATAGGACTGCTCCTGACTGCCAAAAGCACCCCATGCCAGGCTCTATGTGCTAAAGATGTCTTTTGGATGTTTTTTTTTTTTGGTTGTTGTTGTTCCTGAAGACAGAGTATTTTTTTAAGACATCATTTTATACTGACACTAACTCACACGTATAAAAGAAAAATGATCTATCTTCCCAGACAAACTTTTGGAGGAAAAAATCAGTCTTGAGTTCCATTTTCCTCTTGCCCATTTGAGTTTGTCTCTGGGCCAGAAAATCTCCTGGTTCATATTTTACAGCTTACAACTTACAGGGTTGCCACAATTAGACCATAGGTTATTATCTTCAAAGATAAAGAGTGACAGGTCCAATTTATTCTATTAATCGATTAGAAAGGGTGAGGATTAAAAAAAAAAAAAACAACCACTACCTGAGGTTAACTTCTCCCAGAAAGGCTGAATGCCAAGGGAAGTAACCTATGATGTAGCCCAGTGGGTAAAACCTGTCCCAGAGATCGTAAGCAGCCCAGCTGCCTGAGAGTTCCCAGGCAGGGCTCAGGCCAGTGAGGCCTAGCCCTAGGCCCCACTGGAGAGAAATGGGGGCCGTGCTCCTGCTTGACTTTCCCCAGTGGAACCTGTAGGTGATGGGTGGAAAGTGGCTTGCAGGGGAATGGTGTTTCCTCTAATAAGATCCATATTCTGCCCAGTACACTTTTAATACAAAAGATATGTCTGATACCCGCTGCCTGGGCGTTTTTTAGGTTCTAACTGAAAGCCTTTTGTTCAGGGGAGATTAGAGTGGGATTTGCTTTCATTCTTCACGATGTTTCACTCCATACATCACCGGAGTCTGGGGGCACGACTGCTGTCCCCCCTCTTTCCTCCTCTTCCTCCTCGCCCTCTGGCAGAAAGGGTCTCAGTGCGCCTCCAAACTCCTCGGAGGGATCGGCTGACGCATGGCAGCCTCTCTTCTCCACTCCCCATTCTGTTATCGATAATGAAGGGACGTTTTCCGTAAATGGGTCCACAGTCAGCCCCACAAAATGGAGTCACCGCTGGTCACCACCGGCCCCCTCCCCTTCCCAATTTGGTCTAATGTCTTGCAGCTTTAGGTTCTGCCCGGGGTCTCCGTAATAACCTTCCCTTCCTCCTTCACTCGTGTGGATTCACATCTGTTTCTCAGCCTTTGGAATGGGTGTTCATTTTTCACTGCTGCCCTTTGTCCTACACTTCCTCGCTGCACGCCAAGGGCTTCATTTCACTTATTGAATAAGTGAGAGGCTGCACCAACGGAGAAAGCTGGGGGACAGGGCTCCAACTTCACTGGAGCTCCCAACAGAAATGTTTTTGTTCCCTTGGGTTGGAGAGCTCCCCCACACACACCCCTTTTCTCTTTTATTGCTTGTTTTTGTTTTGTTTTAATTAGGATCCGATTTTTTTTTTCTTAAACTAGTTACTGTAAATAGTTCTCTTAGCTTTCTCTGAGCCACGGAATATTTTTTTTTTCTTTCCAAATAAAGGCTTTTGTTTAACAAACAATTTCTCGCCCCCCCCCCCCCAAGATAAATTTAATTTGTGACAACTACATTCTATGGAACTTTCATGTTTATAGGCTTGGCAGGGAGGGGGCAGTTCACGATGGGCAGCAGCTTATACCCTCCCTGCCAGAATTCGCACCTAAACATCTCCATTTTCTGCTCTAAGCCTGGGCAATCTCTTGGCATTGAATGTTTACCTGGGTTTTAAAGTCCCCAGTATTTTATCCACTTGAAAATGAAAGCCACAAACACACTGTGGAAAATTGGATTTCTAGGGGGAGGCAAGCGGGCCTGGCGATTAGGAGGGGGTCACCCTGGGCATCTCATGCTACCTCTGCTCAGCTCTGCTCCCCTCCAGCATTTCCTCAAGAGGCAATGCACTAATTACAGCATTTTACTGCACAAGAAAGAAATGAGAGAAGAGAAAACACCCACTTATGTTGTCCCAACACAAGAGTCTGACATGTTAACAAGTTTCTTATATCCTGTTTCTAATCTAAACACACGACACAGAAAATCGACTTCTCGAAGGCCTGGCTGAAGGGGCCAGCAAACCTGTTTCTCTTAGGGCTGAATCCTGCAAATGCCCACGGTCTGCAGCTAGTTATGGTCTTGGTTTTTTTTTTTTTTTCCTGGTTCTTTTCTATGTAGCATCTCCATCCCAGTTGGGGATCTCCATGTGGAGAGGCAATATTATGTAGGCTATAGATTATTATTATTAGGGGATTAGATTATTTGAGTTAGGAAAACCCAGGTTTACATTCTGTCCCTGACACTTACGACCATGGACAAACCAATTTAATTCTCAGTTTCCTCTTCTGTAAAATTAAGCTAATAATAGTACCTACCTCATTGGCTTGTTGTGAGGCTCAAATGAGATCACACATAAATTAGGACCAGGAAGTTACCTAAGGTACCATATAAATGTGAGCTTTTATTATAATTGTGGGAGTGTTATTATTATTTTTCTTTCTTGGCTATTACATGTGTGTCAAGGGTTTTGTTTTATTTTCTTTTTTTTTTTTCTAATTGAGGTGGGATGGAATAAGACTAGAGATAGATTGCTAAGAGACAAAGAAAGGGGAAAAAAGGCACGAGAAAAGAAAAAAATAAAATAAAGCAAGAGAGGAAAGAAAAACGAAAAAGAGAAGAAAAGAGAGAAAAGAAGGAAAAAGAGAAAAGCATCACTGAAACTTTTTTTTAACGTACAGAAGAGAATAGAAGGAAAGCCAGAAGGAAACACAGATGAGCAGGATAGACTTGAAAGTTTCATGCTGAGTTATATATTTTAAAGGAAAAGCAAGATATATTTAATAAGAGATTTAGTTCTCTTCCTTTGTTTTAATTTGTAGAAATGTTCATTTAATTTGGTTTTTGATATTTTCAGAATTAAAAAATAAAATTACAAAAATAACCCAGACAACAGCATAAGATCCTCATTTATAGCAAGAGGCTCAGAACAGGAAGTTGAATGTAACAGGGCACTAGAGAAAAGAGTGAGTTTTGAAGGTCAGTGGTCTTTTAAAGTGGTCTGCTTGTGCCCTGAGATGGGGAAGGAGGGAGTTCATAAAATGATTGACTGAGGCATAGGAAGAAAATATTAGAACATTTGTTTCCATTTCTTTTTAGCGAAAATCATTCTAAAATATTTCATTTGTTTCTCTTTTTAATTTCTATTTTCTGTGTATCTTTTATAATGCATATGACATATCAATACAGTTGTATAAAATGTATCATTGATAGTAATGTTGGAGATGCCTGCTCATTTCTTTTTAATTGATGGTGGTATATGATCAAAACCAGTTTGGAAACCCTTGGTTTAGGGGACTTTTTCAGCTTTATATTTTTTTATCCAAAGTAATATTTTTTGGACCAATTAAAGAGACCAAGTCAGAAACCACAAATTAACTGCATTCTCAGGGAAGGGGGAAGAGGGCAGAGAATGGGGCAAGAAAGGGGGAATTTTTTTTTTTTTTAAGGAAAGAATACAATTGATATAGAAACCTTTGCTTTTGATTCTCAAGCCAGTCCTAGACATAGCCATTTGGTCTATGACCTGCAAAGGGACCCTCTCCAACTCTCTTCTCCTAGTTCTGTGAAACTGTGTTGCTGTGACAGAGAGACACTCCTAAGCCTTCTCTACCCACCCTGCTCCCTATCCCTAATCGATGCTGTACCTCTCTACACCCAAACTGTTATGCCCAAACCCTAAAAAATAAATGTTAAAAACATCCCTCCTGTATGACCTTGACACGTGTTTGCTATCACACTTTTGTTCAATACCAGGAATGTCTCTTAAGGACTAGAATTTTGAAGAGTTGTGTGGGTCAGGTTCATATTTAGTCCCTTTTCATTCCTCAAAATTCCTTAAGTCAATATGAAGAATTGGGGTTGTGAGTGAGGTTTCTGTGCATCTAAGGGACCCATTGGAAGCCTCCCCTCCCTGCCCCACTCCTTGCTTCCTTAAGGGAGGTATGGCTGATGGGGAGAGGGGGAAAAGGGATGGACATTTGATATTTATGGACACAGACACATTGGGACAAGCAAGATAAGTCTGGCAGATTGAATCCATCTCTTTAATTACTTGGTTGTACTGTTTTGAAATGATAACAACATCATCTTTTAGTTCTAGTTGGTTCTAGTCTTTCCCTCTAACTCTTAATAATCAAGAGGGTTCTCAAACTGACCAAAGAAAAGGTAGAATTTTAAAAATCCCTCTACCTGATACAATCCTGTAGTCCAAGATTCAAATTCCACACATTCATTCATTCATTCATCCAGCCAGCCAGCCAGCCAACAGCACTTATTAAGCACCTATTATATGCAAAGTACTGTGCTAGGTACTGGAGTTGACAAAAACAGGAGATAAACTTGAGGGCCTCTGAGATCCATTTAAACTATAAATACATGATCCCATGATCCTAGGATTAGGATTAAATTAAAAACACTGATTCTGGAATGAAGGGACCTGAATTCAAATCTCACTGCTGATATTTACCAACTCTGTAACTTTGGGCAAGTCATATCATCTCTTTAGGTCTCAGTTTCCTCATTAGTGGGGGGGGGGGGGGGGGCC
>CM053588.1:36053530-36103835 GCA_028646515.1 Pseudochirops corinnae | reverse complement strand
CCAAAACAAACAAAAAAAACAAGCCCCGATTTAAAGCGTTTGCTGATTTCTGAGTTGTAGATGCTCACACTGAAAATTTAACAATCATCTCCTGAAAGATGATGTAAGTGGACTCCAGAGCTCTAGAGGATACTTGTCTAAGTCACAAAGGGGAAATCAAGTGGTTACTTAGGAGGGTCCCAAGTGTGAATTAACTAGAAACTTCTACAAAGCAGGATGGTAAGACTAACTATGCAACCAAGTAAGTAATCAATCAACAAGCTTTTTATCAAACTCTATGTGCCAGGCATTTTCTAAGGGCTAGGAAGACAAAAACAAAACAAAATAACAAAGCAGTGCCTGCCCTCAGATAGCTTATATTCTTATATTCTGCATGAACATGTATCAATACAGCCACCCTCTTATTCTCTTGGATCAAAGAAGAGAAGGTGCTCTGGGTGATGGACCCATGGGATTATGGGAATTTGGTTGGGGGTACCACTTTAAGCTACCTCTCTCAGACACAGATCCCAACAGACCCCAAGAGAAACCTCCTTCCTCTCTGTCCTCATTTATTAGTGCTCTGTTGGGTGCCAGAAGGATTTCTGCACTGCCTTCCTCCTTTCCATTGTACAGCTGGGCCATGTCAAATGCTTAAGAAGGGATGAGTCACATGTCCAGAAGCACAGGACTCTCTGAACTTCTGGGACAGTTTTCAAATACTTAACTTCTGGACTTAAAAAAAAAAAGTCTGCTACCTGTCCTAGAGCAAACATTTGGCACAGATAGTTGTTTTCACATATTAAATAAAATATTTTCAGCATCCTAATTTCCATTTTTATAAGCTCCTCACTTCTCTCTCCTGGTTGATACTCAGAGAAACCACTATACCCTCCCCCCACCCCATCCCAATTCCCCACTGTGCAGTACTTGGTTTTGCAGTACCCAAAGACCAGAGTCCTGGAAAAACAAGAGGAAAGTTATACAGCCCAGTGGAAAGGGCCACTGACTTTGAAGTCAGAAAAGATTTTCATTGAAATCCTTCCTGAGATGGGCCCAGTGATTTAGATCTGAAAGGGACAGTAGAGGACATCCAATTTACCACCTTCCTATTATATATGAGGAAATGACGACCCAGAGAGTTTTAAATGGGTTTTCCAGGACAACATAGATAATAAGTAGTACATACAGGATTGGAACTCAGGTTCTCCAATTCCAAATCTAGGACCCTTTCCACTGAACCACACTTCCTCTCATCTTTACTAGCTCTGTGACTGTGGGAAAGTCAATTTATTCATTCCATCATTAAGGAAGGTACTTGCAGATACAAGCACAACAATTTAAAACCAAGCCTCAGTTTTCTCACCTGCAAAATGGGGATTATAATGAGGGTTTAGATTACAGGATATTTAGAGCTGAAAGGGACAAGCTCTGAACTTGGGTTTAGTGACTTGCCCAAGTCCACATACTTAGCAAGTGGAAGAACTGGAATTTGAACCCAAGGCCACTGATTCCAAATACAAGACTCATTGGCAGTACCATGTTAGCCCCTTCAATGCTTTGGAAATTTATTGAGTTGTAGAGAGGTCAGTTCATCTTTTGCTAGAACCTGCCCAGGTTCTCAAGGTCAAGGGAAAGGCTGTATACATGCACTTCATAGACCTCATGTTCAAGGGAAAGGCTGTATACTTGTACTTCATAGATCTAGAAGTGGAAAGGAAGCCCAGACATCATCAGGTCCAATCCCGTCACTTTACAGTTGAAGAGACAAAGAGAGGGGACAGGATCTGTTCGCTCCAACTAAGAGAAAGAGGAAGGATTCGAACACAGGTCTCTGCTTCTTAAGTTAGTATTCTTTTTTTTTTGGAGAGGGGAAAGTAGGGCAATTGGGGTTAAGTGACTTGCCCAAGGTCACATAGCTAGTTTTGTGTTAAGTATCTGAGGTCAGATTTGAACTCAGGCCTCCTGATTCCAGGGCGGGTGCTCTATTCACTGCACCACCTAGCCGCCCTTAAGCTAGTATTCTTTCCAGATCCCTTTTAAGTCTTATTTTGTGCCAGGCCCATAAAAGCTGAGGAGAAAGATTTACAGAGGAGGCTTCGAATGAAGAGTCTGTCTTTTCTCTCCTTACATCCTTTCAAGGGGAAATTATGTCTCAAGCAGAAGCCGTATCCAAAGTAATTAAAAAGGATACCAAAGGGAAAATTTCCTAGCTTGATCACCCATCTGGCAGGACAATGAGCACTGCTGGGCCCTTGCCTGGACCCAATGGTGCTTTATTCTCATTCTCTCTGTCTCTCTCTGTCTCTCTATCTCTCTCCTCTTTTTTTGTCTCTGTCTCTGTTTCTCTCCCCTTGATGTGGGCTCACTCTGCTTTACAATGAGCTTGAAAATGAAGGCCTGGCATAGTAGCCCAGACCAAATGAGATGTTAACTGACCCTGTGACCACTCATAAAGAAGAGCAGCTTACCCTGAACTGGAGCCCCCAACTTCATCCTAGGTGGGGATCAGTCCATGTTCCCTGGATAAAATGTATGAGGTGAGTTAGTTTGGATAAGAGGGGAGCATTGGGAAGTAGGAGATGGAGGACCATGGCACAAAACAGTACTTACTGTACTCATTGGTGCTCACTGTTGGTAGGGAGCACTGTGGCTTGGCTTCCCTAAGACAGACTAGACCAAAAGACAAATTGCTGAAAGTGAGCATTTCCATGTATCCCTCATTTTTCTGTTCTAGGGACCTTGTCCCTCCAGCTGCTCTTGTTTCCACTCCAATTAAAACCCCAATAAAGACAAAAGACTGGGATGCACTCATCGCACTTCTTCCTTGTCAAATTCAGTAGTGCCAGTTTCCTTCATGGATGGAAGACTTTAAGATAACAAGGTAGTTGGGCCTGATGTGCAGGTAAACAGTGGGATAATACATAGAAGTCTCTTTTCCAGGGTTCCTTTCTTCAGAAGGAGGAAAAGGGCTGGTCTTACTCCTGTGTATTTTGACTTCTGTCTGCCATATAAGAAATGCTCTTAAAGGCATCTACAGAATAAGTGTTAATACTTAGGTAGCACTTTAAGGGTTTTTTGTTTGTTTGTTTGTTTGTTTTTGCTAAGCATTGATTGGTCCTTCCCTATGAGGTAGGTGGTATCAATACCCTCATTCCATAAGTGAGGAAACTGAAGCTCATGAAATTATACTATCTGGTCAAGGTCACATATATACCAACTCCTGGGATCCTTCTCTGAGAAATAAGTGCTGATAGCTGGCGTTTATGTAATAGCTAGAATTTATGTAATGCTTTAAGATTTGCAAAATGCTTTAGAGATCTTATATAATTTTATCGTTACAACAACCCTAGGAGAAAGGGTAAATACCCGTGTTAATCTCCCCATTTTGTAGATGAGAACATTGAGGCTCAGGAAAGCAAGCTGGCTTGTAAGGGGTCACAGAATGAGGAAGTATTTGAAATGAGATTTGAAATCAAACCATCATTGCCTCTCACTTAAAATTATTGGATCACATGGGGCGGCTAGGTGGCACAATGAATACAGCGCCAGCCTTGCTGTCAGGACCTGAGTTCAAATCTAGCCTCAGACACTTAACACTTACTAGCTGTGTGACCTTGGGCAAGTCACTCAACCCCAATTGCCTTGCTTTCCCCCCTTCCAAAAGATAAAAAAAAAAAAAAGAATTATGTGATCACAGGCCTAGAACTGAAAGAGACCCTTTGAATCCACCTAAATCCAGTCCCCTCATTTAACAGATGAGGAACTGAAGCTCAGCATCAGTCAATCACATAGCATTTATTATTCACTGATGTCATTCCAGGCACATGCTGTGCACTGGTGATAGTTCCTGCCCTCAGTGAGTGCACAGTCTAACAGGGAGACAGCATGTAAACCCGTATATGTATACATACATACACACATATATATATATATATAGATATAGATATAGATATATAAATATACCTGAGGAGAGAAGGGGCTCCAGGCATGGGGGTCAGTCAGGAAAAATGTTTGGAGTTTGGGTATAGAGTGTCTTGTTTGAGAAATAGTATGGGAACAAGTGTCAATGGGATAGTTGAGTATATGGTGTGTGTGTGTGTGTGTGTGTGTGTGTGTGTGTGTGTGTGTGTGTGTGTATGTGTAAGATGTAAGACAATTGGCAAGGTAGGAAGGGGCCGGGTGATAAGGGCTCTGAATGCCAAACAGGGGATTTTATATTCATCTGAAAAGTGAACTAATTTGCTCAGTCACACAGGTGACTTTGCCAATGCATTTATAATTGATCCACAAAATGAGTTTAGCAGTTCCTCATTAATAAGTGAATTGAAAAGCCACTTGGTAGACTTTACTTAGATGATAACATCCAGTACAGACAGTGGATGTATAAAGTCACTCTTAGTAAACTGCAATGAACACATATCTCTTTCCTCCTCCACCTGCACACTCGGGTGCATGCACACAAGTGTAATCACACACACACACACACACACACACACACACACACACACACACACACAAGAAAAACAGTAAATATTCCTTGATTTTTAAAAAGTTTAAACCCCTCAGCCCCAGAACCTCAGTCTGTGTGACCCAGAGACAGCCAAGCCAAGAAAGAATTGGAGGGAAGGGGCTGATCTTAAAGGAGATGACTACTCCCCCCACTCCCAACTTGTCTTATATTCCTTTAGTTTCAGTAGGCACATTATATAAAGTTATAAAAAAGAGGGGAAGATGAAAACCTTCCAAAAAATGAAATGATAACATTAAAGACACCCTGGCTGAGAAAAAAATGCTTCATTGCTGCCTCTTCCTCCTCCTTCTTCCTGGGTCTGCCCATGTCAGTTTTAGTATCCTCAGAGTTCAGCAGGCTTGACAACCCAGAATGAGAGTGACGTCATACCCAAATGCTCCGCTCACCAGACACCACTGAGGCCAAGCTGCTTCCCCACCCCACCCCCCATCTGATTCAGCTCCAAGCTGGCTCCCAAAAAGCAGCTGTGGAAGTGTCCAAAAATACCAAAGGCAGCAGCCGCCTCTAAGGTGGAGATTTCTCTCCTGGAGATCGTTCTTTTAGGCCTTCACTCAAGTGGAAAGGGGAGGTGATGATCAGAAACCTAAATTGCTTTCTTTGGGGACAGCCACAATTCCCATGTTATTTTACCTTCTAGATGATTTTTTTTTTTTTGGCATGGGGATCAAGTTTAAACTTGCTTTTCAGGAGGGCTGCATTTTCTGTGTTATGGAATTGTTCTACCCGGTTGCCTTGATTCCATAGCAGATCAATAGTTACAGATACACTCAATTCAGTTGAATTTGACAAGCATTTATTTTAAGTACCTAGTGTGTACAGGGCACTGGGCACATGAAGAGAACAATCATTTACTCCCTCCATCCAAAGAGCTTTTGTGAAGTCACAGGGGCTGGAGGGGAGATGGCTTGCATGCCACTAAGCATGCAGGAAGCTTATGCAGAGTTTGACACAGTATTATCCAGGGTGGAGAGGCTGCTAACCGCTGGCACCTCATTTGGACACTGACATCACCATCCCCATGGTGCTTGTGGAGGGGGGCAATGTATGAACTAGAACAAAGGCAGGAAAAGCAGCCGGAACGGACCCAGTGTACAGAGAGGAGATCTGTGCTGGAGGTGATACAATTGTGAGACAGAACCAGGAAGGCCTTAGTGGAGGAGGAGGCTCCTGTGCAGCGCTTCGAAAGAAAATGGGAAGTCTAAGAGATGGAGGAGAAAGGAACCTGGGAAAAGGTCTACATGTGGGAGATGGAAGATCAGATATAGGAGAACAGCTAGTCAGTCATTTAAAATAGAGACTGTTTTTAACGAGATAATAGTCATGCACTAGGTATAATGCCTGTGTTAAAGTGCATATACATGCATGTACCTATGTGTATATATGCATTGCACTGTGTGTACATGTGTGTATGTGTGTACCGTAAGCATTCTATATTGCACTTGTGTGCATTATATGTATGCATATACATGTCTATATTTATGTGTACAGTGTGTTACATGCATACACATATGTATTCACTGTATATACAGGCATATGTGTATTGGTTGTGCTGTATACATATGTGTATGGTATGTATATGTGTGAGCATGCATGTGTGAATATACATGCATGTGTATATACATATATAATTGATTTATTTGGCACTTTAAATTTTACAAAATGCTTTATATAGATTATTTCAATAGAGCTCATAATAACCCCATATATGAGGAGCGAGTGAGCATATATGTATTTGTGTGTATGTATATATCCACACACCTACTTAGCTCAAATATTTAAACCTGGACAGAAGTGAATTCCAAAGCTAGGCATTTTTCTAACTGGGGAAAGTAACACAAAATATGGTCTGAGTAGGCAGCATGAGATTCACTCCCAAACACTGCTGGGCAAACTTCGAAAGGCATGAAAGTCAGGCAGTGGGCAGAAGAAGATCTCACCTTCAGAGCGATCACAGTGCTCACAGATCTCAGTCAGAGTGCCACTCCGAGGCTTCCTTTTTTTTTCTTTCTACTTGTCCTTGCTGGCTTGGTGCTAAGGTCAGTTAATTCTATATTGTTGGGTGCTAAAAGCTGCCACAGTCCTCTAAATCGTGACAACCTGGGGCTAAGTCCCATTTGCTTTGGCCTAGTTATGGCTTTGATGATGGGGAAATGCTGATGGATCTCCTAAGATTCATGAATCTAGAGATATATTAAAGGTAAACATGGAGCTCTTATTGGCAAACATCTAAACACAAAAAAGTCAGTGTGTAAAATCATTTAAAATTCTTCTGAAGTCAGCACTGATTTGGATAAGACAATTAAGGCAAAGAAAGCTTTCTGATGAGAGCAAGGCAATAAGAAGAGAAGAAGAGTGAATGGACTCCCCCCTCCCCCAGCCTATCCTCATCTCTATATCAGACTCTAAATACTTCCACTTCCCTGGACTTAGCCTTGGGTCTTAAATGTAAAACATAAACCGACAATTGTACCAATTCTATTTTGCATCCAATTGTACTCAATTCATTTATAAGTACCTACTGAATTCAAGGCACTGTGCTAGATGGTAAGGATTGAAACTGGTGTCGTTGATAGAGGGGCCTCCTGCACACTCTCTATCAATGCCAGTTGCTACCATTGTAATTTGTTGTTTTAGATCTCACTGTCACAGTAAACTAAAAGGTTAAGTGACTTATCCAGAGTCACACAGTCATGACTTATCTCAGTCAGTCTTGAGTCCAAACCTTCCTAACTCCAAGGTCAGGTCTCTATCTACTATTTAAATTAAAAAAAAAATTATAGAGGCTGTTAGGAGTGAAAATCTGAGGTAAAAAAAAAATTACTTTATAGTCTTACTAGCTGTGTAGTCCTGGGAAATTCACGTCATGTCATTCTGCCTCTGCATCTTCAACTATAAAATGGGAATAATAACAGCATCTACCTCCCAGAGTTGTAGTGAAGATCAAATGAGAGGCTTTTAAATGGTTTAACATGAGTACCTGGCTTGTTGTAGTGGCCTAAAAAATACTCATTTCTTTCCTTCCTTTCTCCCCCCCCACCTCCCATGCTGGAGAAAGGGAGAGAGAGGAGGAGGAGGAGGAGGAGGAGGAGGAGGAGGAGGAGGAGGAGGAGAGAGAGAGAGAGAGAGAGAGAGAGAGAAAGAGAGAGAGAAGAGAAAGAAAAAAGAAATAAGGGAAGGAAGGAAGAAAGAGAGAGAGAGAGGAAGGGAAAGAGAAGAGGAAACAAGAAAGAGAACAAGAAAGAAAAAAGAGGGAGAGAGAAAAGGATGAATGGAAGAAAGGAAGGATGGAAGAAAAGAAGGAAGGAAGAGAAGGAAGGAAAAGAAAGAAAAAGCAAGAATACTTGTATCACATAAGCTCAGTCAAAACAAATTCCCACCTTGGTCACATTCAAAACTGCATTTTTAAATTTTGCATCTTATTCTCCATAATCTCTCTGTCAGAGGTGGGGTAGCTTTTTTCTATCCACTCTTTCATGCTGTCTCTATAGCTATAGAGTTAAAAACACAAATTCCTCAGCCTGGCCTTTCAAGCACTCCACTAGCCGGCTTCCCCCTTCCTTTCCCATTTTATTCCCTATTACTCCCTTGCAAGCACTCTCTAGTCCAGTCACCCTGGCCTGCTAACTGTTCCCCATACATGGCATTTTGCTCTGCCAATCAACGGGGGGTCTTCTGGGTCTGGAATGTAATCCTTCCTCATCTGTACCTGATAGAATCCCCATCCTCTTCCAAAGCACAGCTCAGGTACCGTCTCCTGAAAGACGCCTTTCTGGAGGGTGAGCCCTGCCCTTAGGTTGTTGGTAACCTTCCTTTCTCTTGTAATTTTGTATCTCCTGGGTATTTACTCTGTATCTCCTTTGTGTTTCATTGTATCTCCTTTGTGTTTCATTGTATTTCTTTTGTATTTGATTCCTCCCCCAGGAGGCAGTGTGGTCTAATGGACAGAGTACTGGACTTGGAGTCAGGAAGACCCGTGTTCTAATCCTGCTGCTGACAATTACTATGTGACCCTGTGCAAATTACTTGGGCCTTGGTTTCCACCTCTGTAAAATGATAGGGTTGGACATGATAAACTCAAAGGACCATTCCACCTCTAAATCTATGGCTTTATGGATGTAAGCTGCTTGAAGGCAAGGACTGTTTCATTTTTATGTCTGTCCTGGCACCAAGTACTGTAGTGCCTTGAACTGGTCCTGATGTGTATGGGTCAAAACAGATGCCCCTGAATCTCCCTTAACTCTTAAATTCAGTGACTCTATAGGCTTATAAGAAATTATTTCTAATAGAATGGAATCCTTTGTCTTTGTCTTCCCAACACTAACTACAAGGCATTGCACATAGTAGGAGTTTCAGAAACATTTGTTGGATTAGATGGAATTGTCTTGAAGGACTGGAGAGTATAACCACCCAACCAACTGTTCTTACCAGGAAAAAACTCAGAGCACTTAATTTAAATGGAAATCACCCACTTTCCCCCAAAGCTGCATTTGCTAAATTGTTTACCAAGTGTTATTTTCCTCCTGGCTTTATTTTCCTGTTCTACCCCCGTGGACACTTTGCATCTTATTTCCCTGATTTCTGCAAAAAGGTTTCCTTAAAGTCCTCTTGGCAATCGGGCTCCACGCAGGATTCACAATCACCTCTCAGAAGCTTTTCACTCTTTGGACCTCCTGCCCCCAGCCCTGCTTAAGCTTCCAGCTGGTTTATCAGGGGGACTTGATGGGTTGGGAAAAGTCACAGCAGAAAACAAGAGAGGACTCAAAAACATTTTTCTCAGCCCCCCTCCCCTTCTCCCTTCTCAGCTTTAATGCTGAATCAGTACACCGAGCAAGCATCTCGACCCTACCTGTCCAATTGTCCACTGGGGCCTGTGAACCAACTTGAATTACCCAGAGTATGTATTTCAGGTAGGGCAGGTCTCCACTGACTACAAAGTGGGGCATTTCAAACTCACCCTCTACACTCTTCCACTAGAAAGTGCCCCTGATCACTTGATCCCTCCTGATGCTGAAATAGATAGTCCAAAATTCTAGTCTGGGTTTTTCCCCTCCTTCTTTGGCCAAGATGAATGGTCTGCCATCTATTGTATTCCATTACTGAGTCGTTATTTTTATTCCTAAAATACACTGGTAGAGAGTGCCTGGTTACTATGGATTGGTGTTAAGATTTAATCTTAAAGAAATAAACTTTTTTTTTCTTCTTATTCAGTTCCATGAGATAAAATCGCATAGACATCCATAGGCAATATTCACTTGGCACTGAGTCCATTGAACAAATCGGAGGTGGGGAAGAGAACAGAGCTGAGTCCAGACAAAGTTTCTAGCTTCAGGGACTATAGAGGTAGAGAGCAGGGGAATGGAGGTGGGGAGGCATCCGGAGTGGCTGGTGCATGCTTCAGAAATGAATGAAAGGGACGAAGACTTAGCAGAAGCAATCTGTGGGACTGAATGCTAGGTGCAGTGTCTGGAAGACCTAGGCTCAGATCTCTCCTTGGAAGGTCATAGACCTCCACTCAGAAGGAACTTGGGAAGTCATCCAGCTCCATCTCTTTATTTTTATTTTATTTTATTTTTTGCTTTGTGGAGGGCAATTGGAGTTGTGACTTGCCCAAAGTCACATGGCTAGTAAGTGTGTCAAGTGTCTGAGGTTGAATTTGAACTCAGGTCCTCCTGACTCCAGGGCCGGTGTTCTATTCATTGTACCACCTAGCCACCTCAGTCTCTTTATTTTTTACTGGTAAAGACACTGAGACTCAGAGATGAAGTAACTTGGCCAAGTTACTTGGGGCAACTAGGTGATGCAGTAAATAGAGCACTAGGGATCTAGTCAGCAAGACAGCATTCAAATTTGGCCACATACTTTACTTAGGGAAATGGCAAATCACTTCAATATCTCTGCCAAGAAAACCTCAAATGGGGTCACAAAGAGTCAAACGCAGCTTAAATGACTGAGCAACATCGATAAATCAGCAACATCATTCAAGGTCACAAAGATAGAAAGTAGAAGAGATAGGATTTATTTTTTTGCAGGGGGGGAGAAGGCAGGGCAATTGGGGTTAAGTGACTTGCCCAAGGTCACATGGCTAGTAAATGTGTCAAGTGTCCGAGGTCAGATTTGAACTCAGGTCCTCCTAATTCCAGGGCTGGTGCTCTATTTACTGAGCCATCTAGCTGCCCCAGAGATAGGATTTGAACCCAGATTCTTGATTGCAGGAAGAACCCTGGATCTTAGAATCACCGATGTTAGCAGTCTCTCAGTAGTTTAATTAGGCACTGAAAGGGACCTCATTTTACCCATGAAGTTCTGAAACATGAAATAGTAGAGATCACACAGGCAAAGCATAGGAACAGGCTAGTCATTTCATTTCCCTGGGAGTCAGTTTCCCCACCTTTAAAATGGGGGTACTATAGACCCTATCTCACAGAACTACTCTGAGATTTGGGTGGGATAATTCCTAGAAAAATACCTTGCAAACCTTAAAACTCTAAATGACAGGCATTAGCATTATTTCAGCCTGCTACTCACTATGATCTGGCTTAGATATGGGCCATGGTGGTTAGCGTAGGGCTGGACAGCCCTTAGAACTCCATACTAAAGTAGTGTGGCTTAGTGGAGAGAAGACTGAACTTGGAATCAGGAGTCCACCAAATCCCACCTCAGATACTTAGTAGCGATGTGACCTTGGGCAAGTCATTTCTTCCCATTCATCCTCAGTTTGTAAAATAAAGGGGACTCAACCTTCAAGGCTTCTTCTAGCTCTAAATTGATGATCTGAGGAGTCCTGTAGCTGACTGCACCAGAGTGTCACTGATAATGATATGCCCTTCACCCTTAGTGCCATGCCTCCCATGCATGGTCTTTATCAGCCATGGGGAAGTGACCACCCTGTTAAAGGAAGGAAGGAAAGGCAAAGCCTAGAACAGTGGTTCTCAACCTTCCTAATGCTGTGACCCTTTAATACTTGTATGTGGGCATATTTGTATGTGGGTGGACCCGCCTGGAGATGAATGGAGGAGCAGGGTCTTGGTTCCTAAGACCATCGGAAATATGTGTTTTCTGATGGTCTTAGGCAACCCCTGTGAAAGAGTCGTTTGACCCCCAAAGGGGTCGTGACCCACAGGTTGAGAACCGCTGGCCTAGAACAACAGAAGCAGCATCAAGACTCTGTAACTCTTCATGGGATGATCTATAAGATACAGGGAGGAGAAAGAGGAGAGGCTATAGTAGCCAGACAAGAGACAGGCCAGAGATAAGGGAACATTCATGATCCTCAGGAATCATCAAATGCCAGTTTTAAAAGAAAAGTCTCTAAGTAGAGCTTGGGGACAACACACATTTCAGAGAGTTTGTTAATATAAACTGAGGCATATATAGGTATGTGTGTATGTATATATATGCATGTATGTGTATATAGACACATACCACATATATATGTATATATGCAATGCAGGACACACACACATATATATACAACAACATTATGTGTATATGGCATATTTATAGTAATAAACTCTTTGAAATGTCAATATATGTGTATAGAGTGTGTGTGTTTGTAAGTATGTGTGTGTGTGTTGTCCAAGAAACCTCACTCCACTCTTTCCTCTTTGTTAATTACAAAAAAACAAACAAACTGCCCCCAAAGCCCCAACAACAATAACAACAAAACCCCAACCACCCAAATGAACATATAAAATAAATCAATATCACTTTTGGAGGATGGCACACTCCTATTCTGGAGAGGCAGTAAAATTTAATGCAAAGAATAGTGGACATGGAGCCAGGAGAGACCTGGAACCAACATTCCTTACTGTGTGACCTCAGGATATGTGCTTGACTTCTCTGAGTATCAATTTCCCTAACTCTAAAATGAAGACGATAATAATCGTATTAACTGCTTCATGAGATTGTTAAGGAAGAAGGAGGAGAAGGAGGAGGAGGAGGAGGACTCCATGGGGTGGAATCTGAAGAGGTCTGGTGTAGGAGATGGCACTTGATTTGGGCTTTGAGGGAAACCTGAGATTCTAAGATGTGGAGGTGGTGAGGGAGGGCATTCCAGGCAAGGGCAACAGTTTAGGCAAAGATACAGAGAAGGAAAATGGAACAAGGAACATCTAAGAGCCCAGCTGGGAATGGAGAATGGGCAAAAAGGATTAATATGAATTATATGAATTATGACTAGGAAGAGTAATAGCTCCCATAAATATGCATGTGATCAGAAAGTTTCAGATTTGACCTAAATCAAATTTATATGTGTATCATGGACCCTATTTAACAGTATGGTAAAGCCTATAGACCTCTCCTCAGAACAATGTTTTTAAAAGCATAAAACACACAAAGTAAACAAATTACATTGAAATATATAAAGTTTTATATATATGTATATATATATATGCACACACATATATAAATTTACATATTTGTCTATTACATGTTTACATATTATGCATTTGTATAAATATATACAATTTTATATGTGTACTTTGGTTATTTAAATATATCTATTTTTCAAATTCAAAGACCCTAGTTAAGGCCTGGATCTTGGGAAAAAGGTTTGTACCAAGTGCTTGGCCACCCCCTGAGGCCTGTCAGCTCTGTGCCTTGATGAGCCTTCTCTTCCTCCTTGCCTCTGCTAATGCCCACAGTGCCTGCTCCCACATAATGAGTGAACCCTGCCCTGGGCCATTGTTCCAACTCCCTCTCCCTCCCTCCCTTGTCTTCACTTAAAGTTTACAGTAAAGGCCGGCCCCTGTGGCCCTGTCTGCCCAGACTATCAGGCCAGATCTCTCTTTTGTCCACATAAATGCTATTCACAAGGTCTCAAGCTCTCCTGCCTGATAGAATATTGATCCCCCAGAGAGCAAAGTCCAGCGTGCCATTAGTCCAATCTGTTCTCAAGCTGACACAATCCCATCATTTGTCATCTTCTCCTGTCCTACGGTGTTTACTTAGGAACCAGCGCTTATTTGCCTTATCTGTCACTTTCCAATCCTCACTGTAGTCTTTTTTTCCAATGGGGAGGCTGTGGGCCCCACCGTTTTCTCATAACCATTAAGGTGGGATTACACCTGACTGGTGGTTTAGGAGAGAAGTCTGAGGCCCTTCCAAGGGGGGCTGAGAGTTTATTTCTTTTTCCCCTCTGAAGTTTTACTCAATTACAGATACTCTCAAGTTAAAAAATAAGGTTTATTGGGAGCTCATTTGTTTCTGGAAGTTGTCACTGGCACCTGGGGTTTCACCACTGCAGGGAACTCCTAGTGTGTTTCTGAAGCTTGTCTGTAACCTAAAGTCTGAGAGAATTACCTGGGAACACTGAGGGATGAAGTCACCTGCCCATTATCACAGATGGTAGGTATCTTGAATTGGAGTTTTCTGGACTCCAAAGCCAGGCCAGTGTCCGTCCATTACGTCACAATGCCTTTCATTGAAAAGATCATGAGTGCATAGATTTAGAGCTAAAACTAGCCATAGAGACCGTCTGGTCCAACCCCTTCATTTAGTAGTAGAGGGAACTAAAGTTCAAAAGATTAACTGATTTGTGCAAGGTCGCACAGATAGTTGGTGGCAGCATCAGCATCTAAAACCAGTCTTTGGATTTCTATCTGTCACTCTTGTACCATAATGCAAAATAGATAGGATAACTGTTTTGCATAGACCTGTGATTTTGTGAGTGGGAGAAATCTCTTGGCCAAGGATAGAAATTAGCAACTCATTTACATCTCATAGTTTTAGTTGTCTGGTGACATCTGAGAGTTTAAGTGACTTGCTCAAAAATCCAAAATGTTGTATGTGCAAGAGGGAGGGACTAAAGTTCAGGCCTTATTGACTTTAAAAGCAAACTTCCATTATCACCTCTGTCACCTCTCATTCCCGGGAAGGAGGAGAGTCAAGCTTCCTCATGACTTATCTCCTGGGCTTCCCCAAGGGCTCTGGAGTTCTGGTATCTACAATCCTCCCCTGAATTCCTAAAGAGCCCTCTGGGGATCAACCTTCCCCCACCCCCAGCCTCCCACCTTTGGATCAAAATGATACAATAGACAGAGAGTTGGGCCTGGAGTCAGGATGACTTGAGTTCAAATCTGAATTCAGATACTTCCTAGCTGTTTGATCTTAGACAGGTCACATAACCTGAATTTGACTCAGTTTCCTAAGCTGTACATTGGAGATAATAACAATTGCCTATATTGTGAAGGTCAAATAAGATACTATTTGTAAAGCACTTAGTACACTGTCTTGCATATGGTCGGTGCTTAATAAATAATTATTCTTTTTCCCTTTCTAGTTTTAAATCTATAATCCTATTGTAGTGGGGGAACCAGACAAATGAGGGCCCAATCCTTGGAATATGTTTGTATTTGCCCTTTCTAGAGGCTTTATAGTAAGGAAAGAAGAAAGAAGGAGGCAAATGAGAAAGAAACAAAGGGAAAAAATAAAGATGGAAAGAGAAAAGAAATAAAAATATAAGAAAGGGGAATGAAAGGGAAGGAAACAAATGTGTTCACAGAAAAGACAAAGAATGAAAGAAGAGCAAACTTCTTCCTTCCTTCTTTCCTTCCTTCCTTCCTTCTTTCGTTCCTTCCTTTCTTCCTTCTTTCCTTCCTTCTTTCTTTCCTTCCTCCCTTCTTTCTTTCCTTCCTTCTTTCCTTCCTTCCTTCCTTCTTTCCTTCCTTCCTTCCTTCCTTCCTTCCTTCCTTCCTTCCTTCCTTCCTCCTTCCCTTTCTTCCTCCTTCCCTAAGTGCCAAGGAGTTGTCATTATCTCAAATTTACAATTGGGGAAAATGAGGCAACCAGATTAAGTGACTTGCCCAGGGTCACACAGCTAAGAAGTGCCTGAGTTTAGATTTGAACTCATCATCACTGTCTTTTTTCATAATAACCTCATATTTATATGGTTCTCCACAATTCTATTTTTAAAAATTAAGTGACACGCAAAAACCTCTGTCATCATAAGAGCCCTATCTAGGGGATAGTGTGTTACTATCCCTGCTCTATAGATGAGGAAACTGATGTTCAAGTGGCCAGAGAAATAAAGTAGAAAGAGAAATGGTTTGGAGTCAAAGGACCTGAATTTGATTTCTAGCTCTATTTACTACATGTATAATCATTTAAACTATCTGGAACTCAGTTTCCCCAATTGTCTGATCAGGTAGTTTGACTAAATAGTCTTTTCTAGCTAAAAGTGTATGAGAGCCTGTAAAACATTATTTATTGAGAAATGAGCCTCTCTGCTGTAAAACTCCCACTTCACCAGTAAATTAATATAAAATAATATTTGATTCCTGCTCCCCTTCCCACTAGTAAGTCAACAACGGTTCATTAAGTACCTATTAAATGCCACACATTATGCTAAGCACTGGGGATACAAGGAAAGACAAAACAGACACCAAATAAAAATTATCTGTCTAAAACTCAACCTGGTTACGTATGATCAGCTTTGGGGTAGACAGATCAACCAACCTGTTTGTAGGGACCTATTTCCTAGCCAGGGGTTGGGAGGGGGTGGTGGGGTGATTGAGCACTTAATTCAGGGACAAGAGCTCATGAAACCCCATCAGCCAGCTTCCCCATCCCCCATCAAGATTTGGATTAGGCACACTCTAGATCTCAGGATATGTCCCTCCATAAAAACTGTATATATTCTCATTAACCAACAGAAGTCCATACAGCTGCACAGCTGTCAAGGACTCTGTGCCTTTCAAGTTGTAAATGGACTTGGTACATTATTGTACCAATTGGTTAGAAGTTTGGTGGTGGGATGAAGAATGGGGAGGGAGGGAGGAGTCCACTGTACAAGGGTGGAAAATTCATTCTAACACTGCCAGGTCCCTGTCCTCAAACTCACCGAAGTTAGCTCAGTTTGAAACAGTTTTCTATTCCTTTCTTGCCAGGCTGAAGTCACTGGTTACAAGCAAATAAATGAATGAGAATGTACGTATGTATGCACGTATGGATGGATGAATGGATGAATGGCTCCCCACTCCCCCCAGCCCCCACATACACTTGGCGAGCCCCATAAAAGGAATAGTTTATGCCTCGCAAGTAAGTCTGTGTTCTTTTACGAGCTAGCAGGCCTCCCCATTCTCCCAGGTACCCAAGGCGGATTAGGTCGCATTTTATGTGAAGAAAACTTTACAACAGCAAAATAATGTTCGTGACCAAATAAAAGAGAAGCAAGGTTAAGGTGGGAGGGAGTAGAGAGAGGTGGGGATAGCCGATCTGTCCCAAGCCCGGAATTTAAAACACCACCACCACCACTATTTTAGGAGGGAATCTGGAGACAAAGCCTAGTTCCCCTCCATCCCCCTGCCTCTGCTTTTTGGGCCACCCTCCTCAGCCTCAAACAAAACCCTCTTGGTTTTCATCAGGGGCTCTTTAATCCTTTTAAGTGACGCCTTGAATCTAACTTTCCTTTAACCAAGATCTTTCTGGTATTCCCTTTTAAAGAAAAGAAAAAATTAAAAAAAAAAAAAGAACCCCACCTTCGCAAGTTCATAAGCATGGATGCCCTGTCGGAGTTTTATTAAGTCTTTTCTATTTACTTCCTACCTAGATAAGATCTTAATCACAGCCCCCAAATGGTCCGCCTTGACATTTATCAACCTTAGTCATCTTTTCTCCTCGGGCTCCGCCTGGCCCGGCCGCTTTCTTCCTGCCCGGCCTTTCAATGGAAGTTAATTTCGAGGACGTGATTTATCTCGCTGGGCTAACAGCACCGAGGCAGCCCACCTTTTCAAAGCGCGGCCGGGGAGTGAATTATAGCCGAGTTGTCCTGTGATTGCGTTCAGCCGGGAGAGAGAATAGGCAGCCAGTGTGTTGCCCTGGTGTGATGCTGGGGCCTTTTCAGTCGGGGAAGAAAAAAAGATTAGGCCTCTGACCGCGGGCCTGACAGGCAAGCGTTATGTGAGCAGACAAAAGGCCGGATACCTGAAAGGAAGACTCGGGGGAGAGGGAGGCGAGGTGCTGGACACCGCCACCACGCACTGACCTCGGCCCGGCCCTTCAGTGACATGCCGGCGCGGCCACCTCTGCCCTCCCCTTCTCTCCCATCCCCTCCCCTCCGCCAGGCTCCCCCCGCCCCCAGCCCTGCTCCGTGCGCCCTGGAGATGCGCCCTGCGGGGAGGAGCGCACCGGGAAGCTTCGAAGAAAGCCCAGCAGCCAGGGCTCGCCTTCGGGCTGGGGAGCGGCGCTCCTAGAAGCTGCCAGGACATAGCCCGCTTTTTCCCGAGATAGAGATGGATACCACTGCCTTCCCCTGCGCCCCACTACTCACTCCCCCGCTCTTTGTCCCTTTCTTCCTCTTTCATCTTATCCCTCCTCCTTCTCTCCTCCCATTTTCCTTCTCTTCTCTCCCTCCCTTCTTTCCCTCCTTTTTCTCTTCGCTTTCTTCCTCCCGCCCTCCTCTTTTTATCCCACATCTCAATTCCTTCTTCTCTCACACCATTTTAATCTCTTTTCTCTCCCTTCTTTTCCTCCCTTTCCTCTTTCCTTTCTTCTTGTCATTCCACTTCTTCCTCTCACCCCATCCACCCTCTCTTTCTCTTCCACCCCTCCCATCTTTCCACAGAATCATAGATTTAGAGCTAGAAGGAACCCCATAATCTAGCCCAAACCCTTCAATTTACAGATGAAGAAACTGAGGCCCAGGAACAGGAAAGGACTTGCTCAGGATCACACACTCAGAAAGTGGTAGTGATTCCAAGGCAACGCTCCTTCCACTGAGCAAGGCAAACCTTCTTCCCCATGATAGCCTTTCAAATACCTGAAGACCTACTAAGCATGTCCTACTAATGCTTCCCTTCTCCAGGGTAAACATGCCCAGTTCTTTTTCTGCTTCTGTCTCTCTCCCTTACTCTCTCCCCTCTCACTGGTTCTCTTTTTCATCTTGTCTCTGTTCCTGCTTCATTCATGCATTCAATCTCTAGTTACTCCACTCTTGCTCTCCCCTTCCCATTTTGTTTCTCTCTTTCTGTCTCTGTCTGTCTGTCTGTCTCTCTCTCTCTCTCTCTCTCTCACACACACACACACACACACACACACACACACACACACACTCCTCCTCTGCCTCCATTTCAGTTTCTATTTCTCTATGTTCCCACTCCCTTCCTGTCTCTGTATCTGATCTCTGCCTCTCATCCCCCTCATCTGTCCTTCCTCTCACCTCTCCTGTGTACTACCAAATTTTATCTCTTTCCTCTTTTCTCTTTTGTATTTCCTTCTCTTTGTCTCTCACTCTTTTCCCTCCCTCCCTTCCTTCCTTCCTTCCTTCTTCCTTCCTTCCTTCCTTCCTTCCTTCCTTCCTTCCTTCCTTCCTTCCTTCCTTCCTTCCTTCCTTCTTTCCTTCCTTCCTTCTTTCTTCACTCTCCTTTACTTCTCTCTTCCATCTCTGTGTCTTCTGTAGCTTTCTACTTCTCTCCTCTCTTTATAGATAAGATACATACATGAATACATACATACATACATATATACACATACAGAGAGGCAAATACAGGGGAGCTTAGGGACTTTTCTCCATCTGGGAATGGATTTGGCCCATTCCCAGTTAACACTGAAACTTATATTTGTAAAGGGCACACACAGTCTCTCCAAGCACATACTTGGCTCAGGCCACAGGCAGCCGGGGTTGGTTCAATATCACAGCTGCTCCCATCTGGGGAGGAGAATGACAGTCTTTCACAGGGCCAGTAGAGTCACATTTTTCTTTTGTGTCCTTTGGTCACTGATCAGAGCATCCAATCCCCAAAGCTTCTGGGAGACCAGGCTAAGTGAGAAGGGGCCCCATTCGGGCCTCAGAACCACTCTGGAGAAAGGCATAGAAACTCTTGGCTGCTTTCTGGCAGCCTGCAGAACTGCACCAAAAAACCTCAGGAGAAAGCAGGCCCTCTTAAGATTTCTGCCACTTCCAGTTTCCTAGTCATACTAAAAACAAGAGCTCAGCTCTCCTAAACCACTTTATGGGTCCATAGTATAAAGACTGACATCTCTTCCTTATAGATCAGAAAACTGAGAGGGGTCAATGCTGCTCAGTACATAACAAAAAAAAAAAAGTTTTCAATCTGTCTGAATCCTGCCTCAGGCACTCAGCGGCTACGACCCTGGTCAAGTTCATTAATCTCTCTCAATTTCCATGTCTTTATCTGTGAAATGGGTATAATAATAACACCTCCCTCACAGGATTATTGTATGGATCAATTAAGATAATATATTAAAAGCATTTTGCAAGACTTGAAATTCTATGTAAGTCTTATTTATTATTTTATTAATAATAATGTTATTTGTTCTTATTAATCATGGGTGTCATCATTAACAGGAATCTTCTTACTCTAACTCTGGTGTTCTTTTTGCTACATGTTCATGTTGCTACAAATATTTCAAGGTCTGTGCCATCTTACCTCCACCTTATAAATTTTAGGATCAAACATAAAATTCTCTGTTTGGCTTTGAAAATACTTCATAACTAACCCCCTCCCTTTCTTGCATCTTATTCGTTTCCATATATTTTGTGATCTAGTTGCTGTTGTTTCTCTCCATTATTCATGTTGCTCCCCTGCTCAAAAATATTCAATGGCTCCCTATTGCCTTTAGAATAAAACACAAAATTCTTAGCCTGCTGTTTAAGGTCCCTCTTGTACCTTCAAGTGTTAGAGAGGCCCTGGAACCACTGGAAAATTAAATGACTTGTCTAGGCTTATATGTTTTAGACTCAAGTCTTCTGTAGTCTAAGATTGGCTTGCTGTCTACTACCTCACAGCTGCCGAGACGCTTGCCAATTATTGGTGGAATGCTCAAGGCCCTATAACAGTCTCTCCACTTCTTGTTCGATTCTGCCTCACTGATGCTGGGATGCCAGCCAAGCAGGCATGCACCAGGGGAGGACCGTCATGAAATCAAACACTTTTAAGACCTTAGTACTTACAGATGTCCACTTACGAGACAGGAAAGGAAACAGTCACCAAGTCTGAATATTCCAACAAACAACAAACCCCAAATTCCACTTTGTTTGACTTTGAAGGAAGATGTCCAGACCCAGTTTTGCTGTTTCACAGCCTCACTATCTTGATACTCATGTATTTGGATATTATAGCTAGGCTGGGCTGGAGAAATAAAGATGGTTGTAAAACAGAGTAGTGATTTTATCCACTTGGGCAATGGTGGCAAGAACATTAAATATAAAAGAACAATAGTTCTTTGGGGATAATGAATTGTCCCAGGGCTCTTTCTCTCTGAATCCCACTGAAAAAGATGAAAACAAGAAAATAACAGAAGCTAGCATATGAAATGAGCTTTAAGGTTGAATATATATATATGTACACACACACACACACACACACACACACACATATATACACACATATATATATTTACCTGAGTCTCACAACAACCCTGTGAGGTCAGTGCCATTATTATGCTATTTTATGGATGAGGTAATTGAAACTCAGAGGGATGAATGACTTATAGTGAATAAGCGTTTCCTGAATCCAGGATCCACTATGCTGAATGGGCTGAATACATATGAAATTATCAGCATTAAAAGCTCATGAATACATCATGAGCACTGCACTTGGAATCAGGAAGACTCATCTTCTTGAGTTCAAATCTGGCCTCAGATACTTAATAGCTGTGTGACCCTGGGCAAGTCACTTCACCCTGTTTGCCTCAGTTTCCTCATCTGTAAAATGAGCTGGAAAAAAGAAATGGCAAATTACTCCAGTATCTTTGTAAAGAAAACTTCAAATGGGGTCGTGAAGAGTCAGGCATAACTGCAAAATGACTAAACAAGAGCATATCATGTGCTGACTGCTAAGAAGAACTTAGCATTTATCTATAGGACAAATGGACATTGGCCCTGTCTGAGGGTGTGAAGTTACAGTCACAGGTATCTACCATGGACTATGGCTCTTTCCATATTGTCTCTTCTTCCCTCTTAACATTGATAGCATCTATAGAATCACAGAATTTCAGTTAAGAGAGGATGTTGGTGGTTGAATGAAAAATGCCCTCCCCCAGCCCTTCAGTCCAACATCTTGGACAAGAGGCTATCTAGCCTTTGCTTGTAGACTTTTAATGAAAGGGAACCCACCACCTTCCTGTGGTAGATGCTTCTACTTTGGAAATGCTCTGATTGTTATAGGGATCTTCCCCTGACATCAAACCTCAACTTGCCTCTTTATAGCTTCTACCCATTGATTCTCATTTTGCCATCCAGAATAAAGCAAAAAAAAGAGTAAGTCCAATAGTTCTCTATTGGAAGATAATTATCACCCTCTCGACTGACTTCCCACCCCAGTTTTCTCTTCTCCTGTCTAAAAATATCACAATGGCAGAAATAGGATTTAAAGTCAGGTCCTCTGATGCTTGTATAGGTAGGGTCAGATGGTCTCTTAGGTCACAGAATTACAGAATTTCAGAGTTGGAAGGGACCTCAGTGGTCATATAGTCCAGGTTGCACCTGAACAAGACTCCATTGACCATACCTATGTCTCTCTCTCTCTCTCTCTCTCTCTCTCTCTCTCTCTCTCTCACACACACACACACACACACACACACACACACACACATAAATGCACAACACACCCAACAAATAGCCATCTGGTCTGTGTTCTAATGGGAGATAACCCATCATCACTGAAACAGCCTAGTCCCTTTTGGTATAGCTGAAAGTTCACCCAGGGCACCTGGTACTGCCTTCTCTGGGCCAAGAAGAAAGAGTCTTCTTGGTCCCCCCTTTTACTCCCCAGGAATCGTCCCATCTCATTGTAGGGTCTTTGACAGTAGGTTCTCTGAGGGAACTTGGAGACGGCAATAGAGATGAAGACGGCCAGCCTGGAAAGTGGAACTGCTCTCCTCCTACCGTGGGAGCTAGCCAGCTGAGTTTGTGAATGTGAAGACGGATTCAAAGTGAAATAAATCACGCTCTAGGCAAAAGGCTTCCCCAGCCTGGTGGAGGTTTTCACGGAGCAGAAACCAGATGGATTGTATTGAATCAGGCCCATGAGGACAGAATCTCACTACTGATTACCAGCTTGTAACAAGGGGAGGCTTGGACCCAACAAAATGTTTCCACAGACAGTCGAGGCATCTAAATCATGAGTGAAATATACTTGGAGACCTCTGCTTTTGCAAACAGCGTTTGGGAATCAGATTTTCTAATTTGTTCCTTTTTGATTTATCTAAATCCCATATTTGTTTGGTGTCCCATCCTAACTTGATTTCTCCCAGAACTGATTGTTTCATCCCCCAAATGAACAAAGAAATAGAGTTCTCTGCACCTGATAAGTGTTGTCATACATAGAGCAATGGACTTGGAGTTGGGAAGCCCTGGGTTAAAATTTTGTCTCTGCTATCTCCTTGCTGTGTGACCTCGGGTGAATCCCTTAAACTGGGCCTCAGTTTCCTCACCGGTCAAAGGAGGAGATTGGACTATATGACCTCTAAGGTCCTTTGCAGGTCTAAATCTAAAATCCTATGAGTTTCTCTGAGCCTCAGTTTTCCTCATCTGAAAAATGAGCACAATCAGACTCGTAAGTAGTACCTGTTTCACAGGGTTGTCTTGAGGGACAATTCAACTACCACTGCCCCCAACCTTGAGTTCTATATGGAAATAAAAGCACATAGTCCAAGAATGTAGCCATTCCCAATCACTGCTTAATGAATTTTTTTCTTTTTGGCAGCATTCTCTAGTCCAATAGTGCTTAGTTCCCCAATAGGCCTGCCTTTAGGGAATTCTGAGAACATGCAGTATCTTTGTTGCTATTCAAAGATGTTGGGCTTTGTGAGATTCTGGGCAGTCTAATTGTTTTCACATCTGGTCAGAGAGCAACGCAGCAAATAATTTCTGCAAGCAAGTTCAGGAACTAGCAGCCCAAAGAAGCCCTGGAGATGACTTACGTTGGGATTTCTGCAGAGTGATGGCGAGAAAAGGAGAGATAGACAGATCCGCCATAGATGTTGGATGGGTTTCAGCTGCCAGGTGGGGCAAAAGAGGGCAGACAGGGATTGAGGCAGCCTGGCTGAACCCTCAGAAGCTGGTAGTAGAGAAAATGGATCCCAGAAGGGAGAACTGCACCCCTCCTACCATGGGAATGAGCCAGCTGAGTAGCAGTAGCAACTCCCACACTCCATGGAAATCATGCCACCTCATTTGACAGTATATGCAACATTGTGCACCTGTAGTCCCCCACCTCTCCCAGTCAATCCACCCTCTTTACCCAGCTACAAAATACTATTTCTAATGCCCAGATCTGACCATGTGGTTCCCTTACTCAAAAACCTTTAATGACCTATTTCTAGAACAATATAAAATCCTTAACTTGGCATTTGAGACCCTCTACAATCTGGCTTCAAATTGTGTTTCCAGCCTTATCTCACATTATTGCCATCTTCAAAAATCTACCTGTTAGACAGGTTGTGTTTGTCCTTTGTTCTTGAAGAAGACCATGGCGTCAGGAAAATGATGATGTGACTTGTAGTTGACTTTGATTTGAGTGAGGCAGGGCTGTGCAAGGTCACCAGCCTCACTTTCTCCTCCAGAGCCATCTGGGTCCAGTGATCATATATTCATCAGGAGGACTAGAGACAGCCCAGGATGCACTGGGAACCCCTGGCCCTTTTAGGCTAAGGTCGGTTACCTCTCCTGCTAGACAAGTGGCCTAGCAGCTGCGCCTTAGATGGCCCTGTTCTTCCCTCAGTTCTGGGTGCTCCTGTAGGCGGGATGACATGCCCGGAATGTACTCCTTTATCATTGGCTGGAAGCCTTGAATTTGGGCCCCAGTTCACATGCCACTTCCCCCCCAAAACTTCCGTTGATCCCCAAGTGAACCTGCTTATTCCCTCTCAAGAGTCCCTGGAGTGCTATGGTCTGTTGTCTGTCTCCCTCACGCCCCATCATCCATCATCCCTCTCTGTGAACACAGCTCTCCCTCAGCAGAGTGTAAGCTATCTGAGGGCAGGGATTGCACCATTTGCTATCTTTAGACCTCAAATAGAGAGTACCCTATGACCCTTTACAGAAAAAAAAATAAAAACAACCACCAATATTTGTTGAGTTGAATTGAGAAGACTTTTAAAGAACAGATGTGAGTAATGTCCAAAAGAGACAGCTCATTTGTAAGACCTGGGTTCAAATCTACTTCTGCCACTTACTATGTGTGACTTTGAGCAAATTCCTTAAACTTCTTAGGCCTCAGTTTCCTCATCTGTAAAATGAAGACTTTGAACTGGATAACCTTTAAAAAATACCTTCTAGCCCTAAAAAAAAAAGGTATAATCTTTACCTGGACAAGGCCCATACCTCCTTATTTTACAAAAAAAGAAAGAAAACTAAAGTTCAGAGTCAAATGGCTTGGCCAAGGTTACTCAGTAAGCATGGGAGAGAATCAGAATTTGAACTTATGTTTCTGGACTCATAGTCCCAGGGTTCTTTTCTGCTTGTTTTCAGGACTGTTGTTCATTTATATCCAACTCTTCATGACCCCATTTGGAGTTTTCTTGGCAAAGATACTGGAGTGGTTTGTCATTTCCTTCTCCAGCTCATTTTACAGGTGAGAAAACTGAGGCAAACAGGGTTAAGTGACACACAGCTAGTAAGTGTCTGGGGCTGGATTTGAACTCAGGTATTCCTGATGCTAGTCCAATGCTCAATTCACTGAGCTACCTAGCTGCTTCCAATTTTAAAAATAAAATGAAATAATAAATAATTTTTTTTGTAAACTCTAAAATGCTATATAAATATTGGCTATTAGCATTTTCTACAATCCTCTGAATATTCAGGGAGGTGGGTAAACTTGTGATTACATTGGTACAGGGAAATCCTGGTGAAATGACTCCATCAAAGCAGGTCACCAAATGATCAGTTTCTTTAAATCTTGAAGAGCTGGCTTAGGTCCTCAGACATTAAGTGATTTCCTCAGTGCCACACAAGCATGATGTGTCAGAAGGAGATTTGAACCCAACTCCAAAACTGGTTCCCAATCCTTCCTGCCAGTCTGCTTTTCATCCGTTACCAATCGTCTATAAAGTGACTAACTTGTGTGCCTACACAGGCGTAGCTCGGGAGGGAAGTTGGCCCAAAGGTTTTCTGGGCAGCATTGGAGACAATGGGGGAGGGAGAGGCTTAAATCCAATGAGGGGTATTTCTGATCATTGCCACAATACCCCAAGAGACTATGCCACCTATGCCAGGCCATCAGTGAAATGGGATTCACCTCCCAGCTGGGCTAAGAAAAGAGAAGGTAATCAAAGAGACCCCTCTCTATGTTAGCAGAGCTGTAGTATCACTGTTGGGCATTAAATGATATATACTTAAAGGATTGTCCTATTTACATAGGAATTAGTTTTTCAGACTGACACCCAGGAACTATGGGCTTCCAAATCCCCAGCTTTGGTAATCCTTCACTAAGCATTCAAAACACTGTAAACTCACCTGGGTGGAATAATCATCCAAGCTCCACTGGGCTCTCTTTGGGATCCTGTGTGGACCTTGGTAAAAGGAACCCTGCCCAGGAGCACAGATTTTGACCTGGGAGAGACAGGGACATCAGAGTCCAGCCCCCTCATTTTCCAGGTGAGGGGAAGGTTAAGAGGTTAAGTTCTGGAGGTCAGCCAGAGGTGGTAAGGAGATGAGCCAGGATTGGAAGCCAGATAGGTTTTTTCATTCAAAATCTTTCTACCTGGTCTCTCAGCTCCTAGTTTGGGCCCTTAAAACTCTGGGACATCAACTTGCCCCAGGGCCAAGTTCAAACACTGAATGGAGAATAGCTGAGGAAGGGGTGGGTCGCACCAGACCAGTGAGCCATTGAGAACTTGTCATTAGAGGCAGCTGATAAAGTACAAGGCAGGCATTGTGGAGGAAGTCAGGCCAAGTGACCTTGAGAGGCCTTCAAGGTCAATCTGCTGAGTCGTGGAAGAAACAGAGAGGCAGGCAGCAAGGGATTACATTTAACCATTTTCCTGGCATTCCTTGGGTAGTTGCTGTGGGCCTGACTAGGTTTAGAAGAGATGCAAAAATGAATTCAAGTTAATTCACCAAGCAGCTGTTAAGGACCTACTCTGGACCTGACATTGTGGGATTGTAGATATAGAAATATCTTAAAAGACCTGGGTTCAAGTCTTCTTCCTGGCATATATTTGCTTTCTGTAGCCTGAGCAAGCAACCCACCTCAGTTCTAAGTAATTCTTTAAGCCTTCAAGTCAATGGTTCTCAACCTGTGGGTCATGACCCATTTGGGGGTCAAATCACCCTTTCATAGGGATCACAGGAGTCACCTAAGACCATCGAAAAACACATATTTCCAACGGTCTTAGGAACTGAGACACTGCTCCTCTGTCTGTAGGCGGGTCCACCGTCCTGGCTGGCAACAAAGGAGGGAGTTTCCTTACCTGGAGATTTAATGTGGCTTAGTGGATAAAGCACTGGGCTTGGAATTAAGAAGACTCCTCTTCCTGAGTTCAAATCCAGTCTCAGATACTGATTAGCTATATGACCTTGTGCAAGTCACTTCACCCTATTTGCCTCAGTTTCCTCATCTGTAAAATGAGCTGGAGAAGGAAATGGCAAACCTCTCCAGTATCTTTTGCCAAGAAAACCCCAAATGGGGCCATGAAGACCCAACGAACAACAAAAATATAATCACCAGTCCAGCCCTTATCCCTTTCTTTAGGATAGAGGAAATTCTGGGAGATTGGAAGGTTTCACAGTCTTAGGAGGTACCTTAGAGGCTATCTGGTCCAATCCACACTTCAACAGCAATCCAACCTCCAGCATTCCTGACTTGGTTACCCAGCCTCTGTTTGAAGACCTCGAATGAAAGAGTGCTCACTACTTCCCTGGTCATCACCCGAGATAAAGCAAGCCCATTGAAAGCACAGATCTTTGAATGACCTAAAGGACTCTGACTTCCGGAGATACCCATCAATACTCTCTCCCTCTCCCAAAGCAGGAAGGCAGGAACCATGGGCAGGCAGCAATAGCCCAGAGGCAGACTTAGCTCCCCAACAATCAGTGCTACCCAAAAGTTCGTTGGACTGCCTCAGGGAAGTTATGGGTCCTCCCAGCTATGGATGTTGAAGCAAAGGCTGGGTGCCCATCAGGGATATTGTAGAAGTAATGACTGATGAGGCGGGTTGGACTAGTTGGCTTCTAAGATCTCTGCCAATCCTGAGATTCTGGGATTCTGTGGTCTTGTGGCTTTGTAGATTTTACTCTTAACTCCTTCCCCATAGCCTAGCAAATTTGCCTTATACATAGGGATAGGGGTAAGGAGTGGAGCTTTTAGGTAACTCTCAAGTAAGGAAACTCCTTTCTCCAATGCCAATCAGTACTTTCTCTACAACTTACAGAACTTTCTAGACCACTGAGAAGTTAAGAGCTTGTTTACCTAGGGTCACAGAAGGGAAGGGACCATGTTACTATAATCCTGATCTTCTTGAATCTGAACCCAGTTCTGGTCCACAATGTCTCACTCCCTCTAAGCACATAGTAGATCCTTAATAACTGTTGAGTTGAATTGAACCGGATAAACTTCCTTGGCATAGTATGTACATGTCTGTGTTGTCCTTGAGTCACTTCAATGCAATAACAGGCATTTGTTAGGTTCTAGGTATGGTGTTGGACTAGCAGGTAATAATATGCATAAAATATTCCTTGACCCTCAGGGAGCTTACATTCTACTATGGGAAAATAAACCTTGGGCAAGTCACTTGGTTTCCTTGACTTCAGTGACAGGCTCAGAGGGATATCAGGAACTCTGAGGTAGAGCTGAGGAGAAAAGGTATTCCAGATACAAGGTACAGACTGGGAAGAGTCATGATGAGCAGAGTAAGAATATTGTATACAGGCAACCACAAGGGATGCAAAGTGTGGCTAGGAGGTGGGGAGAGTGAGGATGGGAAAGCCATCTGGGAAGAAAGGTCCCAAGAAATAGGATGACTCAAAGTCTCTCTTCGTCAAAGACCTTATAATGGCAGGAGATCTTGTTCATGGATAACATCTGACCAGCTTAGTCAAAATTTAGCCCTAGCCCATGGGACCTCATCATCTTGGACCAAGCTTGTGCACCTGAGCTCATTAGCATCTTGGGATGAACTCCAATAACCCTGGGAACAGGGGCCACACCTGTCCTCTCAGGTGCTCCTTGCTTACAATTTATTTTCCTTCAATACTAGCTCTGAAAGGAGAAACGACCCAGGACGCAGGTAGATAATACATAAGGCTCTGCCCTTATTCTTCCTTATAATGGGGCCAGGACAAAAGCATCTGCATAGCTTGTGGTCATTAGAGGCTCCATCTGTGTGGAGACCTTACTATGTATTACACACCTGTCCAGTATTGTCAAGGGGGTTGGTACTACCATTGAGGGCCCGGGATGGGGAGAAGCCAATTGTCAGCTTAATACATGAAGTGATTTCTTGCCAGCCAATGGATGGTTCTTTCTAGTGGTACCATGGACAAGAGCATTGGGTCTGGAGTCTAAAGGACTAGAGTTGGAAACTAGATTCTGTAACTTACTCCAGTGTGATCTTGGCCCAACTGAAACAATCACTGAAATATGTATTAAGAACCTACTATGTGCTAAGGATTCTACTGGGTGCTGAGGATGCAAAGAAGAAAGAAAGAAAAAAAATATTGTAGTCTCTGTCTTCCACACATTTGTCTCCAAAAGGGGAGGCAATCTGCCCACAAGTAAAATAATACACAAAGTATAATCCCAAGAGGAAAAGTTTGCTAAGAACCAGAGGGCCCTGAAAAGGTTTCATGGGCCATGTAACAATGTGAGCTATGCTTTGATGGAAGTGAGAGGTTTTGTGGGACAGAGCTGAGGGTAAGCTGGAGGATGAAATATGTACAAAGCTAGGAGACCATTCAAGTTGGAAGGGTGAGTCATGTTATCTCCCTGGCTCTTTCCTCCACTGTCAACTGAGGCCTTTGGACTAGATGAATTCACAGGTCCTTCCCAGCTCAAATCTATGATCCTAGGGCACGTGCCTTTTGGCTGATGAGGCAGCTCCTCAACCAAAGAGAGGCATGTGATTCTCAGAACTGGAACACAGGAAGGTCAAGTGCCCAAAGGACACGGTCCAGCTGAAAAGGGAAAAGAAACCAAAAGCAGAATCCACCTGCTGGTCGGGTTTTGGAGATGCCCCAGTCTTTCTGGCCTTGCCTGTTTTCCTCCAAGTTTCTGGATAGCCCAGGCTACCCCCAGGAAATTTGACGAACTTCCTCTGGCCCATGATAAAGAGGATGGGTTTGAAGCAGTGCGTCTGTTCCCCTCTGCTCACTATTCTCAAGCAGGCCAACTCTAGTAATAATGAGCTGAGGCTGGTTAAGCAGCTAATTAGCATGCTGTTTGTTAGAGGAGTTAAGAATGTAATTATTGTGAGTAGGCATAGCCGGCAGGAGGAATGCATTTTGAAGGTTACCATAGGAATCTCGACTCAGCCTATTCATTCTGAGTGTAATTCTAATCGCCATCATAAGGAAAGGATTGCTTGCTTGGATATAGACTGTAGGTTAACATCTGATTAGATTTCCAGTGAACAAAAGCATTTCAGGAGTTTGCTTTTTAACCCTTTGGGGACCAGACCAAGTATGGTGACCTGTCTAAAGAACTCAGGCTAGCAAGCTTTCTTTCTCTCTCCTCTTTCTCTCTCTCTCTCTCTCTCTCTCTCTCTCTCTCTCTCTCTCTCTGCATCTCTCTCACTTTCTCCTCTCTGTCTCTGTCTCATTCTCAATCTCTTTGCCTCTCTCTGGTTCTGTCTCTGTTTTTCTCTCTTCAATCTCTCTTTATCTCTCTTTTTCTGTTTGTCAGTCTTCTTCCCTTCTCTTTTCTCAGTCAGCTCTGTCCTCTTTCTTGTCTCTTCATGTCTCTGTCACTTTCTTTCTCTATCTCCATCTTTGTCTCTATGCTTCTCTCTGGTTCTGTCTCTGTCTTCAGTCCCTCTCAGTCCCTCTGTTTCTCTCTGTCTTCCCCTTTCTTTCTTTTCTCTGTCTTCTCTCTATTTCTGTGTTTCTTTGTCTCTTCATGTTTTTATCACTGTGGTTTTTTTTATCTCCATTTCTATTTCTCTTTTGTCTCTGTCTGTCTTTCCCTCTCTCTCTCAAACCAATGTATGCATACGTAAATTATGTATTTCTCTTCTCTATCTTTCTTCTTTCTTCCTCTCTATCTCTCATCTCATTCTATTTCTATATCTCTTCTGTCTCCTCTCTATTTGTGCATCTTTCTTTGTCTCTTTTTTCGTTTCCCCCTCTCTCTTTCCCATCTCTCTTTGTTTGTCTCTCTCCCTGCCTCTGTCTCTCCTCTCTCCTGCTCTCTCTTCTGTTTTCACGTGTCTATACACGTATCTATTTCTCTGTCTCAGTGTCTCTTCTCCCTATGCCTCTCTCATCTCATTCTGTCTTTATCTCCACAGTGTTGTGTTCTCTTTCTCTCGGTGTAACTGTCTCTGTGTTCTTCTCTCTGTTTCCTTCTTCTATTTTTCTATCTCCCCCTTTCTTTCCCCCTTACTTGAAAACAAAGCAAACCACTTGAAGACCAAAGACAGCCCCACTGATTGCCAGGCTCAGACCCACTGGAGGTTCTAATGGGCACATCTAAAGTGTTGGTCCTAATCAGCCCAGAGAGGTCCCTGTTTCTCTGATTGACTGAGGGTCTCCTTGCACCAGAACACAGTCTCCTTCTCTAATCCTCCTTTGTCTGGCTGCTGAAATGTCAGTTCACAAGATAAAGTTAAAGGAATTTAGCGCTGGAAAGGACCTTCATGCTTATTGAAGCATAGTGTGGTCTAATGGAAAGTGTACTGGACAGTCAGGTGGTACAGTGGATAGAACACCAGATCTTGAGGCAGGAAGACTCATCTTATTGGGTTCAAATCTGGCCCCAGACACTAACTAGCTGTGTGACCCTCGGCAAGTCACTCAACCCTGTTTGCCTCAGTTTCCTCATCTGTTAAATGAGCTGGAGAAGGAAATGGCAAACCACTCCAGCCAGTATCTCTGCCAAGAAAACTCCAAATTGATTTATGAGGGTCAGATCCCATGACTGAAATACACAATTGAATGGAGAGTCAGGAGAAGCCTGAGTTCAAATGCTGCCTTATACACTCTCCTACTTTGTGAGCAAGAACTAGTTAATTCACTTTTCTGAGTCCCAATTTCATCATCAGTAAATAGAAATCATATCATAACACTTATAGTACCCACGCCACCAGCAGAGCTGTTTCAAGAATAGGAAGTATGTGAAGGTAGTGGGCAATCTCCAAGCATCATAAAAATGCTGACTCTTTTTATAATGGAGCTCAATCACAAGACCCAGAAGCCCAGAGAAGTGAAGGCGATTTGCCCAGGATCTCATAGGTAATAGGTAGTAAAGCTAGAATTCAAAGTCAGGTTCTTTGGGTCCAGGTCTAATACTCTTCTGAGGAAAATTTCAGGCAAATGAATATAGAACAATCTCTCTCTATGCCAGTTTGTGACCCAACCACAAAGCTGAGAAAGTCTCTACTTCTTTATCTCCAACAAGGACCTTTTGAAATATCTTTTTTTTTCTGAGTCTAAAATGGAAAAGATTATCTCTAGGGGAGCTTGCAGGTGACATTTCAGGGGAGAAGAGAAAACACAAGAAATGTTCATCGGTCTCATGGTGTCATGGAAAGAACACTGGTTCTGTAGTCAGAGGATTGGCGTTTATATCCCTCTTCTGATGCTTGCTAATTTTGTGACCTTGGGTAAATTAATTTGTGTTTAGAGTCAGTTTACTCATCCTTAAAATGGGAGTAATCATACTTGTACTGCTTATCTCATAGAACTGCTAGGTAAGAAATTTTGTCAACCTTAAAGCAGTGTAGAAATGTGAATCCTTAGCAGTGGTATGAAGGATATATGTCAGGCAGACATGCTCTCTAACGTCACTTCCATTTTTGAAAAAACAGCATGGTGGCATCATGGATAGAGAGCTGGGTCTAGAGTCAGGAAGACCTGAGTTCAAATTTGACTTCAGATACTTATTAGATAGGAGACCCTGGGCAAGTCACTTAACACTGTTTGCTTCAGTTTCCTCATCTATAAAATGAGCTGGAGAAGGAAATGACAAACCACTCCAGTATCTTTGCCAAGAAAACCCCAGATGGGGTCACAGAGAGTCAGACACCACTGAAATGATTAACAAACAAAATAGTAGAAAGGCAAACCTTCTGCTTTGCATCTAGAGGGAGATTGGTACAAAATCTGTCTTCATTACTTATTTCTCATGTGACCTTGAGCGGATCACTTTATTACACTGGGACTCACTGGAAGGAGAAAATAATGCCTGCAGAATTAGGTGTTAATACACCAGGAGTTGTTGTGAAGGCTTAAATTATATCACCTATGAAAAAAATGCCATATCGATTCCAGTTATTATTAAAATTGAGAATAGGGAAATTGAAAATTGAAAATAGAGAAGCTGGATACCTCTCAAGACTCTTTCCAGGAGAACTCCACCCAGATCTAGCTATCCCCTTGGGCTGAGGTCCCAACGAGGAGAGTAAGAGTTAAGATAATAGAAGGGAAAAGTAGCTAGGACAGGGTTCTTTGTTAGTAGAATTCCCAGGAAGCCATAAGACCATTCTCCAAGACACAGAACTCTGGCAGCTAAAATGGAGAATGTGATCTCACCTACCCATTGGTTAGGGGACTACACTTTACCAAATAAGCTAACCATCGCTACCCAGGCTCCTGCTGATAACTCTCTACTGTACCAACAAGCAAAAAACTCACTGTTCCTTCAGCCCAACAAAGTTTTATTAAAAGCCTATTGATTGACTGTGAACAAGCCCGAAGTGCTTGATGCTGGGAATACAAAGTAAAAAGTGAAAATAGTTCCTGTCCTCAAGGGGTTTACATTCTCCTGGGGGAAAGGTGTCAGAAGCTTAGCAGCCTACTGAAAGATAAATACAGCCTCCTCTCCCCTCCCCACCCCATTACCCTGAGGGCCCTACAGTAAATAAAAATAAGTGGGAAAAAATGCAGGGACATCTGTGATCATAGATTCCTGTGTGACCTCCTCCACCCCCCCCCCCCCCAAACCATCACACACCAGTGCTTATTAGAGTCCCTGAGATGGCACTATTAAAATGTAATTCTCAATTCTCAATATTTTCCATTAAAACTGCCAGCAGCGATTCAAGTGAAGGTGGCAGCTTTCTAACTGCTAAGGATATTCATTAAGTCGCCTCTGCATAGTTCTTTCTTCCTTTTTTTTTCTTTTCTGAAAAACTGCCTCCCTGACTTCCCACAATGCAACTGTTAGCTGCTATCCTAAAAGGCCAGGATGGTGAGCACCAATCTGGAGGCATGGGGGTCCCAGAGCCCTGCTGTTCCCTATGGTGCCGATAGACCTGCTTCACCGTGGGAAGTTACAATTCAATGGTGACCAAACTATTCCTGTGTTATCAACAAACCTACACTTTGGCCCAGAAGCACAAGACTTCCCGAGGAAGAAGGCAATTTGTTTGTGAATTTCCCCTTTTGTTATGGAAAACTGCTGGTGTTTTTCCCCCCTTAAATATTGTAAATGGTAAAATGTTAAATCTCCTTGGGTAGTGGTGGCCCCTTGAATTTGGAAGTCTGTAGAGGTGTTTATTTATTTTTTGGAAACATAAAATTGATTTGAAAGTAGTGCTCTGTAGATTGCCAAGGGACCCTTTTGTGTGAGTTCATTGGAATCATCTTTAGGGAGGTCTGGTTGTGCAAAGGGGCTCAATTCCATGCTTCCCCCTCCCTCCACCCTACTTCATGCAACCTGAGCAGGGTCCCGGAAATCAGAATGCAAGAATTCTTTCTTGGTGCCAACATGGTATTTCAGAGACAGGTTTTCATGCTAACAGAATATCGTGGTCCATTCTCTGTGTAATGCATTGTATGACATGCTGCTCATAATTTCCAAATTGTTTTCCTTTTCTTTCCCTTCTGGATTGATAGCTCTGCTTCCCCAGAAGACTGTTTCCCATCTTACCTTCAGTACTTCTCAACATTATGTTTATAAGAGGTTACCAGAAAACAATCCTGGCAATATTTTGCTTCTTAAATACTCAAAGTGTCAGAAGCAAATAAATGCAATGATCCTGATGGAGAATTTTCCCTTGGTTGATTACAATTAGCCAACTGAGGCTGTTAAAACCCAGGGCAGGTGAATCTGCTTTCATAAGTTAATTTTGATGCAGACAGCAAGAATCATACATATTTATTCATGCTACTGGACAAGCCATGAACAGTTTGTCACCATTAAATAGGAAATCAGATTGGAAATGAATGAGATTTGGGGGATCATTTTTATTTTTCTAAGTCCAGACCTGTGTCCTGAGAGCTCCTAATGTGCACACTCCTTCCCCAGTCACAGATTAGAAATCCAACTCCAACTATAGTCTTAGAGAGTTACTTAAGGCATTGAGAGGTTCAGTGACTTTCCCAGAGTCATGTATTCTTAATAATATTTTTCTAGCCACAATAATAGCAAAAACTCAAATTGGTGACAAATGACCATAATCTCTAAGCTACATGGCTTTCAAAATTGAGAAACAGAGCAGAGGAGATCACATTCACATGGGAATAGGATGAGTTCCATGAGTCATTCTTGCTGTCCTGGATTCTTTTGGAGTTGTACCAAGAAGGCTTTTAGTGCACCTGCTGAAGATGAGCTAAAAGCCTAGTACTTTATGGGATCAACAAAAAGCAAGTGTTTTATCCATTTGTACAGTGCTCCATAGAAAATTAAATAGAAAAGAGTAATAGGTATTGACTGGTCCCAAGACTGTCTCTCTCTCTCTCTCTCTGAACCCCTTTGAAAAAGATAAGAATGAGACTACCCTAGTAATAATGACAACCCCTTAAATCTCAACCTACCAATTACTTCACATAAGAGAGGAAAGTGACAAAAGGAGGGTGTTGCCAGTCTGGGTGGTGTGACTTAATGCGACTGGAGATTGTGAATATATATTACCTACCTACCTATCTATCTATCTATCTATCTATCTATCTATCTATCTATGTCTTATGGTGGTAGTAGCAACAATGATCATGGGAGATAGTGTTATAAAGCTGATAAAAACCCAGTCTTAGCATCAGGAAGACCTGTGTTCAAGACGTGCCTCTGAAATATATTAGTTGCTTGATGATAAAAAAAAAAACTAGAAAAATATGTTTTTGCTAAAGTATAAAAACTGTTTTTTACTCATATTTTTTTGCCGCCGATTCCCTTTTAGAAAGTGAAGTAGACACGATTACAATTTATTCCCTGAAATTAAAAAAAAAACAACAAAACATTCTTCTAAACCAGGCTCCATTGGCCCATCCCATCCAGATTGGGGGATGAGGGTGGGGAGAGGGCTAGGGATTGTCTTTCCATGCTATTGTTTTCAAGCCAGTCTTTTCATTCTATTTTCAGCTAATTAAATTAATCTGGTAAGAAGGTGTAAGCTCACTTGTTTAAGCAATGGTTTGGGAAGCTAAAGGGGGAGATGGGAGGTATTTGCACAGCCAGAGGCTTGTAGAAGAGCGCATTAAAGCCCCACCAACAAGGGGAAAAACTTCACATACGATGCAGAAAATCCTGTTTAGCGATTCCCCCCTAAAATGTACCAAATCCTAAAAGCAGTATCCGATTAATCCAATAGACTAGGTCCAAAGGAAACATCCTCTTCATGGCCCCTAACCCTGGCAAAAACTGGTGGCTTTATACTGGGTGTAATCAGTACTGGCCATTTTCATAGCTTCAGGCAGTAAACAGATTATCATAAGTAGCCTCTTTCCTTTGACTTGGAAATCCAGATATCTCTGGCTTTAAAATTTTAGAGTTACAGAAGTACTTACTTTACCAACAATATCATTATACCCAATAGTCTTCATTTCATTTGCCTATAAGACACTTCATTGAGTCACTCATTCAGTAATTCATTCATTTGTGGATTGATTCATTCATTCATTCATTTAGTGAGCCAGTCATTCAGCAAAGCACTGTGTGTAGCAGTAAGAGCACTAAATTTGGAGTCAGGGAGACCTAGGTTCAAACACTGGTGCCCAAAGTTACTAGTTTTCTGACCATGGGCAAATCTATTCCCTATGACAATTCTTCTCAGCTGAAAAATAGGAATAATCATACTTTGACTCCCATCCCTCAAAATGTTATCACAAAGAAATCGGTTTATCAACTTTGATGCCTCATAGCAGTGGAAGCTATTATGTTCCCCATGCCACAAGTGCTGAGGTTGCCCAGAATGAGTTGAATGGGAAGTTGTCAAGAGTGAAATTCTAGGGATGGTGAGTGCCAGAAATGATTTGGATAAAGAGGAAAAGGAAAAGCTGAATTCTCTGAATGGCCTGGCATGGATGCACACAGAATTCACTGACCAGTATAGAAAGAAGAACAGTTAATGGAGAGTCAGAATTTTAGAGTCTCTGAATCTCAGATCTGGAAGAGGTCACAGAAACCATTTAATCCAGTCTATCCCTGAAAAAGAATCTCTCCTATATAGAAGAACGCTGAGCGGACAACATTCTCAAGTGTGGGCTAAACTAGATTAAAATGTAATTGTGAAATATTTTAACAAAACAAAAATACAAGAGAACATAGATAATGTTCATATGTGGTTTTCTAAGTCAGTGTGTCACTGCAGAGATCCACATGTACTGCTTGGTGGACCCCATTTCTATTTAGTGCAGTGGTTCTCAACCTTCCTAATGCCGTGAGTATTTGAGCCTTTAATACTCATATGTGGGCATATCTGCATGTGGACGGACCCGCCTGGAGATGGGTAGAGGAGTGGTGTCTTGGTTCCTAAGACCATTGGAAATATGTGTTTTCCGATGGTCTTGGGCGACCCCTGTGATTCCTGTGAAAGGGTCGTTTGACCCCCACAGGGGTCGTGACCCACAGGTTGAGAACCACTGATTTAGTAGCCAATAATGATAATAGCTAACATTTATAAAATATCCCCTATGTGTTGGGTACTGCGCCAAGTACTTTGCAAATATTATCTCATTTGTTTCTCAGAACAGCAATGAGAGATAGATGCTATTTTTATCCTTATTTTTACAGCTGAGGTAGACAAGTTAAATGACTTGCTCAGGGTCACACGGATAGTGTTTAAGGTTAAATTTGAGCTTAGCGCTGGCTCCAGCTAAGGTGCCCTGTCCACTGCACCACCTACTATCTATTTGCAATTGAAACCACTAGTCTATGGCATACTTATACTCATCTAGCTATGGGCAGGTGAGGAAAAGAAGGCTCAGAAAGATCAAGTGATCTGCCCAGGGTCACACAGCTTACATTACGTGCCCAAGGCAGGATTCAAGCCCAAATATTTTCCTGATCCAAATCTGTCACTCCACCTACTCCAGCTTCCTATGAGGACAATATTATCAGTTACAGAACAGTGCCAGAAAAACCTATCTGTGGGACTTCTTCCATTCTTTGGACATTGGCTTGGTGACTGAACATTAACTATATGAAAGTTTTCACAGATACAAGGGGCTGCTCTTTTCCTTTGGTTAGAAAATCACATTTCTCTTCCATGTCAAAGTTAGGAAGATATGGGACCATTTTGCACTTCCTTTTGTACCACATTTTGCATTTTCACAACATTTTGCACACAGAGATGGACAAATCTGAGGACAATATCAAGCTCCTACTTTAATGGGATGAGCTCTTGGTTAATCGTTTGCCTCTTCCTTGCTAGAGGAAATTGCCTAGGGGTGCCTAGGTATGCTTGACTGTGCCTCCATCATCCATCTTCTGTTGTATGGGCTACACAAAGACGGGGTTGGCTTATGGCCATGAGCAGGCATTGGGTGATTCAAACACTCTGAAAGCATGGAACTCCATGGATGTGAGAGGAGTCACCAAGGTCATCTGACAATGTTATGATGGGGTCATGACCATGGGCCAGTGATGACTGGTAGACAAGAGGTATGATAGAAAATCACCTGCTTTCAAGCCCTGGCTATGCTTGACCTGTATCAATTGTGTGACCCTGTCCAAGTTTCTTCTGCTTTTTAGGTCTCTATTTCCTTAGCTATAAAGACTAGATGAATTCTAAGGCTGCATACCCTATGTTTATCCATGATCAAACTTCTCCCATTCTAATCCCATCTCTGTCACTCACTTCAATAAGGACTTTGTTCAAGTAACCTCCTTTTCTTTCTCTATGGAATGAAGGTGATGGGGATAAATCATCGCTAAAGTTTCTTCCAACTCTGGTATTATCCTTCCTGTGTTCTACATTCCCTTCTGACTTTGCCATTCCATGTTCCAAAGGCTCTCCATCTTGTCTGGGTTCTGTATTCTATTCTCCCTCCCAACTCTAACCATTTATATTTTGTGTTTTATGGTCCCTTTCATCTCAGACATTCTCTTTACTAAGGCCCATCCCAGATCTAACACTGTGTTCTATGCCTCCTTCTAGCTCAGACATTTTATGATCTAAGGTTCCAACCAACCCTGACATTCCATGTTCTAAGATCCATTCCAGTTCTCATATTCCACAGCTCTAAGATTTTAGGGAGCTTCCTCACTACCCTAGATACCTCTTGAATCATTTCTCAAATTGCCTTGGATCTTGGAAAGATTTCTCTCTCTCTCTCAGTCCTCAAAAAGAAAATAAGCACAATGCTCCCAAATACTATTTATCCAACTATGACCAGTTGGTCACAGGGCCCATCTTTTCCCTAACTTACAACACTCATCTGCCACAACAGATATCTCATTTCCCAAGTCCATGGCCCTCTTCTCTCTTCTCTCTCAATCTCTCTTTTTTCCCCCCTCCTTATTCCAGATCTGCTCCTGTTTTTTTTTTTCCATCTATTTTTGAAGGTGCCTAAGACAGGAGCTCACTTAATACGGCCCCTTACGCTTGTGGCGCAACAGCCTATTCAGTACAGATAAGCCCCTTTAGAAATGAAGGGGAATGTAATTCAGTGTTTGAGTGACAGCAGGAAGATTTATCCCCTCACTAGACAATACGGCTTTTGGGGCTTTAATCTTGCCCAGACAATGGGCTGTTTCTCGGCCCTCATCTTGCGCTTTTCCCACGATGTGTGGTGATTAGCCGAGGTTGCATTGGAGAGAAGCCACTATCTCCCATTGAAGAATGTTTGCGCTTCTGTCAAGGGCTAAGGAGGAGGGAGGGAGGTGGGAAGAAGAGGAGAGGAGGGAAGACTTGAGTTCATCTGAGCAAAATGTCTATTTGCCTGAGAGAAGCCGCCTGCCAAAGGGGCCTTGAGTTGGGGATGGCCCAGCAGCCAACTTGACCTGAAGCATCCCGAGAGTCACTCAGGAAGCTCCCAGTGAGGGGTTGTAGAGGAGACACCATTCATTCCAAGAACGTCTGATCTTACTAAGAATGAGCCTATGAAAGCTAGAAGCAGCCTCTTGCCAAACTAGAAAGCCTCCTCTCCCTAAAGGACACCTGCCTTCTATCTTCTTAACTGGGGGAGCAACTCATCCAGGGGTCTCCTTGGGGGGCATTACTCCTTCTTTATATCTCCCGACTCAGTGCTTGTCACATAATAGGCACTTAATAAATCCTCGTTGTTTTGAACTGAATTGAGTCTACACAGCCAGAGGTAACCCTCCTTCCCCTAAACTTTTGTATTGGTGTCCTGATGTTTCTGGCAAGCACGCTGGTGGGATGGTCATTACTTGTCTACTTCTTATCTGTCCCTTCCCCCCTTTCTAAGATAATCAATTTTAGTTATCTATGCATATTTCTTCTAGACAGTCCCTTAAATACAGTAGCACAGTGCCTTCAATATAGACAAATGTTTGCTGAATGAAGACAATCCAATAAGTTCTAAAATTGCCCCCCAATAAATCCTAAAATTGCTTTCAGCACGACCCCACCGGTGTTTAGGGCTTTCAAATCCTGTCCTCCTTTCCTCAACAGAGGTTTATTCCTTTTACCTGAAAGGTCACCATTCATTCCTTTGGATTAGACAAAAGTCCCCAATTAAAATGTAAATACAAGTATCTTTGGGTCAGATAGTCTTAAACTCATTCATACTTAGGTGAGAATGACTAATGCCATCTTTGCAACCAAATCTTGTCCACTAGGAAAGGAACAAGTCCAGGTTGAGCATTGGAGATGGAGGGGTTACCTGCCTGGGGTCCTTGCCTTCAGACTCTATGGACATTTGGGCTCTACTGGTATGACTTTACTCAAGTCAGTTCTCCTCTTCAGGGTCTGTTTCTTCCTTCAATACAATTCAGTCCAATAAACACTTGCTAAAAGTGCCCCCTATACATAAGGCATCATGCTTGGCAATGGGGATATAAAGAAGTGGAAAAACAAACAAACCTGCCATCAAGTGACTTATGTTCTACTGGGGGACATTTACACAGAGAAGTAAATTCAAGATATTTGAGAAGAGAGAGATCCCTAGTAATTAAGACCAAGAAGGGTTTACCATAGGAAGCAACATAAACTGAGCCTTGAAGAAAGGCAAGAGCGTCCATCTGGGTTTCTGCAGGGATGGGAAAAGACCACATGCTTCCCTTAGTAGTTTTTTTTTTTTTTTGTTTTGTTTTTTTTTGCTGGGGGACAGGGTTCAATTTGGTTGAACTAAAGGAAAATGCCATTAAATCCCATTCTATCTGAGACAAAAAATGCCAGTGGCAGAGTGGAGAAGAATAAACGCATACTCTATGTCCCACAGAATAGATAATGAATGTGTGATTCAGTAGGAAGCCTTAGGCTCCTGAACTGTTTCCCTACATCCTTCAAGCTCACCTGTGCTGGACTATTCCCATCCCTATTAGGGCAATGAGGGTGGTGGAGTTTGGAATATTTTGTCTTCTGAGCAGTGGGACATTTGTGCACCTTGGATGAATGGCCATGATGGGTTGGGGCGGGGCACTATAACACTCTTCTCACAAAAAGTAACTCAAGTTTTTAGCACAGAGAGTAGCTGAGTTAGAGACCCCATGTGTAAAGAGGCCTAATTCCTCCAGTTGTCAGATGCTCCTCCCTCCCTGGCCAATATTACTTTGTATTGAATGGAAGCTTCTAGTTTTGTCTTTGTATTATCATTTCTTAGCGCATAATAGGTGTTTTAAAATGTTTTATGAGTGGATAAATAAATGAATGAGTGAACAAATTCTTCAGGTTTATAAAGGAATATGGTACAGGATTTTCTCCTTTCCCACATCCCTCCAGACTCCCTTGTGTTCTAGTGGGGAATAGAGGAACTGAGTCATCTCATAGTAAGTTAACTATGAGATGACTACTCAGTACATTCTGAGAATATGAACAGATTTAGAGCTCAAAGGGAAAATCTAGTCTAACCCACACATTTTACAGATGAGAAGACTGAGTCACACAGAAAGGAAGAGACTTACCCAAGGTAGTACGTGTAGAAAGTAATGGGGCCAAGCATAGCCAGAAGAAACAACAGATAAGACCTCTGTTCCATATCTGGTCCTAAAAACATACTACTCCCTTCTAAAATTTCAAGGGTATGTGTACTAGCTCAAACATTTTAGAAAAGGCGCCAGATATGGCGGATAAGTTTGACTATATAACATAAGCATCAGAGTTGTAGTTAAAAGAACACTTAAAGACGTCATTTTGTCCAATCCTCTCATTTTACAGATGGGGAAACTGAGTCCTAAAGAAAGGACACCCTTTCCCTGGGACCCATTCCCAGGGTGATAACTGGGATGTCCTAACTCTTCTTTCCGGGTGTGACAAGCTAGTCTTACCATCGAAAAAGCTGTCACTTGCTTTTCTTGATCTACAAACAAAATAATTTGGAGTATCTCCAATTAATGGAAAACAGGTGTGGCTCAGCCCTAATAGGTTATAATCATAGGAACACAGATTTAGATCTGGATGAGACTTGGAGAGGATATTTTGCCCAACTCTTTACACTTTACTGATGTGGAAACTAAGACCCACAGAAGTTAAGGTCACACAGGTAGTAAATAGAAGAGGAAGAATTAGAACCCAGATCCTCCCGACTCTAAATAAAACATACTTTCCGTTCTTCCCTGTTGCCTCTCTAATTACAAAAACCTAATCTTAAATCGTCATGTGCTTTATCAGTATCTTAGCAGTGAGGCCTTGGATGCACTAAAAAGGTATTTGTGTCTGTTGTAGCACAGGAATTCGATTATAATGAAAATAGGTCTCTAAGCCTCTAGTCTGTATGAGTGAAATCTCTCTCCTGGGCCGTAAGATTTCGATTTCAGGGACAGCTTTCATGTCACAGCTATAGCCCCTGCTTATTTCAACAGGTTGGTGAAAGTAGTTTACCAGAGCTTTAATAAGGGTATGGCCAATGGGACTTTGCCTCAAGTGCTGATATCCAAGTGGCGTGCTTTGTCCTTGAAATGGTTGCCTTCATCTCCCTCCCCCCCCAGTCTCTTCTTCCACAGACCTCTGCCTATACATGTTCCATAAGATGCTGATGAGAAAGACAAAAACAATCACAAGAAACTTGGACTTTATACACCATTACTCCCATCACCATATCTGCCCCCTTAACTATTTCGTACCCTTCTGGAAAAAAACAAAACAAAACATTGGAGATGGATATTTATACCTTTGAGTTTAACTGTCAGAATTCCCAGCTTCTCTGTTGAATATTAATTATAGGGACAGGTAACACACACACACACACACACACACATCCCTTCATCTCTCCATAACTATTCAAGTGAACAAAACCCATGGAGCTACTAGGGACATCGGGCTTCTTTTTTTAAAAGTGCTTTTGGGTGGAGACAAGGGAAAGAGAGAGAGGATGAGAGAAAGGAGGTGAATCAATCCTTTGCTGGCCCGTCAGGCCACAGAAAAGCAAACATCCCCACCATTCACCAGCCATTCACAGGGACAGTCCCTCTCCCTAAACTGACTTCCCGTTGGTAGATTTGAGAGCCCTGATTACTGAGGGGGAGTAGAGCCACCAAGGTCTCTGTTTGGGGAAGGGATCTCTGGGTCAATAATTAACAAAAGGTTCGAAGAGATTACTTGCCTTAGTCTAGGGCTTCCTTTCTCTCTCCAAGGTATCCTGTGCTAATTCCTGAAATTTAGCTGCCCAAGATTATCCAATCTAAAGCCAGCATAAACTGCATTAGTTTTCCTCTTTTCCACCGCAAAATCATAATATGACAATCAAGTTGGAACAGGTGCCAAGTAACAAAAACAAGGGTAGAGTCCGATCCCTTTGCTTCTCTCCCTCCTTCACTTAAGTCAGGGAACATCCTAAAAATCCTCCTGAACACACACACACACACACAAACACACACACTCTCATACATACACACTCATACACACACATACAAACACACACAGTCATATACCCACACACTCATACACACACACAGACACACACAGAGACACACACTTTGGAGGAAAAAAAATACTGTTGCCCCACACTGGGGCAATAAAGAGGAAGGGGCAGGATTTAAGTGAAAAATGCTCACTCCTGAACACATACCCTAATCAATCAACCAGAGGACTATAGCTCCAAAGCCAGGAGGGACCTTAGATGCTATAAAGTCCAGCCCTCTCATTTCATAGATAATAATGTTAGCATTTATATAGGGTGTTAAGGTTTGTCAAACATTGTACAAATATTCCAATGGCCCTGGGAGGTAGGCACTATCATTAACTCCATTTTATAGATGAGGAAACTGAGCCAGACAATGGCTAAGTGACTTGACCAAGGTCATACAGCTGGTAAGGGTCTGAGGTGGTATGTGAACTCTGGTCTTCCTCCAGGCTAGTGTTCTATTCACTGGGCCATCTCTGAAACAGAGGCACAGAATATTTTAGCGTCATGTACAGCCTGGAAAGTATCTAAGGCAGGATTAGAATCTACTTTTTCCTGCCTCTTCTCCACCCACTCCACCCCCAATCCCTGACAAATCAAAATTTATTTGTTTCATTTATATCTTATATTTGTTTATCTATGAACATGCACCATCTTGGTAGAATCAAAGTCTCTTGAGGCCAGTGATTGTCTCTCTTGTTTTGTTATCTCTAACTGCTGATATTGTTCTTGGCAATGCTTGTTGATTGACTGATTGATTGCTATGAGGAATTCTGAGAAAGACCATGGAAGGAATATATATTGAAAATATTAGAAGAAGAAGAGGAGGAGAGGGGAGGAAGAATATATCCAGCGACTGCATCACTGATGGAACAGATCAAGAAAAGGAAGCTAACTTGGCCCAAGAGAAGGAAGAAGAAATGCACTTCTATTGTTGAAGAGGTGGGGGGCTATGGGTGAGGAATGTTGTATATATGATCAGAAGTGATCTTTGAACCAGTCCCCTTTGCATAGCTATTATTCTTTGAGGGAAGACTTACTGTGTGTGTGTGTGTGTGTGTGTGTGTGTGTGTGTGTGTGTATGGGATGGGGATAGATGGTGATGGCTGGGCAGGGGGAGGGAGTTAGCTAAAAAGACTAACGTAAAAACGAGAGATAGCCAGAGAAACGTAAAAACATGAAATGAAGACTGCAACCCTCAGTCCTAAGTCAGTCTCCCCCCTTCCTCCTCCATCCCATCATTCTTCAGGACCATCCCCACTGTGAACTGCCATGCTGTAAAAGGGTGAGCTGGGGGGTGGGGAGAGGACAGAGGGGCTAGAATGGAAGGAGTCCCAAAGCCTGGACTAATCCTCGGTAAATCGAGGGATAATAGAGTAACGCCCCATCCTGTCTGTGATTGAAACCATAGATAGGTGGCCCAGGAGACCTGATAGCCAAGCTTAATAACAGGGTTCTTAGAAGGAAGAAAAAAAAGGAAGAAAGAAAACTCAGCCCAATACTTTCCTACATCTTTATTGACATTCATGAGGAAATTTCACTGGGCACCTGTCAGAATTTTTTTTTAACTTAAAAAAAAAGAACAGATTTGAATAGACTCATAAACGCAGGCAGAAGTATCCACACCTTCTATCCCAAGAAGCACTGCCTTTCAACCTGGAGAATGCTATGTTTAAACTCAAATGACTTAGTTTAAATCCTAACTCTAACTTTCTGCCTCTATGCCCCTGAGCAAGCCTCTTCCTCTCTTTGAGTCTCATTTTTCATCTCTAAAATGAGAGTTACACCTCTAAGGTCCCTAGATCTGTGGTCCTGTATAGCATGGGAGGAGAGTTCTTCTATCCCAGGGTACCTCTGGCTGGTTCCTGACATGCCTTTATCAGTGTTTCCAATGGCCTTGCAGGTGTTTCCAGCTAATCCTCTCCAGAGCCGAGGAGTTAAAATAAATAAGAAAGGGAGAAAAACCAATACCTTTTGTTTGTCTAAAAATAATCTTCCTCCTTTAATTCCTGTTGACTTTTTTTTTATTTTATAGGTGCTTTCTGGCTATTCAGTCAGCCTGATTTGGAAGAAGCTGCTGAAAGAAAGGTCAAGATCCCATCAGACCCACTTCTCCATCAATTGCTCACACTTTAGTAGCTCAAGGGTTTAGTGTGTGTGTGTGTGTGTGTGTGTGTGTGTGTGTGTGTGTGTACTTTTTTTTTAAATCTGAGATTACATTTTCAACATTCCTGATACCATAAATAGCCAAACTTTCTTTTGGGGTTCCCTTTCTCAGTATGCTAAATTTGGACAAACAAGGAATCCCTAGGCACCAAGCAGAAGATAATACTGACAGACAGTATAGAAACCAAGATGCTTCCCTAGGTTTATTAATCATTCACTTCATGGGAATTTTTGAGCATCTGCTAAATGCCTGGTACTGTGCTAATCACATTGCTGGAATGTGGCTGTGCTTTTGTAGAAATATTGACCAATTTGGCTTTCTTCATCTATGTGACTTTGAAGTCCAAACTGTGACTAATGTATATGTTAGCTGATCTCCACATCAACCACATCCATAGACATCTTGGATTTTGGCGAGTTCAATAAACAGATTGCTTTTTCTATATTATTTTAGCCTATTACTTCCTTCTTTGGCCAATGGTAAGATGAAATCAGTCTAATCCCTATTGGAGTGTTCCTATTGTCTTCGAATATAAATGGATACTCTAAATATCTTTTTTTCTGAGAGTGGATATTCTTTGTGACCAAGAAAACACATAAGAAAGGCAGTGTGTTATAGAAGCAAGAATGCTTGATCTGGACTAAAATAAAACTGGGTTCAAACTTAGGATCTGCTATTTACTATCTATTAGATAACAGGGGGGCGGCTTGGTGGTACAGTGAATAGAGCACCATCCCTGGAGTCAGGAGGACCTGAGTTCAAATCCCCCAATTGCCTTGCTTTCCCCCCTCAAAAAAAAGAAAAGAAAATGGTGATAAAGTAATTGTAGTACCTATCTAGAAGGGGTATTGTGATTCTTTTTTTATTTTTCTTTTTTTCTTTTTTGTGGGGAGCAACTGGGATTAAGTGACTTGCCCAAGGTCACATGACTAGTAAGTGTGTCAAGTGTCAGAGGTTGGATTTGAACTCAGGTCTTCCTGACTCCAGGGATGGTTCTCTATTCACTGCACCACCTAGCCGCCACTATTGTGATTCTTAACACTACAAAATACTATGTAACAGTTATTATTAGGAATGAGAAAATGTTTCTCCTTAGATCTAAAGCTGGAAGGGTCCTCAGAGACCATAGCCTAAACCCCCCCCCCCCATTTTACAGATGAGAAAATTGAGAGCCAGAGAGGTTAAGTGACTTGCCCACAGTCATACAAATACTAAATGGCAGACATTCTATTTGAACCGAGATTCTTTGACTCAAAATTCCGTACCCTTTCTACTGTACTGCAGAGGAGAGGGAGCATCTTGAGAGAGAGAGCTTTGCTTTGTCTGTGGTCTCATTTCAAACCACGGGAAGCCCTTTATGTCTATCCTTATTTAAAAAAGAATTATAATTGACTATTCCCCTGGGAGAGTAAGCCTTCCACTGGGGATCAAGTCAGCTTCAGCACTGACCTCAAGTTGCTGAACATTTCAATATTCCCTGAAACCCTAGCTAATCCTTGGAAATTCTTCAGGAATGTTCTCATTAGAGAGATGAGGAAACAAGGCAGAGGTGACCCAGAATTTCCCAAATGCTTCCATTTCCCTTTTTTGAACAGTAAGGGGGAGAGAGGAACTTGAGATACGCTTGGTGTGACCTGACCCAGTTCAGGACCTTGAGACAGAGGCCACAGTTATATGGAGGCTGAAAGGGAAACCTCAGAGGGTGTTTAGCTCTCCTGGTCCCTGGTCCAGAATCCTCTCAACAGCATCCCCAAAGGCCCTCCTACCTCTTCTTGAATTACTCCAATAGCCTCCCAAGGGAGTCCATGGCTTTAAAAGCCTAGAATATTTATTAATAAAATAGGTCAGTGGCATTCCTGAATGTTGAAGACCCCTCATGGTGGTAGGCTCGAAGTTTATATCCCCTTGGAAGAGTGGGTGTTCCTGAGGGTGGCAATGAACTCTGATTGGTTAACAATTAGTGACAGAATGAATATAACAATGAGAGACGGGTTATATTCAGAATGCTCTAATTGTTAGGTTGTAACTTCCACCTGTGGCTCCTGCATCTATTCTTTGGGGTCAAGCAGAACAAACCTTATCTCTTCATCTTCACCCATGGAGGTACTTTTAGTACTTAGAGATACCTATCTCATCCTCTTTAAGACTTTGTTGTTCCAGATCTTCTAAATGCTTATGAATTTTTATTAAAGGATGGTCATGGGATCCTAGAGATCCTAGAGTCCAATTTCCTTATTTTACTGATGAGGAAACCGAGGCTTACAGAGGACATAGGATTAAAGTTAGAAGGGACCTTGGAGATTATTATCTCCAACCCTTTTGTCTTATAAATGAGCAAACAGAGCTCTAAAAATGTCATGGATTGTAGATTTAGAACTAGCAAAGACCTTGGAGCCAATCAAGGTCAAATGACTTGCCCAGAGTCACACGGCTAGTAAGTGCCTGAGGCTGGATTTGAATCCAGGTCCTCCTGATTCCAGAGCCAGTGTTCTACCCACTGCACTACCTAGCTGCACACTCCACCCCTTCCTTTTACAGATGATGAAACTGAGCCCCAGAGATGGGAAGCTACTTTCCCAATACACAGTAAGCTCTAGAGGAGAATCTGAACCCATCTTCCTGACTCCAAATCTAGCAGTCTATACAACTGTACTGCACTACTATAACTTGGATCTTTGATCTGTTACATCATAGCATTTTTATAGGTTATTCTATATTTTTGGGAATCCCATAGCTCAGCCCTCAAGAGAAGTGGTTGTTATCTTCCCACAAAAGCCTCCTTAGGATTTTTTTTTTTTTACAAAGCTATGATCAAGCCTCTCACTTTCCTCCGCTGGACAGGCGCTACTCACGTATGTGGTTCAGTGTGGTGTTCAACATCCCAGTAAAAGCTGGGCTGTTTGTACTTGACAACTGAGCCTTGGCAAGATATGCCCCCAAAGTGGTCCCCATTTATCCCAAATGAAATAGCAATTGTTGGGAAAGCCTTTAAGTGATCTTGGCTTGTGCACAAGCCACGTCTGCAGGGAGAGGCCAGGAGTGAGGACCCTCCAGTATACTGTTCCCACTTCTGCCCTCTCTGTTGGGATCTCCCAGTCCATGCAAGACAGAGGATATTTTTTTCTGCGGGTGTGGGAGGAGGAGGAATAAAAGGTAGTTACCAACATGTTGAGCATAGTAACAGGCAGAGTAGAGCACAAGGGAAACATTAGCCTTCCCCATACAAATCATGTATGGCTCCAACCATGAGGGGTAATCTGAGCCTCAGTTTCCACATTTGCAATTCACAAAACAGGGATATAGTCTGTTATTAGAAATGTGCTTTGTGAACCTTAAAGTGATCCCTATAAATGTGAATTATTAAGACTGAAAGGGAAGTGGGAAGAACAGAGATTTCTAGGTCAGGGGATCTGAATAAGGGACAAGCCATCAACTGTGGTCAGAAACTCAGCAGAATGTGGGTCAGGCCCTGATGGGCTTAGTGTACTTATACCTGTCACTCATGGGAGATGGCAAATGATGACTGAGAAGGGCAACAGAAGCAGAGAGAGACAGAGACATGGAGAAAGAGATAGAAATGGGGCAGCTAGGTGGCACAGTGGCTAGAGCATCAGTCCTGGAGTCAGGAGGACCTGAGTTCAAATCCAGCCTCAGACACTTACTAGCTGTGTCACCCTGGGCAAGTCACTTAACCCTGATTACCTCAAAAAAAGAAAAGAAAGAGAGGGAGACAGAGAAATAGTGAGACAGAGAAAGACAGAGAGAATGAATCCTGGTACAGCAGAAAGAGTCCTAGCTTTGTAGTCTCTGCCAACTACTTCCCCTTTCTATACCTATTTCCTTTTCTTAGACATGAGGGGTTTAGACTACATGACCTCTAATGTCCCTAGTATCTTTCCATCTGAAAAATGGGGCTAATAATAGCACCTATTCCTCTGAGTCATTTTGAGAACCAAGTGAGATAATATCTCAAAAGTGCTTTGCAAACCTTAACGCGTTATGCAAACATCAACTAATGTCATTGTTATCCCGTGCCATTCAGACCTGGAGCAGGATTCCCCCTTGATGGTCTCTGAATGCTTTGATAACATCTTCCCTGTACACCTCTCTCCCTCCCTCCCTCTCTGTCTGTCTCTCTTCCTTCTCCTCTTCCTCCTCCATCTTCTTCTCCTTCTCTCTCTCCTTCTCTGTCTCTGTCTCTCTCCTTCTCTCTCTCTGTCTCTCTCCATCTCTCTGTCTCTGTCTCTCTCCTTCTCTGTCTCTGTCTCTCTCCTTCTCTCTCTCTGTCTCTCTCCTCTCTCTCTGTGTCTCTCCATCTCTCTGTCTCTGT
>CM053588.1:36030798-36053030 GCA_028646515.1 Pseudochirops corinnae | reverse complement strand
GTCTCTCTCCATCTCTCTGTCTCTGTCTCTCTCCTTCTCTCTCTCTGTCTCTCTCCATCTCTCTCTCTCTGTCTCTCTCCTTCTCTCTCTCTGTCTCTCTCCATCTCTCTGTCTCTGTCTCTCTCCATCTCTCTGTCTCTGTCTCTCTAGGTTTATAACCCCAGTGGAATTGACATTTAAGGCAGCAATGATCCTGAGACAATGGAAAATGGCATGGAGGTCTGGGACAGGATGTAGCAATCTCCTGGCCTCCCCTGCCTAACCCCATTTGTATCTTTGTGTTGGAAGGGCAGGCGCAGAAGTAGGTCCCTCTGTTAGGAGGGAGGGAGAGAGGGAGGGAGCCTGAAAAAGGTATTTGCCAGCTCTGGGCCAAGTGTCCTTTTGTTGAAGGAAGTTTGCTTTAGAATGCCTGTTCCTAAGCAATTCAGCAGCTGCACTTAACGGGCTCAAGGACCGCTTGTTTGGGAGGCTTGAAGATGTCAGTGTAATGAAGGCTAGAGCTAAGCCCACAAAATATTGACATTCAACGATCATAGCCCGTCCATTTAAGAACCGGAAAGTTGCCTAGTTTCAGACGATACATTAACTAGGAGAGGGATGCAAAGGAGAGATTGCCTGGAGCTACTTCAAATAACGAGAGAAAGCGTATTGTGCCATGAAGGTCAGGGGCCCTGAAATTCAGGCACATACCTTCAGATATTCGCACAGTCAGTGTTTTTCACCTTGCTCTAGATGAGCCCTATGGAGACAATCTACAGAAGGTTTACTCCTAGGAAAGAAATCAACTCTCCCGCAGGCAACCAGAGACAGTACCACAGCCCAGTGGAAAGACTGTTAGGCTGTAATTATAAGACCCAAGTGTGATTCCTGGCTTTGTTATTTATAATTTATATAATTTTGGTGAAGCCCTATTCCCCTTTCTGTATCTCAATTTTTACATTTTTTAATGTAAATCTCTAAAATGGGGTATTGGACTAGAGAGCCACCATGATACAAGGGAAAGATTATTGAAGTTAGAATGAGAAGGTCTGGGTTCAGATTTCCACTCTGCCACTAGCTAGCTGTGATTGATGCCTTGGGTAGATCACAGAACCTCCCTTGTACTCTGTTTTGTGGTTTATAAAATGATGACATGCAACTATATTGGGAATTCTTTACCTTCTTGTGTGTTTTGGACTCTGTTTCTCAGAGGAAAATGTTTTTAATTGCATAAAATAAAATTAATAAGCTTATAAAGGAAACTGATTTTATTGAATTATAATTGTCAAAATATATCTTAAACATTCATGATCTCCAGGGTATGAATCCCAAAAGTCTCTTTTAGCTTTCAATCTGTGATCCTGAGCTCTATAAAATAAGGGGCTTAGATTAAGGCCGAGCTCTCTCAGGTCCCCACGCTCCTGGGATCCCGCTTCTAAGAGTGTCCTTGAGGATTCGACTCTGAGTAGAGGTGCATTCCATTTGAAAAAGCATCTCTTCTTTAAAGAAGAGGACATAGCTGAGTTGTTTCAAACAGCTCGTGTGGGACTCGCTTGGGACTCGGGTCTATGAAAGCCCGGATTTCTTCTTTCTGGCTTGTCTCTGCCTCATAGAAAGTTGGGCCTTACATGGCCAGCATCTGCAGCCCGTCCCTGTTAATGGGGAAGGAGGGAATGGAAGTCTGAAAGCCCTTTCAGAGGACATAAAAAGCTGGCTGCCCTTCACCAGTCTTTGCCCAGAGCTACTCAACAACATGATGACTGTTATAGACAGTCACCCGTGTTTTTCCTAATGGGTTTTCTTCACAAGCATCTTTAGCTTCTCACCCTCAGGTGAGGTGATGGGAGCTATTACCAAGACATCCATCCTTCCACTTAATATCTTCGAGGCATGCTGGGGTTCATCAGCTTTTCATGGAGGACCTGATTTCACAGAAACAATTCATTTGAAAGGAGAGCAGCTAAACCGAAATCCTATATGCAAAGGACCCGTGCTTCTGGCCTCCTCCATTCTTTGTGCCCGGCTTTTGTGTTGCCATAGCCTCACTTTGCCCTGTCCAAAACCCCTCCACATCTTGAGCTGTCAAAGGACCTGGCAGGTCAGTTATGGGGGCTCACACTGTCCTCATGTCAAACAAATGGTCTGATCCTGGGGTCACTTTGGATGTCGCCATGGGCAGAGGAGCTCAGCTCATAGGAGTCATTCAGAGGCATCAGAAAGGATTAAGATAAATGAATTTTCAAGAGAACTAGTTTGAAAAGTTTCCAGGAAGAGAGAAGGCAGAGGGAGCTGGGTGGTATGTTAACAATATTAACTTCCATGATTCTGTTACATTTGAGATACTGAGCAAGGGAACATCCTATCACCTACTCATCATCAGAGTCATTGCTTTACAGTTTAGATCCCAGTGAAAGTTAATTCCAATTCAATGTAACAAGTGTTTACTAAGTACCTACTATGGTCCAGACACTCTGGGAGATTCGGGAGAAGCCAACACAAAAAAGAAACAGCCCTTGATGTCAAAAAGTATATTTTCTACTGGATTATGAGGGAAGGACACTACAGATACATCTATACATGCATGGATACACACACATACATAGATATATACAAATACACACACATATACATATGTGGATGTAATATTTGTAGCATACATGCCTTACATATTTACAAAGTAAACCCAGAAATGGGGAAATCCAGAATACCTTGCAGAGATCACCTAGGGGTGTGACTCTTCCAAGCACTCATTAAGAGAAACTCAAGCACTCCTCTGAGCCTTGCCCTTGCTTCGATTCTGTATGACATTGAACAAGTTAGTTCTCTATGCCTGGGAGAAACTCTAAGCAGTGCCCTCTAAGAAATGCCTATCACATGCAGACAGGGGGGGATGTCTAAAGTCATCAATAATTAGTTGAATGATCTCTACAATATTTTATTTTTCTGGAAGAAATTGTCTGTCACTAGGTTTCCATAGTTAACTCATAATTTATTAAAATTTAGTCCCCCTTGTTTCCTCCCCTCCCCCCAAGAAAACACTCTGTCCAAACATCCCAGGAGATCCTGAGGAAGAAGCCATCCACCAGTGGAGAATGAAAAGATTGTAGATTTAGAGCTAGTAAGAATCTTTAGAAGTTGCTTAATCCAGTCCCCTTCATTAGGCAACTAAGGAGTTGCCTGTGGACACACAGCTAGCAAAAATCAGAACTAGGTTCTTTAGCTCTAAAAACCTATTGGATCACACTAGTTCCTGGCAAAACTCTTTTCTTCATCAAAATGGAAGGGTAAGGAAGAATCTACTTACCAGGTCCAATATCTAATGAGAAACAAAGAATAGTCGATTTTGGTGATCTGAGAAGATTCTCAGTGACTTGCTGAGAACCTGAGGATCTTCAGAGTTCTTTGTCTTGAAGGCCTCTCCTAACTTTCTTCCCTAAGAAGGCAGGTGAAGCTAGATGGAGTTTCACTGAAAAGGAAAGACTCTATCCCAACCTTTTCCTTTCTAAGTAAGCAAATTGTACCTTTTGGTCAAAGCTTAACCTCTTGGAAGATTCTGATCAGTTTGTGAATTTTCAGAATGACATAGCGTTGACCCAGCTTGGGTATTATGGGAAGAGAAAGGGAGATTGTTGCTAGAGATCTTTTTCTTTAAAAGAGGAAGAGGAGAAGGAATGAAAGGAAGGGGAAGTTCAGTCCTTTGATGAAGTACTTTTCATGCCTTAGCTAAGGAGCTTGGCTTCTGAAAAACAGAATCTCCCATTTTCTTTCCCACTGCCCCTCCACCTAGGCCTGTTCCCCTTTCTACGAGCTCATTCTTTTCAAACACATGTTCCAGCTTGTCCAGAGAAAGAGAAAAGAAGAGAAAAATTTGGGGGGTGTATAGGAGACAAGGGATCATGTGTTTAAGAGAAATCAAGCAATAGGCTGGGTGATATTGGACTGGAGGCAATGGTCAGCTATGGAGTTAGACGAAAGAAGAAACAAGACAGGTAAGAGAAAGAGGCTGAAAGGGAGAGAAATAAGGGAAAAATAACAACCTCAGAATGTGAGAAATGGAAAGGGTTTTCAGCACCATGTGGTCCTACTCCATTTTTTAATAGGTATGAACACAAAGTCTCAGAGAAGGGAACTGACCTGCGCAGGGACATATATCCCCTGAGCCTGGCACAGAATAGATCCTCCTAAAAATGTGCCACCATCTACCTGAAGTCTTTGCTGACACCTCAGTGTGCCCTCCCCTTCCAGTTAATCTCCTTGGATCTATTTTGTATATGCCTATATATGTACATGTTGTCCTCTGTGATCAAAGGTAAGCTTGCTGAAGGCAGGGACTGCTTCAGATTTGTATTTATATCCTCAGTGACTAGTATAGAGCCAGGCATATATTGTTGTTCAGTTGTTTCTGTCATGTCCAACTCTTCCTGACCCCATTTGGGTTTTCCTGGCAAAGATACTGGAGCAGTTTGCCATTTCATTCTCCAGCTCATTTTACAGATGAAGAAACTGAGGCAGACAGGGTTAAGTGACTTGCCCAGGGTCACACAACTAGTAACTGTCTGAGGTCAGATTTGAACTCAGGAAGATGAGTCTTCCAGGTACCTAATAAGTACTTAATAAATGCTTGTTGATTCACTGATTGACTGTTATTGAATTGAATTTAGCAAATCCTGGCCTCCAACGCTCTTTCTGAACATTCTTCCCTCCCTTCTCCCCCATCCTCAATTGAACAGGCAGAAACCACTTGTCCGCAAGAAGTGAAAATTCTATTAGAAAGGGATTGATTGGAGAAGATGAAAGGGAAGATGGAAGGGGAAAAGAAATAATGAAATCAGAAAGGAGAACAGTCTACTTTTTTGGCAAGGACCGGAGATGGAAACAACAAACACAAACCAAGGCATTTTTCATTTGTTGGCTCAGGAGAGACACCCTTGGCGGTGATTCCAGGACATTCTAAGCCTTCAGTGTCCTCCACGCCTCAAATAGACAGGGAACATGGCATCATGTGGCACAGACACAGTATGGCAGTGCTGCCCAGACTCTGCTTGGCAGAGACAAGCTTGGAGGAGAAAAGATTCTCTCACTCTTTGGAGGTGTTTGGGACCACAGGACTGACAGGGTCAAAAATCCTGGATTCATCCTTAACTCTTTCTTCTCTGCACATAACGCTGTGTTCAACCAGTTTTCAAGCCTTGTTGATTCAACTGCTTTGACATCCATCCCTCCCTCCATCCCTCCCTAACCTTCTCTCTCTACTCATGAATTCACTGCCCAAGACCATTCCCCCACCTCCTATCTGGACTATTATGCTTGTCTCCTAACTGAGCACCATGAGTCTAGTCTCTTCCCTCTCAAATCCAGCTTTCTTATATTTCCCACATGCTTTCCCTAAAGTCCAGGTGTGGGTGGCTTCATCACTTCCCTGCTCAGAATCTACATTGGCTCCCCATGGCCGACAGGATAAAAACAAACTCCTCAGCCTGGTGATCCAGATCCTCCCCATCCTGGCTTCCTACTACTGTTCTAGTCTGATTTTATCCACCCCCCCCTTTTCTGTACTAGGCAGTTCAGTCAAAGTTCGCTCCTAGCTGTTGTTCAGCTGTGTTCTTCCATTTTCAGTCTATGTGAATTAATGATTGTTAATTTACCATTTCAGAAATTCTATCATTTTCTCCTCTCCATCAGTTAAATGTTTTCTCCTCTGTAAGGTACCACTTAGATGCTACGTTCTCCAAGAAGCCTGCCCTGATCCTCCAGATGAAAAATGTTCTCTTTCTCCTCACATTTTCCTAGGTCACTGTCTATATTGTTCCTTTCTTCCCTCTTTTCCCTCCCCCCATCACATTCAACTTTGTATTAAATGCATTTGTGTAGGTGTTGTTTTTCTACCTAATATATTTAGGTCCTCAAGGACAGGGACTGGGATACGTTTAATCTTTGCGTCTCCAGGATTGAGCCTCTTTCATAGTGGTCACTTGATAAAAGTCTGCTGAACTGAGATATTAAATTGCATTCCCATTCAGGAACGTACAATATATCAAGTAAGAGAGAAAGTGGAAGAGATTGAAGGTGTTAGGGGATAGGGAGGGAGACAGACAGAGGCAGAGAGAGAGAATAGAGATAGAATGAGAAGCAGAGAGACAGACAGGGAAGATAGAGATGAAGACGAAGAAAAAGGTAGAATGAGCAGAGACAGAGACAGGAAGGAGAGGGGAGAAGGGGAGAGACAGACAGAGATAGAGGTCAAGACATAGAGATAGAGGCAGAAACAAAAAGAAACAGAGACAGGCTGAGAAACAGAAAGACAGACACAGAAAGAGGGGAGAAAAGGGGAAAGATAGAGACAGGTAGAAATAGAGAAACAGAAAGGGAAGAGAGAGATAGATGGAGAAAAACAGGAATGAGCAGAAATAGAGACAGAAAGGAGGGGGTGGGAGGGAGAGAGAAAGAAGAGAAGAGAAGAGAAGAATGAGAAACAGACAAAAATGAGAGAGTCACAGAATGATATATACAGAAAGACTTCCTGTATGTTTTTCATTTTAAGACACTGTAGTCAAGGGAATGTTAAACTGACCATCTGAGGTTGGCATGAACACACTGGCGTCCACTCAACCATTTTATTTCCTCATGTTTTCTTCTATCGTTAGAATTTCTTCCTTTTGTCTTGTGGATCCATTACTCAACCACAACACAAGCCATCCCTGTAAAAACCCCAAACTCAACACTAAGCTTTCTCAGCCTCCATGCTTGTTGTTATTCCCTGGCATCAAGTCTAGGGCTGCTCTTCTTGAGGGCAATCTGAGTTCACTCTCATTTGGGCCCAGCTCATCCTGCTTCAAAATATTAACTGGTCCTTTGACAACATGGCCAAATTATTAGAACAAAAACTTGCTGAAGGAGATGGTTATTGACTTAAATGACAATTGTGCCCCTTGTGCCTCTAGATAGTGACAAAGCAGTGAAGTCAAGTTCACGATGTTTGTCTTTATCACTAAGATAAATTCCCCATCCAGTGGATCATTGACTCAGAAATAGATGGAACTTTAGAGAGTTTCTAGGGCAATTCTTTATTTTTCAAATTGGGAGATTGAAACCCAGATAAGGAAAACTGCTTGACCAACAACACACAATTAAGAAGTGACCAAGAAAAGACTTGAACCCAAGCCCTCTGACTCCACTGCCAACATTTCTGCTCCACCACACTTATGTGCCCAACCCCCATTGGTACGAAGGTACTGGTGGCAAGAAAAGTGAATGATTTTCCCGAGGCCACATGGCTAGGAGAGCTGAGACCTGTATCTTCATTACTATTGTCATCATCAGGTCATTAGAGTTGGAAGAGGCCCTAGAGGTTGCTGAGTCCAGCCCCCTCTAACAGGTTTGGAGAAGTTAAGTGATTTGCTTGAGATCATAGATAGAGTCAGTGGAAAATCTGGAAGGGGAATTCAGGTTTTCTGACTCCAATTTTGCCTTCATTAAGTCCAGACTAATTTTCTTGAGTTCAAATCTGACTCCAGACACTTACTAGCAGTATGACCCTGGGCAAGTCACTTAACACTGTTTGCCTCAGTTTCCTCATTTACAAAATGAGCTGGAGAAAGAAATCACAAACCATTCCATTATCTTTGACAAAAAAACAAAAAAACAAAATGAAAACAGAACAATTAAACAAGCTCAAATGGGGTCACAAAAAGTCAGATGCTGCTGAAAGGACTCAGCAATAACAACAACAAAATCCAGATTAAGTACTTTTCACCTCCATATACTACCTCTCAGACTTCTATTTTAAGTCATCCAATGGCCAGTGATCATCCAACCCTTGGTTTTCTGGTACCTACTATACCCCTAGGTGATACAGCTATTGATGGAGGCAAGGTAAGAGAATTGTGGAGAGAAAGAATTCAGATTCTATTTCAGTAAAATAGATGCCTCCTGAAGGAAGGGACTATTGTGTATGTATCTATGTATTTGCCTGGAACTGTGCCTGTTGCAGAGAAGGGGATTAATACACATTTCTTGAATTTTTAGATAAGAAAGATTTTAATGAAAAAAAAAAGTACAGCTGAGTGTTGATTCATAGGATACTTGGACTAGAGTGAACTAATAGTCAAAGAATTATCCAAGATGATTAGATTAGAGAAGAAGCATCTGGTGGGCAGGGCCTCTCTTCAAGTTTCCAGGTCTAACTACCTGTGTTCAGCCAGTCTGGACATCATCCCAGAATCCTTTGACAAGGAAGCTCATCTTCCTCATCTCTATGGGCATACTGACCCGTTGTCTGAGATGGGGATAAGGGGAGAAGTCAATCCTTGATATGTCCAGCTTCTTTCTAGACTTGGTTTAAGCACCACAGCCTATTCATAAGTAGAACCCAGGTCTTTCAAAATCAGGGTAAAGAGCAGTTCTTTGTTGAGGGCTGACCACAGAGTTAAGAATTCAATTCAGTTCCACAAGCATCTATCAAAGTCCTTCCAGGGGATCATGGGTTTAGAACTAGTTGTTGAGTTGTGTCCATGTGGAGTTTTCTTGGCAGAGACACGAGTGTTTTACGACTTACTTCTCCAGCTCATTTTATAGGTGAGGAAACTGAGGCAAACAGGGGGAAATGCTTTACCTAGGGTCATCTAGCTAGTAGGTGTCTGAGGTCAGATTTGAACTCAGGAAGATGAATCTTCCAGAGTCCAAGCCCAGAACTCTAGCTGCCCCATAGAACTAGAAAGAATATTGGAGATTACTTAATCCAACCCTTCACTTAAAAAATGTGAAAATTATGTGCCAAGAGCTGTGTGAAGGTGATGCAAAGGGAAGGGCAAAAATGGAACAATCCCTACCCTCTAGGGGCTTCCACTCAACTTGGCAAAATAGCTTTTGTACAGAGAAGTAAACACAAAGCAATATGCCTGGGGAGGGTAAAGGAAAGCCCCCTCTAGGGAAAAGGTGGCACTGGAACTGAATTGTAAAGGAAGCTAGTGTCTCTGAGAGATGCAGGGCAGCAGACCTGGGAGCAAGTCTTATCTCTGATATATTGGCTATATGAACAGGGGCAAGTCACATAGTCACCCAACAAGCATTTATTAAATTACCTAAGCCCTCAATAGCCCTAGCCAGCTCTCTAAGGCCAGGAGATGGAGATGCCCATCTGTATTGGTGGAGGGTGTTTCCATGCAGGTTGTTTCCTATTGTAGGAAAAGAAGAATAGTGAAGTCAGGGGAAAGATTCCAAATTGGACTTTGCTCATCTGAGTGAACACAGGAAAAAAGTATTTAGCTTTTCAAAGAAGACAAATGCATCCAAATGTTTGTTTATTAAGTCCTAGACACTGAGATAGCTAAGGTTTTCCACTCAACGACTTGGTCTGAAACTATGAATCTATTCAAAACAATATGTTAGAGAAAGGCAGCATGGCATAGTAGTGGACAGAAAGCCACCTTTAAGTCAGAATTCAGTGGGTACCTCCCCCCTTCCCTCCCCTCCCCTCCTACCCCTCCCCTCCCCTCTCCTTCCCTCTCCTCCCCTCCCTCTCCTCTCCTCTCCTCTCCTCTCCTCTCCTCTCCTCTCCTCTCCTCTCCTCTCCTCTCTTCTCCTCTCCTCTCCTCTCTTCTCCTCTCCTTTCCTCTCCTGTCTTCTCCTCTCCTCTCCTCTCCTGTCCTTTGTGGGTATGGAATATTATATATTACTGTCAGAATCAACTGATGTGTCAATAAATTTTGATAAGTTGCTTTTTTTTCTTCTATCTTATACTTTGTTACAAGGGATAGCTCCTGGGTGTGTGTGTGTGTGTGTTAGTATACGTATGTTTGTCTATGTACGTGTACGTATGTATGTGCATGTATATTCATACATTCACACATAAATATATGTACACATATACACATCTATATAGTATGTAGATATGCAGCATACGTACCTAACTAAAGGTAATATAATCCCCTCAATCAATAATTTTTGCTTAAATCCAATGAAAATACAAATAGTGTTTTGAGTTTGGGATGGTTGGGAACAACCAAGGCTTATACACATTGTTCTACACTTTTCCAAATTAATCACATAATTATGCACCCCAATGGAATATAAGTTCCTAAAGAATAGAGTCTACTTCATTTTTTTTGTTTTTGTAGCTCCAGAATTTAGCTCAGTGCTTGGCACCTAGTTGCTGGATCAAATTGAACAGAACTCTCTGCACCTCCTTAACTGCAATAGTCTTGGCCTGAGGGAGACCTCCCCCTTTGCCTCTGTTGAGATGTGTTCTTGCTTCTTATCACCCTTTGATCTTCAAGGCAATTCCACCTTCACCACTTCTACTTAAAACTTCTCTAAACACCTAACCACACACAATGCCACAGAATCACAGAAGTTCATACTCCCATGGGGATTTTTAAGCATAAGTAGGTTCTTGGATGCTCGCACGCTCACGTGTGTGTGTGTGTGTGCGCACACACACACACCACACATACACACACACACACACACCTTTATCATTTCTTTATCTGAGTCAAAATGGATTTCATTTTGCTTTGTTCTTTTCTTGGTAGGAACTTTGTTATTGGCTAATAAAAGCCCCTACCTCCATCCTAACCCCATCATCACTATCTCCATGCCCTGGAAAGATTGTCCCCTATCCCCAAATCTTAATCATGCTTTTAAGCTTATTTACACTGGCCCATTAAACTGTATAAATCCAGAAACCTCATCCTGCTTTTTTAATGGTTCTGAAGTGGGATGGATCAAATTCCATCTTTGCACTGAATGAGAGAAGACTGACTAAAATTAATTCCATATATATGATTTTGGAGAAACCTGGGAAGACTTGTATGAACTGATGCAGAATGAAGTGAGCAGAATTAGGGGGACATTTTATATGGTAACAACAGTTATACATAGAAATAATCAAAGACTTAAGAACTCTGATCAATGCAGAGTCCAACTCTAATTCCAAATGACTTACAATGAAGAATGCTACCTATCTCCTCACAGAGAAATAGTGGACTCATGGTACAGAATGAATGCCTGTATTTCCTAACACAAAGAATGTGGTGATTTTAAAAAAATATGTATATATACATGCTTTCTACACAGGTTTTTTTTTTTCTTTCTATGGGAGAAGGTAGATGGTAAAAGAAAATAAATGGAACTGAATTAAACTAAATTCCATATACCTAACATTTGGACTTCCCCAAATTCCACATAGACATCTCTATTAAAGAAATGAAGGTTTCTAGGATACAAAATCTCTAAGCCAGCAATCAAGAAACATTCATTAAGCACCTATTATGCTCCAAGCTCTGTGTTAACACCACCTAAACACTGAAGATACAAAGCCAGAAAAATCCATATATTCTAACTCGTGTCTGAATAAGAATCTGTTTTACAAAATATGCAAGAAGGGTTCCTTTAGCCTTGGCTTGAAGACTTCAGATAAACAGAAATCCACTGTCTCCTGAGGCAGCCTATTCCATCACTTTTCAGAAGATTCCCTTCCATTAAATCTATAATTCACCACCCATTATTTCTAGATCCTCCCTGTTGGAAGGAAGCAGACTGAGTTCAATCCCTCTTCTGTGTGGTATCCCTTCAGATACTTGAAGACAACTCCCATACTCTACTCCTCCAAATCTCTTCTCTTCCAGGCTAAACATGATCGGTTCCCTCAACTCATCCTTATAGGGTATGATCTCAAAGCTCAGATGCTGGCCATCCTGCCCTGGGTGCCCTCCAGTTAAAGTAAAATTTCCCTAAAATGTGGGAGGAAGAGGTAAACATAACACTCAAGATGAGGTCCAAACAGGGCAAAGGATTGTGGAACAATCACCTTGAGTGTTATTCAATCTAAGGTCTCTATTTTGCTATCCAGCTTGCAAGCCTAGACCTTTTCCTTCCCCTTCTTAACTAGTTTAATATATATGAAAAATATATACATATTTATGTGTGTACATGCATATGAAACACACAAGTTGCTATGAACTCTGCAACCTAAAGAATATCTTTGATCGGCATTGTTATCACCATCTTCCATGGCATGGACAAATGGCATTGACGAATGATCGCGGTGCCTCAGGGCCCAGTGGCGTTTGTTTTAGGGTATTCTGTAGGGTCTGAAGTGGTGAATGGGGGAATGAAATGGTGATTATTCTAACAATAATGCTTTGTACTTCTATAGACCACTTCATTCAAGGATCCCCAAGGGCTTTGGAAACATTAATTAATCAATTAGTTAATGAGTGTAGACCCTTCTTGGTGGCCAGATGGTTGCAGATTTTGTTTCTTGTTTGGTCCAACGCTGCAGGTCTACATGACAGGCATAGCATCCAGATGAAAAGTGGGGAAATATGTCAGTCACCCAGATGTTGACAAACATCTTAATGTCCTGGTATGGCATGACATTAGCATCAGACATCAATCTTTCCAAGAGACACTAGATCTTGGTTGTTTCTTAAATCCAGTTGAGAGTGGGGAGATTAAAAAAGCAGGGAGGGGGAATTTCTATCTGTTGAACAGGACTCTCCTTGTGGTGCTTATAGACTGGTAAGTGATGAAGTACAAGGATGCAAGAATTTTCAGGTCCTAATTAAATTATTCCTTAGCTCTCTGTTAGTTATTATGAATTTTCTGGAGGCAAAAAGATTTCCCGGCATTTTCCAAAGAGGAATACATAGAGATCTGTAGTAACGGATCTATCAAGGCTTGATTCTGATTAATAGGGAATCCTAACTTTGGGGAAAGTGGAGAATAGTTGTGCCATGTGGGTAGACAGGAGGGTAATAGAAATCAAAGAATTTTGTGGCACACTTTTTCATTCACAACTAAAATTAATGTTGTTTCCAGAATCTTTCTGGAAATATCAGGGAATCTCTGAAAACCATTAGGGTCACCTTGGAGGTGTGACCAAATCACTTTTGGGAATTGTTTTACATAATGAAAAGAGCTGGAATCAGAGGATCTGTGTTCAAATCCAGCCTCTGATGTCTTACTACTTGTGTGAGGCAACACTTTATCTCAGTTTTCTCATATATAAATTGAGAGTAGTAAACTAGATGGCCTCAGAGGTCCCTTCCAGCTGTACATCTAGGATCCTTTATTCACAGTTCTAGATAGTAATTTTCTCAAGCCTTTGAATCTATGTGACCTATTGCTCCTCTCTAGGCCCTAAAGAATTTCAGAGTTGGAAGAGGGTGTCAGTATCCACTCAACATCTTCCCTGATATCAATCTTCCTCATGACATACCTGACAGATTCTGCACTAGAACTGATGAGGGGTACCCCACTACCAACCAAGGTAACCTATTTTAATTGTGAATGGCTCCAACTGTTAGGAAGATACCATAAGCCTGTTGAATGACAAACGTCATCTACATTCTCAAAAAAGAGCCTGTAAAGTTCTGTTTAGTGCTTAGCATGGTGACTGACACATAAAAAGCATTTAATAAATTCTGATTGACTGCCTAATTATTAAACAACAACAACAAATATCCCTCAGGAACTTCTGATCCAACGAATTAGAGGATTTGAGCTGGTAGAAACAATAGAGTTCATTAATTCATCCCATTTTCAACTTGAAGAAACTGAAGTCTTGGGGAAGGGAAGGGACTTTTCCAAGGTCACACAGATACATTTTCATTTGAGTTCAAAATTTTAACAAGTTTCTTTCTCCAGGAGAATGTAAATGCACTGAGGTCTGAGATTTTATTTTTTTGCATTTGTCTTTGCAACCCTGGCACACTGCACAGTGCCTACCACCTAGAAAGCATTTAATAAATATTGTTAGATCTAATTGAATTAAATCTAAGCTGCAATCTGCCCAGATCACCCAATATGGAGACCCATCAGTTGATTTTTTCCAAATCAACCCAACTTGAACCACTTTGACAATACCTGAGAATAATAACAGCAACCAACATTTCTCTAGGACTTTAAAGATCGCAAGTCAAGAATTGGAAGGGACCTTAGAAGTCTACTAGGCCAATCCACTTCATTTTACAGAAAAGTAACTGAGGTCAAGATAATTTTCCCAAGGTAGCAAAGGCAGGATTTGAACCCAGATCCCAATATAGCATGTTCCCCTAGCTGTGTCGAAAAGTGATTTATCATGCATCATATCATTAGAGCTTCACAACAGTTCTGTGAGGAGTATACTAGAGGCATCATTGTTCCCATTTTACAGATGAATAAACCAAGGATCAGAGATCCTTCCTGGGACTTAAAGAGAGGTTTGGATCAGAGGAAGGCTTTGATCTCTAGTTTTTCTAACTTCAACTGCAGTATATTATCCACTCTATCATGCTGCCTCTCTGAAACCAATCCAGAGAGGAGCCTCAACCCACTCTTGCAAAAGTTCCAACCCTTCTCCCCACCCCCACCCCCTGGAGTTTGGAAATCCTGAATTGGGCAACTCCCTACAAGAGGCAAAGGCAAAGGCTGCCTTTAATAATGGGCCACAGGTTTGCCAAAGGCAGGCCTGGGAACTACTGGAGCCTGGAGGAGCTGGCTCCAGCATCTTAAAGGAATAAGTGAGAGCTTAAAACAAGGAAAACACAATCCTTCCTTTCAGGGATCTGCATTTGGTTTCTGTTTCATATTTACTGATTCTTGCTGAGGTGTATGTATTTTCCGAATTTAAAAACATTTGAGAAAGAATAGATAAAAAATCTGAAAATGGAGAATAAAGTACCACCAAATTGTAGGGGAAAGAAATGCCACAATCCTTCAAGGTTCCTGGAAAAACCATAGCTCTGATATGAATTAGAGTAAGACAAAATAGCCAACAGAATGATAAGTTCTGATCCTGGAGGACAGATGGTGAAACACATTTTTATCCTTTCAGTAGAGACATGAAGGCCTACTGGTATGGCATGGTATATACACAGACAGATGCAGTTTCATCATAGATCTGTTTTGGTTAACTGTTTTTACGTTATTAGAAGAGAGTGTTAAACAAGATTTGGGAGAAGGAGGAGAGACATGTATTAGAAAATACAGGAAGGACTCCAGCTCCTTGGGTGGAGACACTCCCTACAGAGAACTTGTTAGAAGAGATTGTCAGGGGTCTCAAAGAATGGGCCAGTACAGATGGATTAAGATATGAATCAGTGGAGGGAACATGGAAATGAAGGAGATCACAGATCCATTGGAATATTGAGCATGTATTGGGAAACCATTGTTAATAATAACAACAAAATAGCCTGAAACAAGTTTTATAAAGGAGAGAAATGCCAATGAAATAATAGCAAATGACAACACTAATAGAGTGCTTTGAGCTTTGTGAAGTACTCATTCAGTCCTCACAATAGCCCTGTCAGGCTTAATATTACAAGCACTATCATTCACGTTTTATAGATGAACAAAATGAAGCGGAGAAGGGTCATGTGGCTTACCCTCTGAATTTGAACCCCAGTTTCACCTGACTCCAAGTCATCATTCTTTCTAATTAATCAGAATGCCTTCCAGATAAACACTTCTCTCTCTCACTGTGGTTCTGACCTTTGTGGAACTGTTCAATTTTGGACTGCAAAATTTGACATTGTCTTCTCTTGAATTATCCTGAGTCTTCTGAAAATATCCTGCAAGTCTATAATTCTGCAATGAAGGATTGCACCTGTTTATCCACAACCCTGCCAACAATGAACTCACTTCAGATCTATTGTAATTCTGATATACCATCCCCAATTCAGGAACTGATATCAATCAAAGAGAGTCTTGTATTGTGAATTTTGGGGGCCATTCAATCCAATTTGATTAACCAAGCATTTAGTGATATATCAGGATTTGTTTTCTTCTGCCTGTCAAAAAAAAAATCTTTTATAATTCTATCAAAATGCAGGTTACAGTCTATCCTTCTCAGCTGATTTCAGTTTAGTGGAGTAATAAAAAGAGTGTTGAATTTTAATTCAGAAGATCTGGGTTTGAATCTTGACCTTGCCACTTAGATGAGGTGTATAACCTTGGGCAATTCACAGTTTCCTTATCTATGAAATGAGTGGTTTGCCCAAGAAAGTCATAGATGAAGAAAGGGCCCAAAGACACCAAAATGTTCCTATCAGCGCTTTAATTGGAAACAAAGTAGATACCCACCAGCTGGAGAGTGGTTAAACAAATTGCAACACGTGAATATAGTGAAATATTCCTGGGTTGTCAGAAACAACAGACATGGAGCTTATAAACATCATTTCATAGACAGCTTTGTGTAAACTGTTGCAAAGGAAAGAAAGCAGAAGGAACTATATATTCTATGGCTACAAAAACATAAAGGGAAAGGATGTTGTTGGTGATGAGAACAGCATTAAGGGAATGCTAGGTAATTATGATGGCCATAAAGAAGAGATGAGAAAGTTCACCTTCCTCCCGTCTGTGCAGAGGTGGACCAATATGGACCTGGATCATTATTTCTACCATTGGCTAAGTTGGTTGGTTTTTCTAAAATATTTTAAAAAAAAATTTTTTTTGGGGGGGTGCTCTTTGTTGCAAGAGATAGTTAGTTGGTTGTATAGCCAGTAGGGAAGGAATATTCAGAAGGAAAAGTAATGTAAAAGTCAGAAAAAATCATAAACATTTAATAAACGAAAGGGTCCCATTAGACTAGATAACGTCTAATGTCTCTTCCAGTTTGAAATCTATGACCAAAGATGATCTTTCAACGAAACGCCTCAATCAAAGTCTACTGACTACCTTGTTAGTGTAGAAACCCATGGCAGCTGACCCACATGACTGGAAGAGAATCAGCATGGTACAGAGCACAAAATTGGGAGTCAGGGACCTGGGGTTCAAATCCCAGCCTGGACATGTACCACCTATGGGACCTCTTGACCTCCCTGGCCTTCATTTTTTCCTCTGTAAAATGATTGATTAGGTGGCTTCTAAAGTTCCTTCCTGCTCCTAATCTTTGGTCATATGACTGTCAGGCAACTCTCTCAACTCCTTGAGTTTTTGTTTTCTCATCTCTTATATCCAAGAGTTGCATTTCATGGCCTCCGAGGTCCCTTCCAGCTAACCGACTCTATGTTCTCAAGAACGAGAGCTCCCATCAAGGACCATGCCTTGCTCCCTGCTCAAAGGGCAGCTAAGAGGAGAGCCTGGAACCTCCAAAGCTCATCCTCATGTCACAGTTTATAGTGCAAGACTTTTAAATACTTTGGTAGCTGATTAAACCCCAGAGAAAGGAAAACATTCCTAGGAGAACCCAAAGCCAGCAAGTGGCTAAAGGAGGCCAGAGAAATTCCACTTTTAGCTCCAGGAGGCAGTTTATAGGCTCCAATGTCTTGTGCCATACAATATAAGATAAACATCTGTTGTTATTTCAATAAACTGAAGTCAGATGTGAAAGGTTCTCTTCAGAGGCATGGTGTTGTGTGAAGGGAAGTGCCCACCATCTTTTAATTGGGGGTGGAGATATCCCGTGCTCAAAAGGCCAGTAAAGGATTTTAGGAGAAAATTGGGTAAACACTAATAAAACAGAATGATAGTAGAGGAGGTGACCGGGTGACAGCTACAGGCTCCTGACCCAAATCCCAGGCAGCAAGTTCCCATTTAGCAAGCCAAACAAATACTGCCTGAAGATTCCTTGGGCCCCTGACGTGGTTGTGGAACAAGCAACCATCATAGGAGACAATATTTGGAACTCTGATGTGGCTAAGAGGAAACTGTTCTCTAGTCTTCCTTGAAAGATACAGTCATGGCATGGGTCTACCTGAGGGGAAGTTTTTTTTTTCTAAAGGGGTCTATTGAAATAGTTAGTCCTGAATTTAAAATTGCTAAGAACTGAGTTCAAATCCTTTATCTTATACAGGATGAAGCTGCATCTGATACAGTTTTGTGACTCTGGACAAGTCACTTAGACTTTCTAGTTCTCAGTTTCCTCATCTGTCAAACAATGGGATTGAACTAAATGGCCTCTGGGGTCTCCTCCCACTTTTTATCTGTGGTCTATAAAATAAAGTTGAGCTCTGTAATATCCAAGGTCCTTTCCCACTTTAAGTCAAAGATCCAATGATGCCAGTGGACACCAAGCCCTTCAAGAGCTGACTGTCTCTGTTCTCCATTGTATTCTCAGTGCCTGGCACAGAATCTAGAACAAGGTAGATGTTTAATCATTCCTGATAACTGATTGGTTGATTGATTGATCCATGAGGGTTTTTGCTTGGATCTCTCAACAACCTGTGGGCTGAAGGAAGAGGTTTGCCTAGGGGAGAAAATGTGCACTGAGGTTGTTGAAGAAAGTCTAGAAAATGCATTCTTAAGGGGTCGTGTGTGTGTGTGTGTGTGTTTGTTTGTGTGTGTGTGCCAGCACTCTCGCTCGCGCTTATGTTTAATCTAAAGTAACCAGTCTACAAAAGAGAATTGACTAGCAAGCCCTCAGACAAGGGATTGCATTCAGTGACTGAAGGCATGTTTTGGAAACTTGCTTTATCATCATTCACAAGGCCCTAACCTAGTTCAAATCACTATCCCCTTTCATTTGGATTATTGCAGTTATCTCCTGGCTTCCCATCTCTCCACTCTCAGACGCACTCTCCATTCAAGTACCAAAAGAATAAAACTTCGCAAAACCTAAGTCTGACCATGACACCCTCTCAACTCAAGAACCTTCAAAGGCTCGCTATTGCCTTTAGGATAAAATATATAAACACCTCAATTTGGCATTTAAAGTCTTTCATAAGCTGATTTCACCTACTCAGTGCTCAACCAAAGTAAACATTCCTGCCTCCCTGAACACACTGTGCTCTCTCACCTCCCTAGTTTTGCTCACCCTTTGCTATTTGCCAGGAATACCCTCCCTCCACTAGCATCCACCTGTATTACCTACCAATCCTTTAAATCTTAGGATTTAAAGCTAGAAGCAACTTTAGAATTCATTTAGTCCAATTCCCTCATGTTACAGGTGAGAATGCTGAGGTTCAAATGTCACCTCTCTGGTGACACCTTTGTCAATCCCCTTGGTAAGTAATGGCTTTGCCCTTTGGACATCACTTAGAGTACTTGCTTCTGAAACTAGCCAGGGCACATATCATGTAACATCATGTATTATTAGTGCTATCTATCTATCTATCCATCCATCCATTGATTCATCTATCCATGCATCCATCCATCCACCCACCCACCCACCCATCCACCCATCCATCCAGCCAGCCATTCGTCCTATCCATCCAATCCATCCAATCCATCCTATCCATCCTATCCGTCCTATCCGTCCTATCCGTCCTATCCGTCCAATCCGTCCTATCCGTCCTATCCGTCCTATCTACCCTATCTACCCTATCTACCCTATCTACCCAATCTACCCAATCTACCCAATCTATCCAATCTATCCAATCTATCCTATCTATCCTATCTATCCTATCTATCCTGTCTATCTATCCTGTCTATCTATCCAATCTACCCTATCATCTACCCTATCATCTATCCTATCTATCTATCCTATCTATCCTATCTATCTATCTTATTCCTCTCCTGAGAAGCTAGGTGGGCAGTGAATAGAGTACCAGGCCTAGAGTCAAAAGGATCTGAGTTCAAATCTAGCCTTAGATATTTACTAGTTGTGTGATACTGGGCAAGTCACTTCCCCCAGTTTATCTGTGTTTCTTCATCTGTAAAATGAGCTACAGAACAAAATCACTCCATTATCTCTGCCAGGAAAACCCCAAATGGAGTCAAGAAAAGCCAGACAGGACTAGAAATGACTAAATAAACATTCCTCTACTAGCCTACTGAAAAAGTTGCATGAAAGCAGGGACCATTCTGTATCTAAACTTTGCATCTCCCTTTACTTAGTACTTCTTAATAAATATTTTTGAATGAATGAAATGAATGAATATAAGAATATATCAATAGAATGAATAAATCAATAAATCATAAATAAGTCAATGAATAAAATAAATGAATAAATTGACAAGCATGTCAATAAAAGTATATAAATCAGTAAATAATATAAATTATAAATATAAAAATTATAAATAAATATAAAGTAACATAAATGAATTCATGTGTTAATATCACAATTATTTATATTAATCTACTTTTTTCTCCTTTGCCTGGTAAGTTTGACATAACTTCTCATCCAAAAAATGGATCCTCTTTGAGGGTACAACCAAATTACTTTTTTCCCCTTGGAACAACCAGTGTCTGGTATAACTATTTTAATGTTTGGCATGTTTTTCTCTAAACCAGACCTATTATTTCTTCAGTGTGGGAGTTTCCCCTGAGAAAACTCCTTCTACAGAAGCTGGTCAGTACCTTCTCTCTAATTTATAGTCTTGGTTATTGCAAGTGAGGTGACTTGTCCAGGGTTTCACTGCTAGTGAGTGCCAAACACAGAATTTTCTTTAACTTTCGTCTTCTTGACTCAGAGGTTCACTCTCTATGACAGCATTCTCCTTCTCAGGCCTAGTGTGATTAATAAAGTCTTACTAAATGAATCTAAAACCTCACATTTGCCCTTTTCCCTACCAGCACTGGAGTGTTTTCTGACCAAGTGAGGGAAGACTTAGGTAAAGCAAACTTAATATTTTAAGAAGTTCCTATTTGTAGGACACTAAAACAAAATTTTTTAAAGAGGTAAAATTTCCAGGGGTTGTACATAACTCAGTGGAACCACAATGAAAGGGGGATTTTGCAGGATGTCAGAAGCTATACTCCCTCTTATTTTTCTTTCCTCCATGCAAATGAGCCGTAGACCAAACACAGAGCCTCAGATAAAGAAATGGCAATCTGTCACCCATGTCCTATCCCAGGTGTGCTTCTGTTTGAATTAAGAAATCTCCATGCAGAACAGGGGTGACTGAACAATACACATTTTATGGTCCAGGTTATGTTAGGAGGCTGAGAATACATGAACCTCCAAATATGACTCAGGACTACTTTTCTCTGTTCCAGTTAGCTCACCCAAAATGCCCACCCACCCCAAAGCACACAACTTTGCTCCTGAAGGAATTGTCTTTTCAGAGCAGATCCTCCAAATCCCATCAATAGCACTATAATGCAAAGAAGAATTGAGTGGCATTGAATATGGACCATGTTGAAGTTGGAAAGGACCTTAGAATGAAGATCCTAGAAAAATCAAGCCTGACAGGAACATGAGCCAGAGAGCCTGATGAGCATTTAGAACATCATGGCACAGCTGGAAAGGGCCTTAGAACAGGGAATGTCAGAGCTGGGAAGGCACTGATAACATAAAATATTAGCATTACCAGGAATCATCAACTCCAATAACCTCATTTTATGTATGAGCAATATAGTTCGTAAGAGAAGGAAATTAACTTGTCCAAGGTCTCCTGGAGGAGACCTTATATAGCAAAGTCAAGTCTAAAAATCATTTCCCATGTCTTAAGTCACTGTGCTACTGCATTCTAGAAGAACGAGTCCTGGGTACAAAGAAATAAATGCCACTGTTTTTACAAACCAGACTACAGCTTCCAATTGAGTCAAATTCTGGGTTCCTAATAGGATTGCCTCACCTCCTACTGAAAAAGATCCACCATTGGAAACAGACGTGTGAACAGCAGCATCATCATCTCCACAAAAAGGAATGATCTTTGTCTGGGTACCATTAAATCCTCCATGATGAGCTACTGTAGCCATAGAACCTTTTGGGAGATTCTTATCCCTATGAACAAGTGTAACCAGGGAAGACCACAGGTATGTCCAAGTGCCCATCCACTGAGTTTGCACTGATGTATGTGCACACAAGCATGCATGTTAGTTACAAGGATCAAATGCAAGAAGGTAAAGACTGGAGACTTGGACTGTACCTTCCTTGAAGGCAGGGGCTGAGGCTTGATTTTAATCCTTGAATTCCCCATACGTGGCCTGACAAATACATTCATGGGAGATGGAGAGAGGCCTTAGAGGCAATTGAGTCAAATCTACAGATGAGAAAACTGAGGCCCAGGCAGGTCATAGGGTCATGAATCAAGAGCTGGAAAGGACCTAGAAGTCATATAGTCCAACTTCCTAATTTACAGTGAGGAAATGTAGCCCCAGAAAAGGGAAGTGACTGCTCAGGGTCACACAGCTAGTGTCTAAAGCAGGATTTGGACCTAGACCTTCCCAATTCCAGGTACAACCTATCCCTCTACTCCTGGTACAGAGGCAGTGGTAGAAGTTAAAAGTATATTAAACAAAAGGAGGGAGTGGTAGTGGGAGACTGGAGTGAATGGGAATTGAATTCAGAAGGTCCAGAAAACCCATAGAGGTAAGGTGAGATGGGATGCCTTCTGGGGCTTTAAAAAGTTTGATCTTTTAAGTAGAACCAAGAAGGAGCTAGGCTTTAG
>CM053588.1:36013211-36030298 GCA_028646515.1 Pseudochirops corinnae | reverse complement strand
AAAAAAAAAAAAAAAACCAACCATGGCCATATGTGCAAACACAGAAAAATTGTTGCATATGAAACTGTGAATCTTCATTTTCTATTACTTTCATTAAAAGAAGAGAACAGAATAAATTCCACACTTTGTTCTCATACCTGTACTAATTTCTGACATACCTGACACCTAATTTCTAATAAAACAAATCTGAGAAACAATTTCTTCTCTTCCTGTCCCTCATACCTCTCAGATCTCTCCCAAAATCCTAGTCCCAAAAAACAGAAAAGAAAGAGGGTCACCGAAACATTTTCTTTTATGCACAGAAGAGAAAAAATGGAAATTCAGAAGGAGACATAGACTGCCAACAAGATACTCTGAATACAATGTGTTGGATGTATACTTGCAAAAAGCAAGCTGCATGTAATGGGACTTTGGGTAGGTTGTTTTTATTTGGTTGGTTTGTTTGCTTTTTTTTTTTTAGCAGTTTTCTTATTTTTTGAGGGGAGGAGGCAAGGCAATTGGGGTTATGTGACTTGCCCAAGGTCACACAACTAGTTAAAGCAATTGTCTTTTTCTGTTCTTTGTGGAAATGATCATGTCCTTTTGTGTTTGTTAAATTCAGGATAACCCAATTTTTAAAAAAATTGAAAAGAAAAAACACACCTCCCACCCTTTGTTGCTGACATTTGAGACTGGATGTGGAATACTGTAAATGCCATCAGACACAGTCACTGTGTTGGCTGACTTTACTGACCCATCTTTTTAGAAAATGTCTTTAATGCTTGTTTTAAGGAAAGACATTGGGTAGAGGAGACAGAGGGGTTATTAGGATATGGAGGTGATGATCAAAAGTGATTGGGAGGAGAGAGATGAAAATAGAGAAGAAAATAAAACAAAAGTAAATTTAAATGCAGCCAACAAATTATAGCACCTTTGAGGGGAGGAAGGGAGGGAGGAGTGTCCCCAGTCACATGACACTTCAAAATGATGCTATGAATATGGAAATGCCAGAGTTACATTAAAAGTTTAAATATTATAACCCCTCATTCTGCTCTTGGCATAAAGAGGTGGCAGAAATAACATGACAGAGAGGGATGAGGAAAGAATAGGAAGGGCAGGATGAAGGCCAGAGGGCAGTGAAATCCCCCAAGGGACTGGAGCAAAACCCAACTTTAGGGGAAATACTAGCTGGATCTTTGCACAACCAGAAAGGGCCAAGTGCACTCTGGTGTTCTTAACTTGGAGAAAGGCTAGCAAGCTTTTGTGTAGTACTTGGGCTGCTCCCCAGAAAACTGATGTGTTCATGACCTGGAATTTGATTTCCAAAATCATCTCAAGGGTGATTTTTTTAAAAAGTGAGTTGTCATGGCAAGATATCAGTGATACATACATACACCAACCAATTGTTCATTTGTGTCTGACTCTCCATGACCACATGTGGGGTTTTCTTGGAAGAGATACTGGAGTGTTTTGCCATTTCTTTCTCCAGCTCATTTTACAGATGAGGAAATGAAGGCAAATGGGGTAAAATGACTTGCCCAGAGTCACACAAAGATACTACAGTGGTCCACCATTTCCTTCTCCAGCTCATTTTACAGATAAGGAAACAGGCAAATGGGGTTAAGAGACTTCCCTAGGGTCACACAGCTAGTAAGTGTCTGAGGTTGGATTTGAATTCAGGTTTTCCTGATGCCAGGCTCTATCCATTGTCCCACCTAGCTGCCGCACATACATATATACCCAATTCTTAATTTATTTTGATTTTTTTCTTTGTTTATTGCAAACCATCTATGTTATTAAAATAAACTCTCAACAATTAAAAAAAGTGTAAGTTCCCTCTTATGGTTGGGCATAGAGGACAGAACACAAGGATTGGAGTCCGAAAGAACTGGGTTCAAATCCCACCTCAGACACATACAAGCTGTGTGAATGGGCAAATCCCTTACCCTTCCTGAACGTCAGTTCTGTCTTTTGTAAAGTAGGAGTAATATCTCAAAGGGTTCTGGAGAAAATTGAATGAATTCATATATATAAAAATATGAAATATTATTATTGGAATTAAATTGTTTGCGAAGAACTGAGACCCTATCCTTTGACCCCAATTTGAGGTAACTTTCACCTAATTCAGGAAGCATTCTGTCTGCAAGGATCATAGGATCAGCCTGGGAAGGGCTTCTACTTTTTCTGTTCCTCGCTGTTCAGCCAAACACCAGGAGAGATGACATAATCTTGGCCAACACTGAGAATTGCTGATATCATTTCAAATACAAGATTTCTTGTTGTTCAGAAGAATTGGTTATCTTGCTGAGGGTCTTTTTTCAATCATAGAAAATTGATTTTAGATTTTCAGCTTCCAATGCCTCTCCAAAGCCCTTGAATTTTGACCTTTTTAACCTCAGAGTGCTGGAGGAAGCCAGAAGATGTGGGTTCAGCTTCTACCTTGGACATGTAATAGCTTTGTGACCCTGGGCATGTCACTTCACCTCCATCACCTTCCATTTTCCCTACCTGTAAAATGGATGTGATATAGAACCAGCCTCAAAAGGTCGTGGTGAAAATTAGATGAGAAAAGAGTATGAAGTACATTTGTGAACTTTGAAGCACTATTTAATTGTGCTTTTATGATTGGCGTTGTTAATAATATAATAAAAATTGCATTTATTATTCAGAACCCTCTAATCTTGTCTATGGTTTGAGGATAAGCTGAGGATTAAGCATATGCATTAGTAACAATGTACATTATATACACACACACATGCACATATGTCTGTGTAGATAAATGATGTCCCCAAAGTATGTAGATATACTTCTGTATAAATACTTGCGTATACATATATATATATATATATATATATATATATATATATATATATATATATGTGAATACTTACACATATAGGCTTGTGTACATATGCCTATGTGTATCCACATACATGCAGACATAGGGACTAATGTATGAAATCATTGATATAGAGAACTCCCAGGTGAGAAAACTACCTCTACCAATGAAGTTTAATGTTTTCTTTGCAATTTATGCTCAACAGCTAATTAACTTGTCTAAGGTCACATGGCCAATATAATGTCAATATGTGTCAGAATTTGAACCCAGGTCTTTCTGACTCCAAGACCAACTTTCTTTCCACTATACCAGCCTGCCTTTTTATGACCATATCCTTATATGTGCATATCTATCCTATGGAGGATACTATGCTATATTATTACTATCCCTATGATTACTACTACTATTATTAGTACTACTATTTGTATTACTACTACTACTACTTCTATCATTGCTTCTGCTATTACTACTACTACTATTACTACTACTATTACTACTTCTATTATTACTTCTGCTATTACTACTACTACTACTGCTACTACTACTACTACTACCGCTACTACTATTACTACTACTACTACTATTACTACTACTACTACTACTACTACTTCTATGACGAATATTACTGCTACTTATACTGTTAGTACTACTAACTAACATTTGTATAACACCCATTCTATACCAAACACTTTATAATTATTACTTCATTCGATCGTCATAACAACCCTGCAAGGCAAATATTACTATTACTCCCATTTTACAGTTGAGGAAAGGGAGGGAAATAGAGGTCAAATGAAACAGTAGGGAGTGTCTGAGGCCACTGCTCTCTCTACTATACCATAATATATGTGTGTGTATCACACACACACACACACACACACACCTATACATACATACATAATGGGTTAGCTAAGCATTATATGAAATAGATACGTGTATATATGAATATATACATGTATCAATATGTACATGAGATTATAATAATCCAATCTAGAACCCCATGTGTCTGATCCATCATAGAGTCTCAGAGCCATATGAAACCATAGAGGTGACTGCTTCATAGGGTCATAGACTTAGAAATAGGATGGACTGCAGTCATCTAGTCCAATCCCCTCATTTGATAGATCACAAGAATATATAGGATGATGGTTCTAGAGCTGGGAAGATCCTCAGAGGTTACCTAGTCCAACCTGCTTATCTTTACAGAGGGATAAACTAAGGCTCAGAGAAGTTGATGGGCTTACCCAAAAGTATCTGGCAATGTTAAGATTTGAAACGAAGTACTCTGACTCTGGCTGTGAATCTATTACTCTTTCCTCAGCCCTGAGAAAGAGTATGAGAAAGGGCCAGGTGTGTGCTGTAGAGGGAGTGGGGAGATAACAGGAAATATGTTTTTCATATCTGAACAACAAAAAGTTAGAACAGTCTGGAAAGGACAAAAAGGATCAAAGGGGAGGTGTATGAGATCTGAGACTTGAGTAGGTTACAGCCAGATAGTGAGGGGTCTTCTGATCAGAGTAATGAATTTTTGATGTGTAAGAGGCAAGGGAAGAGCAGTCTCTCACAGTCACACAACTCAGTAACAACAAGAGGAGAAACAAGAGATCCCAAATATATGTTAGAAAAATGAGTGGGATCATGAAGAGCAGAAGCTTTTACTCCATTCTCCCTCAGGAGATTGGGTTTGGGAAGCTAACTGGGATCTCTGCAGCCTTGGACTCCAAGAACTTACTGATTTGCCCTGCTGACACATCTCTTCCCTCCTTCCTCCCCTTTTTATGGAGGTGGATTACACTGTGTTTAGGTTGTGGAATTCCACAACTTAATTGCCTCGCTACTGGAAATTTCAGTAGGGTTCTCACTTTTCGCATGAGTCTTAAGAAGAGAATTCATTTCTTCAAACCATTTACCATTTTTATGAAGTATGAAAATAATTAGGCAATCACAAGCAAATTAAAATGAGGATCATTTGGTCCCTCAAATAGGACACCTTTCTAGTAAGCAAGAAGTCGTAGAAAACAACCAGCTGAAAAGGGGAGAACTGGACTCCAACCTTCTCGACTGAGAATTTGATTTTGGTAAACTCTCCTGGTTTGTTTAGTGACTGTCTCAAACCCTCTGAGTGGACGGATGGGAGCTGTACATCTCTATGCACCAATCCTTTGAACCAGATTTATGGGGGAGAGGCTAAATGTCCTGTTCCAAATCAATCCAGGGACCTAGCTTCCAATAGTGGCTCTGCCACTTACTACTAATGTAACCTTGGGCAAATCAAGCAATCACACTAGTCCTCAGTTTCCTCATCTGTAAAGTGTTGGGGTGGGGGAAGGTGGGGAGGTAGACTAGATGACCTCTAAAGAGTAGAGCTATGTGACGTGTGTATACATACACATAACACACATATATACATACATATATACACATATATACACACATATACATATAAATAGATTGTATTTGTTATTCAGCACCCTTTGATATTGTCTATGGTCTGAACCAACACACTGAGGAGCAAATATACATATTAAAGTATGTATATCACATGTGCAACTAATAGATATATTACATACATGGGCACACGAAAAAATCTATATGTACATACATGTGTGTCTGTGTACCTTAGATACACAATGCATGTGTCTCCATACATGCACAAGTGTCTACATACCAGTGCATATATGCATACATGTACTGCACCCTGTGCATAAGCATGTATATGCCTTGTGTAATACACTTTTATGCTTACTCTGCCTCATTAATATTTTCTCTACCACTTTCCTGCATCTAGTCAACCAATACAATATTATCAAGCCCTGATTTGTAGTCTTTCCTTATTTTGTGCTCACATTGGAAATTTAACAATCATCTCTCCTGAGCTCATATGAGCTGGTTTTGTTGCGTGGTGTGTGTGTGTGTGTGTGTGTGTGTGTGTGTGTGTGTGTGTGAGGGATGTGGCGAGGTTCAGGTTAGACGTTGCTTTGAAAAAGTTCTATGTTGTCCTTGTCTGCTTCTGCATCTGAGTCTGATTCAAGGTAATTGACCCTATCCAAGTACAATGGGACAGTGAGAGGTCAAGAGTAGGAGGCAGGAGAGTTGGGTTCAAATCTCCCTTTAGACACTTCCAAAACTACAGGATCACAAGAGAGTAATTTAGCCCCTTACTGTCTTGGTTTACTCATCTGTAGAATAGGGATAATACTAGGACCTTCTCCAAGGAATTGTGAAGATCACAGTATTTGGAACTGCAAAGGACCTCAGAGTTCATCTACTCCAACCAACTCATTGTGCAGAGAAGGAAGCTGAGGTCCAGAGGTCCAAGGTCATAGGATCCTGTATCTAAAGCTGGAAGGGACCTCAGAGGCTGTTTAATCCAACTCCCTCATTTTGCAGAGAGGACTTGCCCAAGGTCACATAGTAAACGGCAGAGTCAGCTCCCATATTCACTGCTCTTTCCAACATGCCTTTCAAGTCATCTAAGAGCTTTGGTAAATTTAAAGTGATGGATTTGTGTCGGGAATGATTATCAGGGGGATGCCACCTAATCCCCTTGGGGCACCCATTTCCTTATCTTTAGAAATAAGAATTAGAATACTTTCAGCAAATCAGTGGCTTGTTAGGAAGAAACTATTTTGCAAACTATAAAGCACCATACAAGTGGGACCACCATCATCATCACCAGAATCATCATCATCACTGCCATCATCATCATCGTCATCCCAAATCTTTTGGAACTACATCAAGTAGAAAGAGAAGTCACTGCCTTACACACCAGAGGAAATCCGGACGATGATACACAATGCAACCTTGGAGAACATTGCTCCACATTGTGCAAACCCACAAAGAACTAGCATTACTGCTGGCAAGTTTTTATTCTACTGCCATAAGCCTATTTCTGATCAAGATATAATTACTAAAATGCCTCCGTCCATTTGGAGGAAAAGTGGGGGTCTGTTGATGCAGAATATTGCACATGCTGTTGGAGCCGGTCGCTGAATCAGTTGGTTTTGTTTTTATTCTACAATAATTAAAATTCAGTCAATCTCTTTGGTATTGTTGACATCACTCTGCAAAGCTGTCACTTGGTTTTGCTTAACTGTGTTTTTGTTTTGTTTCCTAACAGGTTTCATTTCTGGGACAGGGGTGGAGTGAAGCGATTATTTTGGAAAATTGCTATGATGTAAGAACAATAAAATGAAACAAAACAGAAAATCAAGATTCAGCTCTACCTAATTTCCCTCTACATGATGTAGTGAAATTTGAAGTAAGAGAACCTGGGTTCAAGACCTATCTCTACCCCTTATGTACATGACCTTAGTTAAGTCATTTCACTTCTGAGTCTTCGCTTCTTTCTCTGTAAAATGAAAATATTGGACTAGATGAACTTTAAGGTTCTTTATTCTAGGAGTCTATGGTATATTATGACAATGACTAAGATCTTTTCCCAAAGTGTCCCTCTACAAGAAGGGTTCTTACCCTGGAATCTGCAAAGTTGAGAGAGAGAGATAGATAGATAGATAGATAGATAGATAGATAGATAGATAATGGATGGATAGATGGGCAGGTGGATAGAAGGATGGATAGATAATGAATGGATGGGATGGATAAATAGATGGATAGGTAGATAAATAATAGAAGGGTGGATAGATGGGTGGGTGGATAGATAGATGGACAGATGGATGAACAGGCAGATAGATAGATAGATGGATAGATAGATGCATAGATAAGTACATAGATAACTATTTCAATGCATTGCTTTTCTTTTGTAATCCTGTGTATTTCATATCATGCATATAAAAACATGGTACTGAGAGACTTCAGTGGACACTGCTCATCTCTATGGTATCTACTGGCTCTAAATTAGTGATTCCTGGGGAAAGTGATGGATTAGAAGAAGGGAAGACAAAAATGGCTTCTCTAGATTGTCTCCTGAACTCCATTAACTGCTCCCATGTGTCACTCTATGGACTCTCCCTACTGAACAGCTCTCCAGTCAAAGTTATTTCAGAACCCTCCCCACCAAAGCCTAAAAAACACATACATGTATATATACATATGTATGCACACACACAAGCATGCACTCACACACATGTACACACACACACACACACACACACACACACACACACACACACTGGAGGTTCTGGCTGAGCAATTTACTTCCATCCTCTACTGCCAGTGGAGAAGGTCATGTCATTGGGAATGCCAGGATACAACCTCCCCCCCATACACACACACACACACACACACACACACCCTAGGGCTATTACTAATAAGGAGAGGGCCCTGGCTATTTATTCTGGGTCTCTTCATGGAAACTTGGTGAGGAAATCCAGGCTGTTATACCTCCCAAGCCCCACTTAGCTCCCCCCCCAATCCAATAAAAATATTTGCATAGGTCATAAAAATAGCTCAGCTCCACCAGTCAGGCCCTCAGACAATCAGGTCTAGTTTGAGGCAGAATATGGTTTCCTGTCAATGCTAAATGTGGCCTTGCACTCAAGGAGAGTCAAGGAGCTGCCAAGGCCTCCAATTCCCTATCTGTGTACACACAGAACCCATGGAACAACTCCTGTGTGTTTGCACATGACATGTACATACAGAGTAGATATTATCCCAAATGGTAGGCATAGCCCAACTGGACATCCTGGTCTACCTACTCTGGATGTCCTTGGGTGCTGATCATTAAGTTAATAGACTCATTGATCAAGGACTGGAAGGAGACTCAAAAGCCAGCTTGTCCAACCCCTTCATTTTACAAATGAGGAGCCTAAGTGGCATGTCCAACTTTTCTGTACCTAGTAAATCCCTGACTTAGGATTTGAACTCTGGACTTCCTGCTCCAAGTCCAGCTGATATTCCACCATACCCTAGTTTCCTCTCTAACGTTGCCTCTTCATATGGGCAAACCAGTTCCAAACCTAGTTTTAGGCTTGAGACATGAGATTAATTGACTCACTTCCGTTCAATGCAAAAGACAATGATTACGTTGAGTCTTTATAGCAGGCATTGCTGGGGATGGGAAGATAAGGGATGGAGCATTTGACTAATATCTAAAACTCAGCTCTCTATCCTCTGGGGAGGCTTTTGACTCTCCATCACCAGGTGGCTGGGTCTCTTCACTTTCTCTTAGATCTAAAGCCACTTCCAAAAAGTAATTCTAGGAGACTGAGGGAAGAAGATATTTCCAAAGGGATCCGCTTCCTTTGCTAGTGCCCAGATACAAAGGGAACTCTCAGTGACAGATCTTAAGAGCTGGACAAAGTCACTGGCACCGTCTACTTTCCTTGTGACCCTGAAGTAGGAAATTCAGCAAAGGCAGACCAAAGTTCAGGTGCCACTGGAAACATTGGGAATGAACCAGAACTACAGCCCCACTAATCTCCAAGTACAGCCTCAGCCTAGGATTACATTTTTCTACATGGCCTGGCAAATGCAGTGAAGTAAGCTCTAGGGCTCCCTGGGTGTCCAGAGAACTCTCCCACTGCCCTGAGATTCCTCTCTCATCTTAGGTCAGAAGTTCTGGCCACAGAACAGGCAAACAGCTCATTATCCCTTCTGCAGGTTTCTGAAACCTGGATTAAAGTGAAGTGGATAGATACCCAATAATCAAAAGCACTGGGCCAAATTCTCCTCTTCAACCTAGACTCTTCATTCCCAGACAGACATTTAAGGAACCTATTTGTTCCTGGAAACCCAGGGACTAAAAAAACACCTTATTTTCATCATCCCTTCCTTATGGGAGGTATAATCCCTCCTCTTGCTGAGGAGTGCAGGTGGGGACACACTGAAGTTTTCCATGATGTCATGACCTTAGACATTCCGAGCTCCCCTCAAAGACCACCCTGGAATTCTACCTTCACTAAAGCCAGAGGGTTGCTTGCTTTAAGAAAAGAGTCCCCAATGACTTCATAATCCTACTCGCCCCAGACTGCTTCTCCCCATATCTTCCCAGTCAGTATTTAGAAATTAGATGGAAGCTGGTCCTTTGGAATTGGATTCACAAGGTCTCAGCTTTATAAATTAAATTGAGCTAAGAGGGCTCAGCTTGAACTCTCAGAGATAAAGGCAGATGGTTCTCCAAGATGATGATGGAAGTGCTTCCTCTTGAATGCTCTGTGTCTGATTGCCTCCAGTTTCTACCATTAGCTAACGTAACCTTGGACAAGTGGCTTCATTTCTTGGGCCTCAGTTTCCAGAGTTTGGATTAAATGGCTTCTAAGGCTCCTTTCAACCATTCCTTCTGCTCATAGTTCTATTTTGCCCAGTATCTAGATAGTACCAGCCAATGCCCCTCAAGTCAACTCTATTTCTTTTCACTACTGTCTTAATCACTTCTCTCTAAAACAGAAAGCCTAGTAGAATGCAAGCTCTCTGAGGGTAAGGAGCATTTTGTTTTAATTTTTTTTAAATTTCATTTTGTCTTTGTATCTCTAACAGTCTACCCCAGCATCAATTTAATAAATACTGTGGGACTAGATTGAATGGGAAAGCCATCACCCCGCCTCCTGTCTAAGCTAGCTGGGGTGGGGGTGGAGGCAGGGAAACTGGCTTTCAAGTAAGCCCCCAAGTTGAGGAGAAATATTATTCCATTTTCTGGGGGATCAAGGATTGAGGATTCTTTGTCCAAGGGAGTGAGGCAGAATTCTTCTCTCGCGCCCAGTTCTTCTTACAATGTAACACTCTGTTTGGTGGGCCAAGGAGGGGGATTTCTCTAGGGGGCTGGCAGAATCTAGGCCCCAGTAATGCATTTCTGATACCCACTCTAGCCCCCAAACTCCTCCCCGGTTCCCTTTGAACGAGGCTAGTCTGTCAGGGTCTGGAGGCAACTTAAAACCCCTTGGTAAAGGGAGAAGTTAGAGGAGGTGGGGGTGGGGGGGTGGGGAGAATGATCCCTTATCAAAACTGCCAGCAGAGAGGTCTCAGGTGGTGTGGTAGGGATGGCCCCAGAACACCACGTCTAGCCCAGTAATTAGCAGATGAGATTCAGTAACAAACAGGAGCTTTTAGCAGCTCAACCTAACCTTTGGAGGGTAAGATTAACACCTCGATGGGGGAAAATTTAGAACCCAGAGGCCCCTTTTGGCTTGGCGATTCTGGAATTCCCATCTATGAAACAGGAGAGCTGCTCCTAGGTAGTAGACTCTTTGCTCAAGCCCAGATTTTTTATACACTTTCATTTTTTCTACTGAAAGGTCTTTTCCCTCTTCTTTCTTTCTATCTTTTGTCAAGAAGGATGGACAGGAGATTATGTAGCTACTAACACACACACACACACACACACACACATACTATAGAATGTAATTTTAAGTATTTAGAGAAAAGATATCTCCTAGTCTCCAAGAAATTCCATTTCAGAGTTTCCAAGTTTCTTTGTGTTTTATCAAAATACAAAACATATATAATATATGTGTCCATATGTATGTATGTATGTTCCCATCACAAATGGAACCCTCAATTCTCTGGTTACTATGGCTTAGATGAGGCAATAGAACACATCCCTCTGCCTGAAAATATACAAGAAGCCATTCTTCCCCCATCCCAGGAAAATAACCTGTCTCTTGTTTGTCTCCCTGAAATACTCCATCCCACTTTCCCACAATGGCCAGCTACATCCAAAATTTGGTGATGCAATGTAAAAGCAGCCAGCATCACCATTTTCCTACTCAGAAAACACCGTGATCCCACTTCCATGGGGTCCAACAATATATTAAGGAAAAATATGGCAATTACTTAGTCTTCTTAGCACATGAGGCTAAGGGTTGAAAATACATGAAAACACCAAAAGCCTTGGAAAAAGAATTTAAAGTATTCTATTATTCTATTTTGGGACAGACACCTGTGATTTCATCACAATGGAGACTTCCTAGGTTTGGAAACTTCCTCCACTAATTCATGCAGGTAATTCACTCTTAACTGAGGCATAGGGTCATGTGGACAGTAGTGGTAATTGCTCATTTGGTAATGGGCCATTTAGTCTACTTCCCTCAATTTTATGTCATAAGGAAGCTGAGCTACAAGGAGATCAAATGAATACATCCTTTGAGATTGCACAGATAGTAGGTGTCAGAAACTAGTTTGCAATCAAGGTCCTCAAATCCCCCCAAACAGTGCTCTTTCTACTCTGTAATGCTAAAGAAGTATTTGGATCCAGGTTTTCACGAATTCAGTGTCAGGGATTCTGGGTTCAAATCTTAACTTTAGCTGTGTGACCTTGGGCAAATCATTTCCTCTCTTTGGTTTCAGTTCTTTTTCTGAAAAATGAAGGATTTGGTAAAAAGCAAAATGAAGGCATTAGACTTTTTTGATACTCTTATACAGTTCCAACTACCCAGCCACTCCATCTCCCAAGGTATTCCAATGAATCTCATTTTCTTTTTTAAAGTCCCTTATAAAAACAAGATCTCAGGGACTAAAGTTCTTTTGGAACAAAAAAAAAAAACAAAACCCGAAAACCATTTTTGATACCCTTTCTTCCGATAACCTACCTAAATAAATAATTAACTTTTAGCTTTACTGTTGAGATGTTTCCTTAATAAATGGGAGAGGGCAAGTGACTAGCTAGATAGAAATAGATCAGGGGATGGGGAAGACAAAGTCTGGTTGTAAATTCTCCCAATGTGCTTTGACACCATTTGTAGCCCGTCACTCACTAGCTTTCTGCTTAGCCCAGGCTGGGAACTGAATACTCTATTCAGAAAGGCACTCACCCTAAATGTTATTGCAATTTAATATTTTCACACACAGACACATCATTATCTGGGAATCTGACACCAAGACGATAATTCTGTAATTTTTCAAGAAGGCCTATTTTTTTTCTAGATGTGAGCTCTGGGGCACAAGATTATCCAAACAGTCCTCCTTCCCCCAACCCACTTCATTTTTTGTTTCAGGGGGTGTCTATTAAAGACAATGCACATTCATGAATGTCAGTGAGATACAATGGTTAGCTCCCTGGACTTGGAGTCAGAGAAACATAGATTTGAATCAAACTTAAGATACTTCCCAAGCTAGGAAGTAACCCTAGGAAAAATGCTTAATGAACTCAGCCTCAGTTTCTTTAAGTGGTAAAACAGTCCCTATCTCACAGAGAGATTGTAAAAAAATCAAATGAGATAATGTGGGTAAAGAAAGGGCTTTGCAACATCAATATTAGCCATTATTATTAACCCTTTACTCTCCAATTTCTATAAGCAGAGAATACCCTTGGCCAGCCCACTGCAGTTTTGCCTGGGATTGGGGCTTGATGTCAGCATTGGGATGATGTGATATTATCTGAACCACCATTTTATCCATGGCCTGGAGCCAAGTGGCATTAATAGCATGTTTCTAGGCACAGTAGCAATCTATATAAAGCATTGGACCTGCTATTTGGAAGCGCTAAATTTCCATCCTGCCTCAGACCCTTCTGCACATAAAAGACTATATATGTGTGTGTGTGTGTGTGTGTGTGTATACACACACATACATATATATACATACACAATACACATATATATATGTGTGCATATGTATACGTGTATGTATGCATGTGTGTGTATATATGTATATCTATCAATACATCTCTATGTAAAATTTGGTGATCTCAAAGAACTAGAAGCAAAATGGGTACCCATTGGTTGGGAAATGGTTGAATAAATTATTGTGTACAACTGTAATGAAATATTATTGTATCCTAAGATGTGTGGAAAATGAGAGAATCTGAGAAACATGGGAAGACTCAAGGTCATAGATTTTAAATGGAGAGAGACCTTAGAATTCAACCAGCCCAAAATTATCCTTTTACGGATAAGGAAACTGAGGCTGAGAGAAGTTCAGGTGACTGGGCCAAGGTCATTTAGGTAGTGAGTATCAGAGCTGGGATTTGAACTCAGGTACCCTGCTGCCAAATTCAGCCCCCTTTCTACCACTGGCTCGGCTGCCCTAATGGAGAGCCAAATAAGAAGAAACAGAACAATATATAATTAGTACATAATTGCCTGCCTAATAATGTCAACAAAAAGAACAAAAACAGAAACAAAACTCTTTGTAAAAAAATAACTAGCTAGGTTCTATGGGGGACAGAGCCCTAGACTCAGAAAGACTTGAGTTCAAATCTAGCCTCAGACAGTTACTAGTTTGACTCTAAACAAGTCACTCTCAGTTTCTTCAGCTGTGAAATGGAGATAATACTGACATCCACCTCCTGGGATTGTTGTGAGGATAAAATGAGATGATATTTCTTACAAGTTTTGCAAACCTTAAAGGGTTATATCCATGTTTTTATTGTTGTTCAGTCATTTTTTCAGTTTTGTCTGACTCTCTATGGCCCTATTTGGGGTTTTCTTGGCAAAGATACTGGAGTGATTTTCCCTTTCCTTCTCCAGCTCATTTTTCAGATGAGGAAACTGAGGTAAACAGGGTTAAGTGACTTGCCCAGGGAACTATGGGGGCAGAATATTGCATACAGCATCAGACATGGGGTTTTTATAGGTTATTTCTGTTATTTGTGTTTTGTTCCAAGGGACTTTACAAGGCAAAAAAAAAAAAGAGAGAGAGAGAGGAAAGGAGAGAAGAGGGGAGGAGGGGAGGAGAGGGCAGGAGAGGGAAGGGAAGGGGAGGAAAGGAGAGGAGAGGGGAAGAGAGGGGAGGGGAGGAGAGGAGAGGAGGGAAAAAGAGAGGTAATGAGGGAGGAGAAAAGAAGAAAGAACAGAAAAGAGAGAGAAAAAGAAAGAGAATGTTGCTGTCTGAAAAGTACAAGTGGTCTGGGCTTTGTGTAGTATAAGCAAATCAAACGAAGGATGCTCCTATCATTCAGACTGCATTCATTATCCGTGTGTTGTTCACATAGGTGTGGAAATACCCCTCTATGGCAGAACTCCACCCAAGATCAATCTTGAAATCTCCACAAAATGAACTCAATAGATCCCTCTCACATTTCTCACTTTCTCACAACCAAAACATTTCACTGGCAAAAAAAAAAAAAAAAGCAAATCAAATTCACTTTGCTGTATCCTGGAACCATGAGCAGCAGAGTCCACAAATTTTCCAGCGAGATCCTTAGCCACTCCACTAAGGACCTCAGCATGGCAGGACCCTGCCTAGGACCTTTTCAAAAGTGTGTATGGTCACGAACATCTGGGTATGTATGTATGTTTCAAGGACCACATCTTGGATACCATTCTACATACAGCTGAAGATTAAACACCCTGGGTACAGTGGATGGAGGGGCAGGTCTGGAGTCAGAAAGACTAAACTTCATGAGGTCAAATCCAGCATGAAATCCTTTCTGGCTATGCGAATCTGTGGAGGTCACTTCGCTCTGTTTGCCTCAGTTTCCTTATCTGTATAATGTTCTAGAGAAGGAAATGGCAAACCCCTCCAGGATTGTTGCCACAAAAATACCAAGGGGTGTCATGAAGAGTCAGACTTGGCTGAAAAATGAAGAGCAACATTTGATGGCATCAGCTAGTCTACAACACTTAGCTTACGGGCTCGCTTCACAAAAGGAACTGTCCCAGCACCCCCAGCAGCGTGGCACTCTATTCCATGCTCAAAATCAGCTCTATTACATATGAAACCCCTGTGATTTAACATTTAAGTAGCATGAAATATGCCATATAAACAAACAAAAGACCCAGAAATGCACAGCTAAATGGGCTAATTCCTGCACTATTATTTGGGCATATACTAAAAATGTGTCAGAGAAGGGAGGGACATCAACCCTCCACTTTCCAATTTGAGTTGCTGAACCCCTCAATGCACTGAAGGCCATTTCAAGCTTACTCTTCCAGAGACTTAAGAAAAAAGATTCTGTAAGCAAGGGAGGTAGGGGTGGGGTGAGAGGCTTTAAAGTTGGAGACTTGCTTATTTATGTGTGTTCTTCCTGGAACATCTTCCCTTGGAGGTGATATTTCCAGAGTGAAAATGGGTAGAGAGGGGTCTTAAGGGTTATCTGATCCAACCACTTTAACAGATGACTAAACTGAGACCTGAAGTTGTCACTTGTCCAAGTTGTCACTTACCAACTGGGAAGGGGAGAGGAAACATGAACAGTGAAAAGAGTGCTGGGTTTGAGATCAAAGGAACCAGATTCAAATCCTGACTCATTTACTCAACTCTAAGAGTGTCGCTTTGAGCCAAGTCACTCTTGGAGTCTCAGATTCTTTCTCAATTAAATGAGGGCATTGAATTAGATGACCTTTCATGCCTTTTAGCTCTAAATCTTTGTTCTTAAGTGATGGGGGGTAAGAGCAGGATGAAAAATGTTTCATGCTTTCTCAGAGACTTATAAAGATGCCCATTTGACTTCAGTGGCCTTCCTAAGAGAATCATTTGGGCTTCTCTAGTGGATGTGATTTTCAGATTTGGTCTAAAGGTTTTATAGCTTTGATATGCCTGGATCCTTCTGAAAAGGCAGTTCTGCTCCATTGGTCAGATACCCATTAATAAATATATTTTAAAATGTAGGACCCTTTCCCTCAGAGGTCGAAATGGAAGAGAGCGTTCAGAGTCTATTATGTAAATTCACATTCAGATAGACTATAGCCTTCCATCTTTTGAATATAGATATGTGGATTGGAGTGTGTCACTAGAAAGAGTTACTGAACTCATTCCATAGCCCATCCTGTCCCATGGGTATACAATGCCAACATAGAATTTATGGCATTGAAAAACTGAGAAGTCCCAAACTTTCCTGTAGAATCACTGAACAGACAGGTAAGCTTCTCTTTCCCTGGCTTGGCTCTGTTAATTTGGCAAAAAACAGAGCAGAGGGTCCTCTGCATGCCTGCCTCTGGTAACATAAGGGGAAGGAAGAGGAGAGGAAGAAGACAATAAGCATTTATGTAATGACTGCCCTTGTGCCAGGAAAAGTGCTAAGCATTTTATGAATATTATTTTATTTAATGGACAAGAGTCAACTTTCTCTAACTCAGGAGGCTGAAGCAAATACTCTCTGCCTTTGAAGATCCTCAGACCAGAGTAGTTTGGCTGGAGAGACCCAGCACCAACCCCTGGATATGGTGTTTGATGAGGAGCTTTGGATGGAGAGCTCTGTTAAGCAGTGAGTTGCCCATGTCCCATACTTGGCCACCCAAAGTCGCCTGATTGCTTTAGGCTAGCTAGCTTTCTCCTGGGCAGCCCAAGCCAAGCAGTCATCTTCCTTGGAGACACTTCATTCCAGGCCTGGAGACTTTTCCCTATCATAATCCCTACCCACATCTCTGAGTGCACAACCTTTTTTTTTTTCCCTTACCTGTATTCAGTAGGACTAAATCAGCTCTGAGGGAAA
>CM053588.1:35993807-36012711 GCA_028646515.1 Pseudochirops corinnae | reverse complement strand
GCCCCCCCCCCCCCCCCCCAATGTGAGCCACTGCCTTCCAACTAGCCTGGCTGGACTAGCTTGTCTTCAGAAACACAAACAAAATGAGCTTGGTTTGGGAGAGCCTTTGAGAGATGCCTTTCTCTACCTTCATAGTCTATCTTCCTCCTCCAATCCCACAGTATCATAGAGTTTTTGTTTTGTTTTTAGAAATGAGACTTTAGAGACCGATCTAATTCTAACTTTCACTGAAGAAGAAGGCAAAGTCCAGAAAACTGACTTGTCCAACGTCACATGGCTAAGTTTATCCCAGAAAGAGAAGTGGGATCCAGACTCCTTACTCACTGGACTTCAATCTGCCCTCTGCCCCCTGCTACTAGTAATCAGCAACCACACTTTTAAGATGCATAATATTTTCATCAGACAGAAAAAAAAAATACCTTATCAGACTGCAGGACTGTGCACATATAGGTAGGGGAGAAGGGTGAGGATGAGGGTATGGAGGGTACCTGGGAGCATGATGACACATAGATTTGGGTCTGAAATGCCCAGAAACTGTGTTGGGGGGGTGGGGAGGGCTGAGTAAAATTGTTTCCTCTGAATTAGCCAGGGAATTGTCTCTGCCATTTCCCATCTTTCCCCCATTTTGGGATTCATGAAAACAATGACCTAGATATAGATATGTTCATGATGTCTCTATGACCACCTTGCTCTCACTAGGCTTCAGGAAAGAGCAGAGTGCCTATGTTCTGAGCCAGTTTTTCCTATAACAGAACCTTAATCCAAAGGAGACAAAAGAGATTGCCATTCAGAGTCCTGTGGCTGAGGGTTCTCAAAGAACTGAAGGTAGATGTCTCCCTTTCCACACGAATCCCTGCCTCCCCTTAAACCATTTCTGTGGCCATAGGCACCAAGCAACCACCACTGGGCCTAACTCTCAGACCAAAGAATCTGAGGGACCCTTAAAGACAGCAAACTCATTTGATCAATAGATGATGCCCGTTGGGGTGCTGGGGTTTGGGTAGCAGCATGTGATTTGAAGAACATTTAAAAGTGAATAATCACAGATCCAGGGTAAACATAAACTCCTCACTGCACAGAATCTGAAATCATCAGTACAGACCTAGCAATTACTTTTTTTTTTTTTACAATAACTCAGGACCCAATTTAGATGTGTTGGCTTTTATTAGGAAAGCATAAAGAAATATTTTGGTCTTTGGGTAAAAGGCCTCTCTAAGAATGATAGGATTTTCTAGGGCTTATTTTCCTTTGCTCTTCCTCACATTTGACTGAAATGCAATATTGGTTCCAGGATTTCCCATGAAAAAAGTCTCATGACAAAAATAACAACAACCATAACTTAGGAACTGAAAATAATCAGCTCAAATTAACCGCCATAATAAAAATAAGAATTGAACAGAGATAAAATGTGAGTGTGTGTGTATGTATGTGTGTGTGAGTGTGAATTCTGTTCATTCAAAGTTTAGTGTTTCTTTAGCTGATATTTCCTTTGGAAATGTTTTTCCTCCCATGATATGACCCTACCCCCTCTCAATCATATAATAATACTACATTTATTAACAGAATGTTTATATAATGGTACCTTGCAAGGTCTACCTTCAATATCAAGCTCTCAGTGACTCAGTTGCTCCCAAAGATATCTCTACTTTTTACCTTATTGGCCCTTCCCACCTTGGACAGGAATGAGTTCTCTGTCAGGTGAAAGCATGGTCCTCTACTAATCACATTTATCTGAAGACAGACTTTCTCAGTCTCAACTTTGGAAAGCAGTTGTTTTCAGAATTGGAAACAGCTTATGAATCAAGATGCAGAATAGCCATGTGATAATGCATAACCTTATTTAGAGAAGATAAAATATTCTCCCGAACCAAGCCATGTTTCAAAATGATTATGAATTATTTGAGCAGGGCATTTGTGAAAGGGTTATAAAAACAGCCATAATATATTTTTTTCCCTTAGATTCTAGAATTACCAGTGTGACAGCTAATGCAATAATGATTTGTCCCAAATGCCAGTGTTTAAGCTGTAGAAAGCTGATTTTATACATTTTTCCAGTAGGCCGCATTGTAGCTAATGAAATTAAACACACCAATCGCATTTGTCCCCAGGGGACGAGGAACTCGACACACCACTGGTTTATTTTTTTATTAAAATAAATTGCAGCCGGCAAGATGGACTAATTGCATACAGAATTGAAAAAGAAACATTCCATTGATATAATTAAGCCAATTTTCATGGACAGAAATAGTTATAGTGGATATAAAGTAAGCAGAGCATTCACCAGACTCGGACTTTCCCTCCCCTGTCCCCCCCTTTCCCCTACAGAATGTTAACTATTATACAAATATGAAGCTGACAGTTTTATCTGAGGATGATGATGAAATTAGCACATAAACTCCAGTGCCAGGGTATTATCTCTTGGAATCTTAGTGAGAAAATTGATGGGGAGGGGGGGAAGGGGAGAGAGAAAGCACCTTCTGGAATGTTCTGTGATTCTAGTAATTCAGGGCCTTTTGCTTTCAAAGTTCCTTGGGGTTGGGGAGAGACCCTGTCAATGTCCTGTTTGAAAGACAAGCAGTAGTAGGGATAATAGAGATGGCAGTCTAGAAACGTGATGGGCATTCACACACAGGGGGCCAGAAATGACCTTAATATGGCCTTTGAAAGTAACTCTAACTGTGGCAAGGATGGAAAATCAGCCATGAGTAGCTAATAGCTGATTTCCAGGGTACCAGCCATAGCACCTTATGTCTGTGTGACCCAAAGCCGAAATGTTAGCAGTGAGCTACCAACCCTGACTAAATTTTCCTAAGTACAAGGCTCAAGGCGGAGAGGATAGAGAGAATGCCAGGTCGTTAAGGGAAAAAAAAATGATCAGGGGAATTGGGCTACAAAAGTCTCCAATACTTTTGATTTTGATCCTCTCCCCCTCACACACACATCATGCCAACCATTAAGCAAAGGTAGCAGAAATTCCAACCCAAGACACCTAACCCCGGTTAAAGGTCACTCACTTTTCGGACCTAGCAGGAGCGAGCTCTTCTACTCTAGCTGTCCGTTTGGGGATTAAAGAAGGAAAGGGAGGGAGATCTATGCAGGACGAGGGGAGGGGGTTCCCAATCTGCTCTCCTTTGTTCTGAAAGGGGAGAGAAAGAAAGGCTAGGGGTATCTCAAAGATTCAGGACTATGACGGAGGTTGGTCTAATATTTCAATTTGCAAAATCCAGTTCGCTCAAGTTTTGCAATTATGTTTGTTAGGGATTGTTTTTTTTCCCCCTTTAAAAAAGGTGTTGGGGTGGGGGTGCAGTTAAGGCAGACCTAATATATGAAGGGAATTTGAGTTGGTAAATGTGTTTGAACTTGGAAGTGTGAAACACCAGAAATGATGTCTGAAGGCTGCTCCAAGGGCCTTAGGGGAAGGCCTTGATGTGTTTGTGGGTAAAAGCCCTTTGGAGGTCTTTCCTTATTTGACACACCCGGTTTTCCCATTGACTCGCTGTGTGGCCTCGGACAACTTACTTAACCTCTCTGTTTCTGAGTTTTCTCACCTTGAAAACTGGGCTATGGCTGCCCTCAACACTTTCCGAGGATATTGTGAAGAAGAGTGAGATCATGTCTGCGAAAAGGCAGAGGGAGAAAGTTCTCCGGGTGGTAAAGAACTTCTGGGAGCCCTGACGGAGAGGAGACTGCAGACCGAACCTGGGACTCATTCAGTCACATTGACCTCTAGGCTCCCCTTACTCTGACCTGCACAGACCGCAAGATCCACGAGCTTTGAGATTGGTATTTGGCACGCAGGACAGGCAAGCTATTGTTGCCTTCTGGGGTTAGCCCCTCACCTGATCTCTCGGTCCCGACTGCCTGCCTAGCCGCCCTTCCCACTCTTCCCCCCCCCCCCCCCCGCCCCATCCTGTAGACTGGGTTCTGCGTCCAGGCCCTGTGGCGCCCATCCCTTTCCTACCCTTCAGGCCTGGCAGGGGGAAGTCGCCAGTCCCAGGAGTACTGGTTCTGTAAGGCCCGAGTCAACGTGAAGCGTAAAACCGCGGAGATTTATTTGCTAGAGCCGAAGCAAGCAGACTGCCCTGTACCCGCGTCCTCTCTAGCCTCTTTTCTGAGCAAATATTCAAGAGTCCCTTTGGGCCTTGGGTGCTAGGACTTGGGCAAAGAATCAAGCGAGCTGGGACCTGCGGCTCTGCACGAGCAGGTGTGGGTTGTGCGCCCCGCATTCCTGCAGCTCTGCGAGCTTGGAGCCCGGCTAGCGGGGAGTCTTCGGGCAGCGGTCGCTGGCTTAGCCTGAGCTGTCTGTGCTCGGGCTTCGGGACCCCTAGCCCTGCATCCTGGGCTGCATGTTCTGACCCTAATGCGCTGAGCTTATCTCTGCCGCGATGGAGGGCAAGCAAGCCTCCGCCTGGCGCCTGGACCAACTTTGGGCTCTCGGTTGGGCTGCTTTGGCAGAAGCAAAGCAGGAGCCTAGCTAGCCCAAGTCCGTCCCGTCGGGTCTGAGGAACTGGACTGGAAGGAGGGGACCATGGGGACTGGCATCTTTTCCATGATCCCGGAGAATAGCTGGAGGCAGGAGAAGGCCAGAACCCCTAACTAGGTGTGTGTGTATATGTGTGTGTCAGTGCGTGCGTGCGTGTGTGTGTGTTGGGTGAGGGAGGGTTGGGGGAGTTGGGACTGCCTATTTCTTTTTCTTCCTCTCTGCAAGTCTGAACCAAGTCTGAGTGCCGATTGTTTAGTAATATTAAAAAGTTTCTCCCTCCCGGCTTACTTTGCATGTATTTCCGAAGGGCTTAGACGTGTAGAAGTGTAGACTTGTGTGCGCGCGTGCCCACTCTTCTGTGTGTGCGCTCGCGTCTGTGGATCAGTGTGTCCGTGTTCCCCCTACCTCAACCGCCGACCAGTCGCAGGGATCAGCAACATCTGAGCCTCAGGGCCCAACCAGACTGGCCAGGATGCACTCAACTGGCCTCTACGGGCACTCAGTTTTAACGTCCGTTTTGGCGAAATCCTAAAGCTCAGTCCTAGTCCACACTTCCCCCCTCCCTCCTCTCCATCGCGACCAGAACGGTTTCCATTCTGGGTCTCCTTTTCTGGGCAGGTGAAGCCTGGGCTACCCACCCGCCAGAGAGAGAACAAATACTGAGAAACGCGGGGCCGCTCGATAACACAGATTTCCTTAACTTTAGAAAGTTCCTTTCTTGGATCGGAAGAAGAAAAAGGAAAAAAAAAAGAATAAAGGAGACTAGTTGTTTCTGTTTTTCTTTGCCTGTCATCGGGATGCTGCCCCTGACTTCTTGGGCAAGACAGTCAAAACCTAATAAATTGTATTTAGAGCTATTTGAAATAAATTTAAAAAAACACACCTAAATTGTTCAAAAGATTTTTAATCCTGGATAATTTTTGTTGAAACTCTAATTATACATCACCTTAATTACCAGATCAGAGCCCCCCAAGGATCCTTAATTGCCTAATTGAATAAAACAGGGGGTTAATAGCGGCCAGGCACCAAATAGAAAGGGAAAGATATTGGCCAGGTCTCCCTTGAGGGGGCTGATTAGAGGTGGGGTGGGGAAAAGCTAGTGCTGATGTTAGGGGGGGGGGGGGAAGAAAGAGGTTTATTCTTGATTCACAAAGCTAATTCCGGCCCCGGCCCCTACCGGTAGAACTCCCCCCCCCCCCTCCCAAACTAGTGTCTCTTCGCGGGTCCCCCGCCCCCACCTCCTGCCTTCGGAAGGCTGCAGTCTACGGAGAACAACGGTCATTGAACCTAATTAGAGAAAAACTAATATTTAAAATGCGGAAACTCCACTATGCCTGTATAATGGGGAGTTGGGGACTTTTCTTCGAAAGGGACAGAGAGAAATTCACTTGGCTACCAATCTCTTCACCTAGCACACTAGAAGAGAAACACACAAGAGAAGAAATATTTCGCTACCACACCCCTCAGCCCCATTGATCCAGGTTATTCACTAGAGCTCCCCTGTTCAGATGGGACCCCATTCCTCCCTGAGTTGATCAAGAATGGGGTTTCCTGGCAGGAGTCTATAAAGGTTATCCCTTAGGCGAACAGTCCGAGCTGGGCTTGGGTGCGGGGCCAGGTCCCATGCTCTCCAGCAGAGGAATTGGAACTAAGGGACTGAAAGATAACCTCAAAATGTCTCGAAGGTCAGACACCTGCCCCTTTCTCCCTGCAAGCTTCAAGCTGGAGAGAGAACTCCGTAATCGTTTTCCCTTTCCTCTCTCCACCAAAATCTTTCTACTACTAAACCTCAGAGAGAAGGAAAGTCTTTTCTACTACCCTCTTATACAGAAGCAAGCGCCTGGAATGAATTTGGGGTTCCAGGAGGTGGAGACTCCGGATCCTAAGGATCCCTCAATGGTTACCCCTACATACACTCTAACTTCCCTAACCCTCACTCAGAGGGCTTCCCTAACAACATCTGGGTCAGTGTATCATTGGGACTCTCCTATACCACTTGGAGAGTAGGTTAATAGAAGGCGAAATACTGACCCGTTACTACCCTAAAAGGGGGCTCCCCTAGCGTCATTCACTCTACTGCAAAGCCTGGAGGAATCTTTCTTAGCTAAAAAGATTGCAGGAGGTGGTCGCGATTGTTAAAAGCAAGTCCTGTGGCTGCTGTCTCGTGTTAGGAGCTGGGCAGAGACCGTGGAGAAGTCGCTTAAAGCCTTGGTTCGCACCCTGGCCGAGACCTTGTTGCGTCCCTCCTTCCTTTCCCCTGCACTGGCCCCTGGTCGCGTTCCCCCAGCCTGTCCAGGCTGAGCGCAAGTCCTTTCGCCCCAAGCGGGGCTAGCTGGGTTCCGAGGGACACAGCCCACCAGCTCTAGTCAGCAGCTCCCCCTGACCCGGGCATCTCCTAGACCTAGAGGGAACCGGGCGGAGTGGGGGGCGCCGCCAAGGGGCAGCTCTTTCGGAGGCTCGGTGGAAGGGAAGAGAAAAAGAGTCGGGAGAAGAGGGGGCAACGTGCGGGTCCGCTACCATAGGCGACACGGCAGTTCCACTGAGTGGGGGGAACCATTGTGACCCCAGCATTCCCGAGTGAACAAGATGCCCAGGTCAGTCCAGCTCTGGGTTCCTGGCCAAGAGGGAGGTAGCTCGGAGAGTTTTCTCGTAGACTGTACATCTTTGGGTTTCTGGGACCCAATGTGTTTGCAACCAAGTCTCCTAACGTTGCCGGTGTCCCCAGCGTACACACGCACACAAGCTCTGTCTACAACTCACTCTCCTCTCTGCCTGTTCCCTGGCTCCCAGGCTCTAATAGCTTTGGAGGAAGTGCTCCGAGACCAGCTGGGCTAAAGAGAATGTTTAGAAAGAACTCGAGGGAGCCAGCCAGTCCTAAGGACCTAGAGAAGAGAGAGGAGACAGTGGAGCCCTCGGAAACCCTTTCCCCCGGAGCCCACCCAGGCCTGCAATGTCTGGAGAAGGCTTCTTGGGGAGGGGTAGAAGGTTAGCCTCTTGGGAATGTGGGCTCGGGCTACAGTTCCAGGACCCCAGTCCTCTTTACAAGGGATGTGGAGCTGGTAAACCTCACTAAGCAGTATAAGTGAGATTCGGATAGAAGACTCCCAAAGTAGGGCTTTCCTCCTTTTCCTTCTCCCCTAGCCACCCCCAAACAGACAATCCATCAGGAAGAGTTATTGTACTTGTGATTGGGAGCTCGGGACTGATCTGGACAGGTCAGTTATGAAACAGCTCCAGGAAGTGAACGACCTGTATCCTTATCCTCACCCTGAAGGTCGCAGGGAAGATGAAGCTAAGTCCCAGCTCTGGGTTGGGTGAAATGGGTCATTTTGGGAAGTTTGAAGAAATAAACTTTCAGCTTGGACTAAATTAATTCAGGGCGATGAGTAGGTGTCAAAGGTAGGGAAAGGAGTAGGATTTTCACCCTCCGGGGCCAAGAGCTCGGTCTTTGGGGAAAAAGGAAACCCTGGAGGCCACCGAGGCTCTCCAGAAGTAAGCACAGCAGGAGACCGGGTCCCCCCTCTAGGAAACTGAAACAAAATTCCAACTGCTGGAGCCCATCGCCTATGTCTCCCCCCCCACCCCCGTCTCTCGGCCTCAGCACGCAGATGCTACCGTCTCTTGAGGTTGTCCAGAACCTTTAGGTTGCTGCAAACGGAGCCCTTACTTAAATAATAATAAAAATAATGATAACAAAAGAAAACTTCCCCAATTCTCTCTGCCGGAGAAAGGAATTGGGTCTGGGTAGGTGGTGACGTTTTGGAAAAGCCTTAGGGAAAATGAGGAGATCTGAGGACCCCAAAAGAGTCCTAAAGGGCAGCCTGATCAAAGAGACCCGGGTGGAGTAGGCCCAGACCCAGTACACACACCCAGAAATTCTTTTCTGTCTGCACTGGCAGACACCGAAGCTGTGGGTTTTGCCACGACAGCAGTCGCCATCCACTCGTGACCCACGTCCATGCTTTCCCCTTCCTTCTTTCTACAACTCCTACCCAGTCAGTTCTACCAACGTGGATCCAGGTCTAGGCTCGAGAAGTGGCGGAACAGACTTGGGGGGGGGAGGGGAGAGGAAGCAATAGGAGCATGGGGAGGGCAAACTGCTCTCTTTCCTTTTTCCAGTTACCTAGCTAAACCCTCTCCAGATCAGATAATGAAGCCGGGTCCCTGGGGACCTTCACATCTGCTCAAAATAGTGTCCAATGAATTGGATTTTTGCGGTAGGGTATGAACTGAACGTGGCCACCAGTCTCCACGCATTCCTGCCTTAGCCTCTGTCACCTTTCTTCTCTCCGTGTCCCAAGTACAGCTCAGATGGAGCCCCCAATGGCTGTGCCAGTGTCCGAATAGGAGGAGAAGTAGGGGGCCTGGTCCAGGACTCCAGGAGCCGGCACACTGCTTGTGCGAGTGTGCACCGGGAAACAGGAATGAATGTGTGTTCATACGTCTGGGTAATGTATCCCCCGCTACAGAGACGCACACGCGGCCGGAGTCTGCTTGTTCACAGAAATACTCTTGGGAGAGGCGAACCTTCACTCGGAGCTACTGTTCGCAATAGCTATCCCTGAAATCCTCAGCAGAGACCCCATAAACCGGCGGGCTTTTGCCTCGTATGAAACACCTGATCTTAATCAGACCTTAGTCCCACCAAGAGAGACAGTACTTCCACTGTGTGTGTGTGTGTGTGTGTGTGTGCGTGCGTGCGTGTGCATGTGTCTTGGAGGAAGGAGGAGAGAGAGACAGAGAGGCAGAGACAGAGAGAGAGACAGAGGAGAGAAACTCCTGTCCCCGGCTCTGGAGAGCGGACAGAGAGACTCAGGCTAAAGTTACCAGCGAAGAAGAACTTCCTTCCTCTTGGTCCAGTGGCTAGCTGGGGCCAGCTTGGAGAGTGTACTAAGACTCAGACCTCTGCCTCCTGCCTGGCCATCCTACCCCCTTTCTCGGAAGGACATTGCCTGTCCCTTGAGCATATTTCCAAAGATCCCCGCAGGCTTCTCACTGACTTGTCCGTCTTTTCCGACACTCTTTACAGATCTGGGTTGTGGGAGTATAGTTTTCCTGTAGTGGAGAAATCTTGAGACTGTTCCCTAGAAGCAGATTATACACACGCAAACAGGCGCTCGCACATACACACAAACGCACGTGAACACACACCTTGCTTCTATCAGAGTCAGAAACCCTCAGCCCACCTTCTTCGGTGCTGGTCACTAAGCAGAGAAAAGGGCCCAAGGGTCCCAGTGGCTCCAGGGAGTTCGGGGAGGCGCCATAAACCCGGTCTCGCGCGGGGTGGGCTGGTCTAGGTAGGCCATCTCTTTGCGGTTTGTTGTACTCCGGACACTTGCAGCCCTAAGCCCCAGGCCCCGACCGGCGGCGGCAACAACAACAATCGCAGCTGCAGCCAAGCCGCAGGCTGACCAGGGTCATTCTTCAGCCCCAGGACCCTCCTGAGGGATAGGGTCTGAGGGAATAGGAACATTCATTAGACTGTCTTTAAACTCAAACTCTTTTCCACAGCTGCAATTACTGCCTTCTGCAGCTACGTCCAAGCCGGGGCCGCTCATTCCGGGAGCGGGCTAGAGACTTTCGGGGGCCAATTCGCCTGGACCTCCAGGTCGGTCCTTGTGCTTACAAAAGCAACGACCTCTTCCAAGCTCGCTTCCTATAAATGGAGGATCCAGGGGCCCGGAGCTCTGCCCACCCTAGGACAGGGAATGGGTCTTGTCAGAGAAAAAAAAAAAGGCTGAAAGAAAGAACAAGAAGTGCACCCGAATCTGCTCCCAACTCTTGTCCAAGGATCCCAGGCTCCCTGCCCCACAGAGCTTAGCCTACTGCTCTAGGACCCCTGGAGGAATCACGAGAGAAGCAAGAAACACCCTAAGGACTCCCCACCAGACACGGGGTCGGAGTTCAGTCACGGGAGATTCACAGACTCCAAAGCCATTCTGCCGGAGGAGAAGGCAGCCACCGGGGCCAGGACCCCAAAGCCAGGGCAAGAGGGAAGAGTAAAGCAGGAAGGACCTGCCTCCCTTCCACGCGCACAGAGTATCTGGAAAAGAAGCCGAGGCCATGGACACCGTAGCCGGCCAGAGCAGCTGGGGAAAGCGTCAGCGCCGAAGCGAGAACTCCGGGCCTCCTTCGCCCCAACCGGGCGCGCAGCCCAGACTGCAGGAGCCGGACTCACCTGGCCCCGGCCCTTCTCCGCCTCGCACCTGCCCTGCTTTCCCACTCTTCGGCCCTTCAACCCTGGGGGGGCTTGCATATGTACGGATAACACAGAAATACAGAGCTCAGCTTTGTTTAAACTGCCTCCCAAACTTCCGGGCTAGGGAACAGAATGGCTGTAAAGAGATGGCGGAGAAGGGAGAGAGATAGGTTTCTCCACAGAAACGCCAAAAAATTGTCGGCGGAAACCTGGGTTAAACTGGAAATGGGGGGAGGGGGCACTGAGGGACCTGCGGGCACGGTTCCCTGTTGAAATCTTGGGACATTTCCCCAAGGCAGAGCGAAACAGAAAGTAAGGGCGCTTTTGACAGCACAACTCTCAGCTCCTATCCCAAGTTTCAACAGCCGAACTAGTCAGGCTCCCGGACTCACAGCACCGCTGGCTCCCGACAGCAGGCAGGGGTGAGAACAAATGCTGGAGAGAGGGAAGACAGAGAGAAGAGAAAGAATGGACATACACACAGAGTCCAGAGAGATGGGGGGGGGGAGGTGGAGGGCGGCGGAATACATCGGACTAAATCGAAATCTCACCACCCTCAAAATAATTCCCGTCCCTTCTTGCCCCAAACTGCCAATTTTTCCCTCTGCAAGCCTCACTCTATTTTTGGGAATAAACATTAAAACAAAAAATTCCTACCCAAAGCAAAGGTCTCCATTTTTTCCTAACCAGTTTTCTGCACCCCCCCCCCCCCAACTTTCCTCAAGAATCGTCCCTTGAACTTCTGGAAGTTGTTTCTTTCTCTCCATCTCCCTCCCTTCTCCGTCTTCCTCTACCTCCCCCCCCCCAGCCTTAACTCTCCCCTCTTGAGTCTGTTGGATGCCAAAGGCGGTGCTCTAGCGCCCACTATTTCAAAAGCCCGGTATAGGATTTGACCAGGACTGAGAACCACTGGGGGAGAGGGGGAGAGAGGGAGAGAGAGAGGGAGGGAGAGGGAGAGAGAGGGAGAGGAATAGGAAGAGGGAGAGGGAGAGAGAGAGAGGGAGAGGGAAAGGGAGAGGGAGAGGGAATGGGTATGTGTGTAAGTGAGTGAGGAAGGAAAAAAAGTTGTTCTCCCCTTTCGTCAACTTTTCGTTAACTTTCGCTTTTCTCTCCCCTCCACCCCCTCGCCCTCCCCTTCACCCCCTCCCTCTCCGGTCATTCCCCCGCGTCTTGAGTTCAGCCGGCGGAACGCCTGACACTGGGAAGGCTTTTGGGGGGTGGGTTTTTATCGGGGGGGGGGACTACTAACCCTCGGGGACAGCACAATCCCGGTGCCCCAGCTCCTCGGCAGGGAACCAGGGCGGGGGGTGTGGGGGGGGACTAGCAAAGAGAGCAGAGAAAGAGGAAGAGAGACCCCCCCCCCAGCCCTCCCAGTTCACCCTTCTGTAGTCCCCAACAAGGTGGCCTGGGAGGCTCGCAGCGCGCTGGGTTGCGGGGCGCACGCACAACAACCCCCTCCTCTAGAAGCCCCCCAACCCCCTCCCCAGTGCCCTGGAGTCTAGAGCGGACGGTCGAGGGGGAGGCCAGGCCGGGAGCGCGGGCCCGGAGTGCCGGGGGCGGAAGCGCGGAGCGGTAGAGACCTACTTTTGGCTAGCTTTCTGGCCCTCGCCTTGGATCTCATGTTGTCGGCTTGCTGAATCCCTCTCCTCCTCCTTGACTCCCGAAGCTGCTACACGCTATCTTCATCTCCCCAGCATTGTCAATTCCGGACACCTTCGCACATGCGCACAGAGCCTTCAATCTGACACCCCTCGCCGGGGCCAAAAAAACTTTCCAATGTATTCACCATCATCACCATCACCATCATCACCATCATCATCATTGGCGGCGGAGGCTCTGAGTACGGGCTGGAGGTGGGATTGCTTTGGGGGGACATTTTCTTTTTTTCTTTCTTTCTTTGGGGGGGGTGCTTTCCTCTTCCTCACCTCACTTATCTCCCCCCCTTCCTCCTCCCCTCTTCCCCCTCCCCCTCCCCCTTGTTCGCAACCACCTCGGAGCCTCTCACGACTGGCCCTTTAAGAGGATATTCCATCCTCTCTCCGAGCTCCTGCCCCCGACCGGCCCCACAGCCCGGACGCGCTTTCACCGGATCAAGGTACCGTCCCAGGATCGAGGTGATTCTGACTAACGATGGGGCCACCCGCCTGGATTCCTTCGGGATTTGCTCCCGCGGGACTCGTCCTAGTTCAGGGACCTTGCGCGGGTTGGGGGTGGGTGGGGTGAAAGGAGAATAAACGCCGGCTGCCCCCCAGCTTCTCCGTCCCCCTGCCTTTCTGCAAACGCGGGCTTGTGGATGTGATTTTTTTCCTCCCCTCCTAATTAAAAATGTTACAATGATCTTTCTCCACAGCGGCTTTCGCCACTTTTCTTCTCTTAGGGCTCCGGTTCTTGGAGGACGCCCCACCCCCCCCCGGCGGGTGCCTAAGAATCTGTACTCCCACCTATTCTCAGACTAGAGGGGCGTCCCACTGCGTCTTGCCTTGCCCAGTTGTGTCCTCTTCTCTGCCCTATTTTACCCCGTCCCCTTCACAACCCGGGTAGTTCGAAGCCCGCTTCTCTGCCTGCCCGCTGCTGGTTTGCTCCCTGCCCGCCTCAGCTCAGTCCAACATCGGCTGGCCCCACAAGCCTTGCCGGGTCCCCTACCCCGTTTCCTCCCCAACCCCAGTGGTCCCTAGTCGAAACGCCCCCCTCCTTCCCTGAGCGTTATAAACATAAGCAGAACAACTCTACTTTGTTAGTCTCCAGGCTTCTGAGCTTGCTACCCCAGGCCCGGGCGGAGGTCTTCTGGGGAGAGGGGAGACTGGGACCTGCACAGAGAAGGGGCGAGAATCTCTGGAAAATCTCTGGTGCACCGAGAATCTGGGGGGGACACTGAAGGGACTGGATCTGTGCGGGGATCCACAGAGCTCAGAGAAGACTGAGGTGGGAAAGGGTTGTCGTTGAAATCTCTTGGTTGCCCTCTCCCCACCCTGGTATTCCGGGATCTTTCTAAGTCCAGGGCCCAGCCCTGAGTCCAGGTGCCCTGAAGCCAGCTCTCCTTAGCACCTCTGTCTCTTGGCCACGGCTGGGACCAAGGCGGGAAGGAAGGGACTGACTTGTCTACCCCTAGTCCCCCTTATTCTTTCTTCTTCAACTCTTCCCAGACCTTGCGGCTTCTCTACTGGCGCTATCCAGGGGAGGTGGGCACCAGGCTGGGGGGTGGGAGTAGGGAGCGGTGGCGGTGTTTAGAAGAGGACAGATCTGTGGAGGAGCTCTGGGCAAGGGGCAGTTTGGGAAGTTGTGGGTGGGGGAGCACGCTACCCCCTCCCATACACACACACACCTGCTCAGGGGAAGCACCGAGTTGGAGGCTGTGGGGCAGAGAACCGGTAAGGCTAGGGGACTCTAGTCCGGGTCGAGCTGAGGAAACGAAGGAGATGGGGTCCTGTCATTAGGCCAGCAGGTGGAGGGCTCCCACAGGAAGGTGGGTGGATTTGTCTTAATTGTGTTTCTTCCTCCTCTGTCAGTCCCTAATTCTTGCCGGCGCCGAGAGCCCAGCTGGGCCCGAGGCAGGCGGCCTGAGAGAGGAGGTGGTGGGTGGTGGGAGGGCCTGGTTAGGGCCCGCCGGCCTCAGCTGGGCTTCGGTAGCTTCGGTAGCCAGCCTAGGGGAGCTGAGCGTGGGGCTCGGCCTGAGTGTATGGGGTGGGGACCTCCAGGGGAGAAGTATGTCCTGGCCGGGTATTCCCTTGTTGGAAATGCTCCTTGGGAAAAGAGCTGGGAATAAAAGGGAGTTGGTCTGCAACACACTTCTGTCTGCGAAACCTTAAGGGTTCCCGGCCTTCCTCTTCCTACTGCTCCTTTCACCCCAGTTTCCCAGGTCAGGAGAGGCCGATCTCCCAAGGGACCTCGACCGAGGCACAGCAGAATAGGCGCTCTTCCCTCCAGTCTCAGCTGGGTTTATACACCGCCCACCAAACCACCCTCAATCCCCCAAGCCCTGAACCCACAGAAACCAGGATCTTCCCAGACCCCGCTGTCCAGTTTGTTATGCCAAGGAGCTGCAGCTACCCTTTTTTTTCGAAACCTGCGCAGTTTTAATCACCGAGACCCAAGTGGGTGTCAGACTAAAACCCCCGATCCTGGCCATAGAGCTCACCCCCCAGACAAGGGAGGGGTTCAGGACAGCCCAGGCAAACGAATAGCGGGGCTCTAGATTCCGAGTGGGGGGGGGCGGGAGTCTCAGGCAATGAGGGTGGAGAGCCCTGATAGTGTGGGCTGCTAACAATCAGAGCTACCTTCGCTCTTGTTCCTTCTACCTTTTCTTCTCTTTACTCTTCCCTCCAGGCAGCAAACTCCAGGCCCTGAGGTCCGAGGGAACTCAGAAACTGGGGAGGGAGGAAGAAATAATTGAGCCCACTCCTTAAGGCAAGTGGGACTGAGGTCTGAAAGCAGAGAGGCCCCCTCTTCTACTGATCCTCCCTCAGGATCGGGCTCTCAGAGGGAGGGCGAGTGAACCGGGACTGGCCTGAGAGGTCTTGGGAGAAAGGTTAGCGCTGATACACATTCTGGACTTTTCTCCTGAAAGGGCCCTGGCCTTCACGGCAGAGGGTATGGGGGCCGAGAAAGCCTCCTTCCTAAGGCGTCTAATTTTGGACCTGGCCTCTGTGGCCTGACCTTAGCCTGGACTAAGCGGCCTTCACCTTTTTCAGCTTCATGTCAGCAGCCCTTACCCCCACCCAAAGCCTGTCAGCGCCTCCGGTCTCACTCTCTGTCAGTCCTGTCTGACCCTCAGCCTGGCGGAAGCCCCAGGAGCCACAGGGAGCGGAAGGACAGGGATAAAGGAGAAGGGGAGAGAAAAATACAGTTTTATTTCCACCTTCCCCCGCCATACACACACGTGAAAGAAAATAAAAGTACTTATCGTTGACAATGGGAAGGAAGAAATGCCCATAAAGGAAGAAGCTGGGAGTAGAGGCAGGGAGAGTGAGAAGAGAGCAGCCCTCTTGCTTGTCCCCCATGTTTGAGGCTTCCCCTGGGACGGGGTGCAGATGATCAGACTTCGGGCTGTCTGAACTGGGATGATCAAGGGCGCCCGGTGCCTGCAAAGATGGCTCCCGGAGGGGTGGAGGAAGGGGGGGGGTCATCTCTTCTAGGGAAAACTGATCCCCGCCCTATGACCCTTACTCAAGTTCTTTCCTCAGAAAGCCTCACTATACCAGGGAGGAACGAAAACGGACTGCAAAGCCCAGAAATTCCGTGTCGTTGGTTCTTTTTGGTTTTACTCTCGAAAGGGAAAGGCACGACGGGGGCCGGGGAAGAGCAGGTATAGAAGAGGCAGGGATTTCGGAGGAGCCGAGTGACTGAGGGGGAAATTCCCGGAGGTTGGGCTCGGTCGTCTGGCTCCCCCTTGAAGAAAGTGGCCCCACAGGGCAGAATTTCTTGTGTACTCTGAGACCAGGGGCTCCCGAGGCTGACCCAAGAAAAGTCAGGCTCCATTTCTAACCATTTCTTCTGCTGTTAGTAAGTTTAACGCCGTTGCCCCCGCCCCCCAGTGTATTCAAGGTCCGATGCCCTGGGAATCATAGCTCAAATCCCTTCCCCCGAGGATTGGGATATGCTAATGGAGCAGGAGAGGGAGCAGCTTGAGGGCAGAGATCTAAGCCTTCTGTAGGCTTCTTGACCCGGACGGGGCCAGGCCAAGCAGAAGGCCAGTAGGGCAGGAAACAAGAGCGGCAAGTCGACTAGAGGCAGTCCAGGCCCTAGATCTCCCCGTCCACTTGTCTGATTTGTCTTTCTGGAGAAGGAGGAAAAGAATATCCAGGGGAGTGGACATCCTGCAGCTCTGTGGCTCTGTCCTCCAACTTTGCCTAGCAGGGTCAAGATGGTTAAGAGGCCCAGGCTACCCCCTTGGGACTACTGTGCACAAGTGCAGATCTGCCTGTGGCTTTGATTTTTGGTGAGGGAGAAATCTTGTGGGGGTGATGAGTTTAGACTCCGGATTTCTGGTCCTCGGCATCAGTCTGGGACCTTTCCAGGGAAGCAGTGCAAGGGATCCCAGGGGTCCTAAGATTTGGGGGAAATCCTTAACAGAATGGGTCCTAAGGATACTGACTGGACATAGGCAAGGCTGAGTTTTAGCTTAGTCTGGTCGGGGACAGCTTCCCTGGATCCAGAAGGGAAGCAGAGTCTCAATCAAAGTGACCCTTTGGGACTTGGCCGATAGGGTAAGGAGGCTGAGCTCAGTCCTGTTATCAGCTCACTCTCTAAGGCAAAGGAGGAGCGAGGAGAGGGTTCCTGGTGGAATGGAAGCAGGGGAGAAAGGGAGACTCAGGTGGGGCAAATGCCCCCACGTGTTTCCCATCCTCCACAAAACCAAATTTCGTTGTGGTGTCTCCCCTTCTAGGATTCTGGACGACTTGGGTGGGAGTGACGGAGTAGAATAAGAAACCGGTGAAGAGTTTTACTTTCTCTGACACAAAAAGGCTCAATTGCGGTTCCCAAAGTGTCTAAGGTTCAGGAGCCCACCGGGCTTGTTGGAGACCACCAATATCCCCGCAGGATACCCCCAACTTTCCTCTTCTCCTGTCTCTGCTCCCTCTTCTCCTCTTGGGTACCAGCCTCCGACTAAGCTATAAGTCTGTGGTGACAGCATAAACCTGCCATAAGGGGGGAAAAACACAAACGGTAAATATCCATCTTCCCTTGGGAAAGCAATTAGTTGCCTTTCAAACGGCTGTGAAGACCGGTTTCTAGGTGCCCCGCCTAAGCGTAAGAGTGGGGAGGGGCGGGAAGGGACAGGAGGATCAGAGGTCCAAGTACGAGCCCCCCACCCCACTCCAAATAACAACAATCTCTCTAAGTACAGTACACTCTTCTTTGAAAGCCTCGAGATAGGTTTCCTTAACCAGACCTACTTAATGCAAATAAACCAATTTGCGAGAGGCGAGATACTGAGGACATGGGCTTCAGCCCGGCTCCAGCACCTTCCCCGAAGGATAATGCGCCCACCTGCTATGGGGCCTAGAGACCCCTCCCAGCCCCTCACCTCCCTATTACCGCATTCTACAAGAGCTTTGCAACAGTAATGCTTCCCAAAGGAGACATATTTTTAGTGAGTTAAAACCAAAATGAGCATTTTAGGCATGACCCAGTCTGGCTCTGCCCGACAACAAGGGCCCAAGAGTCTGACGACTTGGCTAGTTGAGGGGGTGGGTGAGTGGTAAAACTCGCTTCTGCGTCTTCCCGGTACATCTCCCGTGCGGAGTGGTCCCAGTAGCCAGAAAGAAAGGAGAGGAGAGAGCAGGATAGGACGGGATAGAAAGGAATAGGAGTCGGCTTCTCTTTTTTCCTCAGAGTGGAGTTCAAGGGGAGGGGATGTACAGCCTGGCGGAATCTTGGAGATGCGGCATAGAGGTTCAGCAGCCTTGCTCTGTTAATTAGCGCCGGCTACATTCTATTGCTAGCCTCTGGACTCTGGTGCTCTCTCTCTGGACTTGTGGATGTACCAACTCGGTCCGGGGGACGTTGGCCAGGGCTGGGGTCTTCAAGCCTCGATGATCCCAAGCCCCAGAAGGTCAGAGAAAGGAGCCATGGTCCCGGCGGGCGGGGCCTTAGTGGCCACGGACAGAGGTAACTAGGCTACAGGAGTCGTAGCATACCCCTACTTTTTATGTCTTTAAGAGTCCCTGGAACATAAATGGAGAGCTTTGGCAGTTACCATTTTTATAGAGATCGAGAAAAAAAAAAAAAAAAACAGAGCCGTCCATTTCTGCCTTCAAACGATTTAGGGGCTTCGTGCTGGAGTGGGAACTCAGAAACCAGAGATGAGCGAAGGGATGACATAGCTGATTTTAGACCCAGGGAAAACCTGTGTTAAGCCACCCGCCGGAGCCCACCTGCAGTCGGTGCAAGCAGAGACCGGAGTGAGACTCTCCTTGCTCACTTTCCACTCCAACAAAGCTGTCTCGGATGGCGCCCGCTGCCTCCGCTCTATTCTCTGATTCGTGTTCTCCCGCTCCCCTCTGGCTGCCTCAGGACATGGCGTGGTGATGGGGGCAGGTGTGAGGCAGAGAGACATCGCGCCCTCCCAAATTGCTCTCCAGACGAACCTCTTGGCCCGCACGTGGCGGGCGCTTCTTCCGGGAGCGTAGCAGAGTGCCGGTGCATTCTCCAACTCCCCGGGTCAGTCCCGCAGCGACATGCTCCCAGGCTAGCACCCCAAAGCCCGAGATGCCTCTGAGAGG
>CM053588.1:35968131-35993707 GCA_028646515.1 Pseudochirops corinnae | reverse complement strand
AAGTTAAACTCTGCCAGTCTGTCTGGTTAGACTGAGGAAGCAGCAAAGGGAAACAATAAAGAGAGAGGAGATTCATCCTATGTACTCGGGGGAGTCGTCCGCTCTGGAGCAAGCATGGAGAAACCACTGCTCTGAGGAAAATGGTGTGGACAGGGGAGGAGAACTGAGGAGGGATGGATGAGACTATCAGAACCTTGAAGAAGCACTGCCCCAGACTAAGGCACGCAGATACAGACATTTTACAAAGACTGCAGAAACGCGTTGTACAATATACATATATACGCATAGGGTAAGGTTACACACACACCAAAGACACCTCCAGAGACACTACAAACGGCACACATACACATACGCGACAGATATACACAGAGACCCACACTCGAGGCATACAGGTGCACAATACAGTCACACACCACTGACATACAATAAGCACACATAAACACCTGAACAACACATAACTACTCCGCAGACACGGGTTGACAGATTATATATGGACACGCAAGCAAACCATATGCATACCATAAACATTGTTAATACATATGTACCGTGACTACACAACACAGATTGATACTCATAGAGTAGACGCGCACCCACTACAGACATGCACATTACACACATGCATCGGACACGTATATGCAGATCTCAAAGACACGCCCACACTCACAGCAACACGCACACACAGCAGACACACATTTGAATTTCTCCCTTGAGAAATTTAAACGAAGTCATGCCTCCAGGAATGTTTCTCTTCGGAACTTGGAAGAGAAGGGTTGGACACCTCTTTGTGGAGCCCCAGCCTCATATCCCCAAACCCACTCTGCAATCCTGTCCTCCCAGCTCTCCCTTTAACCTCTTCCTCTTGGGTAACTGTGAGCCCTCATTTTGTGGGTTATGTTCCTATAGCACTGCTACCCCCAAGGAATGTGAATCCAATCGAATCGATTTCCCCAACATCCTAAAAAAGAGGCGTGGTTCTGCCCACCCGGAAAATCTTCCCTTTCTCAGGCTTAGCAAGAACGAACTCCTAGCTCAGCTTTTGGAGTAGATCATACTGACCAGAAAGAGCTACAGAAGAGAGACCGTGTCATAATGGAAAGAAAGTCCTGGGTCTGCATCCCGATTCTGATACCTACCTTTATAATTTTGGGCAAGCCTCAGTTTCCTCCTCGGTAAAATGGGGCTGATATTTGTAACACTCATTTAACAACGTGGTTGTGAGGCTAAAACACAGTCATGGCTGTAAAACCTTTTGTAAATCTTAAGGCGTAATAGAAAAGCCAGTTATTGAGACTGAAGTTTTGTCCAGAGATCGATCGACCTCCTCTCCAATCGAGGGGACTGCCCAAAGCCAGTCGAATGCGTGACTTTCCAATTCAGAAAGCAATTGAGTTGGACGAGGCTATATATATATATATATTTTTTTTTTTACAGCATTTCGTTTGCCTGAGTTTCTAGAGCCTGGGGTTGGGTCTATCCAGGAGGAGCCAGGTGTCCTCCAATCTTTAAACAGAGGCGTTTAAACAACAAAAACAAAGGATCCACACCTACAGAACTCTAGGTCTGGCACCAGAGCTCCTCCGAGCTCTTGATCCTCCTGATTCTTGACTCGATGCTGGATGGGACTCCCTTCCCTCTTCCTTCCTCTTCCCCACGTATTCCCTCCCCAGTAGATGCCCACGTCCAACTTTTCCTAGAGAGCGCACTCAAAGCCCTCCAACCAACGAGTAGTGGGGCCTCTGTTCTTCCCCCAGTGGAGTTTTCTTAGCCCCCGTAACTCAGCAGATTCTATCCTGCATCTCTTTGTTTATCGCAGGCGAGACCAAATGCCTCTCCAGCCGCGGGTATTAGTCTCCCAAGTCTTCCAGAGCCTAGCGGGCCGGGCCAGGTGCGCAGGCGCTAGTGCTTGCAAGCAAAGTCCCGCCAAGTTTTCAAGTTCTATCTTGAGCTCCCTTGACAATAACCACCCAGGAGAATGACTTACTAGCGTTTGCTTCTGTCCAGATCAGTCCAGTTCAGCTCCCAGGGGGCCTTGCAACCATAACCTCAGCGAAGCCTCCCCATAACCCAAGGAGGCGGGCAGGGGAGGGCAGAAATTATGTTCCCCATTTGGCAGTTAAGAAAACTGAGTCTCAGAGGACACCTGACTTGCTTAAGGTCTCAAGTTAGTAATGGAGCTGAGAAGAGAATTTAGATTAAGACAAAAAAAGTTTAGAGCTTCAAGGCATTTGAGAAATTATCTAGACCAAACTCCTCATTTTACAGATGAGGAAATAGAGGTCCAGAGAGGTTAGCCAGAGAGTAAGTGACAGATTATTCACATTCGAACCAGGTCCGTCTGGCACTACATACAGAATATTTTCTGCGTTTCTCTTTTGGTTCCCTTTCAATATACAGAGGTAAATTTAACTGATGACTAGTCCCCTGGGGAGGTGGAGTGTGCCTAAGTGTACGTGCGTGGTGGTGGGATATTAGGAGAGACAGTACCACCTGCCTTTCCACCTGCCTCTACTCTTCCACGAAAAGGAGAGAAATCTCACATAAGGTGCATCTTTGCCTCTCCCGGAATAGAAAAGAGGTGGGGACTAGGGTGAGTTATTGTTAGTCCCACCAACATCACTCAGCTTTACCATTGTCTTCCCGGACCCCTAGGATCCTGGTGAGCAGCCACTTGGGTCACCAGAAGAACTCAGGGAGTCCTGGGGTCTAGTAAGGGGATGGAGGGAAGGCGAGCGCTTTATCCATTCCTGTTTAGTGATTTTGAGGTGTGGTGCATGTAGATAGAGATGTGCGGAGGCGGGGGGATCATCAGAGGCAGGAGTAGAAGATAGAACCAGGGGCAGACTTCATCCTCTTCCTCTTTCTTTGAGCAGACATTCACGATTTTGCCTGCTCCAAAAATCACTGGAGCCCAAGATCAGAGTTTCATGCTAGAAGCAGAAGGCCTATTAGCCCCATCCTTTGGAGGTGGATTATGAGATCCTGGGGCAGATCTCCCACCTCCATTTCAGTCCAGCTTCCGGGAGCACAATGTAGGGAACCTAGCCTGATCGAGACCCAGAAGCTTCAGCCAGGAGGGCAGTTCAGAGCGTTGCCAAACGACCAAGAAGGTGGTCTACACCTGTAAAGGGGAACCGATTGTCTGGATAGTCAACAGACACCATAACAATAAGACGATAAAGCTCCATTTCATTGAATGCTCGTAACAACAAAAACAAAAAACACCACAGGCTGTTGTTTATGTTCGCAAAGAGCTTTCCACAAGGAGTTGGTGTGGATCGGGAATTCATGTAAAGGGAGCTGGAAAAGCTCCAGAGACTTCTACTCTTCCTTAGTCTATTAATCTTGACAAGGGGTGAACTTGGTAGCCCTGGGTACAGACAGGCCTCCGAGTCACGTCTCCAGCTCTAAAGGTAAACGGATTTCGATTCAGAAAAACTAGATTTCTACCGTGACGTCCGGTTATCTTGATTTTGTCTCCCCCTTCCCCCCCGGTTACATGTTTTAATTTGGGATTTTGTAGGGGTGGTGGTAAGAATTTTTTTTTTTCCATTCTGCAGACGAGGAGAGGAGGTAAAACCGAATCAGGGTCATGGGCTCAGAACTAGAACAGATCACCCAATTCAAAGCACTTCTTCGCTTCAGTGTGGCCAGCAAGGAGAGGTACTGAAGCGGAGAAACCAACTGAGACTGAAGGATTCACGGGCTCAAGAACGTATTCTATTCTCCACTCCCTCCCCAGGAAAACTTGCACTCTCTGGCCCAAGGATCTGGGAGCCCGTGAGGTCGCTCCTAAACCGCTTCTCAGAGCCATGCGGGGACTCTGCTCGCGTCTTCAATGGAGCTCAGGCAGTTTTCTCCACCTAAACCCCGAGGGGAAGCCCGGGCATCCCTAGGAGGGTTCTGTCCCCTAGCATTTGGTGGAGTGGAGCCCACGCGTTGCCTGCGGCCTCAGGGCCCCAAGATGCATTCTTCCTGAAGGTGGCCCCTGGGAGCTTGGACCGCCCACTTTCCTGTTGGCGCAGCCCTGCTCCGGCCCCTCCCACCTAACTCTCCTCCAGTGACACCCTTCCCTCTGGGCTGGACCCAGGTGAGGCTGCGCCCTTCTCCCTCTGCCCCCCCCCTCCCCTCCTCGCCCAAGCCCAGGTGGGAGGAGCGCGGCTCAGGGAGTCAGATAAGGTGAACTGAGTCTCGGAGTTGCAAGACCGGAAATCTTCGGGCTGTTGCTGGAGGTGGCGCCCCAGGAGTGAGGCAGGTGCTGCCAGCAGGACAACCTTCCAGACTGGCAAGCACGCGCAAACGCGGGCACACACATATCCAGACGGACACACACACTGACACCTACAAGCACTCTCTGGAAGATATCAGACACTATAATTGACAACGCATTTGAACTCAGATCCACTAGCTCTAGGTTCATTTCCCAAGACTAAGCCACAATCTGGCCTCCCCAAATGTTCCTGGGCATTGTCTATGTCGTGTGTGAACGTGAGTGACAGATTAGGTATGTGTATGAACCTATTCAAGTGCAGGGGTACGTGTGTGTTGGGTGGGTGCATATTTTCCCTGATTATGTCTATCACCGTGTTCGTGTTTCTCTGTGGTCTCTTTAAGTCTGCTTTCCGAAAGTGAGCACACGTGTGAGTGTATCTGCGTGTATATTTCGGTAGTGTTTGTGTGCTCTGTGATGTTCTTGTCTGGTTTCAGAGTAATTTGTATGAATGTGTGGAGAGTGTGAATGAGTCGGTGTGTGGTGTCTACGTTCGAGAGTGTGCGAGCAGGTGAATGTGTGTGTATTAGCGCGCATGTGCATGTCTCTACATGTGCATAGGTGTTTCTATAGTCGGATATGTATGACTTCCTAGCTAGGTTACCCTGGTGTACCATCACCACACGCAGGTGGGAACCCTATAAAGGAAGAAGCCAGGTCTCCTCAAGGCTTCCAAGCCCGGCAGCCCTGAAATCCCTGCTGCGGCTCGAGTGCTTGCCAACATCCAAGCCTAGAGTTCTCTCTCGCGGGAGAGGCTCTTCAGAGAGCAGATTTCTGGGCCTTCCTTCCCAGGGGACCTCCTCCTCCTTCTTCTCCTCCTCTTCCTCCTGCTCCTTTTCTTCTTCCTCCTCCTCTTCCTTCCTCCTCCTTCCCATGCTCCCCTTCTTACTCCCTCCTCCTCTTCCTCCTTCCCTCCTCTTCTCCATCTCTCTCTTCCCTCTCCTCTTTCCTCTTTTTCCCTCTCCTCCTCCCCATCCCCCTTCCCTTCCTCCCAGTTCTTCCTCCAGTCCTTCGTACCCCTCCTCCTCTCTCTCCTTCCTCCCCCTCCGCCCTTTTCTTTCTCCTCTTCCTTTTCCCCTTTCCCTTCTCCTCCTTCTCACTCTCCTCCGCTTCCCCCTCCCTTCTCCTCTTCCACCCTCTCCCGCTGCCTGGGATTCCTGAACCTCAGGTTCAGGTTCCTAGAGGGGGCAGGGGCTCGGAGCACTGCGCTTCCGCCGTCAGCTGGTCGGTCTAGCATGGGTGCATGTTAAATCTTTACCTGCCTGAGGCAGGGGACGATGGGGAAGGAGGATCCGTCGAGCCATCAGGAAAAGGGCAGAGACCAGGGCTGCTTCGGGCAGGGAAGAAATTGCCTCTCCATTCCGTGACCTTAGAGTGATTTAATCAATCCTGGGCTTCTTTAGGCCACTGGGGGACAGAAGAGGAGGGGAGGGGAGCGAGGAAGAGAGCTCATGGCCCAGAAGGGAAACTAGCCCCGAGGAAGGGCAGCCAAGAACCCACCTCCCTCCCAAACCCCAGTGACACCGCAGAGCAGTTCGGGATTCTAGGGTGGCCTCCTATCCATGCTCCTGCCCCTGCGAAATCCTCCTCCTTACCCCACCCCCAACTATAAAGGCTTGATCCCCCCTCCCCGCTTCAGTGTGAGGTTAACAATCATAATTACTTCCATTTCTGTAGGGCATTAAGGCACTTTCCTTGAGATAAAAGCACTTTCCTTGAGATAAGCTTGATCTAGGTGAAGATAGGATAATCCTTATTTCAAGGTTGAGGAAACCTAGGGTCTGAGAGGTCAAGTGAGGGGCAGCCAGATGCCTGGGAAACAACATCGTTCTGAAGTCAGAGGAGCCCCTGAGTTCAAGTCTCATCTACCTGCGTGAACCTGGGTTACTCATTTAACCACTCTGGGCCTCAGTTTCCTCAACTGTAAAAATGGTTACATGGCCTCTGAGGTTCTTTCCAGCTCTAGAGCTATGGTCCCTATGACTTACCCAAAGTCACATAATTAGTAAGTGTCTGAAGCTGACTCTAATTCTGGGCACCAAGCTGCTGGAAGACTTATTTTACACAAAAAGCCTGTCAAATGCCTTACTCTCTCTTTTAATTTTCTGTTCGATCTGTCCTCCCTAGTCCTCCTCCATTGTAAGAATTTTTTCCTACATATTCTTTAAGGCCTGGCTCAAGTTCCACCTCCTCCATGAAGCCTTCTCTGATTGCCCCCATCTCTCAGAATTCTCCTTTCAGGAACCCCCATGTGTGATATAGGAGAATGCTGAATTTGGAGTCAGGGAGATCTGATATCAAATTCTACCTCTGACATTTCTTAGCTATACAGAACATGAACAAAAGACCTAACCTTTCTCAACTTCATTTCCCAGAAATAAATAAAAATGTGTGTATACACACACTCTCATATGTGTATATATACATATATACACACACACACATATACATTGTATATATATATACACACACACACCTCTATACACACATCCATCTCCTACAAACGTATCTCCTATTTATCTATATCAATATCTATCTTCTATATATCGTTCATATAAGATAAATTATGACCTCTATTAGATATATTATACTTTCTATACGAGATATTATATTCTATATATGATATATATGTATATATATCATATCATATATATGTGTGTGACTAGCTGTGTGACCCTGGGCAAGTCACTTCACCCTATTTGCCTCAGTTTCCTCATCTGTAAAATGAGCTGGAGAAGGAAACGACAAAGTGCTACAGTACCTTTGTCAAGAAAACCCCAAGTGGGACTATGAAGAGTCAAACACTACTGAAAAGCAACTCAACAACAACAACATCTGTATGATAAATATCTGTAGGAGCCACCCCAGAGGGTTGTTTTGAGGGTTCAATGAGGTAATGGCTGTAAAACCGTCTGACCTCTCTAAAGCATGACACAAATGCCGGTTTGCATTTACTCACACACCCTATTTTGTTTTACAGTTGTTTGTATAGATCATACCCTCCTAGATGGGCAGTGTCACGAATGAAAAAGAGCTGAGAGACAATCCGTGTTCCTGGACTGGGAGGCCTGACACAAATGAGACAAACTCTAAGGACTGAAAATGTTCGAGACCCTTGGGTCAGGGACTAAGCAGGATATATAGTCAGTTAATCATTCATTCAACAAACTAAGTTTGCCCAGTTAGGCAGACCTCAAACTTCACTGGGGAAGGAGGAGGAGGTGGCAGGGTTCCCTTCCTGTTTTTATTACCAACTACTTTATCCTTTGGATCCTGGGTGCTTCAGGAAGAAGATAAAAGAGGTAGGTCTCTGCCCATCAAGCTTTAGCTAGCCCCTGGGATGTGTAGCCTGTCATTTTTCCTCTGTTCCCTTCATCTAGAACAGTTCTAGGAACTTGACTTTGCAAAGTATGAGTCCATCATCTTTTAGAATGTAAACTCTTTAAGGGTAGGCACTGTTCTGTCTTTGTACCCCAGTACCCAGTATCCAGCATTGTAATGCATGGTGCACAATTGGCATTTAATAAATACTCATTTATTTTTATGCTTTTAACATTTACTCTGTATGTACTTAAATGTGTACTACTTGCTTCTACTGTGAGAATGTAAGCTGCAGGGGGCAGGAATTATTTTATTTTGTCTTTGTATTCTCAGAGCCTGATAATAGGCACTTAATAAATTCTTATTTCTTTGTATTTGTTCCAAATGTGTGGATATATTGATTCTCTCCTGTTAGAACATAAGCCCTTTGTTGAAGGCAAGGATTGTTTCACTTTTGTCTTTTCTCCAATGCCTAGGACAGTGTCTGGTGCAGAGTAGGCATTTAATAAATGATTTGTTTTTATTCTCTTTGTTTATTCAGTAAATCTATATACACATATATACTCACACCATATATATGTTCACATATGTGTATGTGTGTATACATGTATATATGCTACATTTATATATAATACATATGGAGAAGGAGAGAAAGAGAGAGAGGAGAGGGAGAGAGAGGAGAAAACGGAAGAGGAGAGAAAAAGAAAGAGAGGACAGAAAAGGAGGGGGGGAGAGAGAGAGAAAGAGAGAGAGAGAGAGAGAGAGAGAGAGAGAGAGAGAGAGAGAGAGAGAGAGAGAAAGAGAAGGAGAGAGAGGGAGAGAGAGAAGGGGAGAGAGGGAGAGGTGCAATTGGATAGAGTTCCAGACCTGGAGTCAGGAAGACCTGAGTTCGAATGTGACATTAAAAACTTACTAGCTGTGTGATCTTGGGCATGTCACTTAACCTCTGTTTGCTTTAATCTACTGGAGAATGGAATGCAAATCACTCCAGTATCTTTGCCAAGAAAATCCCATGGACATTATTAGTGTGCCATGATCCATGAGGTCACAAGAGGTGATTAAACAGCAACATATTGATTTGTATTTATTCTCATTATATTTATTAATTATAAATAAATATATAGATAGATCTATATCATATATTTATATACACATATGTGCATAAGTATATGCATATGTCTGCATATGTTTGTCTTCCTCTCCCCAATTAAAATGAAAGTTTCTTGAGAGTAGGGATAGTTTCATTCTTTTTGCGCCCAATATAGGTCCTGGAACATAGAAGATACTCAAAAAATGTTTGGTTGAATCACATCTGAGCAGACTTATCCTTCTTCACCTTCCAAGTTCAACCTGATGCTGGTTAGAATTCAAGGACTAGATACACTTAAAAAAAATAGTTCCATACACATTTAGTTGTGGAAAATCAGAGAAGAACATCCTGCAATTTGAAGGAGAAGGGTGCTTCTGTCTTCCAAAGATACGGACCAAATGTTGTGGGTGTCCCATAGATCTTTCTGCAGTGCATCCTCCTGGCATGTTGTAGCTGCTCAAGTGTGCCAGAAAAGGGAAGGAGGTTGCCAACATTGTTGCTTCCCTCATTTGCTGTTCTTGGGACTCAAAGATGTTTGATTCCTTGGTCTAATTTCATCTTGTCCAGGGAAGATAGCATTTGTCAAAAGAATAGGCAAGATAGCACTGGAGGTAGGGAGAAGGAACTGGGATTGCATGTTCACACCAGGACAAGAGCAGACACTGGGTGTCTTACATAAGACGAGGTATAAATATTGTTCATGGGGTCAGTCTTAGTAGGTTCTTGCTATTTCTTCATGAGATTCTCAGAGGCCTCAGTGGGGGAGTAAGAAGAGGAAAGTCCTGCTTCTCTGGCAGCCACACCAGTTTCTAACTACAGATTGGTGGCAAGGTAGGGTTGTAGCCATGCCGGTTGAAATGATCATCATATGTGCTGATCAAATTCTGATGTTTCCATTCCTTGTGGTGGGTCATCAAGTTCTTATATGGCAGGCCCCAGAGATGATCAAAGGTTAGAATCAGAAGTTTCAGATTGAGGAGAGAGTCAAAATCTCAGCTCACAGTTTCTCAGGAAAGGCCCTCTTTCTAGGTGACAAAGTTTTGATGTGGTTTGGGATTGTTGAGAACCCTGAAATGTTAGGGTACAGGGCAGCATCCACCTGGAATGAATTCACACCCTCAAACCATCTTCCAGTCAAGCAGCAAAGTTTATTGTAATGCCAATAGAAGCAGACAGGGTTCTTAGTGAAACTGCTTACTAGACCCACTTTAGGGATCATCTTTGGAAGGGATACTTAATCTTTTTCTGTGTCTTGGACCTTTCTGGCAGCTGTTGGAATCTATAGAGCCCTGCTCTGAATAATATTCTTAAATGCGTAAAATAAATCAATTACAAATTACAAAGGAAACCAAAGGCTTGTTAAAATAAAGATGTATTTTTTCCCATATCCAACTTCACCTCTTGAGAGCCCATGAACCTCAGGATCTATGGCAATCCCCTTATTTAAGAGATGAGGAAATTGAGACCCAGAGAGAGTTCATTACTTGACCAAGAACACAGTGCTATTAAGTGGCAAAGCTGAGATTTGAACTCTTGTCCTCTGACTCAAAGTCCAACATTCTTTCATCTTTTTCCTTTTGTCTCCTGTCTTGACAATGTCAAGGCCATTCAACTCAACACATATCATGGTAACAATCTACAGGCTATTGTGGGGATATGAAATTGGGAAAATGGCAGAGGTACTGCCTTCAGGAATATTATAGTCTAGTAGGGAGGAGACATTTCACGTACTATACATGACAGAATGTGGTAAGGGATAAAGGACAGATACAGATGAAGTCTTCTAAAGCAATGTTAGGAGGTAGGGAAGGCATTAAGTCACAGGGTCTGTAGAAGGTTTCCTGGAGGAAGTAGTGTCTGAGGTAGGGTTTAAGGATTGGTTTCTGGTGCTCTGTATAGTGCCTGGCACACGCTGTTGTTGAGGCTTCCTGATCCCATTTGGGGTTTTCTTGGCAAAGATTCTATGGTTTGCTCTTTCCCCCTCTGGCTCATTTTACAGATGAGAAAACTGAGGCAAATAGGGTAAAGCGACTTGCCCGGGGTCACACAGCTAGTAAGTGTCTGAGGCCAGGTTTGAATCCGCAAAGGTGAGTCTTTGTAATTCTAAGCCCAGTGCTCCATCCACTGTGCCACCTACCTAACTGCTCCCTACCCAGCATGTAGAAGGTGCTTAATAAATATCCATTGATTGATCATTTTCCTGCCCCTTGCCATCTCTAGCTCATAAAGGCTCACCCTACTCTGAGTCTGTTTTCTCATCTATAAAATGAGAGGAGTTGCCCTTTAAAGACTCTTAAAATGGTAAAGCTGAGATTCAATAATAGTAATGATATAGGTAACATTATTATGGTTAAACTTAAAAAGCATTTAGCTCACAACAATTCATACCTGTCTCCGTAGCTAGATCTGGACCTACTATTGTCCCTGCACATGGGGAGGGGCTCCGTGGATTCTTTGCTGGCATAAAACAGTATTTAGTAGAGGTCAGAAATCCTGCCCTGGAGATAAGAAGGCTGGGGTTAGAAATCTAACTTTCTAACACATCCCGGCTGTATGACACTGGGTAAGTTACTGAAACCCTCAGTGCCTTGAGATTCTAAGTCACAGAAAAAACGAGACCCCGAATTGGTGGGAGAAGTTTCCCTGAAACAGTGTTATTACAAATCTCATCCCAATCCCTATGAAATTACCAAGGACAGAGAGATGGGTAATGGAAAATGGAGTGGGATGTGGCTTTCGGAACATATACATTGGATCTAGGAGAGAGAAAGAAGGGAAATCTTGGTCCCAGCACCAAGATTACAGATAAGGAATCCTTGATGTGAAAAGACAATTACAGAACTTCTGGTTTTTTCACTGGTTGGTTGTTGTCCTTTGTTCTAGAAGAGGGCAAAAATGACATCACTATGCTATAGTCAGATTACAATGTGTCTGACTGTGGTTGATCAGAATAATATGAGCTCAGAATGCTCTACTACAGGTCAGGCACAAATAGTCCATGTGGATAGTTGGGGTGGATTCTCTAAATTTGCACATCTCACATTTCTTTTGAGCTACTTCAATTCTGTTTTGCTCATAGAGCACAGCACTTTCTCTGATGAGAGCATGCCATACTGGGTGGTCCTGTGCCAGTGTCTCCCAGGGCACACAATCAATGACAAAGTTATTGAAAGACCTACCCTCACTGGGAATTGCATTTTCATGTGTATGTCTTTTTTTCAGAAGCAAACATAAGATCACAGACCACAGACTTGGGACTAAAGAAGCCCACAGAGACCATCTAATGGAACCTCTTACAGATGAGGAAACAGAGACCCAATGAGTTAAGTGATTTCCATAAGCTCACAGAGTCTGTGAGTAGTAGGAATGATATTGGAACTCAAGTCCTTTTATACATCAATATGAGCTGTTAATGGACAGCTAGGTGGCACAGTGGATAGAGCCCCAGGCTTGGAATCACAAAGACTCATCTTTGTGTCTTCAAATCTGGCTTTAGACGCTTACTAGGTGCGTCACCGTCAGCAAGTCACTTAACCTTATTTGTCTCAGTTTTCTCATCTGTCAAATGAGCTGGAGAAGAAAATGACAAGCCACTCCAGAATCTTTGCCAGTAAAACCCCCAATGGGGTAGAAGAGAGTCAGATCTGACTGAAAAAATGACTGGAAAACAACGAAGAGCTGTTCATTTTACTACTTATTTCTGGAGGATGAGTTCAGTGTGTTGGGATACCCAGGCCCAGGCTCAGTTGTTTGAATAAAAAGGAATCAACCAGATTTTAGTCTATTTGAGTGAATTTCTCTCTGTCTGTGTTTAAGAGGTTAGTTAATTAGTCAATTGAAGCATCTCAAGAAAGAATGGAAATTTTCAGTTGAGGGAAAGGACTTAACCAAGTTGCCCAACAGTTCAGCAATTTTGTGTTATAATCAGTTCAGCTTCACCTCTGCCTCTAATTTTTACAGCTGGAGCTGCTTATCTCAGTCCCAACTTTCACTAAAAAGGGGGAGGGAGGGAACCATCACTTAAACAAAACCATTCAGAGCTTCCTATCATCTGTGGCTTTAACGCAAATAAATCCTACAAAATACAATTTATATTCCTGGAGTGATGTCATTCATGAAAGCCTGGCTTCCTCCATCCAACCAGTGTGGGGTGATTTTCCTCTTTGCTAAATAAGAAAAACACAGTCCAATATGGAGTTTCTTTATTTTCTCTGCTTTATTTTCTCATGCTTAGAAAGGACAACTGTTTGCCACCAGCCTGACACTTCTTTTTTTGACTGTATTATGATCTATTTCCTTCCCACTCAATAACTATCTACATTAATTTTTCTAAAAAGTTAAGTATTTAAAAAATTTAAACAAATTAATTTTGGGGGAAATAATTTAACATTTTTGGGGAATCTTTTAAAAAAGTTTCTCTATTTGAATCATTTAAAAGCTGCAGGATGTCGCAGTTTGCCTCAAGGTCCTACAGAACATCTCAGGACCTCCAAAGGCCCTAGTATATTCTACGTACACTTGGACTCAGAATAAACCAGTAGAACTGAATTGAAAGACATGAGAAGACATTCCTAGGATTGCTTTTATGTCTTTCTTTGTCTTGTTTTCATTTCCTGACCAAGTTATAAAATATGGCAAAATTTCTCACTTTCAAGCCCTGTAAATGTTGAATTGAAAGAAAAAAAAACAACCCATAGGTCATGAATTTAGACACAGAAAAAACTAAAAGTCCCCTTTGACCCAGAAATGCCACTTCTAGTGTTGTATCCAAAAATAGATCATACAAGTGGGAAGAGGATCTGTACGTACAAAAATATTTATAGCAGTTCTTTTTGTGGTGGCAAAGAATTGGAGATCAAGGGGATGCTCATCAATTGGGGAATGGCTGAACAAACAGTGGTATGTGAATGTAATGGAATACTATTGTGCTATAAGAAAGGAGGAGCAGACAGACTTCATAATAACCTGGAGAGACTTATATAAACTGATGTTGAATGAGGAGAGCAGAACCAGGAAAAATTTATACACAATTATAGACAATGTATGTGTGATGACCAACTTTGATAAACTGGGCTCTTCTCAGCAATGCAAGGTTATAGGATAACTCCAAAGGACTCATAATGGAAAGAGATGCCCACATACAGAGACAGAGCTATGGAGTTTGAATGCAGATTGAAGCAAACTACCTGCTCTCTTTCTTTTTCTTGTTTTGTTTCCTCTTTCCCATTGTTCATTCCTTCAGTTATAATCTTTCTTTACAGCCTGACTAATGTTTAATGTGAATATATTTGCAGATCCTGTATTTGATTGCATGCTGCGATGGGGCGGGGGCGTGGGGTGGGGGGAGTGGGGAAGGAGAGGGAGGGAGAAAAAATTTTAAACTAAAAGGATTGTGGAACTGAATCTTGTAAACTAAAAGTAAAGAAATAAATTTTTTAGAAAAAAAAAAGAAAAAAACTAAGAGTCCATGGAGTAGTGGGAAGCTAGGTGCTGTAGTGAAAAGAGCACCAGCTCTGGAGTCAGGAGCATCTGAGTTCAAATCCAGCCTCAGACATGTAACACTTACTAGCTGTGTGACCTTGGGCAAGTCACTTAACCCCAATTGCCCTGCCTTCCCCCCCTCCAAAAAGCAAAAAAAAAAAAAAAATTAAACAAAATAAAACAAAACAAAACAAAAAAAGAGTCCACGTAGTCCAAGCCATAGAAATGGAGGGTCAGTGACTTGCCAGCCATCACATAGGTAGCCAGTGGCAGAGCTGGGATTTGAACCCATATTTATTGACTCAAATCTTACACTATTTGCACCACACCATATTGCTCTTCCTTGGGTTTGAATCATTCTTGGATCCCAATGTATGGCTGGCAAGGACAATTGAGTAGAATGGAAATTCTTCCAGGGCAGGTACTGCTTTTATTTTGGGCCGTTTCTGACCTTCCATTACATGTATGCTGATGCTCTAAATATCGCCAGACAGGAAGACCACCATAAAACTCTGTTGTAGATACAGACTCTTGCCAAATGGATCTCCCATCTCCTCCATGTCAGAGATGTGCTGAGATAATCATTAAATTTTCATTGTGAGCATTTACAAGAAGGGCATCAGCAAAGATCCACATCAGGGCTTGAATTAATTATTTTCTTGGATTGCCTAGACTTTAAAAAGTGATGGAGAAGACGTCAATAAAACTGTGGCCTATGGTTTTATCTTTCTTTTTTTTCAGAGAGCCAGTTGTTAAATTTTGACCATCACATCTCTGCACCATGGAACTGTTAGCTCCACTGTGCAGAGCCCACCCACACTTTCTCATCCTGTGTGATTCTTTTCTATAGATTTTTTTGAAAGTCTTATTCTTTTTTTTAATGTGACTAACACTTCCCAGTGACTCCCTTTCCAGAAATAGCATCTTTCCCTTTTAACATATATATACAGAGGAGTTTATGAATGGTCTTTATGATCCTTTCCAGTTTTGAGTCTATGATTCTGTAGCCTTATCTGGAAATGCATCCCTCATCTTGCACCAAGAGTCCACCACCCAGTACTATGTGCTCTTCTGTTCATCTGCAATATTGATTCTTCGGACACTAATGCTTCACAAGCAGAATGTTGGGCTTTTGTAGTGTGAATCAACTGGTAGAAGAAGTGCTAGTCTTCTAGCTGGAGTCATGGAGACTTGAGCTCAAATTCTGACTCTGGCACTAACTATGGGACCAGAGGCAAATCACTTAACCCTTCTGGGCCTCAGTTTCGTCACCTGTAAAGTAGGAATAATAATATCCATAGTGTGAGATCATAGATGTAAAGCACTTTGCAAGCCTTAAAATACTATATAAATGTCAATTATGATTGCTATTGAAATTATTTTGCAAAATACTTTGGAATTTCTCAGATGTAATTAATCTCATCTTCATTCTACTATTCAATTTGGGGACCATTGAGCTTGTAAGTAATGTGTCAATTGTTTTTTCAGTCCTGTCCAACTCTCCATGACCCCGTTTGAAATTTTCTTGGCAAAGCTACTGGTTTGCCATTTCCTTCTCCAGCTCATTTTACATATAAGGAAACTGAGGTGAATAGGTTTAAGTGACTTGCCCAGGGTCACTCATCTAGTAAGTGTCTGAGGCCAGATTTGAACTCAAGAAGATGAATTTTCCTAACTCCAGGCCAGGTGCTCTATGCACTATGATGGCACCTATCTGCCCTATGTATTATACCACTAACTTAATAGGTAGTTAGGTACACAGAGGATAAAAAGTTGGACACGGAGTCAAGAGACCTGAGTTCAAATCTTGTCTCAGACATTTACTAATTGTGAGCCTGGGAAGATCACATCTCCTTTGTCTACTTCAGTTTCTTCAGCTGTAAAAAGGGAGTAATAATAGCACCTACTTCCCCAGGCAGTTGTGAGGACCAAAGGAATTAATATCTGGACAGTGCTTTAGAGACTTCAAAGCATTATATCAATTTTATTGCCTATATAGTTGTATGTCATAATCAATCAACAAGTATTTAATGATCACTTACTACGTTCTGGACACTGGGTAAGCTCTGGGTAGAAACATTTTTTTTTAAATTCCTGACTTTAAAAATCTCACATTCTAATAGGGGTAACAATATGTATGTGTGTGTGTGTGTGTATGTGTGTATGTATATATGTGTGTATGTGGTGTCTGTATGCATACACATATGCATACACATACACTACACATATACACATACACATATACATAGACATAGATACACACCAGATAAGTACAGAGGAGACAGAAGATGGCCTTAGAAAGGAAGGCACAAAGAGCGGGTGGGATGAGGAAAAAGACCTCAAAGAAGTCTATACAATCAACATTTTTCATTCATTTAGTTTTTTCCCCCATATGGATTATTAGACTGATCTCTTTTGCTTATTCCTAGAATCTATCACATCTTCTGGGGCATGAAGCAATCAGAAGGACCGGATTATACACAAACAAGCATTTTGGAGCGCCTCATTATCTATGGAGAGGCAATTTTCCATTTGGAGGCTGAGTAGAAATTCATCATGATGGCTGCAGACCTTATTGACCTCAAGTTCCTCCCCCTCTAGCCCATCTATCAGGGTGGTTTTCCTGAAGTATCAGTCTCACCATAGCACTTCTCTACTCAATGAACTCTAATGGCTCCCTAGGGGGAAAAATAAAACTCTTTTGTTTAGTTTTTAAAATGCTATATAACCTGAACCCCAGCAACCTTTCCACTATAACTTCTTTTCCCAAATTCTATAGTCCAACCAACAGTCTTCACACATGACACTCCAATCTCCTGTTTCCCATCTCCTATCCTTTCCACTGGTTGGCCTTCATGTCTAGAATTCACTCCTGCTTCATTGCTTTCTCTTAGGATTTCTTGTTTTCTTCAAAAATGTTGCTTATGCATCATTGTTAACACTCAGACCTTCCCGATACTGCCTTTATAATTGCAAAGAGTTTTACTTGATTTATTTTGTCAGGTTGTTGACTCTCTTATCATGATTTTCTTGTATCATTCTCATTTCTCTCCCCAATTTTTCCTCCACTTCTCTTATTTGGTTTTCAAAATCCTTTTTAAGCTCCTCTATGGCCTCTATCCACTTCCTCTCGTTCCATGCTTTGGTCCTTTTTGTCCCCCAAAAAGGAATCTAAAGTTGGTTTGCTGGGCTTGCTTTGCTTCCTTTGCCTGCTGATGTTGCCAGTCAATTATTTGGCTTTTGGGCTCAGTAGTAAAACTCTGCTTTCAGAGGGAAGAGCTCTGTCCCAAATCGCCAGGGTTTTTGCAGCTGCTGGAGATATTAGGAGGCTGCTGTTTTTTGCAGCCCCCACCAGCTTTGGCTCACTGAAAACGCACCTCAGGACCACCACCTAAGACTGCGATCCAAACCAGGCAGAGCTAGGAAAGAGCACTTAGCCTCTGAATGATCGCTTGGCCCCCCTGCAATCTGCAGACTGGGAGCTTCTGAAGCAGCCACGTGGAGGTGGCTGCAGGGCCACTGCTTCAGACTGCTGCTAGCTCTGGAGGCAATTTGGCTGGACTCTCTCCCCCAAATTTAGCCGAATTCCACTGACCTTTTCCCTTTGTCCTTGGCTCTTGTGGGTTGGTGATTCTGGAAATTGCCAGAGCTGCTGCTGATCTGCTCTCCTGAATGCTCTAGCCTTGGCTTCTCCTGGACGCCCTGGGGCTGAAGCCACATAGGGCTGGGCTCTGCTTTCAGAGCGCTCCATGACCTCCTGAGGCAGGAGCTTTGTTACTTCGTCATTTTGGTGGAGTCTGGAGCTCTAAAACTGGTTTAAAGCCATATTTTATGGGTATTTAAGGTGGTACGGGGGGAGCTCGTGGAGTTCCCCTGTGTCTACACTGCCAACTTGACTCCGCTCCTCAACTTGATTTATTTTGGATGTTGTTCAGTCATTTCAGTCATATCTCAGTCTCCATGACCCCATTTCTTGGCAGAGATCCTGCAGTGGTTTTCCATTTCCTTCTCCAGCTCATTTTACCAATGAGAAAATGAGGCAAACAGGGGAAATGACTTGCCCAGGGTCACGCAGGTAGTAAGTGTCTGAGGCCAGATTTGAACTCAGGTCTTCCTAGCTCCAGTCCCAGTGCTCTATCCATTATACTGCCTAGCTGCTCCATGGATAGATAGAAATGCAGATATAGATACAGATTGGAGGCATAGAGAGATTAAGTTACTTACCCCAGGTCACAGAAGTGGTATATGTATTTTATTCCAGAAACAAGGATGAATTATTGTCTGCTAAGGTCTACCCTCCCTCTGGGTTCTGCTATTGCTGTTTATACCCTGACAGGGTCAGAGATTAAAAGCCTCCTCTGATAAATTCTTATAAGTTGAGGAGGATCAATAGCATGGAGCAGCAAGAAGAGGGTTAGGCAAAGAAGATGGGGATGATATGCTTTTGGGCAGGTCACTTACACTATGGGAGCCTTGATTTCCTCATTTTTCAATCTGATGAGATTGGACTGGATGGTCCCTCCTGGAATTAGCTTCGTACTCTTGGGATCCTATGGGACCTCTCTGGGCCACAGTTTGCCTACTTGTAAAGCAAGGGGGTTGAGCTAGATGGTCTCTCAGGTCCCTTCTGGAACTAAATCTGTGCTCCTGGGATCTTGCATGTACTTTCTGGGCCTCAGTTTCCCTATCTTTAAAATGAAGAAGTTGCAGATGATCTTCCTGCCCTTTTATCCAAATTATATTAAAACAGAAATCATAGAAGGTACATGTATATTCCATACAACACAAGAATCAGGGCCAGGATTGGGTCTCCTGAATCTCAGTCCAATGTGCTACTCCTCTGGCGACCAGCTTCATTATTTTTTGACCTGTGGTGTCTTGGGAGAAGGGAATCAAGCACTTTTTCTTTCCAAATCTGGACTAAAATATTTCTAAATGCAGAACCTCTGGCCAATAATTCTTGACTTGGTTCTTGCTCTTAGGAATTTTTTTTTTTGTTTTGCTGATTGTGTTCTCTATGTTAGCTTTCCCCCCAGGCTCATGGCAAAGGGCTCCAGGCTATTTGTCTATCTGGTAAATCAGAAGGCCAGTTGGTTCCAGGCTGTTGGGTATCTAAATGATTCAGAAAATCACAGAATCTTGGAGCTGGAGGGACTTCAGAGGTCATCTAATCCAACCTAGAGCTGAGAAACATTCCCTCCTACACTGTCCCCAACAAGCAGTCATTTAGCCTTGGCTCAAAGGCTTTCTGGGAGGTTGAATCTGTTACCTCCCAAAGCAGCCCATTCTACTTTGGGATCACTCCAATTGTTAGCAAGTTTTTCTTGACATCAACTTCCATTCATTGTTCCTAGCTGTGCCCTCAGGAGCCAAATAGAATGAGTCTAACCCCTCCCACAGCCTTGTTGAAGACAGTGGTCATGTTCCCTCTGAGCCTTCTCTTCTCTACCTGGGGCTTAGCTTTTATAAACATGCAATCACTGTGGAGAAAATACAAGAATAAGCCTTGGCCTGGGAAGAGAAGAAAAAAAATGCACAATAGATCCAGAAATAGCTCAGAAAAGCAGCACAGGGTAAGAATAGAGCTAGTGCAAAGTTATCTTGTACAGAAATAATGCTGATCGGGGAAGTGAGTTGGAATTTGCAAAGACCAGACAAATTTGAGCCTCCTTTTATTCTCCTAGGGACTTTCTGAAGAGCTGTTTCTTTTTTGGAGGATTTCTTGGTGTGGAGAAGGGGAGGCAAATACTCAAAGAGAACACCATTGCCCCAATGCCCACCTCTTCAATTCTCAGGTTGCAATCAGTACCAGCAGCTTTGGGGGAGCAGAAATCCCAGGTTCTCTGACTTTGGATCTTGGTTCTTATTTCTTGGCATCTTATTTCTGCTGTTTGGGCCTCAGTCTTCTTATTCATAAAGTGAAGAGGGCTCGGATGTGGCGATCTTTAAAGTTGAATCTAGGTCTTAATCCAATGACTTGCTTCAGTCAGGTGAACAGGACTTTATTTTCTTATCTCTCCCTTGTTCATTTCAACAGTTCCTCATAGCATTGAATCAAAGAGGTGAGAAGGACCTTGGAACATGTAATGTCAGAACGGGGAGGGACTTTAAGACAGAAAATGTTAGGAATGGAAGGGACGTCAGAACCTGGAAGGGACCTTGGGGCAGAGAATGTTAGAAATGCAATGTCAGAGCTGGGAGGGACCTTAGAATAGGGAATGCTAGAGCTAGGAGGGGCCTTAGAACATGGAATGTCAGGACTGGGAGGGACCTCTTAACATGAGATGTCAGAACTGGGAGGGACCTTAGGATATAGTATGTCTGAGTGCCAACTTCATGCAATGAACACCTCTAGACAAGTCTTCCTTGTGGATTTTCTTCCAAGGAGGGAAGCTTTATGAACTCTGATAAAGTCAAACCCTTGAGGTTGTTCCCAGGTAATTCCAGGCTGACTCCAGCTGTTTCTGATTAAGGTAACTCAGATACTTGGCAATCAATGGTTGTAACTAGGAAGAGCAAAGGGCTCCCATCAGTTGGGAAAAGTCCATTTTGAGGCAGGCACTTAACTGTAGACAATCTCCAGAGAATCATAGACCTGGGGAAGAGATACAGAGGCCATCTAGCCCAACCCAGCCCTGAAACAAGATGTCCTCTACAGCACCCTCCAAAGTCCTCACAGGAACACAGATGTAGAGCTGGGAAGGATCCAAGAGTCCAGACTCCTTATTTTATAGATGAGGACGCTGATGCTGTTGTGAGGAATGTAGCAGTCGTTACAAAACACAACGGAATGCATAGCAGGTATTTGTTTGGATAACACTCGCATGTTTGCATGCATTTATCTTCTCTCTCCCCATTCTACAACCAAGATCACTGGTTCCCTGAGGAAGGGGATTGGTCCACTGTTTTCTTTGTATCTCTAGGGCAGTACTTGGCACATAAGAGGCACTTAACAAATGATCTAAGACTAAGGGGAAGAGGTATGGGACCCCTTCTGACATTGTGCCAAGGGGCCAGTAGTTGGATAAGAATGGTTCCCGATCTAAAAGAGGAAACACAGGTTTAGAGTTGAAAGGGACATCCAAGACAATCTGTTTGACATTTTTTTTTTTTAAGACTGAGGAACCCGAGACCCGTGAAGTGAAGAGACTTTCATACAAGTGAATTTCCTTAGTCATAGCAGGAATTCCCTAACCCAGGGGTGAGATACCTGCAGCCTCAAGGCCACATGTGGTCTTCTAGGTCCTCAAGTGCATCTTCACTTAAAGATCTAGAGGGCCACATACCCACCCCTGCTAACCCAACAGGTTTGGTCTAAAAGGTAAATGTGTTTGGTGCTGGCCATATTAAAAAAACAAAACAACTAGACTTTTATTGATGTCTTTTGTTTTCATATCAACTAACCCTTCCAGAGAGTTATCTCTTGTGACAGGTTTTTTTGAGAGGAAGAAGGTAATTTTTTTTTTTTAGTAAAACCTATCAACATATATGAAAAAAAAGTTGATGTTAGTTTCACCCTTCTAAAAAGATGGCATTGGTGGAGAAGGATTTCTTCCCTTTCCAACACCTAATAATGATGGTAAGCATTTCTTTTTCATTTTAAGGTTTGCAAAGTACCTCATATATGTTAGCTCATTTGATTCTAACAACCCTGTGAGGAAGAGGCTATTATTATCCCTATCTTAGAGATGAGGAAGATGAGTCACATATAGGTTAAGTGACTTAACCTTTAACAGCAATGGCAACTCCAAGTCAAGAACATGGGCTCTTTTAGCTGAGCCTGACCAGACCAGACCCTGTCTGCCTCTTGGGTTTTGTGTTTCTTTTCCTGAGTCCAGATGACCTCAAAGGTATTCTGAGAGATGGACTTCCCAGCCTTGCCAGATACTTTATGAGTTACAGAGTTCATTGGCCACTGCTGGCTGCCCAGCAGAAAGAGGGGAATCCTTCAACTACATTGATCCCTGGAAGACATGTCTGTCTTCACAGTGGGATGGGGGTGGATTCTATGACTGAAATGACTAAGAAAACACAGTCACACCCTACGAGGAACCTAAGAGGTAACTGAGTCCAACCCCCTTATTTTTATAGATGAGGAAACTCATGCTTTTGGGAGGGGGTGAAGCATAATGATTCAGAGAGGGTGCGGAGAAGAAACTGGATCCCTTCTCCTTTGGGCTAGGACCCCCCCTGGACTGTACCCACTTCATGCCAGTCCAGAGTTGGAGCTTTTAGTGGGAGAGCAAAGCCCCTGGGCTTTGAGTGACAAAGCAATCTTGGATCAAAAGATTATGGGTATAGAACTGAGATCTTAGAAACCCATCTGCTCCAACACTCATCATTTTCCAGATGAAGAAACTGGAGTGGGATTTTCTTTTTTTCTCAGTAAAATGGGCCCCTTTTCAGTTTTCTTTGCTTTGGACTTTCAGATGGGATTCATGAGAGGTCTTCAGAAAAAGCTTGTGTGACCACTTATTTTATAGGTTTCAGAAAGTTGTTTTTTTTTAATACAGCAACTAGTTAAGATCCCTTGAAAATCATCTCTTCTGGGCCTCTTTTTTTTTAACCTCTCTAAAATAGGGTACAAACTTCCAAGGTCCCTTGTAGCTTCAAGTCTCTGGTCCTCCCGTTCCTTCCAACTCTGAAATCCTACCGTTCTCTGAGCCTGTGACTCTGATTCCCCTTTGGCAGCTGCCTTTCCTAATCTTTCTTCTATGTGCCTTGGGTAGACTCTCAAAATGTTTGAGCTAAATCAGGCAAGAAAAATAGATACCAGACCACAGCTCCCAGCTTCCCACCCCCACCACCTCCAGGCCCCATCCCACCCCTTAGAAAGAGATTTTGAGAAAGTCTCCTAAATAAGAGCACCCCCTGGGGCTGAAAGTAATTGATATGTTTAGAAATGATACTGTTTTCTGAAGGAGAGTCTCGGCCCTGCTCATTAGTGGTAGGTAAGTGTTTGGGATTCCCTATGCTAGCATTACATATACAAATGCAAAATGGACAGGCTAAATCTAATAAGATAAAACTAAAAGAAAAAAAGATTTTCATAAACAAAGATGAGATGGGAAGAGATGATTGGTCTTTGGTTTTGGAATGTGTGGAAGAAAGAGAAAGAGAGAAAAAGCTCAATGGAACTATAAATATTCTTCTTAACCACTTCAGAATCTTTTAAGCACTTCAGAATCTTTCCCCTAGGTTTCTGGCTTTCCTAGACCTACCAGCTAGCTCCCTGAGCCTTATCCTCTCATCATCAACAGGGATAGAATGTGACATGTAAGCTTTTTGCAGGTAGTGACTCATGACTTTGTCTTTCTTGCCTAGCATAGTGCCTACCATGTAGTAGGAACTTACGAAAAACCATATTAAACTGAGTTAATTCATCTAAAGCCCTTGTGAAGGTCAGTCCTAGGTTTACACGGGGGTCAGATAGGTGTTCTATGAGATAAGTTACATTAGGAACCCAGTGAAGACAAGACCTGGGTCTATGGCAGGCATGCCAAAGTGGGGAAAAATGATGATTTACAATGAGATCACGTATGTCAGATATGTAACAGGATTCAGACTAAGTGAAAAGTAGTTTGATGTAGAGCAATGATGTCAAAGGCAAAGAGAAGCACATCCCTCCGGCCATGTATTGACTCAGAAGAACACAAATGAACATTATCTATATTGTATTGTCTTGTATTGGAATATAATCCCAGTACTAGAGCCTATTGGTGTGGTGTTCTTTCCCTCTGGTGAGATAGATGCCCTGTCCCTCAGGAGGGGTGGGCAGGTGGATGGATGAGGTGGAGCTGTTGAGGTTAAGAGAGAAGATCACTTCTGGCTTTTGAGTCTTCTTCAAGTTGCTGAGTCTCTTTGGATTTAGGAAGCTTCTGGCTTCCAGTTTCAAGAGGGAAGGTGGATGAGGCCAACCTCATTTCAGGATGTTGAAGGAAAAGACTATGGGAGGAGCCTGTGGTCTTGATCATGTCTCTATCCTCAGCTTGCTATACTAGTGACTATGGGAAAGTTCCCCTTGGGTGAAATCTAGGACTCTCTCTCTCTCTCTCTCTCTCTCTCTCTCTCTCTCCCCTCCTCCTCCTCCTCCTCCTCCTCCTCTTCCTCCTCCTCCTCCTCTTCTTCTTCTTCTTCTTCTTCTTCTTCTTCTTCTTCTTCTTCTTTTTCTTCTTCTTCTTCTTCTTCTTCTTCTTCTTTTTCTTCTTCTTCTTCTTCTTCTTTTTCTTCTTCTTCTTCTTCTTCTTCTTCTTCTTCTTCTTCTTCTTCTTCTTCTTCTTCTTCTTCTTCTTCTCTGTCTCTCTCTTTCTGAATTGTTTCATTCCAAATGTGGAGCTGCTTCACTCTGTATTGTCTAGTATACATTCTCATAAGCATACTTTCTCTGATTTCTATTTTGGTAAGCAGATTTTCTTTGCTTAGTGCTATGTGTGTTCATTCTGGAAACTGGTATTTAGTGGGATATAAAGATTGATTAGGTATATGCTTAGAGTCCTGCTTCTACCCCAATAGTGAAAATGATAAGAAGTTATCTTGAAACTGAAAACTTTATTTCCTAGACTAAAAATAATTAAGGGAGAAGATGGACAGAATTCTGCCTGGAGAGCAGAGTGACCTCCAGTTCCAATTTCCTCATTCCCTTCCTGGCAGAAATGAAGGGTTTTTGGGAAAAAGTGGCTAGCCTCTGGAATAGTGGCTAGAGGAGTCAGATTTTGGAGTCAGGAAGATCTGCATTTCAAATCCTGTTTCTGATACATATTGATTTGTGTGGGCAATCAAGTCATACCTCAATAGTCTAGGCAACTCTCTAACAGGTTGTAGACAGTTTACAGACCTGTTCTGAATTCCTTCATCTGGTCATTACATCTATCAGTGATATCACAGGTCAAGACTCTATGCCTTCTATCAAGTTGAAGGGCTTGGTGGAAACAATAAAGTGGCTCCGTGAGAGGGAGTGTCCCTTGTCACACGATCTAGCTCTTCTAGGTCAGAAAGTAAGGCATAGAGTCTTGGAGGGCAACGCAGTGAGACCCATAAGAATGGAACCTAGAAATCCAGACTGTCAGCAACACTCAGCCTGTTACCAAAGAAAGTCTGCCTCCTGATTTATGAAGGGCTAAACCAGGTTATGATCATTGTGCATAACAGAAAAATAAATAGGCTTTGAATGACTGTGTGCATGTGTGTGCATGTGAGTGTGCATGTGTGAGTGTGTGTGCGTGTGCATGTGTGTGCATGTGTGTGTGTGCGTGCATGTGTGTGTGTGCGTGTGCATGAATGTGTGCGTGTACGTGCATGTGTGTGTGCATGTGCGTGTGTGTGCATGTGCATGTGCATGAGTGTGTGCGTGTGTGTGCATGAGCGAGTGTGTGCGTGTATGTGCGTATATGTGTGTGCGTGTGTGTGAGTGTGCGTGT
>CM053588.1:35948300-35968031 GCA_028646515.1 Pseudochirops corinnae | reverse complement strand
GAGTCTGATTCTGTCATGAATGAAAGTCTCTTTATAAGCCCTGAAGTGCTATAGCGATCCTACCTATTATTGTTTTCTCCTCATCTACTGCTTTTCCTACCTAGGCTGGGCTATTTTTCATAACTTGCTCTGACTCTCCTAGTGTTCTTTCTGTCAATTGGTAATCAATCTGATAAAGGAGAAAGCCTACGGATTACTTATGCAGTCAGTGACTCTGGATTCAAATATCGGTTCTGCTGCTCTGGTGACCCAGAATAGGCCATTTCTCCTTTTGGGGACTCAGTTTCCTCATATGTAAAATGTGAGCTCTGGTCTAGATGGTCTTTAGGTCTTTACCAGCTCTAACAGTCTGGTCATGCTCTTCCAAACCCACCACCCTTTTTTGGAGGAAAAGGCAGTTGGGGTTAAGTGACTTACCCAAGGTCACACAGTTAGTAAGTCAAGGGCCCTTCTAAAGTGCCTTTTAGTTGTCATAGGACCAGTGTGGAATTGAGGAATGATAAATCCACAGACATTATACAAGTACCAATTGTGTGAGGAACACTGGGGGAAGGACAGCATTTAGCTCTCAAAGAAGTCACAGTTCAGGTATAATTTCCTTTGGATAGAGTGGTAACTAGCTATTTTTGCATGGAGTTTCTCTTCCTTGGGGAGAAGACGCATACCTTTGGGGAGTGTTGTTAAGATCCTCTAAATTTCAGCGACCTAAGGATAAGTCTTGATTGCCCCACCTTAGTTACGTGTCTGACTTTAGATCACACTAGCCATGTCTTTGGCCCACGGTTGGAAGAAAGGATGAGAATAAAGTGTTGGAGGACGGGTATTAAGGGCTTACCCAAAGTTGCTTTGGGCCAGTGAATGATCCCCAGCACACTGGGCCCTCAGCCCACCCATTACTGGGCACCAAACCTCTTCATAAACGCCCGTAGAGCTGTAACCCTCCCCAAGCCCAGCTGCCCCATGTTCCAAGACCTTTATGGGTTTGTCTTAAAGTTTTTATTTCCAGAAAAACCAAAAGTAATTAATCCAAATTATAGAGTAGTCATTTACAATAATATTTTCTTTAAATATATGTATTTTTAAAAACCCCAAAGCTATGGGCCTCCAGTTCCATGGCCGCTGTAGGACACCTTGAAAGAATTATTATTTCTTTTGCCCGTTTTATGTTGTGAGAATGGCTCACTTGATTGGGAGAAGAATTGTAAAACATTCAGCTGAGACTCTCATAGGGCAAATTTGAGGCTAAATTGTTTTTCTCCTATTTCTGCCAGAATAACCACACTCTAATGGTTTATATTTCTCCTCCCACTACCCCTCTCCTTATGGAGGCTTTTTTTTTTCTTTCAAAGAGCTTCTCAAGCCTTCTGTATGATAATATCCCACCACAAGCTCCCAGCCAGAACTGTCCCTATAGTCCCATTCTGCAGGTGCCAGAAGTGAGACCTCTTAGTCATGGAATTGTGGACTCTTGGAGCTGGAAAGGTCCATTAAACCCAACCTCCTAACTATAGATTTTGCAGGTGGAGTATAGTGCAGTGGAAAAAAATTAAAACTAAATAAAAACATTGAATTTGGAGTCTGCAGATTAGGGAGTGGAATTCTGCTTCTACTAGTTATCAGCTGAGTGATACCAGACAGGTAGCTTTACCTCTCTTAACCCACCATCCTCTCCCTCAGACAGGGGAATGTAGCTCCTTCTTTTCATTAAAGAGGTGGGGGACTATGGGTATGGAATGCTGAATACACTGTCAGATGAAGGTCTCTGCAGCACTGGTTTTACTTAGCTGTTTTTTGTTTTTTTGGTTACATGGAAAATCTCACTAAGTGTATTCATATCTGAGGGTGATAGTGGAATTGTATATCCGGGAATGACTGACATAAAAAAGTCAATAAATTGTTCATTTAAAAATGCCAAAAAGAAAAAAAAAGGTTCTTATAGTTTCTTTGTGCATGCAAATGGGTACGGCTGTCACTGCCTCTGGTCATAGACATCCAAGGTCAGGCCTATTCCTGATAGTCCTTCTATCTTTCTCCATGTGGGAAGAGAATAATAACTGGCATCTATACAACATTTTGTGGGACTAGGCAACTCAGTGGATAGAGTGCTGGGGCTGGAGTCCAGAAGACCTGAGTTCAAATTTGACTTCATGTACTTACTAGCTATGTGACCCTGGGCAAGTCACTTAACCTTGTTTGCCTCAGTTTTCTCATCTGTAAAATGATCTGGAGAAGGAAATGGTAAACCACTCCAGTTTCTTTGCCAAGAAAAGCCCAAATGGGGTCAGAAAGAGTAGGATATGGCTTAAGAACTAAACAAAAAAAAATACCACTTGGAAAATTCTCTTTCTTCTTTCTCCCCCACATATTTAGAATATATGTATATATGCATATACACATATGATATATAAACATGTATACATATATGTGTGTATACACACACACACACACACACACACACACACATATATATATATATATATAGAGAGAGAGAGAGAGAGAGAGAGAGACAGAGAGACAGAGAGAGAGACAGAGAGAGAGACAGAGAGAGAGAGACAGAGAGAGAGAAAAAAAGAGAGAGAGAGAGACAGAGAGAGAGTCAGAGAGAGAGAGTCATCCGAGCTGCGTAACAATCCTGTGAGGAAGATACTTTAGCATAGGAGAATGCAACTGAAACTGGGTTAAAATATAATTGGGAAATATTTAGCAAAATAAATTTTAAAAACTCCACAATAAACTAGGGACAATATTACATTTAAAAACTAGTCAGTCGGTAGCCCGCAGAGATCCTTATATATGACTTACTGACCTCATTCTGATAGAACTTGCTTATTTAATTGAGTTGGGGCACATAGGGATTATTATCTCTGTTTTACAGATGGAATAACTGAGCCCACAAGAGACTAGGTGAAGACTGAGTTCAAAGACAAGCCTTCCTGATGCCCAGGCTGGCCCTCTGATGAAGCTGTTTGTGACTGCTGCCCGAGTAGTTGACTGGTCGCCTCCTCCTAGTCCATTGTGAAGTTTGTCAGCGTCCAGAGGATCAGTTATGCCATTAGATCACAATCAATTACCCAGAATTATAGGATCTCAAGCTGAAGGGGCCTTCTGGTCCTTCCTTCTGCCCATGTGAGATCTTTGCAATATCCCTGAGAGATGTCCAACCAGCCTCTGCTTGAATATCTCCAGCAATGGGAAACTCACTACTCTGTGAGCCAGACCATTCCATGATTAGACATCTGCAATTAATAGAAAGTTCATTATGAGGGAGGTGAAATCTGGTTCCTTGTAAACTTTGGCCCATTGGCCCCATTTCTCCCTTCTGGATATGTATGGAATAAATCTGCTTCCTTTTTCTCATGGCAGTTCTTTAATACTCGAAGACAGAAATTATTTTCTCCTTAAGCATTCTCCCCTTTTGCCTAAACATTTCTCCTCTTCTCACACCCCCTCCCCAACCTGGTTCTTTCAGCAGCAATAATATTTTATGATTCCATGTATGAGGAGTAAGAGGAGGGGCTGGAAGGAGAGCTGGTAAAGACGTCACTCTGAGACAACCTGTCTTCAGACTGTTCTTCTCAACCTTCTGCTAGTGTCCTGGGGGTGGGGAATCTGTGACCTCGAGGCCCTATATGGCCCTCTAGGTCCTCAAGTGTGACCCTCTGACTGAATCCAAACTCCTAAGAACAAATCTCCTTAATAAAAAGATTTGTTCTGTATAACTTGGACTCAGCCAAAAGGCCCCACTTGAGGACCTAGAAGGCCACATGCAGCCTTGAGACCACAGGTTCCCTACGCCTGTGCCTGGTCTCTCTAATCAGGTTACTTAAAACCCAATCATGCTCTAAGACTTTTCAAAGGGGAAAATAAAAGAGAGACAGACACAGAGACAGAGAGAGAGAGACAGAGACAGAGAGAGAGAGAGTGAGACAGAGAGACAGAGAGAGACAGAGACAGAGAGAGAGACAGAGACAGAGAGAGAGCAAGAGACAGAGACAGAGAGCAAGAGACAGAGACACAGAGAGAGCGAGAAACAGAGACAGAGAAAGAGAGAGAGAGAGAGAGAGGGTGGGAGAGAGAGAGAGAGAGAGAACAACTTCATATAAACAGACTCCTAAGGTATCAGTTTATAATTTTTTTTATCTTTGTGTCTCTCCATATCTCTGTATCTCTCTCTGTCTCCATTCATGCTTCTATTCTCGAAACAGTCCTGTTTACAGTTAATACAAAGAGTATGCCTCTTTTTGAGATGAGGGATTTAAGACTCAGAGTGTTTAAGTGGGATGCCTGGAGTTGTATATGGGCAAAGACAGTATTGAAACCCACCTTTTTTGAGCCTAACACCAAATACTTTCTTTTTTTCCTTAAGGATAAAAAAGTGGTGGTGGAAAGGGGCTCTAGTCCCTTCTATTGGGGAGACTGAGGGTGGGGGGACATGGGTCAAGAGTTCTGGGCTTCATTTGGTGTCCCTACTAAGCCCAGCACTAATATTGGGATGCCCTGGGAGTGTTAGGGTCACCAGGCTTCATACTGGGGGGGGAGGTCGTGTCAAAACAAAACAGCAATTTATTGATACCTTTTATTTTTAGATCACAGTCATTTTGGGGAAGACCTTTTGATCTCCACTTCTAATATGCTGCACCCTCCCAAATGGAGCTGAGACAGTGACCCTGTCTGACATGTATGTATACCACCTTCCGCCCTAGAAGCTCCCCACCTCCCTTTGAGAAGAAATAAGTATGTTTCATTATTTGCTGTCTGAAATCATTACTGTTTTTTCAATTCAATTTTTAGAACACAAATTCCTTTTCCTGTCATTTTCATTTAAATTTACATTCATTTACCTTGCTACAGACATGTGCATCTTTCTTCTGGTTCTTGTTTTCCCTTGTATCGTCAGACCATCACTGTATCGATCACTGGGTTTTGCATTCTGGACAAAGGGGTTCATTTCTCAGTTGACTAAAGGGAGGGGGGACAATTTTGATTTGGTTGGAAAAGCAAGGGGGGGAAACAAGAGAAGGAGCTGAAAACATCTTTGGCTCCACTTCTGGGATCTAACAGATGACCCTGGATGTCCAAACTGGTCTTGGCCCATTACTAAGAGATTAAGACATAGAACAGACAATTCAGGAGCTTAAGTCTCTATTGCCTGCCCCATCCTGGGAATTGGTCTATGTGGGATGGGTTCCATGTTGCATATCTTTCTTTTTAAATTAAATTTTCTTTTTATCAAAAACTTAATTATTAACAAACACGAGCAAAAAAGAATAAAGAGTAACAAAAAGGAAGTTGTACATATAACCATGAACTTTTGTTTTATTCGGGTTTTGAAGGGTATTTTTCATTTTCCACAGTAGCAACAAAATTATGTTGTTTGTTTGGGTCCCCTTCTGAACTTTTTTGGGTTGTTGTTTTCTTCTGTATGTTTAAAAAATGTTTTCTTTTCCTTTTTTCCATACCCGTAGATTGATGTCCCAAAGCTTTCTGGGTCAGGCATAGAGATCCCTGGTAGGAGCCTTGAGCACTTTTTTTCAAAGTTTTTTTCTACAGAGCAGCATGTCCTTTCCTAGCCCACAAGCCTCTTGAGATTTCTGCCTGTTTTGTTCCTGGAAATGTCCCTTCTTGGGCAAGGTGAAGCTCCTTTTGGCTTCATGAAGAGATCATTTCAGTCCCATGGCAGTGGGTTGGACAACCAGGGCTGCACATACCAAGTGTCACCCCAGAGTCCAATCCATTTGAAGAGAAATTCTTGCAAAAGCCCAGGGCAGACTGAGCCAGCACAACTGTATCCCCACAGAGGTCTTCAAATGAAATCTTTCCATGTCATTAATGGCCCGCGGTGGATCTGGGCAGTGTGTTCCTTCCAGCAACTGTCTTGTTTGCAGGAGTCTTCATATTTTCCAGCCCATTTCCTCTTTTTCACAATGTCCCCAAAGCACTCTTTGGCACTTGGAAAAAATCATTCAAGGAGGGAATGCTGGAGCCAATTTTTGCAGTTCATCAGTTGGGCAGATAATCTGGAAAAGTAGTTCAGTTTGGCCATAGAGGGGAATGGGTGGAGATGGAGTGAAAAAGAGAAGAGAGGGAAAGAGGGAGAGAGAGAAGAGACAGAGAGGGAGGGAGGAAGGAGAGAGAGAAGGAGAAGAGAGAGGAGAGGGAGGAGAAAGGGAGAGACAGAGAGAGAGAGAGAGAGAAAGAGATGAGAGAAACAGAGAGGGGAGGAGAGAGATGAGAGAGACAGAGGAAGAGGGGAGAGAGACAGAGAGAAGGGGAAGGGGAGAATGAGAGACAGAGGCTGAGAGAGGGAGAGAAGGAGGGAGGGAGGGAGGCAGAAATATAGAGACAGAGAAAGGCAAGGCAAAGAGATGAGATACAGAGATGGATACACAGAGATAAAGACAGAAAGAGGCTGAGAGAAAACGAGAGTCACAGAGATTGAGAGGAAGCAAGTTTGTTATCACTCTGGAGGTGACCCAGGAACCAGAAAGGACACCTTCTTAAACATTTCTGTGCCTTAGTTTCCCCTCTATATGATGAGAAGAGTGTAATCTCCTTTGTCCCTTCCCATGAATTTAACAATACAGCTAACATGTATAATAACAAAAATAATGATAATTCACACCTCTTAAAACTTTCAAAGCTCTTTACATAGACTATCTCATCTGAGCCTACAATAGCCTTTACTTCTTTTTTTAAAGAAGGAAACAGTCTCAAAGAGAAATGACTTGCCCAGGGTCACACAGCTAGTGAGTATTGGAGGCAGAATTTTGGGGGAACGCCAGTGTTTACTGGAGGTATATGTTTCAGGGAGCCTGAATGGGATGGGCCCCAAGGGGTGATCTGCTCCCTTTCTTTGACAGATAAGGAAGTTGAGACCCCAAGAAGCAGAGATATGACCAGGTTGGGGTGAAAGGAAGCTTTGCTTGGGTATTGAAGTTTAGAGGGTGTTCATGGCTCTTTTAGTTCTTCTGTGGAGTAGAAGGAACTGAGGTTGGTACTTGGTCAGCCAGATAAGTCAACAGGAAGTCCTAGAAAGGCTCCCCACCCATAGCACCTCCACAGTCACACCCAAGTGAAACACCTCTCTGGCCAAGTCCTTGCCCTCCAGTACCTTCTCCAGGGGGCCCAAGGTAACTGCCCTGAAGATGAGCTACTCCCTGGTCCTGTACTCCTCTCCCTAGTAGGTTCCTTGTTCTGGCTGCCCTTACCAGTTCATTGTGCCGGATTGAGGTCCCCCTCCTACTAGGTTCCATCCTGCTTGCCCCGGGTGCAACAATTGCTCCTTATGACTCTGAAGAGGGAGGAAGGATTTGTCCAAGTTCCCACTGGTCATAGAGTCATGATTCAAACCCAGGTCCTTGGACGCCAAAGTTGGAATTCTTTCCATGAGCATTGGTAGGATGGCAGATGGCTGCTCATCCCAAGATCAGGTATGGTGGAGGGAAGGCAGAGAAGCGCCCCAACCATGGAGGCAAGTAATAAAAACATTAGGATTGTGTAATTCTGGCAGGACGGGCAATTTTGGTTTCATGTAATCCCCAGCAGAAATGTTGGAGTCTGTACAGACTGCAGGGCTATTAGAGCCCAAGCCTGAGAGGGGGCCAACTGGACGGGTTGAGGAGTTAGGGAATTCCGCCTGACAATCTAGAAAAAATAAGCTTATGAAGTCATTTCATGGAGTTGGGCTTGCAGTTTTCATCTACATATGTGGCTTCTGGAAGAAAGACGTCTGGTTACTTCTGATATGCTCAGTGTCGAGAAGGGGTGAATGAGAAAGAAACCATCTCCTGATTTCAACAGAACTTCTAACACCCCTTGGAAGGGATTCATAAATTAAGGGGACAGCTAGATAGGACGACCAGCAAGGCCCCTCTCACTTCTGACATTCTCTGTTCTAAGGGCCCTCCCAGCTCTGACATCCTGTGTTCTAAGGGCCCTCCCAGGTCTGACATCCTGTGTTCCAATGGCCCTCCCAGGTCTGACATCCTGTGTTCTAAGGGCCCCCCCAGCTCTGACATCCCCTGTTTTAAGGTCCCTTCCTGTTACTGAGTTATTTCATTTGTACCCAACTCTTCATGACTCCATTTGGGGTTTTCTTGGCAAAGACACTGGACTGGTTTGCCATTTCCTTCTCTAGCTCATTTTACAAATGAGAAAATTGAGGTAAATAGGGTTAAGTGACTTGCCCAGGGTCATATGGCTAGTAAGTGTCTGAGGCCAGATTTGAACTCAGGTCCTTCTGACTCCAGTGTGGGTACTCTATCTACTGGGCCACCTAGTTGTCTTTTCTTTCTTTCTTTCTATTATGTGTTCTAAGGCTCCTCCTACCTCTGACATTCTGTGTTCTAAGGGCCCTCCCAGCTCTGACCTTGTATTAGTTCATGAAATCCAAGCCATATATGACAGACACAGGGCATTCAGAGTGAGCTTCCCAGGCAGTTGCGTTGCTGAGCAATACGTGTGGATTGTGATGATAGCACATGCCGATTTTATACATTTTTCCCCAACTGGATATTTTGGAGGAAAGGTGCTCTGTCAACCACTTTCCATTCTCTCTGTCTTATTTGACTTTCAAGTCCCCAGAAAGGAGCCGCCATCTTTGGGACCTCAGCAAATCACTTCTGAAGTCTCTACCAAATCTAAATCCTGGGAAGGTCCTGGGAAAAGTAACATTTCCAGGACTGAAATTCAGCTTTTCCGAGACAGGTAGGTGGTACAATGAATAGAGCACTGACTCTGGAGTCAGGAGGACCTGAGTTCAAATCTAGTCTCAGACACTTAACACTTACTAGCTGTGTGACCTTGGTCAAGTCACTTAACCCCAATTGCCCTGCCCTCCCTCCTCCAAAACAAACAAACAACCCCCCCCAAAAAAACCAGAAGTCCCCAGAGAGTGGCACAGGAGGGGGAAATTCCCATTTCAGCTAGTGCAGGGCAATGGTGAGGGGTGGGAAAGTGGGGCTCCAGAACCAAGGAGAAAAGAGAATTCTTCCATGGGTCTGAATGAGATTTCCCTCCATGTATTTTTTAATATGAATACCCAGGCAGAAGAAGGGAGTATAAATGCACCTTCATCACAAGCACACCTTTCTCTAAGACCAGATGGAGTCAGGCAGCCGGGAGAGGGGAGTTCAGCTCTTAATTCTGCTATTTATCACCTGTGTGACTCTCTGAGCCTCAGTTTCCTTATCTGAAAAATGGTCAGACCAGATGACTGCTGAGGTCCATCACAATGTAAAATCCACGACATTCCAGTTTATTCAAGGGTCCATTCAAATTATGAGCTCCCCCATTCTTTGAAAGACATAGTATGCTGTAATGGAGCAACACCAATGACCTTGACCTTGATCATGGAACCACATATCTAGAGCTAGAAAAAGGGCCTAATAACCCAACTGGGCCAAGCACCTGATTTTTCATATAGAAGAAACTAAGGCTCCCAGGGCTTAAATGATTTGCCCAGATAGTAACGTGTGACTTCTTATCAATGCGACCCAAATGAGGTCATCCTGATAGTAAGTGGTGAAGCTGGAATTTGCTCTTAAGTTCTCTGACTCAAAATTCAGCACTTTTTTCCACCCACTCCCACCACCTGCCCTGCCCAGTTGTGCCATGTGGCATCAAACAACATAGAAAGCCCCAGGTTCTAGTGCTGGCATTGTCATCGACAAGTTGTGACATTTGGTCACGAATGTGAACCCCGGTCAGTCTGTCTGTCTGTTTGTTTGAAGAGGTTTCACAGGGATCAGGTGAGAGGAAGCCCTTTGTAATCCCAAGGAACTGTAGTTATTTTTTTTTTAAACAAATATATATCATTAAGTTGACTTACCTCTTCTAACAAGGAGATCTAAGAAAGATTTAGGGAAAAGGGGTGGATGCTGAATGGAAAGGTATGTGAATTGTCTTCTTAATTAACCAAACCTATAGGAAACCCACCTGCCAAAGGTGGAGCTGATAAACAGGGCACCTTCCTCAGCTTTTGGAAGTATGCCCTAGCTATGGGGTCATGACTCAGAAAGGAGGGCTTCTTTCTCAAATGAAGGCACCAGGACTAATCCTAGAAATGCAGGTAGGAGAGAAAAGGTGAGAGAATCTTACAGTGAGGTCTCCTGAGAACCAGCCATGCGTGTGAGGAAGAAGTAAGTGTGGGAGAATGCAGAAAGTTGGGAGGGCACAGAAGTGGAGAAAGTCGCATCCTATGGGGTGCCACTGAATGGCATGGTGACCCATGGAGACTCAGAGACTGACAGAGTGCCCTATGGCAGTAACCTGAGGCAAAACCCCAGGTTCCCAAACTGAGCTGTTCTGCCAGGCAGGCTTCTGATATTCAGTGATGGCTGATGACTCTTAACTTCTTCTTGAATGTCTTCTCACAGACCAACTTACTTTATCTTGTTAAATAATTTTTTATGTCTTCTGTTTTTGTTATCACCTCTACTTCTCAATGTATCTTTCCCTTTTCTTCTCTCACAGAACCTTCCCTTAGAACAAAGATATGGAAGAAAGAAAAAAAAAATCTATTAAAATCAACTAACAAATTGAAAAAAAATCTGACATCCTATGCAGAATTCTACACCCATCATCCCCGGTCTCTGTAAAGAAGAGGGGTGGGCATCTTCTCCCGTTTCTTCTTTGTGCTCAAATTTAGACTTTTTATTTTATTTTTCATGATTTTTTAATTTAATTTTTAAATTTTTATTTATTTTCAATGATTTTTCATTTCAAGAAATAAATTATATTAATATATGTTATATATTATTATATATAATTATACATATCTCTTGTGTTTGAAAATTTTCTTTATTTCTCAATTTAGCTCTCTCTCCATTCTTTCCCAGAGAACTGTTTCTTATAACAAAGAACTTAAAAATAAAAGAGGGAAAGAAAACAATTTGGAAAAACTAACTAAAATCTACAAAAACTCTGGCATTAGCCAGGAAGATCTGGGTTCAAATGCCACCTCTGATATATACTGGCTCTGACCCAGAGCAGTCATTTAATCTCACAGTGCTCTTGGTAATTCTCCAGGACCCTAAATTAGAAAAGGCAGAGGGAATTTTCACACCTCAGATTTTCCAACACAAATGAAACCACAGGAGTGGTCCCTATTCCGACCCCTCTTCCCGACAATATATGCAGTATCTACAGGTGTCTTCTCAAATCTGTTCTTTGGCTAAGTTTAGATAAATCCATTTTAAAAGACAAGGAGGGGGAAGCTTGAGTCGTTTGTACATGGACGATTTGGAGAGTCAGCCAATTATAGATGGATGTCTTAGCCAAAGCAGCAATGTGGTTCCAAAGGCAGACCCTCTCTGAATAGCTACCCTCCCAACTCTAGTTTAAAAAAAAATAAGAAAGTTTTCTAGAAAGATGTGGATGAAGATTATTCGTGGTAAAATTGGGAGTTGGGGAATGTTTGTATATGTGTGTGTGTGTGTGCTTGCCTGCAAATGTCCAAGTGTCCCTGGAGGCTGCAAACAGAGCCTACCCTCCCCTCTCTTCTGCCCCACTCTGCCTTCCCAGTTTTGCTGACTCTGGATCTGTGCTCTATCATTCAGCACATTTCCATCCCACCCATTTGAAAAATAAAACTACATGACCAAGCATGAGACAGATGGGGAAAGGGTTTGTGAAGAAGAGATGTGTCAGCATATGCAGTCATAGTACTCCTAGGTCCAGGAGAACGGTGATAGACTACCAGTTTGATTGAGAGAGACAGAAAGATAGAGGAAGGAAGGAGAGAGAGAGAGAGAGAGAGAGAGAGAGAGAGAGAGACAGAGAGACAGAGAGAGAGACAGAGAGAGACAGAGAGACAGAGACAGAGAGACAGAGAGACAGAGAGAGAGAGACAGAGAGAGATAGAGATAGAGACAGAGACAGAGGGAGGGAGAGAGGGAAGAAGGGAGGGAGAGATCATAGAATTCAGGGACCTCAGAGCACCTCTAACCCAGCCTCCTAGTTGAACAGAAGAGGGCTCACTGTAGGGAAAGGGTATTAACACTGGAATTGGAAGAGCTGACTTAGATTTTTTTTGTTTGTTTATTCGTTTTTGGTTTTTTGGAGGGAGGAAGGCTGGGCAACTGGGGTTAAGTGATTTGCCCAAGGTCACACAGTTAGTAAATGTCAATTGTCTGAGGCCAAATTTGAACTCAGGTCCTCCTGACTCCAGGGCCAGTGCTCTATTCACTGCGCCACTTACCCATCTCGGAAGAGCCCAATTTCAGTCCTGGAACCGTTACTTTTCCCAGGACCTTCCCAGGATTTAGATTCAGTAGAGACTTCAGAAACGATTTGCTGAGGTCCCACAGATATCGGCTCATACATGAAGTTTTCCTGATTCCTCTCCCCCGCCAATTGCTAGTTCTCGCCTTCCCAAACGACCTCACATTTCACTTCTTTGAATTTACTTATACTTATTAACTCTCTCTCTATACTGCATGTATTTCTGTGTCTTTGTTACCTCCTGAAATCTGTAAGCTCCTTGTGGGTAAAAGCTTTTTCATATCTCCAGGGTCTAGGACGATGCTCGGCATGGAGTAGGCACTTATAAGTGCTTTATTGATTGAGTGATCCTGGCTGAGTAATTTCCCTCCTCCAGACCTCAGTTTCCCCACGTCTCTAATGAAGGCGTTGGACTAGATGGTGTCCTTTTCATCTCTGGGTCTATGCTCATAAGAAAGAACACTGACTCTGGAGTCAGGTGATCTGGGTTCGAAATCTGATATCTGAGAGACTTTGGGTAAGTCATGTCATTTCATTTCCTTGGGCCTCCATTTCCTTTTCTATAAAATACATGACCTTTGAGGTTCTTTCCAGCTCTAGCCTGAGGACTTGAGAATCCCCTCTACCATGTACCCAACTTTTACTTAAAGTCTTGTGGTAAAAGAGATGCCTATGGAGTCTAAATTTCATATTCCTAGAGGCTAAGGGCCCCCGGAGGACAGACAGCAAGAAAGTTCCTTGCCACTTACATATCCCGTGCCCCATCAGATAGGGTGTGGACTTTGATCTCTGCGACAGGTGAACAAGCTGCCCTGGCTGTCAGGTGGCTAGGCCTGGAGGCCAGGCACTCAGCTCATTAGTGGCTTCAAAAATGCTGAAGATAGAAAGAAGACCTTCATCTACCTACAGGGAGGGGGGGGGACTCTCCCCCTCTCCAGTTCCCTTCTTCCTCTCCCCCACCCCATGGACTTTCCACTCTAATGCCTCACCTAGAGCAGCCAAGGAGCTGTTGGGGAACATCTGATTGGCTCACCAGGTATCTTCTCACCCTTGCCTCTTGCCCCAAATTAGTCTCTGTTGGAAGGGGGAAAGATAGGGAGTCTACAGTGTCCTTATATTTACTGGAATTATCATCAAAACGGTTCGATAAGTTGATAATAGCTCTTGAAAAAAATACTTGCATCTGTGGGGCCAGAGAAGAAATCCACAGGAGGAAATGGATCATCCTGGAACCTGAGGGAGGAGATTGTTGGGAATTTAGAAAACTGACCCAAGGACATGGTAGTATATGAGCAGAAAATTCCAGCATGGTGAATTATTTTTCCCATTTAGAATTGGAAGAGATTTTAGAGATCATTGAATGTCCCTCCCTACTCCATCCCCCAGCCTTTACAGATGAGGAAAGTGAGGATCCAGATAGGTCAGAGGTCTGATTACTGCACTAATGTGGCACAATTTTAGAAAGCAACTATATGGATAAAATGGAGACTCCTTGGGGGCAGGAATGATTTCATTTTTGTCTTGCAGAGGCAGGCATCAATCAAAAGAGGAGAGTCTTAGGAGGAAGTTCTTCAGGATAGGAAAGTGATGGTGGTGTTGATGTTGGTGGTGGTGGTGTTGGTGGTGGTGATGGTGGTGATGGTGGTGATGATGGTGGTGTTGGTGTTGGTGGTGGTATTGGTGGTGGTGATGATGGTGGTGGTGGTGGTGGTGATGGTGGTGGTGGTGGTGGTGGTGATGGTGCTGGTGCTGGTGGTGGTGGTGCTGGTGGTGGTGATGGTAGTGGTGGTGGTGGTGGTGGTGGTGTTGGTGGTGGTGATGATGGTGGTGGTGGTGATGGTGTTGGTGGTGGTGGTGTTGTTAGTGATGGTGGTAGAAGAAGAGGAGGAAGAGGAAAAGGAGGAGGAGGAAGAGTAGTAAAAAGAGGAAGAAGAGGAAAAGGAGGGGGAAGAAGAGGAGGAAAAGAAGGAGGAAGGGGAGGAGGAGAAGTGAGAGGAGAGGAAGAATGAGGACAAGTGAGGTGAAGCACTGGCTGGACCCTTTAAACATACATAGCTGTCACTCACACCTTGACTCACTTTTGGGACTTCTCCTCCTCAGCAACCACCTTTCCCCGTAGCCAGTACCCCCTACCCAGCTTCCAGATCTCAGTTATATGCTGTATTCTTCCATTAGAAATAAGTTCCTTAAGGGACAGACTTTCTTGTTTGCTGATCCATGCATCCCCAGCTAAGCACAGTGCTTGGTACTCGGCTCTTGTAAAATTCCTTATCTGTTTTTGGCTTTTCATCCCTAGCTCCCCAAAGAATTCATGGCACATCATAGGTCTAAATACATGTTTATTGATTAATTGATTGACTGATTGTGGGGCCAATGAGGCCTGTTTGCAAATTCAAATGAAAACATTCTTTCTCAGACCACTCAGGATGCTTCTTTTCCTGTAGCAGCACCCATTGAGGAATAAGGGTAATCAGCTTGGGTTGTTCTCTGGTTATCAAGCTGTGAACAAGGATCAACCCAAGGTATCTGTCTCTTGAGATCTACAGTTTCTTCACAGAAAAAAACCAAGTGGGATAGCACAGACAAAAGCTGTGTCAGCTTCTAATAGGGAGAGTTCTTTAGTCACTGAGACTTACAGTCCCTTAGTCAGAAGCTGTCCTCCCCCTCCCCTGCCTGGGGTGGGAAGGGAGGGAAGGGCTCTCATCTCAAATTCAAGAATGCCCTCCCTCCTCCCTATCTAAGATAGGAACTTATCTATGGTCTCTGGACTTGATAATATGTATACATACACTATATATGCAAAAATATGTTTCTATATATCTATCTGTCTCTGGATTTGATATTATAAATAATATCAAATATATATACCCACACATGCATGTATTTCAATGTAATTGATTTTCTTTAGATAATTCTATATTATATATAATTAAATGCCAACATAATTATACAGTATTACATATAATATATAATGTAATATAATTCTATACAGTTTGTTATGCACATTAAAAACCGTGATTCCAAGAAGGGGATCCCTAGACTTTATCAGAGATTGCCAAAGAGCTCCATAACAAAACAAAAGTTAGCAGAAACGCAGGCTTCCTTCAAATACCATCACCTCCACAAGGCTTTTCTGATGTTGTCCAGGCATCAGTGTTCACTCTATCTTTTGAAATTAATTCATATTATTTTGTTATTTATTTATCTTTATATATGTTTATGTATATTGTTTATATCCCTGTTTATATCCATGTTTAAATCTCCTCCCCACCCCACAACAGAATATAAATTCCTGGAATGTAAATACCTACATATTATTTTCTTTTTTTTTTTTTCTTCATCTCCCTGTGGACCAGTACAGTGCCTGGCATATAGTAAGAGCTTCATAAACACTTGCCCAATTAGATTTAATTGGTTGCTGGTAAAGAGGGTCACTAGCTAACAGATGTGATCACTCCCTAGGATGTGTGGTAGGTAGAATGGTGGACATAGGACCCCTATAGAGCCAAGTTCAAATCCTGCCTCAGACCTTTACAAGCTGTCTGACCCCATGGTTAAGTCAATGAACATCTCTGGGTCTCATCTTCCTCATCCATGAAGTGAGGATGATAATATCACCGACCTAACAGAGCTGTGAGATCAAATGAGATATCATATACAAGGTGCTTTGCAAACTTTAAAGCACCATATAAATGCTAGTTATCATCATCATCATCATCAGAGTTTTTGGTAGCAAAAACTGATTGACCCTTTCCGACATGTTGACCATCATATCCCTAGTGGTAGACACATGCTATGACTCTCCATTGTTATCAAAGCCTTGGGTAATATGATTTTGATGGGCTCACATATTTTTCTAGTAAAATCTCCAGCCTGTGGGAGGTAGAGAATGGATTTTTAAGGTCTTTCTCAAAGCCTTTGATTTATGATCCTTGGAATAAGATTTATGGGCTATACTTTCCAAGCTCTATTTGTGATTGTAGAAATATATCCAATGTGGGTTGAACTGGACATAGTTTATCATTCTTTTCCTCATCAATTTTCATCAACTTTTGTCCCCCTCATATAGAATGATCAGTGGGAGCTCAGGGAGACCTCTGGTCCACACTCTTCTCCACTGGCCTTGTCCCCCTCCCCAGGAATGCAGCAACATCATCCCTAGGAGTAGGGCTGGCAGTGAGGTCAGTACTGTTAGTGTCTTGTCCTTCTCAGTCTGAACTAATGCTCTGGAACTCCCCTTTGGCTCAGTGACCTATTAGTAGCCCAGCTGAGAAAGGAGCCAGTCATGGAATCAATGGATTGAATTGGAACCTTATAGATCATTGAGTCTGCCACACTCATTTTACAGATAAAGGAATTTAGACCCAGACAGGAGATTTGAATTGCTCCAGAGGGGTACAGGCAATAAACAGTGGAACTGGACTATAGACTATCAATTTCTTGAGGGCAGGGATCATTTCATTTGGTCACACAATAGGTCTGTCATATTGTAAATGCTTTATAGCTTCTTGTCGGTTGTCTGGGATTTCAAGATCATTGATTTAGAGGTCACCTAGTCCAACCAGCCCCCTCTCTTTCACAGATGGAGAAAGTCAGTCCCACAGAGGTGAGGAGACTTACTGCTACAAGGTCATATAGACAGACAGATGATAGAGACAGATAGAGAGATGGGTATGCAGGTAGGTAGATAGACATAGAAAGAGCTAGACTAGATAGTTGGATAGATAAATGGATAGTCAAACTGACCAGATGAACAATGGATAAGTAGAATTGATTATAGAGACAGACAGACAGATAGTAGATAGACATACAGATAGATTAAAGCATTAGATAAGTAGAATAGTTGAATAGATAGATGAATAGAGAGGATGGATAGATGGATAGATAGATAGATAGATAGATGAATGGATGGATGGATGGATAAATTAGATGGGTAGATGTATGTATGGATGGATAAAGGCTAGAGAGACAGATAGATTAGATGGATAGATGAATAAATTAGATGGATAAATGGATGGATGAATAAATTAGAAGGATTGTAGACACACAGTAAAAGATAGATGATGGATGGATAAAAAGGTAGATGGAAGAACAGAGAGATAGACAGATGGATAGGTAGATGGATAATAGAAGATAGAGTATGTCAGCTCAGATCGTCTGCCCCTAAATCTGAACTTCTTCTGTTGAACTCCCTGCCCCCACCAGGACTCTGGAAATGGGGAATTTTCCCGTATCAGGAGGCCCTGCTGGCAGGAGAGATAGAGAGTCACAGAATCAGAGATTTCAGAACTTGATTTCATGCAGCTCAACCTCCTCATTTTATGGATGAGGAAATAGGCCCAGAAAAGGCAAGGTCACATAGCTAGCAGGTAGTGGAGTCAGGATTCCCACCCAGGCCCTCCCCTGCCAATTCCAGTGGACTACGCTGAGACCTCTGCCCCCAAATGAGCAGAACTGACCCAGCACAAGACTCACTTGCCAATCCTTGCTTTTGCTTTCTTTGGCTGCATTTTTCTCTGTCTCTGTTTCTGCGTAACTCTGTCACATAAACACACACACAGAGCTTGAATAGAAAATGTTCTGAATTCGTCTTGAAGCTTGTGGGTGGGGTGGGAATGGGGGCTGGGAGACCCCAACACTGTCAGCTCGTGTGTGGCTCGTCCCACCTTGGCCCAGGCCCTGGCTTGGTGCTGCTGGACCCAGGGCGGTGCCGTTGTCAGGTCTGCTGCCGTCCCTCCACCAGAGCTGGGTCTGGAACCCGGGACACATATTTTCTTTTATGGAAGTTTTAATAATGGCTCCCCCACTTAATTGAATATGAATATTTTACACATTAGAGTCAGGAACGGCTCTTGTTTGCTCTGGCCCAGACCCAGTTCATCTTCACAGACTCTGAGGTTGCATAACTGTGAGGTGTCTGCTTACAGTCTAGGGGAAAGCAGGCTATTGAAACTGGGCAATCCTCCCTTTGCTGGGAGTGGAGTGGGGCCTCTTCCCTTCTAAACAGTCCATACCGCCTTCTGCAAGGGGTCCCGGCCTCATCAGGTAGGCACCACTCTGAGTGGTAGCCCCTCACTTAGTATGGTGGGTGGGCCTTGGGTGAGGTCGCTGAGTCAGAGAGGAGGCACGGGGGAGCCCACTGGGAATTCAGGGCCTGGCCAACTCTGACCACAGTTGGACGGGCCAGACTGCAGGCTGAATTGCGGAGGCACAGGATGCTCCCTCCTCTCCACCCCATTCCTCTCCATTTCATCTCCCTGTCTGGGCAATCATGGTCTCAGCTGTCTCCCTGGGGGGTCAGTTTGAGCTTCAGGGTCAGAAGGTCACTGGAGAGGAGGGTCAGTGTGGTGGAGTGGAAGGGAAGTAGCAGCAGGAGAGAATTCCGGGGTGACCTGGGGTGGCATAAAGACCAGGGCTTGGGGTGAGGAAGACCATGCTCAGTCTGATCATCCATAAGACAGCAGTAGGGCCCGGAGTGCCTGACCCACTGTGCTGTGTCTAACAATCCCTCTTACCCCGTGCCAGGCCCTGGGCTTTGCCATTAATGTCATAGCCCTGAAAGCCCCGTGCTCATCGTCCCACGGTACTTTGTACGGTATTTAGTACACATTAGGTGCTTAATAAATGCTCATTCCCTGCCTGCCTAGTAATAATAATGACTGATGACTGACCTTTATGTAGCACTTACTGTTTACCAGGCCCTGTCTAAATGCTTTACTATTATTATCTCATTTGATCCACACGACAACTCTGGGAGGTAGGGGGCTATTATTATCATACCCATTTCACAGATGTGGAAATTGAGGTTAAAAGACTTGCCCAGAGGGGTGGAACCAAGATGGCAGGGTAGCAGCAGCAACATATCGCAGCTCTCACATAGCCACCCCAAAATACCCATAAAATAGGACTCTAAACCAATCCTAGAACTCCAAAACGCACATAAAGATACTTCCCACTAAAGTCAGCTCGGCTACGCGGAATCATATCAACACTGCGAACCGAAACCAGCCTGGCCTGAAGCCACTGCTGAGCCCCGGGGGCAGCTGGACAAGAAGAGTGGTGAGCGGATTAGTGGCAGCTGCAGCAGCATTCAGAAATTGATCAGTGGGACTTGCGAGGTCTTGGGAGATAAGCAGTCCTGCCGAAAGGCCTCCAGAGCGGAAAAGCGAAAGGCAGAGGTTTTGCACCCGCCTCCACGTTGCAGCTTCCCGCCCACGGCCTGCAGACAGCAGGGGGACTAAGCGATTGTTCAGAGGCCAGTGCTCTCGCGTTGGGCGGCCTGGATCCGGATCGCCGTCTTGGGCCTCGGTCTTGGAGTCTTCACTATCCAGCGAGCCAGAAGTAAGTAGGAAGGGTCCCAGCACCTTCCTGAGAGCTACGGCAGCCGGGAGGACCCCAGCAATTTGGGACAGAGCTTTCCCTTCTGGAAGCAGAGCCCCACAGAGATTACAAAAAAAAATCACGGACTGACCAACCATGAGTAAGAATAAGCTTAAAAAGCAAAGTAAG
>CM053588.1:35937762-35947800 GCA_028646515.1 Pseudochirops corinnae | reverse complement strand
TGACAAGGGAGGAGGAGAAAGAATCTAGAATCTAAAGTTCCATAATCAAATGTTATAAATATATATCTATATATCTATATATATGCAATTATTATTATTATTATTATTGACTACATCCAACTGGAACTTGAGATACACAGGCACTGTGGTTGGGAGATCCATCCTGCCCTACCAAAAAGTGACATAGGAGAGAATAGACTGGGGGAGGGGGAACACACTGGGATTGCTGTTTTGGGGTGGTGGGTAGGGGAAAGAAGGGGAGAAAATATGTAACTCAAAATCTTGTGGAAACGAATGATCCAAACTAAAATAAAATTTAGAAATCTAAAAAAAAAATAATAATAAAAAAAAGAACAAAAAAATAAAAGACTTGCCCAAGGTCCCACCAGCTAATCAGTGACAGAGGCTAGATTTGAACTCGGGTCTTCCTGACTCTAGGCCTAGTCTTTTATCTGCTGTACCTGTAAGCAGGTGTTGGCTGTTTTTCATTACTTATTATTTTCATGACCTTGGGGCAGGTCTCTTTTCCTTTCTGGGCCTTTGTAAAATGAGATTCATAGCTTTAGAGCTGGAAGGTCAGCAAGCCCAATCTTATCCCCAATAGGCAAAAGGAGAAACTGAGGCCCAGAGAGCTCCAAAGGGCCTGCCATTACTGATTCTTCAAAGATTTCTCTTGCAGGGTGGAAGACGATGGCTTCACTCATCACCCACCCAGCCCGGAGATCAGCAGATGGTCAGTGAGTGTGTCCTTCAGAGTCGGCGGGCCCCTCTGGTCCTGTCTCTCTGGCCTTCCCTATTAGACACCACCCTGTCTACTGGGAGCCAAAGCAAGCTGAGGGGTGGCTATGGGATTCCTCCTTTCTAGAAGCCCCACTGCTTCCTTGGGCTGAGAAGCCAGGATTGGGGTGAGGGGGAGGGAAACAGGATATTTGAATAATGGGAGAAAATTATTATGTACTTGTGCATGTATGATTTGGGCCCAGCCCATTTTATTGTGTACGTGATAACAGGGGACACCGCCGGTTTCTATTTCTCCGGAGCTGGGAGCCAAAATCGGGGAGCAACAATACGGGCATTGTTCCCCTTAATCAGGAGGCATTGTCCCTGTCTGACATTGCCACATACACAAGGTTGATAAAACATTTAGATTAATAGAAAAAGGGGGCCTTCCAATGATGACTTGTTTGACATTTAAAAGAATGGGGAAAGCTGGTTGGGATTGGAAAGCAAATGAGAGGGAGGGGACCTGCCGGGGTGGGTTGTGATGTTTGCATATACTGCTTAGTGCCAGCCCGGAACAAATGATTCCCGGCCTCTGCCATGGCAGAGGTACCTGGGCATCTCAACGCGCAGCAGCTCCGACTAGCAGGTTAGGGTTATTATTTTTAAATTTAAATTTTTAATCGCTTTAGTCCTAATCCAATAGGAGTAGATTTAGGGGACATAGAGCTGGAGGACACTTCTAGGTATCCAATTCAAATTCCACATAGAGGAAACTGAGTCACAGAGAGGAGAATTGGTTTGCCCAGGGTTGGTCAAATGGCTAGTTTCTGACTCCAAAACCATTTTTGTTTCTCTGATAGCCTCAGTGTTTCCTCCCTCTGAACTGGTTTGGTGTTCTACCGGTGGGGCTGGGGGCTATCTCTTAGCACCTGGAAACTGTCATCCTGTTTCTATTTAGTCATCATGGTAGCATGTAAAGGGTGCTAGATTTGCTCTGCAAATCCCAGCTTGGTTACTTATTCCTTGTGTGTTCTTGGACCAGTCGCTTTCCTTTCTGTTCCTCAGTTTCCTACTTTATAAAAATGAGGGGGTGCGGTGGACCAGAAGGCCTCTGAGATACCTTCTCCTGGCCACCAAAAACCTACGTGGGGGTGGGGGCAGGGAGAGAATTAAAACAGACTTCCTGTTTCCATCCTCAGTGACAGAGTCTCTGCTTACATAGTGTCCTCTGCTGGCCAGCAGCAATCCTACTGAACATCCAAGCCTTGGGGACCCGGCCAGAGACACAGGAGATGTCAGAATTGAAGAGTCTTCTGAGGTCGACCTCTTCATTTTACAAATGAGGAAGCCACGGCCCAGAAGGCTTCACTTAAATAGATAATGAGTAAGGGAGAGAAGGTAAAGTTAATAACATTATAGAGCTCATTAAAGTTGGCAGAGTATCTACAGCCATTATCTTGTCTGAGCTTTGCAACACTCCTGCAAAGCAGGTACTACAGGTATTATCCCAATATGGCAGATGAGGAAACTGAGGCAGATGTGGTTAGATGACGTACCCAGGATTACCCAGTAAGTTTCTGAGATCAAATTTGAACTCAGGTCTACCTGACTCCAGGCTGGGGGCTCCACGCACAATGGCGCTCCCTAGCTCCCTCCTCTTCCCATCCACCTCTAGAACCATCTTTGAGCCCCAATTCTTACTCACCCATTATTCAGTCAGTATTTAAGCACATGTTGTCTTCCTCATTAGAATATAAACTCCTTGAGGGCAGAGACTGTTTCAGTGGCTTTTTTTTGAAAAGTATATAGCATGTGCTTAATAAATGCTTGTTGACTGATTTATTGATGGTAGGTTCAGAACTCTGCCATGGCTGTGCAGGAGCAAGCTCCTACAGGCTTTTGAAAGCTGATTGTTAAATGTTCATTGTGAACATTTATATTTTGTAAATCACCGAGCTATATATCAGGATATATATGCCTTCCTTCCTTCCCTTCCTTCCTTCCTTCCTTCCTTCCTTTTTCTTTCCTTCCTTCCTTCCTTTTTCTTTCCTTCTTTCCTTCCTTCCTTCCTTCCTTCCTTCCTTCCTTCCTTCCTTCCTTCCCTTCCTTCTTTCCTTCCTTCCCTTCCTTCCTTCCTTCCTTCCTTCCTTCCTTCCTTCCTTCTTTCCTTCCTTCCTTCCTTCCTTCCTTCCTCCCTTCCTATCTCATCTATTTATATGTTCATTCATTTTAAATTAATTAATTTAGTTTCATGTCTAGAATTCAGAAAGACATGGAGAAAATGTTAAGGTGCATTAAACTTAAAAGTGTGTCCTGCCTTACAGAGGGCTGATTGTTAAATACACATCTCTCCTGTGAACTGAATATAAAGCTGAATTCTTCCTATGTTTTAAGTAATCTATACTCTCCTTTCTAACATCAGTTTTGGGTGTACTTAACTCCCTTTGTTTCCATTCCCCTGTTTCTGGATTCAGGAGAATACAGCAAAACTTCATTTGAATAATGTCATTAATTCAAAATCCATGAAGAGCACTCCATGTGATTGGTTCCCCTGTGTGCCCTGCTCTTAATGAAAGTGACAAAAAGGAGCTTTTTCAACCAAATCCTAAGGAAAACAAAATGGCAGCAAACACTTCTCTATGGAAGGGGCTCCACCTGCCCCTCTGAGAGACAGCAGACTGGTCATTAGTGGTCCAGATAGCTTTCTTTCCTCACTTATTGGTCCTTCTAAATCTCTGCTCGCACAGATGCTTTTACTTGGTCAACAGATCATGGTGACTCCTTGTCACTGGAGGTATTTAGGTGGAGACTGAATACGCCTCTGGAGAAGACTCTTATTTTGGACATGAAGTTGAAATAGATGATGCCAGTGGACCCATGCAACATTTATTGTTAAGGTTTAGCTTGATGTCAAGAAGAACATTCTGCCTCACTGTGAATCTCCCTCTCCATCCCCGCAGTATGTCTCTCTCCTCCACAAGAGTCTCAGATCCACCTTCTAGCACTCAACAGAATAACCCTGTCCATGTGTCATGAGATAAAGCCTATAATCATACATAGGGAATTGGATTGAGAGTCCATGATTCAAATCCTGCCTCAGACACTTACTAACCTGTATGATCTTGGGCAAGTTCTATGTTTCCTCATCTATAAAATGCACTTGATGGCCCTTATACCTGTGATTCATAAATAATCTAATATTTATGGGAAAATGACGAAAGTTCTGGGGATGCTTAAAAGACCCCGTAGCACCCTCGTCAAAAAGATTCCTGACTCCCACTTTTCTTTTTTTTTTTTAGCAGGCATAGTTCAATTTATTTATTTATTTTTTATAAAAAAAAGTCTATGTGGTTGCCACAGCAACTTCCTGGGTCCTCTGGACAGACACGTGAGTGTGTCTTCCTAAGATGGTTGGTGAATTCCTGATAAGGAGACTTAGTGAACACAGTCTCCTTCCACAGGTCTGGGGTTAGATAGCTGTATATTTTGGAGATGGCATCAAAGGTAGCTTTAGCAAAGTTGCCCAGAGTGGCAATACAGCCTCTTGCAGAAGTGTAGCAGTCATCAATTCCAGCCATCATCAGGAGCTTCTTAGGCACAGGAGCTGAGACAATGCCAGTACCTCTAGGGGTGGGGATCAGGTGCACCAAAACTGACCCACATGGCCCAGTGATCTTGCAGGGTACTGCGTGAGGCTTGCCAATCTTGTTGCCCCAGTAGCCATGTCTCACAGGAACGATGGACAGCTTGGCCAGAATGATAGCACCACGAATAGCTGTGGCCACTTCCTTGGAGCACTTGACACCCAGACCAACATGGCCATTGTAGTCACCAGTGGCCACAAAAGCCTTGAACCTGGTACATTGTCCAGCTCTAGTTTTTTTCTGAACAGGCATGATCTTCAGGACCTCATCTTTCAATGAAGATCCCATGAAGAAATTTATGATCTCAGACTCCTTGATAGGAAGCAAGAAAAGAGATCTCTTCCAAAGACTTGATCTTCACGTCCTTGACTAGCTGGCTCAGCTAGTGACAGGAACCCACTCCTTGTCTTCAGCTTTTCCTCCCCCGTCCCTGTGGCCACGACCTCGGCCTTGACCACGGCCCTGGACTCGACCTTGGCTCTCACTGCTGAAGCCCACGCAAAAGTCTCCTGGGCCTCCGACTCCTGGGCCCTGGGGCCTCCCTCACCTCCTGCAGAAGCAGCGTCGTCTGCCATTTGGTGTATACTAGAAGTAGAAGCCTGACTCCCACTTTTGAGAATGAATTTATCCGAGCTTCCTCTGGAGGAATAGAAGGAAGGGAGGCTTTGTTTTGTTCTTATTCCCTAATTCTGGGGGTGCAGGATGGGGAACTTCATCTTTAGTTTCTCTAGCACTCTTCCTGTGCTGATTCGTCTCTCTCTCCCCTTCCCTAGCCCCCTCCCCTTTCTTCTCTCTCTCTATGTCTCTTTTTTCTCTCTCTCATGCTCCCACTCTCTATTTCTCTTTCCCTTTCTCTCTCTCTTCCCCCCTCCTCTCTTCTCCCTTTCCCTTCCACCTTTCTCCTCTCTCTCTATGTTTCTTTTTTCTCTTTCCCCCCTCTCTCCATTTCTCCATCCCCTTTTTTTCTCTCTCTCCCCCTGTCTCTCAATTTCTTCCTTCACTCTGCTTTTAGATTTTCTCTGCATTGGATTATAGGAGCAGAGTCTAAACACTTAAGCAATGTAAATCCCCTCTCATATGGATGTCAGTGAGCTGTAAAATATTTAAACTGTCTGCATTTGTACTTCACTTGTTTACCAATTTCCAGCTCTCTGCTAAAAGGTACCATGCAGGAAGAGAAATAGGATTTCAGGCCCCTGAATCAGGTTTCATAACATTTCCTCTGGTGGGCTCAGGACCTACACTCGCTTCTCGAGGGAGCCTCCATCCTCCAAGAGCTCCATGCATAGGGCTGGAAGGACCTCCTCTTGTATTATGTGGGCAAGTGAAGCCACTTCTGACCACCATTTCTAGCAGATAGTCTCACTGGGGTTGCAGGACCATCTTCTCTGTGCCTTCTTCTTTCCTCTTGTCTGAATAAGCTTTGGATACCCTTCCCCTCAGGTTGGCCTGGCCACATGTAGGCAGCCAAGGCATTGGGCCCAATGGCCAATCACTCAAGCCACAGCTACCGAATCCAAGGTAGGCTCAACAGTTATTGTTATCCTCACTTTTATCAGATAAAGAAATGGAGGCTCACAGAGAATGTGACTTTTCCAAAGTCACTTAACTATTTAATATGAGAACCAGAATTTAGGTAATAGAAATATGGGATCTTAGGTCTGCAGTGGGAAGAACCTTCAAGGGTCAAATAAGTCCAACTGGCTTATTTTATAGCTAAGGAGACAAAAGCCCAGAGAGGGGAGTGGTTTCCCCAAGGTTACAATTCTGGGGGCCATAGCATATGAAAGTCTAGATGGTAAAGACTTTGAGTGGAAGGGACCCTAGAGGTCAACTGGTTTAGTCACCCCATTCTACAGAGGAGGAAACTGAGGCTTAGGGACAATGAATGACTAAAGTGGGTCTTCTGACTTCCGAGACCATTGCTTGCCCTGATGACCGACTCTGCCTCCAGGATTCCAGGTCATGGACCTTGGAATCTAAGAACTGGGAAGACCTATACTATAGGTCCTATAGGAATCTTTTAATCCAACTCCCTTATTTGATAGATAAATAAACTGTGGACTTCTCAGAGAGGACAAATGATTAACTGAAAGTCATAGAACACTCTAGTGGCAAAATTAGAAATAGAACCAGTCTCCTGATTTCCAGGGCCAAGATCAAATTCAATCTGATCTAACAAGCATTTATTAAGCACCTATCACATGTGGGTCACCGTGCTGGGCAGTCTCTGGAGATACAAAGAGAAAAAGAAAACCAACCCTGGCCTTCAGTGTAGGTTGGATACAAAATGGGAAGAGATGTCCATGTACGGGATAATTCAAGGAGTGGGTAGAGACCTCTGATAATCAGGAGTTTCAGGAAAGTCATCCTATAAGAAGTAGCACATGAGCTTATCTTTAGATGAAGTTATGGTTATGAAGAGATAAAGATGAGGAGGGAAGGCATTGCAATCGTGGGGCACAGCCTGGCCAAAGGCATAGAGATGGGAGATTATAGAATCCTGGATGCAATGTAGCAAGTAGGCAGTGCAGAATATGTGAGGGGAAATAATGTGCAATAAACCTGGAAAGTTGGTCTGGAAACAGTTTGTGAAGGGTTCTAAATGCCACATGGGGAAATTTGTATTGTATCCTGGAGGCAATATAGAGTCTCTGAAGGTTTTGGGGAGTTGATGTGGTCAAACCTGTGATTTAGAAAGATTCGTTTGACTGCTGCGTGGATTGGGTTGGAGAGGGGTGAGGCTGGAAGCTGTGTCTACTTAAGAGACTATAGCAATGGTCCAGGTGAGAAGTAATGAGGGCTTTAACTGGGATGGTGGATGGGACAAGAGGGGGCAGATGTGGATCATGCAGTAGAGTAGAATGGAAGAGACTTGGTAACTGATTAGTTTGGGGATTGATTGAGAATGAAGAAGATTCACATTCCACTGGATCCTTTGGCCCAAGCTTAGCACTCTCCTTTTGTTGATGAATATCTGGACACTTCTGGGTCAGACTTCCTAGTGTGGGCATCAGAATGAATTAATTGGGATCTTACTATTAGGATTCCTCCCCAGTAGAAGACAACCAGTCATCTATGGATTCCTTTCAGGATTTGGTACTAGAGTTCAGGGGACTTTGTGAGGCACACAAGGCTTGGAGACCTCCATGGGATAGATGGATCCTCCTGCCCTACCCCGCCTGCAGCTCTCTACTTCCCACTTTGGGGAGTAGAGAGACTGGATTCTGGGATCCCTTTCCAAGGGACAGAATGTGCTGCTTCCCTACACTACCACCCTCCTCCCCCAGCTCTTAGCTGCTCAGTCAACACTGGATGATTCTGCTTTCCTTTAGAGGGTTATCTGTGTGCCCCACTCCTTGATGAGGATGGCGTGTGGGAACAGAACAGCCTGTCTCGGGGATGGTGGAGAGGGAAGAGACCAGGGGATTGCCAATGGCTTATACTGGGCAACATGCTCCAGGCGGCAGGGACAAGATTGACTGGGAGTGGGGGAGGGGGAAAACAAGAAAGCTGCCTCCAACTGGGCAAAGCCAATAGCAAGTCTTGGAGGCTGGCCAGGGCATTTGTCTTTTCTGTCTGCATCTTCAACCCCTGTGCCCAAAGGGAGGAGCATGCCTACATCCCCCCTTCTTTGTCTGTCTTGATACCCCTTATTCTTAGGTATAAAATGCCTGAGTGCTACCCTTTACCCACCCCCTTGCCTATTGACTCTTCTCTGTTTCTGTCACTCCTATCCCCATAGAATCTCACTGCCTCTCCTCCCTTCTGGTCTCCTCCTCCTCCTTCTTTTCTCCCTTTGTCTCTTGTTCTTCAGCTTTAAACATTTCCCTCTGTTTGTGTTTCTCTCCCACTTTCTCTTTCCTTCTCTTCCCTCAGCTGTAGAATCTATGGCTCCCTTCTTTTCTTTTTTTATCTGCCTCTTTCCTTGTGTCTATCTGTTTCTCTTGCCCCTTCCTTTTCTTTCTGTAAAATTTCTTTATCTTTCTTGGTTTCTTAGTCTATCTGTCTCCTTCTGACTTTCTGTTTCTCCAAGATCTCCCTGTCTCTGCCTCTGTCTCTCTCTTTTCCTCTATTCCCTCAGCTGTAGAACAGCAGTGAGACTTGTGTTTTTGTCTGAGAATCAGGGAAACAATACTGAAAAGCCAAATATTATTCTCTCCTCCCCTCCACCCTTTCCCAGCTGCAGGTTCCCACCCATATCATCACTGCTTCTCCAAGTCAAATGAATAGCTTAATTGTGATCAGTTCTAAAACATGGTTGTTTTCCTGTCCTCTCTTCCCTATACCTTGGACATGGCTCAGAACCATATACCCATTTTAAAGTAGAGTAGGACAAGGCACAACCTTTGAAATAATAACACTATTCATGCTTTCCCTTTGAAGTGCTCAGAGTATCTTTGACAGACATTTCTTCCCCATGATTTAGGAAGAATGGAAATTATTCCAATGTACAAATTAGGCAACTGATACACTCTTTAGAGGGGAGATCACTTGCCCAAGGTCACATTGCAAGGGAGGGGGGGAAGCAAAACATGAAATATTTCCCATGTTTTTCGGCATGTCCAAAACAGAACTCGTCATCTTCACCCATGAAACTCATCCTTCTTCCAAACTTCCTAATTTTGGTTGCTAGCACTGTCATCCTCCCAGACATGGAGTTTTGTAACCATGAGGTCATCCTGGTCTTTTGACTGTTCCCTTTCCCAACTCCTCCTCCCACCCCCACCCCACATATACAGTTACTTGCCAAGTCTTTTTGATTCTACCTTCAAAATGTCTCTCCCATCCATTTCTTTTCTTTCCATTGAAAAGGCTGCCATTTTAATTTGATCCTTTATTACCTCATACCTGGACAGTTTCTATAGTCTCCCAATTGGACTTCTGGCTTCCAGACCTTCCCCTATTCAATCTAACTTCTATATAACTGCCAAGATAAGATTACTGGAGCATACATGTAGCTATGTCACTCTATGCTCAATAGCTTTCAGTAGCTCCCTATTGCCTCTAAGATAAAATACAGGTTCCTCAGTTGGCATTCAAGGTTCTTTACATGCTGATTTTCAGGTTACCCACTCACATATTCTGAATTTGAGCCAAATTGACCTGCTTGCTGCTGCTCCCTGAGCATTGTATATCATTTGTGATCCTATGATCTCCCATCTCCAGGACTTTACATTGTCTGTCCTCCAGACCTTCAGTGTGCTTTTCCTTCCCCCTCACCTTTGCCTCTTAGAATCTCTAGCTGCCTTAAAATCTCAGCTCATATGTCATCTCCTATAGGACATCCTTTCTGGTCTCCTCCCTCCCCCCATTATTAATACTTCTTCCTTCCTCCTCAAATCATCTCCTAGATGCTTATCTGTTTCCATACTTTGCACCCTCCTCAAACAATGTATGATCCTCTGGGGGAAGAGACTATTCTTCATCTTGATAATGTAGTGGATCAATCCCTTGGAGTTCAGAAGATCTGGGTTTGAATCCTACCTTGAAAACTTTCTGTGTTCCCTTATGCCAATCACTTAACATCTTTGAGCATAAATTTCCTCATTTTCAAAGCAGAGATGATATTTGCACCTGCTTCACAGGGTGAGTGCATGGATCAAATGAGCCATTGACATTTGTGATGCACTAAGACTTTTGGGACACTCTGGATGAAAAGCACTTTGCA
>CM053588.1:35926310-35937662 GCA_028646515.1 Pseudochirops corinnae | reverse complement strand
CATTCATTAATTGCTTCATTCCTTTTTTTTTTTTGCTTTTTTTTTGGAGGGGGGAGGGCAATTGGGGTTAAGTGACTTGCCCAAGGTCACACGGCTAGTAAGTGGTAAGTCAGGTCCTCCTGACTCCAGGGCTAGTGCTCTATTCACTTTGCCAACTAGCTGCCCCCTTCATTCTTTCAACAAACATTAATTGATACATTTTCTTAAAAGGATACACAGAGTTTGCTCCAACAATAGCAACAGCTGGCATTTATCAAGGGCCAAGTACGTTCCAGGCTTTGTGACATGTGTTTTTTGCAACCATCTCATTGGACCCTCATAATAACCCTGGGAGGGAGGTGCTATTATTATCGCCATTATACAGATAAGGAGACTGAGGTACTGAAGTGACTTGGTCAGGGTCACACAGCTAGGAAGTAGCTGAGGATGGATTTGAATTCAGGTCTTCCTGACTCCAGGCTTGGTCCTCTAGCTGCCTCTTATGATGAAGCAAGAGAAGAAGGTCTGTGATTTCTCTGGGATGGATACAGAAGCCCTTCTACCAAGATAGATTGGTACCTTCTTGGTAATTGGTGATGTCTGTAAGTTTCCTGGAGTATACGCCCAGGGTCATGTGGCCAGTATGGGACAAAGACAGGTCTTGAACCAGATCTTTATGAGGATACCACTTTAAACGGTATGCTTCACTGCCTCTTGGATATGTTAAGACAAGATGGAACTGCAGAAAAAAAAGACAGAATGACTGTTCTGTCACTTTCTGTCATTCATTCATTCATCCATGCATGTAATTCACCATTCCTCCATCATATATACAGATGGATATGTGTATATATACATATGCATACACATACCTATTCATATATTCACACATGCATGTATACAAAGGTGCATATATGTACATATATATGTGCATGTATACACAATAACACATGTATTTGGAAATACTTGTGTATGTATGTACCTTGTATATATACGCATATGTGTACATATATAAATAAATGTATATATGTGTATATATACACACACACATATGTGTATGTGAGTCCAAATAAGCTGCTTCCCTTAAGTGAGGATACCCTCAACAACCAACAGGATAATGACCCTGGCCACTGGGCTCATGGAGACCTCGCTCTTGGACTTAACACTTCAGGATCTGTTCCTAGGGTCATGCCAACCCACTAATCCTTCAAAGGAGCACTAAACATCACTCACACACCGCAGTTGTTTGGTTGGAGATGTATTTTCCTATATTCTGGATGTTGTTGGAGGACCAGAGATCTTAGCCTCACCAGAAGCATTTCTTTTGAATTACAGTGGGACCAACCTCATGGTAGGCTGCCCTGGAGACCCACATTTGCTCAAAGGTTGACAGGCTTGTGATGACAGAAGCACCAATCCACACAGACAAGAGGCGGTCACTAGGGGCTGTGATGTTGACATTCAGGGATCCTTTCAGGAGGGACTCTAGCTCCCTCCAGAGTCTCCTCTTCAGCCCTGGGCACAGGGTAGAACCCCCAGCCAGGATCAGATTCTTCAGAAGGTCCTTCTGGAAGTGGTGGCTGCTTTTCATTACACTTCTGAGAACTAATTTGTGAATCCCAGGAGATGAGGAACCTGCCTTCGAGGGCTGAAAGAGAGACTCAGGTACTTGGAACAGCTCATCCCCAATTTGCATGGAATGACCATCAGGAAGGATGTAATTATACATGCAACAGTCTATGGCTGTCTCTTTCTTCCGCACATTGGGGTCAGGTATGACATAGCACAGCCTCTCTTTGATGTCACTTACAACGTCTTTGCTGCCTATGTTCACCAGGTGAATACCCCTCTCCAAGAGTAGCCTGGCCAGGTAGTTGGCAACATCCTTCCCTGCAAAATCAGACCTGGAGATGCTTTGGAATAGGCAGTGGTCCTCATAGATGGGGATGACTCCAGTTACTCCATCCCCACAATCCAAAATAATGCCTGTGTTTTTCCCTGTGGCATACAGTGCCATGAGACCTTGGAGGGCCACATAGAGGGCTGGTACTTGGAATGTCTCAAAGAAAATCTCCACCATCTTGTCTCGGTTCTCTGGAGGATTCAGAGGTGCCTCAGTTAAGAGCACTGGTCTCTGCTCGGGGGGCTCTCTGAGACCGTGTTTGTACAGATGCTTCCAGATCTTTTCCATATCATCCCAGGAGGTAACAATGCCATGTTGCATTGGATATCTCAATGTAAGGAAGCTTCTCTTATCCTGGGCTTCTTGTCCAACATAACATGCCTTCTGCTCTGTGTCTATTGTGGGAATGATACCTTGGGGATAGCCTAGGACTGTAGCCTGGATGAATCGGGGGGTCTGCTCCCCTGATATACCTACTTTACACAGCCCTGATCCATTATCGAGAATGGCCGATGGAATCTTAGCTATTTCAGAGACCATAATCCGAACTGGATGGGCAGCTGGAGAGCCATGAATGTGTGATGAGGAAGTGGAATGGAATGCCTAGTTCTTAGCATTCTAGAATCTCATCTTCACAAAAGCAGACATTCCAGGAGTCACTTGTTTTGAAGGGTGGAGCATATACTTGGTCATACAAGCAGAAAGACTATTCTTTCTTTGGCTCCCTAAAGATACACGGCTGATGGTTTCCAGTCAGAGGGGATACTTCCATCCCCTACAGTTCTTTCTCTGAACATTTTCCTACCCTTCCTCTCAACCTTCACTTTTAGGACTATGTGTATTCCCAGAAAATTTAGGTTCAAATCCTGTCTCTGATTATAATAGAGCCCCCAATGTGGAGTCAGGAAGATCTAAGCTCAAATACAGTCTCATCTGCTTACTAGCTGTGTGACCCTGGGCAAGTCATTTAACCTCTGTTTGCATCAGTTTCCTCATCTATAAAATGGACAAAATAGTAACATCTACCTTTCGGGGTTCCTGCAAGGATCAAACAAGATAACAACTGTAAAGTGCTAGCATAGAGCCTGGAATCATAGTAAGCAGCACATAAATATTGTTATTGTTAGTATTATTATCAAAGATTGTGACAGCGGGCAAATTGTATGATTGCTTGCCATCTCTCCCAGATCATGAGCGTCTGGAGAGCAGGGACGATTTTTGCCTTTATTTCCCCATTGATATCCCACAGTTCCTAGTACAAAGTAAGTGCTTGCTAAATGCAAGTCCTATTGCCTTCAATTGACTTGTGAAGTTAATGTTTTTTTGAGCATAAATGTTTACATTTATTGCTCAATTTCATTTAAGGATATTGTTTAAGTTAATTGTTAAATTTCATCTTATTAGACCCAGGTCAACAGCCTAGCCTGTCAAGATCTGTTTGGAGTCTGATTCTATCATGCAGTACTTTAGCCAAACACTTCAACTTTGTGCCATCTTCAGATTTTTTTTTTTAAGGGGCAATTGGGGTTAAGTGACTTGTCCAAGGTCACATGGCTAGTAAGTGTTACGTGTCTGAGGTCAGATTTGAACTCAGGTCCCCCTGACTCCAGGGCCAGTGTTCTATTCACTGCACCACCTAGCCGCCCCTCATCTTCAGATTTTTTGAGGAAACAATCTATGCCTTTACCCAAGTCACCAATAATAGTTTCAATAATTATATATTTATATTATTATGGAATAATTACATATTAGTATTATTATATAATTATGTAATTTAAATACATAATAATTTAATAATTAGGGCCAAATCTATGATCACATGGACATTGAGGTGCTTTCCTATTTATAAGTCCTCTACCACCCATTTTAGAAAAAAATGTTGATTCTTATTCATAAGGAATCCAACCTGAGCCCCAACTCTTCTTCCCCTACCCCCAAAACACTCAAATTCTCACATGCACAGAATAAAATTCTTCTTGGTGGGATGATACATGAGCATTTTGATGAAAGAAAAAGAAAAAAGATCTTAGGTTTTTAGTGGACCCGCAAGCTCAATATGAGGCAAATAACTATGTAAAGGAATGCAATCTCAGGTGACATCGAATAGTGTAGTGCCCAGGATCCCCTCTGACAGTACCTCTGTACTCCCCCCGGTCAGGTCATGCCTGGAATCTTAAAGGGTTCAGTTATGGGGTGATATACTTTATGAAGGACATTGTTAATTTGGAGAATATCCAAGTGGGGCAAACACAATGGTTAAAAGCCTTGGGTTCATGCTGGGTGAAGAGTGGTTGAAGCTTGGTGAAGAGAAGATTTAAAGAGGGGCCATGATGGCCTTCAAGTGTTAAAAGAGCTGTCTTACGGAAGAGGAATTAACCTTATTCTATTTCTTCTTAGAAGGCAAAGGAAGTTGCTAATAGGCATCTTTTGTTGTTGCTGTTTAACTGTTTTTCAGTCTTGTCTGACTTTTCGTGACCTTATTTTGGGGTTTTCTTGGCAGAGATACTGAACAGGTTGGTCATTTCTTTCTCCAGCTCATTTTACAGATGAAGAAACTGAGGCAAACAGGGTTAGGTGACTTGCCTAGGGTCATGTAGCCAGTAAGTGTCTGAAGCTGGATTTGAACTCATGTACATGAGGCTTCCTGACTCAAAGCCTGGTGGTCTATCCACTATCATTTAGCTGTCCTCAAAAGGAAACTCTAGGCTTGAGGTAAAGAAAACCTTCTTATTGAATAATTACTCACAGACACACATACAGACACATACACTTCCACATAAAAAGTTAGTAGGCTTCCTTGCAAGTTAGTGAATTGCTCATCAATGGAGGTTTTTAAACAGTCTAGGTGACCCCTTGTTGGGTGTATCATAAAGACAATTCTTGCTTGACTAGTTGGCCTGAGAGTCTGCCTTCTGCCTCTGAAAATCTGTGATTCAGAGCTGGAAATGGATGTGCTAGAATATGCTTAATAACTGACTCTTTGGGAGTGGGGGGAGGATCCTTGCACTCACAGCACACTTTTATGCTTAATGTTCATTATTAACATTTTTCTCTATTACTTTTTAAAGTCTAGACAATCAACAAAACAATGAATCAAGCTCTGATTTTGTACTGTTTGTTGATTTATGAGATGCAAATTTCCACACTGAAAATTTCACAGCATGTTCCCCAGCTGGTTGGAGTCAACTTCAGCAGACTCCTTTGTGGAAGTGATCTTCGAGTGCAGTCAACTCAATCTCTTCATTTTATCCGTGAGAAAACCAGAGCCCTAGGAGCAACAGTGATTTGCCCAAGGTCACACGCACACACAGAATATATAGGAGAACAGGGATTTAAAATCAGATTCTCTTGACCCCAGCATTTATAAATCACTTAGCACTGGGCTTGGCACATAGTAGGCACTTCATAAGTCACTTTATAAGTATTTGCTCCCCTGAAGTCTTGTTCTTGTCCCCAGAAGTGTTCGTGCATCTTTCCCCTCCTTCAAGGAGCTCTGCCTCCTCCCCACCCCAGCCCCTTTTCAGATTTCCACCTTTCTCCAACCTCCCAAGGCTAAAGTGAGGGCTGGAGGGACACTCACAATGAGATCTCCAAGTTGTTGCAAACCTCTCCTTCCCAGCCCACACTGTCCCTTCCCCTCTCCCTTCCCAGCTTCCTTCAGTCCCAGCTAGATGGTCAGAGGTGAAAGGGAAGGGGCTGGCTCTTGGTCATGCTAAGTGTCATTCAGAAGCCTTTTCTGAGATTCTCTAGATGGCTTTTCAACATTGGAATGTTTCAAGAGAGCGGCACAGGCACAGGCAGCCCTGAGAGCAGAGAAACTCAGAGCAAACATTGCTGGAGAAATATTAGCAGCAAGTGCCTCTTGAAATTACAATACACACACAGCACACACTCTCTCTTCTCTCTTTTCTTCTTCTCCTCCTCCTCCTCTTCCTCCTTCTCCTTCTCCTCCTCCTCCTCCTCCTCCTCCTTCTTCTCTCTCTCACCCACCCACCCACCCACACCCCCCCCCCCACACACCCCCCCCCACACAAAGGACTCTGTCCTGTCTATCAAGTGAAGTCTGTGATTTAAGTCCCTGACATTCTACCCCCACATCCTACCTTCCTCCCTGTTCCCGTCCTCCACACACCTGGTCCATTCCAAGCCATCTTTCCACAGTTCAGCCCTTTCTATACTCTCTACCCTTCACATACTCTCTTCAGTCTTGTATGAGTGAATGGCTCTTCCCCTTTTGTATCTTAAACATCACTTATTAAATTGTAGAATTCTTTGAAGAAAAGTCCTTTCCTCTTTAGTTCCCCCCCCCCCCACCTGTGCCGGAGGAACGTTTCCCCTTTCTGGAAAGTTTACAAACTCATCAAGCAAATCATGGGATAAGAGGAGTTGAAAAGGAAATCATTTCCCCTTATTTTTGCAAATGAAGAAACCGATGCCCAGAACAGAGCAGTTGACTTATCCAAGATCACAAATGTCCCAAGTGGGACCTGAAATTAGGTCCTCTGCCTCCTAGATCCAAGATGCCATCTTTCGGCAGAGACCAAAGACCCATTCAAATCTTTCCTCTGACTTTTACTAGCTGTAGGACCTCGGAAAAATTATATTGGCTCTGAGTCTTAGATAACTTCTTGGGACATTCACTAATTTATAGGTAGTTTGAGGATATCACACAACTTTACCGTTTAGTCACCCTTGCCCAAGGTCGCACAGTTAAGTGGCAGAATCAGGATTTGGGCCCAGATCTCCTCCCCACCCCCCGAAAAAAGGAGATTTCCTTGAGGGCAGGGGCTATTTTTCTTTGCTTTGTATCTCCTCCAGGGCTTAGCATGGTTCATGGCACACAGTGGGTACCTAATAAATGCTTGTTCACTGGCTAATTATCTCCAGATTTGTTGTACCATAAATGAGGTGAAACCATGAAGTAGAGAAGGAGCACTTTCCCCAACACTTTTAATTCATTTTTTTTTGACATTTTATACCTTGTCACATCAACCTTTGCATGCTTCATCTAAGAAATGTAAGAACTGTTGAGTCTGTAAGTTGGCTCATCAAAGACTTTTAGAAGCATCTTCTTTGGACCACAGATGTCCCAAATTCTCTGTAATCCACGGTAGTGACCCACATCTGCTTGAAGCTGCTTAGCGATGTCACAATGGAGGCCCCAATCCACGTGGAGAACCATCGATCAGGGGGAGCTGTTATCTTGAGGGGGATACCCTTTGGGGCTTGCTGCTCTGTTTCTTTCATCAGCCGATCATCCAGTCCTGGGAACAAGGAAGAACCACCTGAGAGAAGAATATCCCCAAAGAGAGACTTCTGTATGTCAGCATCACATTTCAGGATACTGTTAGAAACCATTTTGGAAAGCCCTGGGAGATGTATGTTAAGGTGTTCTGGGGCAAAGAGAACCTCAGGTCCCTGGAACAACTGGTCTCCAAAGCGAATGACCTTTCCGTCAGGAAGTTTGTAATCTCTCATGACTTCCTCGGGTCTCCTGCTCAGCTCCTTCTCTGGATCTAAGGCCACATAGCATAATTTTTCCTTAATGTCATCTACCAATCCTTTGTCTAGTGCACAAGGGAAGGATCGCCTACTATTTATCAGCAATCGCAAGAGATACTCAGTAATATCCTTCCCTCCCACATAAAGTTTGGAAACTGCATGGGGTAAGGAATACCCCTCAAATACAGGAACTGTGCAGGTGACGCTGTGGCCACTGTCCACCACTAGCCCCGTGACACAGGCTGAAGCATAGAGGGCCAAGACTGCTTGGTCAGAGAGGTAGAAAGCTGGTACTTTGAAGCTCTCAAACATCATCTCTGCCGTTTTCTCCCGGTTGTTCCTGGGATTCAGAGATGGCTCTGTCATGAGTACTGGTCTCTCAGAGGGCTTAATCCCAAGTTCCCAGTCAAAGAGATGTCTCCAGAGCTTCTCCATGTCTTCCCAAGACGTGATGATGCCTCGCTCAACAGGATGCTGCAAAAATAAGGATTCCGACTTGTATAAGGCCTCCTCCCCAACATAATACAGCTTCTGATTCTGCTCTGAGCCACCTTTTTTGAACCTGGGGTGTCCAACAACTGTACTGATGACATGCCGAGGACCTATCTCTCCTGACACACCAGCCTTGCACAGTCCTGAACCGTTGTCAAAGATCACAGCTGGAGTCTCTAATATGTGTGGGTTAAACATGCTTGGCTTATTCTCTGCTCACCCTATACTGTATGCCACTTGCCAAAACCAAGATGGCACCTTCCTCCCTCCCTCCACTGCTTTATGACAAGTGAGAAGCTCTTGGAATGTTGGTGGACCCAAGGTTCTGGGGTCCCTGCTGTGTTAGCACAGAGAGAGACAGGTTGGCCAGTCCAGAGAGCTCTGGAGTGGCACTCATCTTTCAGAGGTTGATCCAGTTTCCTTTAGTCAGTTTGGTGGCTGGACCTTTTCAAGGCTGATTCTTCCCTTATGTAACAATCAAGGCTAGGCAATCATTTTCCTGGGAGACTTTCCTCTCCCTGCCCCTACCCCAGTCTATTGTCAGAGAGGAGTCAGATTCAGACCAGTGGTGCTCAACAGACCAGCTCTCTTGGTTTGATATGAAAGTATCTCAGAGAATGCCATTGAGCTGAGAAAAGGTGGGCAGGTCATCCAAACAACCCAGTCCTCAAGTCAGCCAGGAAGTTTGTGTAAAAGCCCCTGTCCTCAAGGACCCTACTATCATGATATGCTTAGACATGAAAAGATAAATCATAATAAAAGGCAAGTATTCCAGAAAACTCACTTCATTTCATGGGTTGGAAGGAACCTTAGAGACCACTTAGTCTGACAGATACTCTAAAGCAGTGGTTCTCAACCTTACAGTGTTCTCAACCTTCTTAATGCCACGATCCTTTAATACTTGTATGTGGGCGTATCTGCATGTGGGCGGACCTGCCTGGAGATGGATAGAGGAACGGTATATCGGTTCCCAAGACCATCGGATATATGTGTTTTCCGATGGTCTTAGGTGACCCCCAAAGGGGTTGCGATCCACAGGTCGAGAACTGCTGCTCTAAAGGAATTCCTACTGTAACATACTCATTTGATGGCCTCGAATCTGCTTGAAGACTTCTAAGACAGGAACCCTCTTAGGACTCATATGTCCATTCTGAGTACCCCAATTGCCTATCCTTTTGCCAAAAGATGCTGGGAAACATAAAAGAAAAAATGGTCTGGGGATACGGGTTCAAGCTCTGACTCTGACACTTCCTGCCTCTGTGCCTGGGACAAAAATGCCTATATTGTTGTTGTTCAGTCATTTTCAGTTGTGTCCAACTCTTTGTGACCCCATGTGTGGTTTTCTTGGCAAAGATACTGGCCATTTCCTTATCCAGTTCATTCGACAAATGAGAAAATTGAGGCAAACAGTGTTCATTGACTTGCCCATGGTCACCCAACTAGAAAGGGTCTGAGAGCAGATTTGAACTCAGGAAGATGAATCCTCCTGAATCCAGGCCCAGAGCTCTATCCACTGTGCCACTAGCTGTCACAACCCTGTGAGTTCCATAGTGTGATCATGGCCATCCTGATTTGACAGAGAAGTAAACTGAACCTCAGAGACAGTATATTTAACTTGCCTAGTGTCACAGGATTCAGAAATGTCAAGAGTCAGGATTCGAACCCACATTTCCTGACACCAGGTACTATACCACAGGGCCCCACCCTTCTCATGCATCTACTTAAATCCTAAGGGAGCCTGAATGAAAAGCACGATTGTGTTCTGGTTGGTTTCAAATCTTTATTTTTCTTTAAACTTTGTCCAGCTACCTCAAACACCAAGGGCGACGGGAGCATGCAGGTAGTTCATTGGTCCGCAGCTTCCTGAGACAGACCCCTCTGATCTCTTGAGACTCCACTTGCATGTATGCGTGTGTGGGGGTGGTAGGGGTGGGGAGGAGTGTCTGGCTCATATTAGAAACATTTCCGGTGAACCATGGTGGGGCCAAACTCCTTGTAATCCGAAGTAGTGATCCACATATGTTTGAAAGAGGTGAGGGAGGTGAGGATGGAGGCACCGATCCACACGCAGTACTTCCGTTCTGGTGGGGCAATGATCCTGACTGAGATTCCCCCCGGAGCCTGGAGCTGGATCTCTTTCAGAATCCGCTCATCCAGACCATGGAAGAGTGTGGAACCTCCAGAAAGTAGGATATTACTATAAAGGTTTTTCCGAACGTCAATGTCACATTTTCGAATACTGTTAAAGAGCATCTTGTGGACCCCAGGGGCTTCAACGCCGATGTTAGCTGGCACAAACAGGGTCTCAGGGGCTCGGAAGAGCTGGTTGCCAATCTTGATAATGTTCCCATCCGGCAACTTATATTCTTTGAGCATTTCTTCCGACTTAATTTTCATGGCCTGGATGGGATCAAAGGTCACGTAGCACAGTCTCTCCTTAATGTCTTTCACTATCTCTCTCTCGGCAGTGCTCACAAAGGAATGTCCACTTTCCAGCAGAAGTCTCATGAGGTACTCGGTGATGTCCCGGCCCGCAACATCAAGTCGGGAGACTGCATGGGGCAAGCAGTAACCCTCATAGATGGGGACGGTGTGGGTGACCCCATCTCCACTATCCATGACTACGCCTGTGGTCCGGGCTGAGGCGTAGAGGGCCAGTGTGGCTTGGACAGCCACATACATGGCGGGCACCTTAAAGCTTTCAAACATAATCTCTGTCATCTTTTCTCGGTTCTGCAGAGGGTTGAGCGGAGCCTCCGTCAGCAGGACTGGGTGCTCGTTGGCCTGGACTCTCAGCTCACACTCGTAGACATGCCTCCAGATATGCTCCATATCATCCCAGGAAGTCACTATGCCATGATCGATGGGATAGTTCAGGGACAGCACCCCTCGCTTGGACTGAGCCTCTTCTCCTACATAATATTCCTTCTGTCCGGCTCCCAACATGGTGGCTTTGGCTTTGGAGCGGCCAACGATGGCAGTGATAACTGACCGGGGGACATTATCCCCAGCAATGCCTGCTTTGCACAGTCCAGAGCCATTGTCAAATATCACAGCAGGGACTTCTAAGACTTTGGGGTCAAGCATGGTCAGGGAGGTTTTGCTCCCAGGTGAGATGGCTTTGGGTGAAAATTAACGGCTGGAAGTTTAGGAGGCTTGAAGTTCTAGACTGTTTACATCACACAGGGCCAAAGGAACTTAGGTGGAGTCTGCTACATTGTCGCCCCAAGCCTACACTGTGTCCTGGGGGACTTTCTCTTTCTGGTTTCTCAGATTTCTGTCCTGCAGGACCCAACAATGGGCAATGAAGTAACAAAGCTTTGGGTGACAGGGAGGTAAGACACAGCCATGGTTAGATTTAATCTCTGTCAAATCCAGGGAAGACATGCTCTGGTGTGTGTGTGTGTGTGTGTTTGAAAGAGAGAGAGAGAGAGAGAGAGAGAGAGAGAGAGAGAGAGAGAGAGAGAGAGAGAGAG
>CM053588.1:35904072-35925810 GCA_028646515.1 Pseudochirops corinnae | reverse complement strand
TAGTCAAATGTTAAATATATATATACAACTATTATTATTATTATTATTATTATTATTATTATTATTATTATTATTATTATTATTAACTTCATCCAACTGGGACTTAAGATACACAGGCACTGTGGTAGGGAGATCCATCCAGCCCTACTGGAAAGACAGAAGGGTGATGGGGGAAGACATAGGAGAGAATAGATTGGGGGAGGGGTTATACAATGGGGTGGCTGTTTTGGGGTGGTGGATGGAGGAAAGATGGGGAGAAAATTTGTGACTCAAAATCTCGTGAAAATGAATGATGTAAACTAAAATAAATAAAAGTTTAAAAAAAAAGGAAAATGAATTGCCCAAGGAACTTATTAATCACAAAAAAAAGAAAGGTGAGCAATTATTACTGTGATTTATAACTAAGTCTATGATTTCCTTGGTGAGGTCACTGTGTCCTTTCTCTTTTTGTCTCTGCTCTCTCCATTTCTGCATTGCTCTCTCCCTCATCTCTCTCTCTCCCTCATCTCTCTCTCTCTCTCTCTTCTCTCTCTCTCTCTCTCTCTCTCCCTCTCTCTCCTGGCCTCTTTCCCTCCATCCCATAGACATACCTGTGCCCAAATGTCATTATTCTGCAGTCAGACTACTAGAGGTGGGAGAGAGGGGGTAGAGGAAGCATTGGAAGCAATGAGTTAACTTCCTCCAAATTCCACATTTACATCTACAGTAAGCACAGTTGAATTTGAGCAAGTTTATTTCGACAAGTGTTTATTATTACTGTGTAAATTTCTAAATAGTATAATAACTAACATTTACATCATGTTTTAGTAACATTACTTCATTTGATCCTCACAACGCCTCTGGGAGACAAAGGCTATTGTTATCCCTATTTCTCAGATGAAGAAACAATTGTAGACAGAAGTCAAGTGACTTGCCCAGGGTTTCATAGTTAGTAATGTCTGAGACCAGATTTGAACCCAAGTCTTCCTGACCCTGAGACCAGTGCTATACCATCTACTTGTCTAAAACTGGAGAAGAGGTCCACTATTGAGATTCTTCTGTTATCTCTGTTCTAAATTCATGTTACTTATTCCTTAAAATAATAAATTTAGAACTAGAATGGCTATTAGAACCCAACACATTCAACCTCATTTTACAAATGGGGAAACTGAGGCCTAATAAAGAGAGATTGAATAACTTGCTAAATGTCACATAGGTAGTAAGTGTCAAAAGCAAGACTGGAATCCAGGTCTTCTGACTCTCAAGCTACTCAATTTTAGGGGGGGGAAACCTTTGTTTTACCATGTAAAGCAATGAGACTTTGAACAAATTAGCTCCTTTTCTCTCCCTTAACAACCTACTGGCCAAGAAAGGACACACACACACACACACAGAAATGAATGGGGTTCCTTCAATCATTCCCTGCTTCTCCCCACTCCCATCTTTAGCCCTGGGGAGGCACGTTTTGTGGCTCTCACTACACCCCCTACTGAAACCTCAGGCTGTACTGTTGAGGAGAAATAGCAAAATACTGTCCCCTCCCCTGGCCCCTACTACCAGGAGCTCTGTCTGCAGAGGTTCCAGAACAAAAGACTGTTTTTTAATTTGTTCTCCATCGGAAACACAGGAGGAGAAAAATCAATGTTTGCTAAATAGGCAAGAAGTCACCACTGCCTCTGTGGGGAAAAAGGTTGATTTCAAAGTGGATTAAATCCCTACCCAGAGGACAACACAGCCCAATTATAAAGTCAACAGAAAAGCTTTGGGGTGTCTGCCCTGTTAGGTGGAAGCCACAGCGTCATGTCTTTCCAGGTCCCAGATGATGGTGAACTGACTTAGGATCTCTACAGACAAATTGTCCTGGGACACCATTCTTCAGAGGATCATGGGAGAAGTTAGAAACTCTGTCTGTGATAAATACTCAGGAAGGTACCAACCCCCTCTAAAGATTCAAGATTGAATTCAAATAATTTAAAATCAGATTTTGAAAGAGCTCTCGACTCATTCAGAGCATGCCGTTTCCCATCTGGAGAAAGAAAAGCCTTTGTATTCTGAGAAAAGTTAGGGGCTGGCCTAGAGAACCTTAAAATATCGGCTGGAAAATGTAGGCACATGGTAAAAAGGTTAGTTCGACATTTTTCACATTATAAATGGCAGGCATCCCTTCTGAAAACCAGGGGGGACGGAAAAGATTTATTATCTCGATATAGTTTTCACCAAAGGTAAAGAAATTTTCATCAATGCCAAATTCCCCTTCTAACAATTTTCAATAAAGTGTGAGGGAAAGGGCTGGAATGAAACTGGGTCTATGGGAATCATCGGATCATTGGCTATTTGGGGCTGAAAGGGACCCTCAGAGATTTTTAAGTCTGGTCCCTGCAGAACACTGGCCCTTTCACCATGGCAGCCTGATGACCTTTATGCAACTCCCCAACGAGGTATTTTTAAAGGAGAGCGGGTCACAAAGCCCTGACCCTGAGCTATAAAGCAACCTAGACACCAGAATGAAGCAGGCTCTGACTGTGTCTAGGCACTCAAGGAGGGAGGGAGCTGGTCCCAAACCAGTGCCAGCTGTAACTTCCAGGTGACCCAATGTCCTTCACAGTGTTGTGACTGAAATGATCCTCAGTTCTCTGTGGATTCCTGTGGTGCAGTACTGACATAATTTCATCCTCCTCCAGGGAGACTCAGAAAATGACTTCAAAATCCTACATAGTGACCCATCAAGGAAATGGGATGACTTTACAACCCAACCCAACAACAACAACAACAACAACAACAACAACAACAACACAACAACAACAACAAAAACACCACATAAAACAATATACATCAAACATAAAGCTATGAAAGATGAATCTGGGGTGAAAAACTTTAAGAGATTCAGTGGTATCTTGAAACCAGAGTGATAGGAAGAACCTATTGAAGTTTCTTAACACCTACGTAGCATCAGTCTTCACGTGCAGTTTTGGAACCTGGAAGTGATCCATGTCAGATTTGGAAAGTGTCATAATAAAAACCCATACCACGTTAATAACATATAGGTCCCATAACCCCAAAGCACATATAGAAATAAAGAAGAAGGAGGAGGAGGAGGAAGAGGAAGAAGGACGAAGAGGAGCAGAAGGAGGAGGAGGAGGAAGAAGGAAAGGAGGAGGGGAAGGAAGAGGAGGAGGAGGAGGAAGAAGGGAAGGAGGAGGGGGAGGAAGAAGAGGAGGCGGAGGAGGAAGAGGATTAGGAGGAGGAGGAGGAGCAGGAGGAGGATTAGGAGGATTATTGGACAATCTGAGAGTCCCTGATAAATAACTGAAAAACTTAACAGAAATATTTTTAGAATGAGCAGATATCACTTTACTGATACATTGTAAAAAAACAACTATATATAGCTTCATGTATGTACTTATTTTCTCCTTGTTAGAATGTAAGCATCTTTATTGATCTGATGAGTATGAGGAAGAATCTCAGAATTGCTTTGATTTGAATTTCTTTAATTATTGATGATTTGGAGCAACATACATTATATAGATATATGTACATACACACACATTATATACATTATGTATTATATGTGTATATATAGATATAGATGTAAACAGTGTGGACTTCTTCTTTTGAGAACTGTCCATTCATATCCTTAGATAATTTATCAACTGAAAAATAGCTCTTATAGATTTGAATCAGTTTTTTCATATATGTTAGAAATATAATCATCATCGGAGAAACTTACCGCAAAGATTTTTCCCCAGTTACTTTCTTTTTAATGTTATTGTTTTTAGGCAAATTAAAAACGCTATTAAAATTGTCCATTTTATCTTCTGTTAGTCTCTGTCTCTTGTTCGTTCATGAACCTTTGTCCTATTTACAATTCTGATAGATCATATTAATAGTCTTACTTAATTTACTTAATTGTTTTACTTTGTTCGGAGAAACCTCTTACAGATTGAGGTAATCTGAAAATTTTTGTAATGTAAAAGTAAAACACATCTATAACACTTTAAAAAAGCAAGTGGCTCAAGAGGAAGGGTTGTTTTATACTCAGTCAAACACAAGAATCTACTAAGTGATCACTATGTGCCAGACACTTCACTAAGTGTTTGGGATGCAAAGAAAGTCCAAAACAGTAAAAGATCACATTCCAGGAAGGGAGACAAATCTGTATCCCTGGGACCTAGAACAGTGCCTGGCATGCAATAGGCATTGTGAATGAATGTTTACCAATTGACTGGATTAGTTAAGGAGTCAAAAATGTTTTACATCCAAATGGAAAAGTCTCAGATCCAAGAGGGGACTCAAAAGATTCTTGTTGAGCAGAATCCACATGACCTCAACCTACAAAGAAGCATCATCCAAATGGCTAAGTCACGGAGATTTGTTTATAGAGCTGAAGAGGTTTGTGATAACAGCTCAGGACCAGGATATTACCATTAAAATTTACAGAAGGGTGATCCTTAAGGAACTCAGACTTCAATGAAGATTGTGTAGGGCAACCAGAACAACAAATGTAACATATCACTGCAAGTGGCAGACATTTGGAACATACTGAATATGGAGAAAGAAATGATCACGTGATCAGGATTATAGCTCAGAAGGTCACTATTCTTCATTAACAAATGGTAGATCTCTGTAATATGTATACACACACAAATATATAAGTTGTATTAAAATTGAGGCATCATCAAAGACAAAACTATTGTTCTCCACTACTTGGACAAAACACAGACCCATAAGAATTTTAGAATATATACATACATATATGTGTGTGTCTTTCTCTTTTTCTATTTCCCATTGTCCTGCATGGTCCCATAGTTGTACCAAAGATGCTAGAAAAGACAAATCTCCACCCCAATATTTTATACACTTAAAAATACATTCATTTTACCTTTGTTGTTGTTATTCAGTCATTTTCAGTCATGTCATGCTCTCTGTGATCCCATTTGGGGTTTTCTTAAAACAAAAAAAAGATAGTAGAATGATTTGCCCTTTCCTTCTCCAGCTCATTTTTACAGATGAGGAAACTGAGGCAAACAGGGTGAAGTGACTTGCGCAGGGTCACACAGTTGGTAAGTGTCTGAAGCTGGATTTGAACTCAGGTCTTCATTACCCCAGGTCCATCATTCTATCTACCATGCCACCTAGCAGGCTCATTGTATCTGCTAGTGCAATATTTCATTGATTATTAAACATAAAAGAGCAGTAATGGACAGTAGCTTGTTCAAGAATTATTTCTGTCCAAATTTGACTGAATATCAGATGAAAATAATGAAAATAATCATGACAATTGCTGGAGCAATGATAATTATGATTGCATTTCATATTAAATAGTAGTTTGAGCCTTGCCAAGTGCTTTACATATATTATTTCATGTGATTCTCATAATATAAGGCTATTATGCTCTTGATTTTGTTGATAATGAAACTGAGATCCTAAGATGTCCCAGTGTCACATAGCTAGGACATAGTTAGGTCTAATCAAAAATTCATACCCAGGCTGTCCTGAATTCAAACTCAGTGCTCCTAAATTGAGACTATGTTTTCAACCTCATTAAGTCAGAAAAAGGAGACGGTTCATGACCAGTGTAGATGGCCACGCTCATAGTCCAGGCTTCCAAGTCACACTTTGGAGTTTGGAGTTCACGTCACTTTGGCTGTCCACATGGATTACGTTCACCCTGTAGTTGTCTAACCACCATCGTCAAAGGTGTAAGCCCCAGGACATTCTCCTTTAATGAGTGCAGTGTTTTACTCACAGTCTTTCTTCATAGCCCAGCTCCTGACCTCATACTGAAGGACATCAACATGCACAGCCATGTTCCCTCAAATATCCTAACTTTACAGTCCCTCAAATTACTCAATTCCCATGATGCGTTCTTCCTTTCCACCTCCTCATCTCAAGCCATTCAGGCATCTCCTCCCAGTAACTCCATCATTCTGTCCTCCATTGAAGAGGTGGTCTTTTCCTTGTCAAGGTCAACCCCTCTACATGTATCCTTAATCCAATCCCTTTCTGTCTTCCCTAGCAGATTGTCCCTACTATGATCACCATCCTCTTATCTCTAGTCTCGCCCTTTCTACTTGCCCCTTTCCTGCTGCCTACAAAGATATCTGCATCTCCTCCATCTCTTAAAAAATAACTCGCTTGATCCAACTATCTTAGCTAAGTATCATCTCATAGCTCTCTTCTCCTTTATGACTAAATGCCTGAAAAAAGCTGTATATACTCAGAGCCACCATTCTCTCTCCTGCTTTCCATAGGCATCTCAAAATTAGCACATACAAAACAATACTCGTCATCTTCCCCCTAAACCCACTCCTCCTGTATGTCTCCTAATTTCTGCAGAGGACACCACTTTCTTAATAGCTTTTCCTATTAGAATGAAAATCTCTACTTCTCTTTCAATCTCAACTCAAGGACTATACCCTATGAGAATACTACTACTACTACCACCACTGCTACTACTACTACTACTACTACTATTACTACTACTACTACTACTACTTCTACTACTACTACTACTACCACCCCCTAACCTACAGTGCCTACTATGTGCCAGGCGCCATACTAAGCCCTTTTCAATTATTATCTTATTTGAAACTTAAAACAACCCTGGAAGGTAGGTGCTATTATAATTGACACTTTACAGATGAGGAAACTAAGACAAACAAAAGTGAAGTGACTAGTTCAAGGTCACCCAGCAAATAAGTGTCTGAGGCTAGATTTGAACTCAGATCATCCGGACTAAAGGTACCTAGTTACCTTTACTTCTCCTTTTCTTCCCCTCCATCCCCCCTCCCAAATTATTTTGTGTTACTTTATAGATTATTTTACTTGCTTACCATTTATATATTATATCTGCTAGTAGAAAGTAAACTCTGGGCAACTAAGTGGTAAAGTGGATAAGAACCCTTTGCCTGGAATCAGGAAGACCTATGTTCAAATCCAGCCTCATACATTTCTTAGCTGTGTGACCCTGGGCAAGTCTCTTTACCCTGCTTGCCTCAGTTTCCTCATCTGTAAAATGAGTTAGAGAAGGAAATGACAAACCCCTGCAGTATCTCTGCCAAGAAAACCCCAAATGTGGTTAGGAAGAATTGTACATGACTGAAACAATTGAACATCAAGAAAGTAAGCTTATTGAGGGCAGCGTCAATTCAGTCTTTGTGTTTTGTTTGCCTCCTCAGTGACTATCACCCAGTAGGCATTTTAATAAATGTCCGTTGAATTGGATTGAATTACTAAGCCTCAGAGACCATCAAGTCTGATCTGTACCTTTCCAAGGATTCCATCTACAACATTCCAGGCAACTGGTCCAGTCAGACTCCGCTCCAGCCTGGCTGTGGTTGTATTTTAAGACCTGGGTTGTTAGTGATGCTTCAAATAATATTTCATTTTTATTGATGTCATTTTTTACGTCACCTTCATTTCTAACCACATCTCTCTTTGCCCCAGGAAACCATCTCTTTTATCCTGCTCCCATGGGGGTGACCAAAAGCAGATTGCATAAGAAATGATAAAAAAGAAAGACAAAGTATAACAACAACAATTAATTCAGCTAAACTAAGCAATATATAGTGTCTTTGAGTAGAAGTGATGTTGTGGACCCACAGCCCCCACCTCTGCAAAGAAGGGAGGCAGGGCAATGTTCTCTTTTCTTCATTGGGAAAGGGATGACAACTTAATTTTTAAAAATTTTTTTCCATCAAAAGTAAAAAATTTTCTAAGGCGTCTATGATCAGTATTAAGGTGAGCCACAGAGTGTGAAATAGCCCAGTAGTGGGAATACCATCTCTGGATGCAGGCCAAAGGTGTAGGGTCATTATGAAGTCACATGGCCAGTGCTTTGCTCATGAATATCCCACAAACCCAGCTAAGCAAACAGGGCCCTACACAGAGTGCCAATTGTCCCCTCCAGCTGGCAGCTTGGCGGGCTGCCTTGGACGGTACACCATCCTGCCCTTTGGGGAGGTTATGAAAAGTTTACTAATGAAAAACACTGCCATTTCCCTGGGCTATGCCGCAGTGCCATCAGCCCCTGGCCTGAGTGGAAAGTCTGAAGCCCTGGCTGCTCCCCCTGGCTTGCTCTTCAACCCCTCAGAAGCCTCTCTCTTGGATTTGTTTACAAATCCTTCTAACTTGGTCCATCAGTGTCAATCTTGTTTGCGGCTGCTGTTTATTCTGTGTTCTCTAAATATTTAAAATCACCTCCAAAAAATTAAAAGGGGAATTTTTTTAAAGGCTCTGTTGTTTCCCCACTTGTTGGTCCCGGACGACCTCATGCCACAGAAACCTGGAACTGGTGGCCAGGAGGGCAGCCGTCCGGCTGCTTGCTCAGGGCACCCAGAATCCTCTGGGCCTTGGCCACCTTTCCAAAGAAAATAGTTGCAGAATGATCCTATTGACGATTACCAGAAGATCCATTCGGAAATAAAGCTCCCTTGGCCTCCAGAACGAGGGCAAGAAGGGGAGTCAGCTGCAGGCAGGCCTATTTTTAGAGGCATATAAACACACCGATCCAAAGAAACTCCATTCCCAAACTCAGTTATAAGTTATAAACTAATCTAATCCAATTCTCTTTAAAGGCAAGATATTACATTTTGGATTTTTACATTTTCCCACATCATTTTGCCAGTGGTTTGGCCCCCCTGGGTATCATATGTGAAATTTTATGATTTCTTTTTTCATTCTGTTAACATTTCATGCCCAGAGCTGCTGGACTTTGTGATTCTAGGCAGCTAGTGTGTGTGTGTGTGTGTGTGTGTGTGTACATGTATGAGCATGTCTGAATATGTGTATATGTATGTGCATGTATGTGTGTGCATGTGTCTGTATATTTCTGTCTGTGTATATGTGTGCATGCGCATGGGTGTGCACACACATACATGTGTGTATGTGTGTATGTATGTGTATATGTGTATGTATGTGTGCATGTGTGTGCATGCACGTATGGGGGGGGTAGGATAGCATTGGAAGACTCTCCTAGATTCACTTCAGGGAGGATGTGCCTTCCTCAAGATCACACAAGTAGGAACAGAGACAGGACGATAGATTTGTGGATAATGGTAACACAAAATAACAAATCAGTGCTTGTGAGAAGCACAAACACTATGGTCCATTAGATCGGAAGCTCCTTGAGGACAAGGCCTATCTTTTGTCTCTTTTTGTATCCCTAGCACTTAGCACAATGCCAGCCACATAGTAGGTGCTTAATGAAGATTTATTGAGAGATTAGTTCCAAGTTGGGAAATCTCTTACTAAGTTTGAGGGGGTGGGTGAGAATCAAGAGAGACTTTTCAGAGCCTTTGAAGAACGCTCATCAAAGAACAGACAGTCATTCAATAGGTAAAGGAATGGGGGAAGACATTTCAGGCATAGGGTACAGTGAGACCAAAGGTGGGAAAATATTGTATGCATTCTGGAACAATGAAGTGTCCATTATAAAATGCCTGAACACATCTCCCTTCTCTCAGTAGAGAGATGAGGGACCATTAAAGTAGAATTCAGAATATTGTCAGGCATTGTCTCCAGGGTTGGTTGACTGTACTTAATGTTTTCCTTTGTCCGGAGGAGGGAAGGGTTCAGTGATTGGGGAGGGACTAAGTGGAAATAAATGATGGGATAAAAACAAAAATTACGAATGAAAATTTTAGCAATCAATCAAGGATTCAAAAATTATTTATTATGTTCCTACTTTGTGCCAGGTATTAGGTGAAGTGCTGCGGATACAGAGACAAAAACAGAACTGCCCTCGATTTTATTTTTTAGAAGTAATAAATGTTTTATGAATTTGTTTTTATTTGTACAAAATATACATCTCCCTGTAATCCCCCTGGCCATAAAAGAAATAATGGTGTAGCAAGAAAGAACAATAGATAATAGTGACTAACAAATAATTATTAATAACAAAAATAACTAGTATTTAACATAGCACTTTAAGGTTTACAAAATGTGTTATCTCATTCGATCCCTATGACAATGCTATGAGATAAGGAACATTCCACCCCTTCCTCTCCCACCTCTTTACCAAGAGGAAGGTGGTATGTTCAATATCACTGATCTGGAATCATCACTGATCACAACATTTACTCTTTATACTGTTCTTTTAAAATGTTCTTTTCATTTATGTTGTTGCTATTATGTATTTTATTCTTCCAGATCAGCTTTCTTCAAACTGCATCAGTTTATTCAAGTCTTCTCTGATTTCTCTGAATCTTTATCATGATTAAATTCTTCTACATCTATATGCCACAGTTGTTCAACCATTCCCTAAATAAAGAATGTGGGACATTTAGGTGGTGCAGTGGATAGAGCACTGGGCTTAGAAAGTGGAAGACTCCTCTTTCTGAGTTCACATTTGGCCTCAGACACTTATTAGCTGTGTGACCCTGAGCAAATCATTTCACCTTGCTTGCCTCAGTTTCCTCATCTGTAAAATGAGCTGGAGAAGGAAATAGCAAATCACTCCAGTATCTCTGTCAAGAAAACCCCAAACGGTATAATTGCAAAAAAGGTAACAACAACAAAAGAAGGGTACTTAATGTGTGTCTTATTTCACTTTCTTTACTAATCCAGTTTGGTTAGAGCATAAAGTGGATGTGAGAGAATAGGAAGAAATACAGCTGAAAAAATAGGTCAAAGTCAGATTACTAAGGGCTTGGAAAGCCAGGATCTATGTTTTATACTTTGTTCATTAGGTGGTAGGGAATGACTGCAGTGCTTTATTTAACATTCATTTAAAAAAGTTTTGAGTTCCAAATTCTCTAGTCCCTCCTGCTCATCTCCCACCCATTGAGAAGTATTTCCAAAAAAAAAAAAAAAGCAAGAAAAATTTTATAAGTGAGAAAATAAGCTTCAATAAGCTCTCAGAGCTCATCAGTTCTCTCTTTGGAAGTGGATAGCATTTTTCATCATACGTCCTCTGGAATTGTCTTGGATCCTTTTATTGATCAGAGTAACTGTCATTCCCAGGTCATCCTTCTGCAATATTGTCATTACTGTGTACAATGGTCTCCTGGTTCTGTTCACTTTAGTTTGCATCAATTTATAGAGGTCTTCCCTGAACCTCCTCTTGTTATTTTTTTATTGCACAATAGTATCCCATCACAATCACAAATCACAACTTCTTCAGCCATTCCCTAACTGATGGATGTCCTCTCAATTTTCAGCTATTTGCTACCATAAAAAGAACTTCTATGAATATTTTTTGTATGTATAGATCATTTTCCTTTTGCTTTGATCTCTCTGAGATATAGACCTAGTTGTGATATTAATTGGTCAAAGGGGATGTATAGTTTTATAGCTCTTTGGGTGTCATTTAAAATTGTTCAGAATAGTTGGATCAGTTTACAACTCCACCAACAGTGCCTTAGGGTCCCTGCCTCTCCAGCATTTGTCATTTTCCTTTTGTGCCATGTTAAAGTGAATTATTTTAGAAAGAGTGGCACCTGTGTGCTTGATCTGTACCTGAGGAAGAAAAATCTGAAGGATGTAAGGAGCATAAGGAGAGTATGATGTAAGGATAGTAGGATGTAAGGATAGTAAGGAGATATTTAGGGGTCTGGGACAGCAGTGTTTGTGGGACCTCTTGCAGGCTATTCTAATAACAGACGACAGATAAATAGATAGATGGATAGAGAGACAGACAGACAGACAGATAGATAGTTAGAGGTAGATGGATAGTAGATGGACAGACATGGAAGAGTAGATGGATGGATAGATAGTAGATAGAAGGATAGATATTGATGGCTGGATGGATGAATGGTTAGATGAATGGGTAGCTAGCTAGCTAGATGAATAGATGGATGGATGGATAGATGATAGATAGATAGATAAAACATTTACTAAATACTTATTATAACCAGGTGGTAATGAGGGCCTAGACTAGGGTGCTGACAGTGGGAACAAAGAGGAAGGGATGGTTTCTGGAGATGTTGCTCATCTATAATCTCCTAGACTTGCCTAATGATTGGATGCTGGATGTAAGAGGAGTGAGTCAAAGACAGCACTAAAGTATCAAACATGGGAGCCCAGAATTTAATCCACAATCTGGGCCTTGATCCTTGGGGAAGAGGGGCTAGGGAATTCATCTTAAATTGGCATAGTTTCATCTGGATAGCTTTCTGGATGGAGAATCTGATCAGTTTCTATCCTTTCCTCAAACAACATGGAAGAGAAGAACATCAGGATAGGAGGAAACTCAGGCAAACCCAGGCACAGCTGACATTTTTCATAGCATTGCATTTCATATACCATTTTTCTATGTTGTTTTCTATGAAAACATTTCTATGTTGTCTCATTAGTGTCTCACAACCACCAGGTGAGTTTGCACTATTATTGTCATATTTTGCAGATAAGAAAACTGAAGCTTAGGGATGAAATGTAATTTTCCCATAGTCAAATGACTAGTGTGTGTAGAAGGTGGGATTTGAGTCCAGGCCTCTCCTGACTCCATGTTAGGCTCTCTTGAGACTCTTCCTCCCAACTACTAAGTCTAAAAGGGAGACACCTCAAGCATCACTCAGTTTGGGGAACTAGAAGAGAAAAAGTGAAGGGGACAGGGATGGGAGTAGCTCTCTCCTGGTCGGGAATAGCAGATGTTCACAGAATCATATAACTTCAAAGCCAGAAGAGACCCCAGGAGCCATTTTGACCAACCAGATCTTGCAAAGAATCATCTCTACGATGCAACCAACCTGTGCTTGAAGACCTCCAATGAAGGGAAGCTGTCCACCTCTAGAGGCATTCCATGTCCACTTTGGACAGCTTTGAGTACTAGAAACAATAGGGACAGAATCAGTCTTTATATAACTATCATCCACTGATCCTGGCTTCCTGAAGCCAAACAGAATAGGTCTAACCTCTCTTACAGTTGACGTCCTTTCAAAAACTGAGAGTCATAAAGTGAGAAGGCACCTCAGAGGTCATTTAGTCCACCCCTCTCAAAGATAAGAAAACTGAGGTCCAGAGACATTAGGTACAATTATCATGCATTATTCCAAGTCTTCTCCTGTTAGATGCAACATCCAGAATTCCTTTAAGCAATTCTTATGTGGCATGGATTTGAGACCCTTTGCCATCTTAGACATCCTCCTTTGGAGACTTTCCAATGTATCAATGTCCTTCCTAAAATGTGGTTAACAGAATTGGACATAATACCTTATGTGTGACCTGACCAGGACTGGGTACAATGGGATTATCTCTTCCTCTTTTTTTATTTTTTTTTATTTTTTGCTTTTTGGAAGGGGGAAAGCAGGGCAAGTAGGGTTAAGTGACTTGCCCAAGGTCACATGGCTAGTAAGTGTGTCAAGTGTCTGAAGCCTCAAGTCCTCTTGACTCCAGGACTGGTGCTCTATTCACTGTGCCACCTAGCTGCCCCTCTTCTTCATTTCTTAATGGACTCAAAAGAACAATGTTGACTCAGATTGAGTTTGCAGCCCATCAATAATCCCAGATTGTTTTCAGATAAGCTATTGTCTTGCCATCCCTTCTCTAACTTATATTTATATTGGCACTGTAGGAAACAGCATAAAAAAGGAGAAAGGAATCAAAGCCAACAGAAGAAAATCAAAACCAATGGAAGCATCTACCACCTTCTAGTTTCTGACAGTACTTTGTCTGCATTTCTCCTTTGCTTCCAATACATTCTATTTTGTATCATTTTTTTTCTCTATATGCCACACTCCTCTTTAGATAGCAAGCTCCCTGAGGACAGAAATATGTCATTTTCTATTTTTTTTTTATAGTCAGCACTGGGGACAGCACCCTGAGTACATCAAAATGTTGGACATGAGTTCGAAGGCTACCCTGTCTCTACTGACTTCCTATTGTCTCTAGCATAAAATATGGACTCTATTTAGCAGGTAAATCCCTTACGCCCTGTTCCCAATCTACTTTTGCAGCCTTATTACACATCTCTCCCTTTCACACACTCTTCAGTCTTGCTGAAATGTCCTTCTTGCTGTTTCTCTTATGAGATATTCTATCTCCCATCTCCATGTCTTTGTACTGGCTGTCCCCCATGCCTGGAATGCACTCCTTCTCCACCCATTCTTACAGTCCCTTGTTTCAAAGCTCAACTCAACTCAAATGTCAATTTTCCCCTGAAACCTTTTTTTTTATCTTCTTAACTGAAAGGGAAAGATCTTTCATTTCTGGTCAGAACAGAGAAAGGCTTATGAGCAGCTCTGACTCATTTAAATCCAATTCACATGCAAGTCAAGACATCACCCTCCGATGTCCTTAGTCTTCTTTCAGAAGAAAGGATAACCAACAATAAACTTCCTAATTGTTACTGCTTCTTTCCTCCCACTCCATTAACTCAGGTTTATTTTGTATATGTAATGGGGCACTGGCCAATGGGGGCCCAATCTTTGAAGCATATCTTTCATGCAAAGACTGGATTCCCCCCACCCCCACCCCCTGCCCATTGACCAGTTCCTTGTTACACATATACTTATATGTATACACAGTGTCACCCCTGGTAGAATGTAAGGTCTTCGAGGGCAGGAACTGTATTACTCTACTCTGTTTATCTCTGGCATCTGGCACAAAGTAGGTGTGAATTTAGGGCTAATTTAGGGCTCAATGAATACTTGTTCATCTGTTGATTGATTGCTCAAATGAGTTTGAGTAATCTCCCTCTGGACAAGAGCTGGGCTTTGTAAATTCTAGTCTCTAGGTTGGCATCTTGGAAGGCACATTTATTTCACAAAATAGGACTTGAGTTTGGGTACCAATGGAACTAACCACAATACCCACAGCTTTTAACTACCAAAGACTCTTCCATCTTAGGTTACAACTCCAATTTGATCAGTGATCCTATGTGCAATATTCATTTGTGGATAAGGGCTATTTCTTTTAAGTAAGAATTGTTTCATTCTTCTATTCTCAGTGCCTGGCATATGGTTGGCACTTAGCCAATAATTGATCCCAACCCCTTTCAGCATTTTGGCCCAAGGGCATATAGGGTGTAAAGTGTTCATGCTTTGTGTTCAGAACCAAGGCTGAAGTGAAGTTGCAGGATGCAACATGTGCAAATGCTGCCAGAAACACCTGGAGTTCATGAGGTGTTTGAAGGTGAATAGTGAATTCTTTCCATTTCTCTTTTACCCTCCCAATTGAAGATATCAGAAGTTTTCCTTGATAACTGAAATATGATGTCTAGGCTCATTTGTTTCCATGACTTTCAGGTAGTCTAATAATTCTTAAAAGGTCTCTCCTAAATCTCTTTCTCAAGTCAGTTTTTTAAATGAGATATTTCACATTTTCTTCTTCTGATTTTGTTTTATTTTTTTTCTTGGTGTCTCATGAAATCAGTAGATTCTAGTTGCTTAATTCTAAGTTTTAAAGTATTCTTTTATTCAGTCAGCTTTTATACCTCTTTTTCTATTTGGTTAATTCTGCTTTTTAAGTAGTTCTTTTTTTCAGTGCATTTTTATGCCTCTTTTTTTTTTTTTTTTACCATTAAGTCAACTTTGTTTTTTTTTTAATGTTTTACTTGCTTTAGTATTTTATGCCTCTTTTATTAAGATGTTAATTTTCTTGCTGATTCATATCTTTTCCCTTTATTACTCTTATCTCTTTCTTTAATTTTTCCAGGGATTCTTGTTGGACTTGGGTCCAATTAGCATTTTTCTTTTGAGGCTTTGATTTTTAGCTATTTTCACAGTTTTCTTCTGAGCTTATGTCTCGGTCTTCTCTGCCAATGTAGTAATTTTTTATGGTCAAGTTTCTTTTGTTGTAGTTGCTTACTTGGTTTTCCAGTTTATGTCTTGACATTGAACTTTTTGTTAAAGTTAGGATCTTCTTCACTTGGGAGTGGGGAGGCACTATGCCAAGTTTCTTCAAGTATTTGAAGTGCTATCATATGGAGAGAAAATTAGCCTTATTCTTCTTGGTCCCAGGAGGCAGGACAGGGCTAAGAACAATGAGTGTAAGTTGCAGAGGCAAATTTAGACTTGGAGGCATGGAAAAGCTTCCTGATCACTAGGTTATCTCAGATGGTAGTGAGTTCTCCCCTCCCTTTAAAAATACTACTTCATTTTTTATCTTCATAAGAGTCTTAGAAAGTAGGTGCTGGCCAGAAGTGCAGGGAAGGGGATTCATTGTGGTTTCCCACTTCAACAGTGCTTGAACAGAACCAGCTGCTCGATTCCCGGCCGGAGCCACCCTTATCCACCTCTCTACCTTCACCTCCACTAACCAACACTTTTATGGTCTTACGTGGAGCAGCCGCCGCCCCAGCCTCATCCCCTCCACCTCCTCCGCCACCACCACAACCACCTCATCCCCCTCTCAAGTGTGGCAGAACTACCCCCAGGCCTTGGAGGCCGCCATCAAGTGGCAGATCAGCCTGGAGCTCTACCCCTCCTACGTCTACCTGTCCATGTTCTACTACTTCGACCGCAAAGACATGGCCCTGAAGAACTTGACCAAGTACTTCCTGCACCAGTCACACGAGGAGCGCGAGCACTCCGAGAAGCTGATGAAGCCACAGAACCAGCACAGCGAGTACATCTTCCTGCAAGACATCAAGAAACCGGACCGCGATGGCTGGGAGAGTGGACTGAACGCAATGGAGTGTGCTCTGCACTTGGAAACAAATGTCCATCAGTCATTACTGGAATTGCACAACCTGGCAATTGACAAGAATGACCCCCACTTATGTGATTTCATCAAAACCCACTACCTGGACGAACAGATCAAGTCCACCAAACAGCTGGGCGATCACATAACCAACCTGTGCAAGATGGGGGCCCCGATTCTTGCATGGCCGAATATCTTTTTGACAAGCACACACTTGGAGACAGTGACAATGAGAGCTAAGCTCCCCCTGGCTTCCCCCACACCTGGGAACTGTGGGTCGCCCTCCTACTGTCTTTCAGTGCATGCATATTTTGGTTATCTGACCTTTTCATAATCTGTACCAAAAAACTATCACCATTTACATCCCAATAAAGTGACTTGCTACTGATGGAAAAAAAAGAGAAAGTAGGTGCTATTATTATTCCCACTTTATAGATGAGGAAAATGAGGCAAACAGAGGTTAAGACTTAACATGGAACTGCTCATTATCTGAGTCTGGATCAGAATGCAAACTTTCTTGATTCCAGGCTCTGTGCACCTTGGTTCCATTTAGCTGTGTTTTTACTTGTCAGGAAGGTTATAGAAAGGATCGCTGTTTAGGTACAGATCGTATTATATATATGACCTCTGAGGTCCTTTCCAGCTCACAGATCTGTGATTCTGCAACCCCAATTTTTTATGCATCACTTTGGGCTGGAAGAGGGGAAGCTTAGAACACAACAAACAAAGCCAAATTTTGCCCTTTCTCTCCTGAAAATTAAAATCCTTCCACAAGTTGACTTAGGGTTTGATTTCTTTAATTTCAAAATCTCTCTCTGGCTCATTGCCTCCTTACCTCACTCCTCTAAGGGTTTTCTCCAATATAACCATCTCTCAGCCTGCTCCAACCAACCTTTCCAGGCATATTCCACATTCTTCCCTTTCATGTACTCTACAGTCCAGCCAAACCAGCCTCCATGCTGTTTCTTACACTGATATTCCATCTTCCACCTCTGTGTGTTTGCACAGGTTGTCCCTCATTCTTGGAATGCATTCTATCTTCACGTCTGCCTCTGAGAATCCCTACGTCCCCTCCAATCTTAGTCCAGAAGTCACTTCCTTCATGAAGCTATTTCTGATCCTGCCTCTCCTCAAAAACTGCCTACTATTTATTTATCATTCTGATCTGTGTACCTGTTGTCACATCCAATAGAACATAAGTTGCTTGAGGACAGGGGTTATTTTAGCTTTGCCTTTGAATCCTTAGCATTTAGTACATAGGAGAAGCTTAAGAAATGTTGATTGATTGATTGAATATAAAAATATCCTTCCTCTCCCAGAAAAATCTGAAAGAATAACTATGGGACCAAAACTCAACCAAAGACAGGCTTTCCTTGCTCACATATTCAGAGGAAAATAGTTTCCTCTTGTCATCTGAGCCTGAGTGTGGCCATCTGTGTAAGTTCTGTGTGAGACATCTAGAACCACACCAGAATCCTCTTTGCCATCTGCAACTCTTAGTTTGTTTATTCCTGGTTTTTTAAAATTCATCCCAAAGCCTATAGCCAGCTTTGGGAGAAAATAAACGTGACAAGTGATTTGCTAACCACAGGAGCATGAATTCAAGTTAATCGAGTCTTTTGCATCTCACCAGGGCAAAGCTCATTTCCAAAGACAACGGTTGTCCAAACCCTGTTGGCTACAGATGCCCAGTCTATATGGCACAGAGCTGGTGGTGGCTAGCCAGTTTCCTAGTGAGGCTGATCTATGTAGACAACTCATGGTGATCATCCAAACCACAAAGCTTGGAGAGAGCTCTCTTTATGACCTTGGACAAGCTGTTCAATCTCTTGGGTTCTCAGTTTCTTCAGCTGGCAAGTAAATGGGTTGAACTAGAAGGTCTCCGAGTTTCCTTCCAGTTCTAAAGCTACAACTCTATGCTCTTTCATCCTCCTGATTATGATGCATGTGGCTATTGGGAATGCCAAAGAAGAGAGTCTTAAAGCATGATAAAGATGAGCTTTTATTAGCATTATCATTGTTGTTGCTGTTGTAATAACACAGTTATTTGTTCTTCATTCTTGAAGAGGACCATGACATCAGGAAGCTGATGCCATGCCATGCAAGAGAATTGGATTTAAGTGAGGCAGGACTGTGTAAAGTCACAAGCCTTGCTCTTTCCTCTGGATCCATCTGGGTCCAGGATGACTGGATATGGTCCTGAATAACCCAGCTACTCCCCAACACAATGAATTGAGTACTAGACTTGGAATCAGAAAGACTTGGGTTCAAATCCCTACTCAGCCACTTACTTCATGTGTGACCTTATGGTATAGTAAAACATAAGCTAAGTTTGGAATCGAAGGACATGAGTTCAAATCCTGGTTTTGCTCTTTATTCCTAGGCTATCTTTAAGTGCCCTCTTCCCCCTGCCAGTTTTAAATCCATAAACCTTTCTGAGTTCTAGTTTCCCTGTTACACATTATGATCATAGCAGTATGGTTCAGTGGATGTAAAACCAGCCTAAAAGTCAAAAAGACTTGGATTCAAATTCTGCCCTAGACACATGCTGCCTATGTCACCACGAGTATGTTATTTAGACTCTTAGTACTCTAGAGAGCTCTGTAAGACTCTGAATTGAAGAAGAGGTGCTACCTACATTGGTAGAGTGAGTTTCCTCACTTTTCCTATGTCAGTGATATTATGGGTCCATCATTGACTCTATCATCACCATCACTATCATCACTGTCATCATTAATATCATATACAATTATTATACAATATTAACAACTTTTAGAGATTCATAAATATTTATCAAATGAATAAATTGTGTATAAATTATTATTTTTGTTGTTTGTTATTGAGTAGTTTCAGTCATGTGCAACTTTTCATGACCCCATGTGGGGTTTTCTTGGCAAAGATACTGGAGTGGTTTGTCATTTTCTTCTCCAGCTTATTTTACAGATGAAGAAACTGAGGCAAACAGGGTTAAGTGACTTGCCTAGGGTCACACAGCTAGTAAGTGTCTGAGATTGGATTTGAAGTCTGGTCCACTAGACTCCTGGACCAGCACTCTATTTACTATGCCACCTAACTGCCCATAATTATTATACATCATAAACAATAATGATGATGACAATCACAAGGACAACCATCTTGGGAAGATCCTTCCCTGTTGACCCTTTCCTAGAACTGTAGGGACCTAAACCCCAGTCTACCTGGCCCACTCCCATGCTGATGAACATCATTCTGTCATTTTCCTATGTGAATTATTACAAAATCAGAATTCCAGGACCTCAGGGGTGGAAGGAACCCCAATGGCCACCTGATCCAATTCATACATCAAAAATTATTACATATCAGAATCAGAGCAGCAAGCCCCGAATGGACCATTTTAGCAGATTGCATGTGATTATTTTGGAAAGAACAGTAATAACATCTCTCTTCCAATCCCCCAAAGTGGGGGAGCAAAGCTTGATGGGAAGAACATGAGCGAATTCAGTTCAGAAAAAAAAAAATTCCCAAATGTGGTATGGGGGAAGGAATGTTGGATTTGAGACAGAAGTCTTGGAGTAGAATCCATTTCTGTCACTTTCCAGCTGTATATATATCCACAGGCTAGTCATATCTCTTCTCTAGGCCTCAGTTTCCCCATCTATAAGATGAAAGACTTGACCTGAATGGTTTCTAGAGGTCCTTCTGGCTCCAACATTTTGTGATACTGAGTCTTGTCCAGCCTAGCTCAATTCTGTCAGTCTGAGGGCATCAGCCCAATAGCTTGGCTCTAGTTCCAATAAAGGAGACTCATGATGTTATGAAAATATGTAAATTTTTGGGTACAGGTGAGAGCGAATGATGTCACAGGGAATGCTCAGATGCCCATGGTCAGACTGAGTTGACTGCTTTCCAATCAAGATTGTGGAGGAATGAGGGGGATCATTGTAAAAGATGTCCACAGATTAGTTTCAGACCAACAAGCAGATCTTTGCCTGTCTTCCAGGGACCCCTCCCTTTGTTGCTTCTCCTCTCCACCTCAACCTCCTCTCTATGCTACCTTCATCTAGTCCACCTTCCAAATTCAACAGGATCCATTGGTCTTGTTCCATTTGGTCACCCTGTGTATTCCATGAGAAATGATAACTCTTACTCACCAGGAGGAAGACCCACAGGTAATAGATGAACATACAGAATTCCAGTGTTTACTGTATCTCCTGGGTACTCTCCTGTCAAAAATTCTTGAATTCCCACAATTAGATTGGGTTGGTACCTTCTTCCAACCCAAATTTTTGGGCAAAGGAAGGGGTAATATAAAAAACAGGACACACCCACCCTTCCCTATGTTTCCAGCTGGAAAAGGGTAGAAATAGCCAATGTCTTTTAAGGTTCTGATGCCTTCTCAGAATTCCTAATCCCTTTGCATCTGTGATTTCACCAGTGTAGAGAACTCCCAGTATGGAAATGCCTTCCACTGAAGCAAATAGACATGCTCATCATCAACTTAAGATTTAAAGAGTTTCTTGGGATGCTGAGCAGTGACTCAGCCTGTGATCACACAGCTAGTATAGGTTAGAGGTAGGAGTACAAGATCATTCTTCTATCTACCAATCTACACTGTCTATCTGCATATCTTCTTTAAAAGACTTTCTGGAGTCATACAGGTGAAAGCAGTGTGTACAGTGGGAAAAACTTTGGATTTGGAGTCAGAGACCCTGGCCTCAAATCCTGACTCTGCCAATTACTACCTATGTGACCTTGGGAAAATATTTTCCCTTCTCTTGGCCTCAGTTTCTAGCCAGAGGTAACAGATAGAGCTGTGGGCTCAGAATCAGGAAGGCCTGGATTCTGACATTGTTCCAGACACTTATTATAGTTATGGGACACTGGGTAAGTCACTTAACAGTTCTGTGCCTTAGTTTCCTCAAGAGTAAAATGAGGGGTTTGAACTTGGTGACTTCTCAGTTCCGTCATAGCTGTGGATATATCATTCTATGATTTATAAAATGGAGGCATTGGATGCAAGGGCTCTAAGATCTTTCCTTATACTATATTATAGCTCTAAATCTATAATCCAATGATAAAATGATTTCTTCTTAGCAGACTTTCTCTCAGATTGTGATAACCCATCATCACATAAGCCCATTAAGGGATGACACAAGACAAAGTGCCTCATCTTCCTGGAATGTTCTCTGTCTTTTGGGAGGC
>CM053588.1:35892576-35903572 GCA_028646515.1 Pseudochirops corinnae | reverse complement strand
TTTGGGATACAACCCCAGAAGTGGTATTGCTGGGTCAAAGGGTATGCAATTATTTATAGCCCTTTGGGCATAGTTCCAGATTGCTCTCCAGAATGGTTATATCAGTTCACAGCTCCACCAACAATGCATTAGTGCTCCAATTTTTCCACATCCTCTCCAGCACTTGTCATTTTCCAGTTTTGTGATCTTAGCCAATCTGACTGGTGAGATGTCGTACCTCAAAGTTGTTTTGATTTACATTTCTTGAATTAATAGTGATTTAGAGCATTTTTTTTATATGCTTAAAGATATCTTTAATTTTTACCTCTGAAAATTGCCTGTTCATATCCTTTGACCATTTATCAATTGGGGAATGACTTGTATTCTCATAAATTTTACTTAATTCCCTGTATATTTTAGAAATGAGGCCTTTTTCAGAGACACTGGTTGTAAATATTCTTTCCCAATTTCTCAGTTTCCTCTTAATCTTGGTTCCTTTGGCTTTGTTTGTACTCCCATTTTCTAGATAAAAAAACTGAGGTATCTTTGAAAGATAAAGGTTACAATAGTTTCATCAAGAAAAAATGGCATTTCTCAATGGGTGGGGCTGCAGAGAGAAAGAGAATTTGGAACTCAAAATTTATAAATGAATATTAAAAAAAAAACAACAAAAGGAATAATCTATCTTCTTTCTCACTCTTCCCTCTTAGTCTTTTTCTAGATACCATAGGAAAACAACATCTTCAGCTTTTCTCAAGTTGTCACTCTTACTCTTAGTAATCTCTCTGCCTAATCTCATCTCATAAAATTTTCTTCATAATGTTTCTGCATAAAATTTCCACAGTTGAGATAATTCCAACAAGAAAGAAGTTTCTCTTCACTTTCTTTCTTTGTCTCGCTGCGCCCTTTATCTCATAGAACCTCACAGATTAAAGTTAAACGGATATATACTCTTTCTGACTTCATGGGCAGTAGCATCTAATAGAATGATAGTTAAAAGTAGTAGTAGTAAAAAGGGAAATGGAAGTACACCGGGAGGGAAAAGAGGAAGCAGAAAAAGGGACTTACTATCTCAAAAGACATATAAAGAAGATACGAGATAACATTTGGGGAATGAGGTAGGGAATGCACTAGCAACTGGGTTGGGGGGAGGCACCAAGGATTCTTTGAAGTTTCAAAGGGCCTGGGTTGACTGAATAGGAATAAATAAAGCAAAGGAAGTAATTAGAGGGGATGGAGACACAAGAGATTATCACAGAATCACAGAATTTTAGAGCTGGAAGGGACTTCTTCACTCATTTAGTTTAGACCAGACCTAAACAAAAATCTTCATTATAGCACAGCAGATAAGTGTCCTCCAGTAGGGGAAGCACTGTTACCAGAGGCAGTCCATTACATTTTTGGATGGTTCCACTTGTGAGGAAATTTTCTCTTTCTCTTATTTTCCATTTCATTTTATTTTTAAATGAATAAGAATTTGTTATCTTCCATATCCTCTCAAATTAAAGGAAAAGGGAAAAAAAGGAAAACAATCATCTTGTAACAAATATATAGAGTAAAGCCAAAGAAATCCTCAAATTGTCCATGTCCGATTTGCATGGTTTATTCTGCATTTCAAATTTATTACCTCTAGGTGAGGAGATGAGTAACAGGGTTTATCATCAGTCCTCTGGAACCATTATTGGTCATTGCATTGATGAGAGTTATTTTTTATATTCAATTTTCGTTTCATTTTTTCTAATGAAATGTAAATAATTTTTAACATTAAAAAAAATAAATTCCAAATTCTTTCCCTCCTCTCCCCACTCCCTTTCTTCAGAAGGCAAGCAATTTGATATAGATTATACATGTGCAGTTATGCAAAATATTTCCATATTAGTCATGCTGCAAAAGAAAACACCACAGATCCCCAAAAATAGGAATAATAAAGAAAGTTTAAAAACAGTATGCTTCAATCTGCATTCAGACTCCAGTTATTTCTCTGGAGGTGGAGGTAATTTTTCATCATAAGTTCATTGGAATTGTTTTGGATTGTTATATTGCTGAGAATAGTTGAGCCACTCACAGTTGATCATCATAAAATATTGCTGTCACTGTGTACAATGTTCTCTTGGTTCTGCTCATTTCACTTTGTATCTGTTCATGTGAAGTCTTCCCTGGTTTTTCAGAAAGGTCCTGCTCATCATCTTTTATATTCCTCTCAATTTCTAATTCTTTGCCACCACAAGAGAATCTGCTTTAAATATGTTTGCACATATAGGCACTTTCCCTTTTTTAAAAAAATCTCTTTGTAGTACAGACCTAGTAGGGGCATTGCTGGCTTAAAGGGTATGCAAAGTTTGATTGATTTTTGGGCAAAGTTGTAAATTGCTCTCCAGAATACGTGGATCACAACTCCACCAACAATGTATGAGTGTCTCTATTTTTTTCACATTCCCTTCAACATTTGTCATTTTCTCTTTTAGCCAATCTGATAGGTATGTGGTGGTACCTCAGAGTTGTTTTAATTCACATTTCTCTAATCAATAGTGATTTAGAACATTTTTAAATGACTATAGATAGTTTTGATTTCTTTATTTGAAAACTGCCTCTTCATATACTTTTACAATTTATCCACTGGGGAATGACTTGTATTTGACTCAGTTCTCTTTATATCTGAGAAATGAGGCCTTTATCCAAGAAACTTGTACAAAAGATTTCCTCCCAGTTTCCCATTTTCTTTCTAATTTTGGCTATATTGGTTTTGTGTGTGTAAAAACTTTTTAATTTGCTGTAATAAAAAATATCCATTTTATATCTTGTAATGTTCTCTATCTTTTGCTTCTCTTATCCACATATCTGACAGATAAAATATTCTATGCTCTCCTAATTTGCTCATGCTATCACTCTTTATGTATAAATCATGTACCCATTTTGATTTATCCTGATACATGTGAGATGTTGGTCTGTAGGTTTTAGGTACTTCCAAAGTAGTATGATCTAAGGAGATATGGTCCCTGCTCTCCTGACTTGTGCTCTGGTCTTTACCCAGAAAGGGACATTGTACCCCTGTAACCACCAGGCTAACCCTCCTCCTATCTCTGGGACTGTGACCATGTCCTCTGTTCTCTTGCAGCTACAATTACTAGTGCTCCCCTCTGTCTTGGAATTGAGATCAGGGTTCCTACTCCATGAATGACCACAAGTATTTCTCTCCACTCTGAAATGGCAAGCAGGACCCTTGTTCTCCTGTGGCCAAGAGTGCTATCACTCTTTTTGACCCTGAGACTGTCATCCAGAATTCCTATAGGCAACCAGGTCCTAAACCTATTACCAGCAAAGGGTCCCTGGCAATTTCCTTCCAACAAATTGTCCAATCCCCATACCTTCTGTACTTTAAGAACATCAAAGCTACTGCTGCTGACAATATAGCCACCCTCAAAACATGACCCATGTTGCCTGTGCTGTATTCCCAGAGCCTAGTATCACCCTACTATCACTAAGACAGCCTCCTAAGTTGTCTTGGGCTGGAAAATTGTTTCACATTACCTTTTGTTACTTCTGCCATTCCAGAATTTGATTTGAGGCATTGTTTTAGGGTTATTTGGAGGCCAATTTGGGAGAACTCATCTGAATGCTTCACTTCTCCCCTGTTAGAGTTCTTAAGTGTGCTGAAGTTCTCTTTAGAACATCGTTGTTGTGGTATGTACTGTTTTCCTGGTTCTCCCTACTTTGTTCTGTATCGGTGCATTTAAGTCTTCTGAAGTTTTTCTGAAACCATTCCCTTCTTCATTTCTTGTGGTACAGAATGGTCCCACCAGTTTATCTGTTCTGCAATTAATGAGCACCCCCTTAGTTTCAAGTTCTTTGTGACTACAAAAAGAGCCGCTACAAATATTTTTGCACATGAGGGTCCTTTCCCCACTTTTCTGTTCTTTTGGGGGGTAAAGCCTAGTAAAGGTACTTCTAGGTCAAAGATAATGCACAGCTTAGTGATATTTGTGGGTTCAAATAATTCCAAGTTGCTTTCCAGAATGGCTTGGCTAACTTAGAGGCCTATCAATAGTCCACTGATGTGCCTTTTTTCTAGCACGACTTCACTATTGGCAATTTTCTTTTTTTGGTAAACTCTACTTATCTGATGGGTGAAAAGTGGAACCTCTGAATTGCTTTAATTTGCATTCCTTTAGTTTCTAGTGATTTGAAATCTTTTTTCTTCATAAGATTGCTTGGATATCTTCCTTTGAGGACTGTCTATTAACATCCTTTAACTATTCATTTACTGGGGAATGAATTTTTATTATAAATTTGAATTGATTTCTTAGATACCTTGGAAATGAGACCTTTATCAGATTGATAAAAGTATTTTTAAGTGCATTGGTTTTGTTAATATAAAGACTTGTCAATTTCACATAATCCTAATTGTCCACTTTATGTTGGGTGATTTTCTCCATTCCTTGCTTTGTCATGAATTCTTCCTTTATCCATACAGAGAGAAAATGATAGAGTGTGTGTGTGTGTGTGTGTGTGTGTGTGTGTATTGGGGAGGAGAGAAAATACAAAGAAATATTATAGATTTGCAGGTAGACATGGAAGGAATAAGTACCTATGTGGATCTGGATAGGCCTTGTGATTTTAGGAGCCAGAGTTGAGGAGGGAGTGTCCTTGACCTCTCTGATGCTCAGTTTTCTCATCTGTAAAATGGGTGTAATAACAGCACCTACCATAAAAGGTTATTGTGAGGACCAAATGAGATTACAAATGTAAATTACTTGGCAAACCATAAAGTATTACATGTGCCACAGGGCGGAGGGGTCCAATGCAGTTGACAACGTGGAAGAGAATGTGGAGCTTGCTTCTGAAACAAAGCTTAACAATATATAGTGGAACTTCTCTGCTTCCCATTTTGGAGCATGGAGCTCCAGTTAATCATGGGATAAGCAGACTGTGGATTGGCTGTGTAGGCAGAACCAGGTGAATTCTAAAAGCTGTGACCAGTAAAAGCAATTCCCTTACTTCACTTGTCTCTCTCTCTCTCTTTCTCTCTCTCTCTTTCTTTCTCTCTCTCCTGTATAGTTGCTGCTGTGGTGAGAGGAACAATAATGTAAAAGGTTTCCCCTTTACATAGGCTCTCTCCATCCAAGGCTGAATGTAACCCACATATATGGTTCTTTTTGTCTTTCCCTCTTTGCTTGTGTTCTGTCCTGCTTTTTGGTGAATAAGAGTGAAGATGGTCATGACCTTGTGGACTGTGAAAGATCAGGAGAATGAGCCACTGGAGTCTGCGTCCTGCAGTCCAGACTGGGATTTTTTTGGAATCCAGATGATGAAGTACAAAGGCCCAAGTGACTTGTTCAGACTAGCCCAGTCGTAGCAGAGATGCAGACTCATTCCATCCACTGGTTATGTGGAATCTGGAAGCAAATCTGATGGGGGCAAATGCTGAGCCCACTATCCTTAGGGATAAAGGGGAGACTATAGCAGAGAATGTGCCCACAAGGATTGGGAGAGACATGTTTGTAACTGTTGTACTTGTTATATTTTCAAAGGAAATATCCCTTTGTAAAAGCCGATTTGTGTTAATTGGTTAAATGGAACTGGGACACTAATCACAAATGGCAAAGAAGGGGACATACTAGAATGGGGGCTTGAGAAAATAAGAGAAATTTACCCCTCTATTCCTCAAGGGCTCCTTTAGAACCACGAGGGGAAGATGAGACTGAGAAAATGAGTCTGGAGTGATCATGCTGTATAAATACCAGATCACCATCATCATTATCTCATAGCTGGTAGGAGAGCATCCCTTCAATTTAGATAAATGAATTGAGGTCCAGAGAGAGAGAGGGCACTGGCTCGAGTTTACCCAGCTCTGAAATAGTAGAGATTTTTAGTTTTCTTTCCTCTGTTGTTTTTCTGGATCTGTGATTTCGTGAGTGAGGAGCTTTGTCTGGTTATTCAGAAATGCAATTTGTCTCCGGTCCGCTTACTGGTTTAGGACACTGAGACATGAAGTGGTTTGCCCAGCTTCGTGCAGCTAGTATGTGCCAGAGGCAGGATTTGAATACAATGCTTTCTAGCTTCAAGTTTAGCTTCCTCTCCACTTTGCACTGGGCTGTTCTGGTTACTGGTAAGTTCTGCCTCTCTGACCTGCTTTCTCCCTCTATATCACTCTGCCTTCTACCACTCTCCCCGTGACTTGTCTCTGTTCAGGCAGTTCTTGTTTTTGTCTGGGTAATTAAACAAAGAGTTGAAATTAAAAGGACTCTCCATTGTCATTCAGAGATAGCAGCAGACACACCTTTGCCCAGCTGTGATTCTGACTTTGAGAGCTCCCATCCTGTCTCTTTAAATGATCTTAATCTTTGATAGAAAGGTCATTATATTAAAAGTCCCCACTCCTCTGCTTTCCCCTAGTCCCCAGTGCTGTGTAGGAGTTGGGGGCTAGGTGTTTTAAATGGATTTCCCATTCCAAATGGCTTCTCTGACTATAGAATGGTCTCGGTGGGGTGATGCACTCAGAGCCTTTCAGGCCCAGTGGTCCTGCTGCTCTGGGGAATCGGGACTGAATGAGGCCTTCGGAATTGCCCACCGAAGGAAATGCTAATAATTAAAGCTGTCACCGTGACTCTGGGGCAGGAAATCAATGCCTACGGGACCATTTGCGTCTCCATAAACAAAGCCAAATGCGGTCACCATGCTGAATGGCACCACGGAATCATGATTAGAGTCGCCAGCTCAGCCCACCTTCCATTCTGTGCCAGCACAACAGGTATCCAGGGCCCAGCTCATGGAACAGAGGGAAGCTCCTGAAGGCACAGAGGCTGGGCTCCTGGGCTTGCAAGGGGCTGGGGCAGATAACCCTGTTCTCAGTGTGCTACCTTCTGCCCATGCAAAAGGGCTCTCGGTGCCTGGCAATGTCATGTGTGTGATCTGGGCATGTGGCCGTTTTGTGAGCTGCTTTTCACCCTTTGTGCTCGGTGGGGATATAATAGGCCACAATTTTCTCTGGCCCTTGGGGGATTTGGGAGCTCCCCCCACCCCCACCCCAAGTCCTCCCTCTGCCAGCTTTGAGTGCCTGCCAAGGGAACAAACATCTCCATCTCTGCTCTTCAATAATCTGAGACTATAGAATTCCAAGTCTCTCCTTAGAATTCCAAGCTTCCTCCAAACCTCTATTCCTGTTTGTCATCTTCCCAGGTCTGGATGGACATCCCAGGTCTGGTCCATTACAAATGGAAAAAATGGATGTTAAATTTTTCTCTACTGTTTCCTGTACCCTACACACACACACACACACACACACACACACGTCACATCCATATACACACAATTTCTCATTTCTTTCTGAGAGGAAGTAGCCTGAGAGTATTCTCTTATGAAGAAAGCAGTGATGATTTAGAATAAAGCATACCAACAGCTTGGAAGCAGCTACCATTATATAGATCTTTGTTCCTGCCTGGGTTCTATGGGGCAGACATGGGAAGAAAAGGGATGGATTCTATTTCCTTCTGAAAGGGAAAAAGTGAATTGAAGAAGCTGGGACCTCTAAGGTCCTGTCCAAAATCCATAAGATTTTGATAAATGCAAAAATTTCAGAAATCAATTTCACAAACACAGGGTGGGGAAGGTCTGGAGGGACAATATTTTATGTAAAAAAGATCTCAGGAGCTAAATGGTCTACAGGTTACATGTGGACAATAGTGTGAAAAAAGTTAACTCTCTAAAGGGCATGTTAAACACTACAAAGTTTGGGACAAGAAATGTGATAGGCCCACTTTACTCTGGACTTATCAGAGAATATTATTATGTCCAGTACTGGGCACTCCAATATTTTATGGAGGTCATTAACAAACACATTCAGAAGAGAACAATGAGAGAGACAGAGACAGAGAGAGAGAGAGAGAGAAAGAGAGAGAGAGAGAGAGCAGAGACAGACAGAGACAGAGAAGGAAGAGAGAGAGAGAGAGAGGAGAGAGAGAGACAGAGAGAGAGAAAGAGAGGAGAGAGAGAGAGACAGAGAGACAGAGAGACAGACAGAGACAGGCAGAGACAGAGACAGAGAGAGAGATGATACTGGAAACCATGATTTACAAGTATAAGTTGAAAGACATGACAAGATTGAGTCTAGAAAGGAGAAAAGCTTAGGGGAACTTTTGAGTACGTGAAGGAATTCTTATTCTGTTACCTGTCAGATTAGATACCCTCTGAGGTCCCTTAGAAATCTGAAATCATGAGATTCTTGGAAGCCTGCTGCCAAGAATAAATAAGACCTTTGGACAGGATTTATTCTGGGAAGTGACCCTAAAAGAAAGAAGATCCATCACTGAATGAAGGGAATAGAGGGAGATCAAGATCAAGCTGTATGACCTGAGAAGAAAAGACCCTCTGAGGTAAACCAGGGAAGGTGTCTTACAATGTTTAAAATTCCACTTGGTCCATGATCTTAATCTCCATCTTCATCCTTTCAACAAGCAACATTAACTGCCCTGAGGGCTATGTGTTGAGGAGGTAGAAAACAATCAGTTGTTACTTATAGCAAGGAAATCAGAAGAAAATGATGATTGTGTAGCATATGTACTCTGGGCTCACTGTCTCAATATACGTGCACATTATTGATGGGGGGGTATCCAGAAGATGGATTACTAATACTACTACTCAGGGTTCTAAGTAATAGGGATAACACTGAAGATTGCCAGTGTTTCTAATACTGTTGCCTGTGAGCCCCCATCCAGCATGCTCTCTATTATGTATCAATCAGAATAACTACATTAGCTTTTAGAAAAGTGTATTTATTGAAAAGAAAAAAACCCTGAACCCATGGTCATACCCTCCTCGCCTGCACAGGGGTCCTTGAGGAGAACAAACTCAAACTTAAGTACAAAGGGAGTGAAGTCCATGCATAGAGAACATAAGGAACCAAGAGCCATCTCAAAACTCTTGCTTGTGGGAGCCCTTCCCTGGCCCCTCCCCCATGCTACCTTTTTGGAATTCTCATAAAATTCTCTTCAAGTATAGTTCTCTGCTAGACTCTGAAGATCAGTGACTTTCTTGAGTCCATAGCCAGCATGCCCCTCTGTCAGGAGTGTCAGGAGTGAATCTGGACCAATCTCTTTCTACCTTCATTTGTACACACTCCCCTTATCTTTGACCACCCCCACTATTGACTCTGGTTGCCATGGAGATCTCTGGTGGCCTTGGAATACTCATCTATCTAAGATCAGGGAAAAAATAAACACAAAAGTACCATGCAATCCATGTGTCCACATCTACATGGTGACCAGGTAGGAGATAAGTCCCTCTCCATACCCCCCAGCACACAGGATTTCTTCCTTGCAGCTGTCAGGAAGAGAAGCAAAATGAAGAAGGGGATGAGGCATGCACACTTAATGCAGGCTCCGTTCCTCAGTCAACCAGAAGATTCCTCATTGCCACGTTGATACCAACCCTCAGGCACTTGGGGTGAAAAGCAGGCTTTCCACCTCTCTGAGTATCAGACTTCAGGCAGGCAGAACGTGCCTGGCGTGCTCTGTAGGGCCCTCTAGAAAGAGCGAATTCAAGCATACTTTGAGGATCGGGCCCTTCTTGGTCAGTTCCTGGGCTACACTAGGCAGAGGCAAGGGAACAACATTTAACAAACACCTACTGTGTGTTAAGTGCTTTACAATTATCATCCCATGTATTCTCACAACAACCCTGGGGGGTAGATATTGTTATTGCCTTCATTTTACACTCGAAGGAACTGAGGCAAACAGAAGTGACCTGCCTAGGGTCACATAGCTAAGAAGTATCTGAAGCTGGATTTGAACTCAGATCTCCCTGACTCCAGGTCCAGTGTTCTATTCACTGTACTACCTAGTCACCCCTAGGTGGAAGGGACCTTTAGAAGCCATAAAGTCTAGCCTCACCATTTTACAGATGAGGAAACTGAGGCCCAGAGAAGTTACAAACTCAAAGTCTTACAAGTTACAAGTAGCGAAAAGAGGATTTGAACCCAGGTTTCCTCATTCCAGAGCTAGCCCTCTATCCACTGTCCTATACTGAATCCTGGTAATAGAGATGGAGGTAGCCTTGACTCCAAGGAAGAGAAAGAAAGGAGTCCCCTACTCACCATACCCCCACCTCATAGCTTCTTTCAGAGTTTGACATTCAAGGCCCTAAGGCTTCCAAGCACCCAGTGTCAGGATGCCACTCTTTGTGGCTTCTCTTTTGCTCCTGCCCAGGGCCAATAATGCTAACCTGAATAACACTGATTATCCTGCTAAGAGCAATGTTAGCGCTAATAACACTAATTACACTCACAACAACAGTAACACAAGAACACGCGTTACTCCGGTGATCTAGGGCAGTGCCCGGCCCACGGAGAGTGAGTGACACGTGCCTGTCACCTGCCTACAAAACGCTTTCCCCTCAGAACCACCTGTGAGACAGGTGGCGTATACGTTATTATTCCCATTTGACAGATGAAGAAACCAAGGCTTTCGGAGACGCAGCGACCTACAATTGATAAGTGGCAGAGCCAGGATGTCGAGCTAAGTGTTCTGTCTCCGGGGTCCTTCCTCTTCTTGTACCGACTCACAAACCCTCCAAGAGAGGAGATGCTTGTGCAGGCGTGAAGCGGGCAGGTGGCCTTTTCAACTCTGAGACTCCTTTCACCAGTTAGGCCAGACTCTTCATTTTACATAAGTGGAAACTGAGGTCTGGAGAGGGGAAGTAACTGAAGAGGCAGACGTGGCATTTGGACCTAGGACTTCTGATGTGGAATCCAATGCTCTAAGCACCAAATCATAAGTGTGATAGCCGTCCTTGTGCTCCTGAGAAGTATGGCCAGATGAAGAGAGGAAAAGGAAGAGGAAAAAGAGGGGTTTGGGGAATAGGGATTGGAGAACAAGCTGCTAGGTACCTAATTGACTGAACGGCTCATGGTGGGGGGTATGGACACACTTTCCCCATGCCTGCCCCCCCCCCCCCTTAAGGGGCAGGTAAATAAATGCAGCACAGGAGGGAGGCAGAGTCTAGTCTGGCCATGACTGACCCTGAC
>CM053588.1:35864242-35892476 GCA_028646515.1 Pseudochirops corinnae | reverse complement strand
TAAGTGCCCTTCCCAAAGCTGCTGGGGCTGCTGCTGACCTTCCTCAAAGGGTCCCTCCTTGGAGGCAGCAGCAGCAGCAGCTTGGTGCTGTTTTTGCTGGTTTGATGAGAACACCCTCACTTTGTAAGATGCTGGTGAGGAACTAGGGACTTAGGCACCAGGTTACATGGAGCTCTCTCCATCAGCCCGAGGCCATGCTCACCCTACTGCTTGGGGGAAAATTCTATGTTGCAAGAGACTGAGATGCTGGTGGGGCTCTTTCTGAACTTCTAAAAGCACTTTCCAGAAAAAAAATGCAAATGGAGTCCAAGGTCAGCTCCACTCTATTTATTTCAATCTGTAGCTGTCTATGTGAGTCTCTCCATGCTGCTCAGAATTCTTCATAATCAGTATTTCTTATAGGGTAGAAATATCACATTCACGTGCCCCAGGTGGCTTAGCTATCTATCAGCTGATTCTCTGACTTGGTAGCCCTGAATCTTCCCATCCCATCAAGCTTGGAGTCCTTGGCCAAAGGATCCCCTTCACTGGTTGGGGAAGCAAGCAGTGATTGACAAACCTCTTCTTTGAAAGACATTCAGATCCAGTCCTGGGAATGAGGGGTGGGACACATCACCCTTAGTTCTCCTGAATTTGACCTGGCCTGGGCTGGTCCATATCCCTTCTGTCTTCTCCTGCGGTAGGTAGCAAGGCAAGGGCTCTTTTCATCAGGCCAATCCCCCAGCCCTCCTCAGATGTCAGATCTTTTCAACACACCTGAAGGGGCCAACTGAAACGTGTCTCTTTCTATACAGTGGGGCAAAGCCTCAGGAGGGCCATTCTTAGGATCTTGACAATAGGCCAGGAGGCTCCGGGTTTGTTCTGTCTGGAAGAACGTGGGGCCCACTTGAATGGGAAGAGTCTCTTTGGGAGGGCCTTGGCTCTTCACGGCTAGCTGGGGGAGTGCGGTAAAGGAAGGGTTCTCACCATTCTGAGAACCACAAAGACAACAGGTGGCACAGAGACTCAGTGTGCCCAAATCCTGGTTTGTCAAGAGTAATTCAATTCAATCTGATAAGTATTTATTAATGCTCACTATGAGCCAGGCTCTGTGCCAAGTATGGGGGTGACACTTACATTATAGATTATATTCTCTTAATTAATTAATTAATTATCCCTCTCAGTAAAGCGTAAGTGCCCTGAGTTCAGAGACTTTTTAATTTTGTCTTTATGTCCCCTGAACTCAGCCCAGTACTCGGCATATAGTAAATGCTTAATCCATCCATCCGTCCATCAATCAATAAGCATTTATTATAGGTACTTTGTATTTATTTTTTACATATCTTGGGGTTACTAATTTGAAGGCAGTATAGTCTGATGAACAGAAAACTAGCTTCAGAGCCACAAAGGCCTGGCTTCAAGTCCAACCTTTGACATACACCAATGGTATGATTCTGAAGAAGCCGTTTAACATCCCAGAGACCCAGGCTTTGAGGGATGTGCTACCCTCCCCTTGTAGAGGAGGTTTTCTCATACGGGAGGTCTCTCACAGACCATCTCTCAGTTTACAAAGGGGTTATGATCTTTGTCATTGAGTGGAACATCTATAGTGATGAACTCTTTAGTTTCTGAAATATTGAATTTCAATACTGGGGGAATCTAAATGCTCCCCTGTGGTTGTTTAGTCATTTTAGTCATGTCCAACCCTTCATGACCCCATTTGAAGTTTTCTTGGCAAAGATACTGGAGTGGTTTGCCATTTCCTTCTCCAGGGGCTCCATTTTGTCAGATAATCAGAGGTTAAGTGACTTGCCCAAGGTCGCACAGCTAGGAAGTACCTGAGGCTAGATTTGAACTCAGATCTTTCTGCCTCCAGGACAAGTGTTCTATCCACTGAGCCACCAGCTGTCTCAGAAATGCTGCCCTAATATCCCTAATAACCCCAAAATACATCAGTCCTGTCTCTACACTTTTAATTAATCAGTCAACAAACATTTTTAAAGTACCTACTGTGTGCCAGGCACTGGGTTAAGTGCTGGGAGCACAAAGAAGTCCTCCATAATGACTCTACTCCACATTGATCTCTCTCTTCCCTAAATGCTTTGGCTCCCATCACCTCTGTATCTCACAGGTACCCCTTTTATCTTGCCAATATCCTGATTAACTCTAATAATCTGCCTTTGACCTACAAATAGACTTTAGGCTCCCTGTGGTTGGGACCCAGGACTGAGAAGCCCATAGATACTCAGTAATTATCTGCTGATGGATTGATTTGTTTAGAATCCTTTCAAGCAAGGTCAGGGATCTGTGCCTTCAGGCAGCTCCTTTCTGGGTCATTTGTCCTTTTCCCTTGGGTCTGGAGCCTTGGTAAAGGAAAAAAGATGAGGCCCATTTGTTCACCAAGAGAGACTTCCATAGAGCCTACAGGAAACGGATGGGAAGAAAATTGCTGTGTTCAGGAGGGGTCCTGAGTTAATGATGCCTGACTCACACTTCCCCTGGAATTAAGTAGCTCAGCCCATCTGAGCTGATCAATCTCCCAAGAAGTAACTTTTGCAAGGCTGTTTTTCATAGAAATTAACCTGGTAATTGTTGGAGGGGTGGGGGTGAGGCAGAGCCTGTGGGAAGACAGACATGTACTCTTGGAGGAGCTGTGAATTGGTTTGACTGTTCTGGAAAACAATTTGTAATTATTGATTAATCAATGAACCTTTAGTAAGCACCTATTATGTGTCAGGCTCTCTGCTAGGCACTGAGACCCTCCATCTATATTTGATATGAGAAAAATTACTAAACTGTATAGATCCTTTGACTCAACAACGCCAATACCAGACATATATACGCCCATGTATCTCCAAGGAAGTCAAAGAAAAGAGAGAGATAGATAGATGTGTTAAGAGATAAATGGATAAAATGATGAGAAAAGAGAGAGAGAGAGAAGATTATGATGATGATGATGGATGATAGATAGATAGATGGATAGATAGATTTAGGTAGACAGAAGAGAAATAGAGAGAGATGATAGGTAGATAGGTAGGTAGATAGGTAGGTAGATAGGTAGATAGATAGATAGATAGATAGATAGATAGATGATAAGTAGATAGGTTATGTATAGTTATGTACATAGATGGTAGATAGGTAATAGAGTATGCATAGATAGATGAAAGGTATGGAGACAATAGATTTAAGTGTATACTTATTAACTGCCTACTATATACCAGGTATTATATTAAGCACTAGGGAAACATACAAGCAAGGAAGACAGTCCCTACCCTCAAGGAGGTTATATTTTAAGAGGGGAGACAACCTATACAGGAAGCTGGTGGAGTGAGAGTGGATATCTGTATGGGGGCAATAGGGACAGTAAAGGGGAGATGAAGAGATAGAATCCAGATATGAAAGAGGGAATGTACAAAATGCCTGTGACAACCATGCCTGGCAAGCCCAGTGAGAGTGGCCAAACAAATCATGGCTTACAAATGTGAATGAAAATTACTGTTCCAGAAATGGTGAAGAGTAATAATTTGGAGAAACTTAGGAAGAATTTATGAACAAATGCAGAGTAAAGTGAGCAGAATGGAGAAAGGAATTTACACAGTAACCATAGTGATGTAAATGAAAACCACATAGAAGGAATTCTGCTCTGTGCAGTGACCAATCTGGACTTCAGAGGACTGGTGTGGAAGTAAAACTTCTTCCCTGAGACAGAGAGGTAGAGGCCTATGGGTTGTGGAAAGAGGCATGCATCACAGATGTAGCCACTGTATTGTTGTTTTTTTAATAATTTGTTATGACAGGCTTCTGAGTATTTGTGCGGTGGAGATATTGGGAAGGGACAGTGATATGTTATCACCTCCATTATTCTCTGAGCTCCTTGAAAGCAAAAGAGACTGTCTTTTGCCCTTCGTATCCCCAGGGCTTAGCATGGTATCTGGCACATAATAAGCACTTAATAAATGTTTATTGGCTAACTGACTGAAACTAAACAGCAACAAAGACTAGTGATTTTTAAAAAGTAAATAAGATAAAAAAATAAAGGGGGTACAGGGGAAAGGATAATGAATGAGAAGAAAGGAGAGTGAAAAGTCTTTATTTTGGAGCTTATTTGGCTGGACTCAAGTGATTCATTCCTATAAAAATGAAAATCATATTGATGGGAAAGATTATAAGACCAATTCTGATTTATAGAGTAACTTCTTATCCCTGAGGCTTTCCACTAGAGAACTCTCTCCAAGTTGACAATCACCCATTAATGATAACTTTGGGGATCTGCTCACTTAAGCAGTTCCAAATCCATTTAACTATACCGTTATCAAATCCATCCCTCCCCATTTTATCCACAAGGACAAACCTGAGAAATGCCACACATTTTGCAAAAATCTAAGTACGCCATGTCTGCAGCCTTTCTCCTCCTGCCAATCTAGTAGCCTCGTCCAAAAAGGAAATGAAGTTAGTCTGGCGTGACTTGATCTTGACAAAACCATGCTGGGGCTTAGTGCTCGTACTTTTCCTTTACTAGTTAATAGGATCATAGATTTATAGTTGGACAGGACCTTCGAGGCCATCTCATTCAACTCCCTCCATTTTCAGAGGATTAAACAGGTTCAGAGAAGTTCGTGATTTGCTCATGGTCACCCAGCTAGTAAGTGTCAGAGGGAGGATTGGATTCTTTTTGGTTCCAAGTCCATTTCCCACCACTCAGATGCTATGATTCTATGGGCATGGTGTGTGGTCTTTAGTAAGCCTCTTAACTTTTCTCTGAGTCTATGTATTTGAAGTACCTCCCACCTCAACCTCCCCTCGAGCCCCTTCCAGATTCAAAATGCTTCTTCCCCTCTCCTCCCCTCTTCTCTCCTCTCCTCTAGTGCTGTCACCTTCCCTCTCCTCTCCCTTCCCCGCCCTTCCCCCTTATATTCTCTATGTATCATAATCTACTTGAAGGCAGAAACTGTTTTTCTTTTTCCTTTTTTCTCCGTCATCACTATCTAACACAATGATCCCCACACATTAAGTGCTTAGATCGACTGATCTATAGCTGTAAAATGAGTATTGCGCTGATACTCAAGTGAATGTTCCAAGGTGCTTTTTAAATCTCAAAGTGCTAAGTAAGTGCTGGCCATTATTCTCCTTATGGGACAGCTAGGTAGTTCAGTGGATTAAGTGCTGGACCTCATGACAGGAAGATCCGGGTTCAAATCTATCCTCAATCACTTACTAGCTGTGTGAGCCTGGGCAACTCATTTAATCTGTGTTTCAGTTTCTTTATCTGTAAAATGGGAATGATAATAGTATCTATCTCACAGGGTTGTTGAGAGGATCAAATGAGATAACATTTTACTAATAGAAGTTTACTAATATAAAACTCTTTTCAAACATTTTGTTGCTGTTGGGTTGTTTCAGTAGTGTCCAAATCTTTGTGACTCCATTTGGGGTTTTCTTGGCAAAGATACTGGAATGGTTTGCCATTTCCTTCTCCAACTCCTTTTACAGATGGGGAAACTGAGGCAGTCTTAAGTGACTTGCCCAGGGTCACACAGCTAGTATCTGAGGTTAGATCTGAACTCAGGTCTTCCTGACTCCAGGCCCAGTACTCTATCCACTATGCCACTTAGCCTTAAATTTATATAAATGCTAGTGATGATGGTGGTAGCAAAGAGGCAGTTTTCAAATCATGCTTCTGACAATTATTAGCCACACAGCCCTGAAGAAGTCCCTTTTTTATCTCTACCTCATTTGTAAAATGAGATGGTTGGGCTTTTTGATCACTAAGGTCCCATTTAAATCTGTGCTTTTATGACTAGACCATTTGTTCTTGAACTGGGGAATCTAATTTGTCTTTTTTCATAATGTGAAAAACTGAAGTTTACACAGAGTCATTCAGAACTTACTTTTATACCACAGGGAAATGTATATGTGTGTGAATATACATATAGTACATGTATAAAAATAATATGGTATGTGAATACATATCCATGTGTATATTCATATGTGTAAACATGCATATATATGTATACACATGCATTTAAATCAACACTGAAGCATTTTTTCCTCACCTACAATTTGTGAGGTCCTAAACTCTCCTAATCCCTGAAGCTATAGGGCCAAGGGAGAGGTTGCCCTGGCCTTTGAGGAATTTATGCTTTCTAAAGATTTGAATGTGGGGGTGGGGGAAAACAAAGACTCCCCTTTTGGTTAGGTGAGAGTTCTGGTCCATTATTCTCTCTCTGAATGTGCTCATTCAGTTAGTCCATAGGCTTCCCCATTTGGATCTAAGAGAGAGCTTGGAAGGCATCAAATTCAATCCCTTGTCATTTTACAGATGAGGAGAAAAGGGAAAGAGGTTAAGTGGCCTGTCTTACAGCTTATAGCAGTAGAACCATGATGTTGTCAAACATTAATGGACAGCTACTGTGAATATTGAGTATAGAATGCTAGACTCTATGAATGAGATGTGCCTGCCTTCCATGAGTTTACAGTCTGCTTCAGGAAACAAAATCCCAAAAGACAGTCTAAAATGTAGAGCTCCAACTAGAAGGAGATACAACGGGTAAGGTATTGAGGGACCAGACTTTCAATTACTACAGTCAATGTTTGGACTTTTGAAATACAAAGCAGACATTGCCAGGGTCCCATGACATTCGATCCAGCCACACCCGAGAGAATGGGGAAGGAACCAGGAGAGACTGTCTGGGACATAGCTTCTACTGACCTTGTAACATAGGGTCACTGTGTCTTTGTGTTTTGTATTCCCTGTGCCTAAGACCTCCAGGTAGCGAGTAGCTTGCTCAGTACATAAGAGTACCCCAAAATGGCACGTGGGTAACCCAACTTCTCTGAGTTGCCCCAAGGACAAAACTGACCCACCTAGCTCCCTTCCTTTCCTTCCTCCTGAAATACACTGCTCATCCACTGCGCTGCAGTGAGCCAACCTCAAAGCCAGAGTCCAGGGGCTCTTTCATTGACTGACCATAGGCAGCCTCAGAGTGGGAGAGAGAGACCAGTGCCCTCATTAGAGCTATTGGTGCCAGCTGCTGCCTTCCTGCCTTGCAGATCAACTGCCCTGCCTCCCTTACTGAACAGAGGTTCAAAGGATCTTCCCTCCCTGCCTCCCCTAAATGGCCCACATCTGCCCCCAGGAAATCAGAAAGCTTTCTAAATCACACAGAACCTTTTCAGTTTCTTAAAGAAACCCAACAACGGTATGAACCCAGAGGCATTTTGCACCCAAGGAGGTTTTCTTTGGGAATGTGTTGCTAGCTTGTTGTGAGTGGTATTAGTGAATTTTGTATCTGCTAATAAAAAATGAAAGCCACTATTAAAATCAAATCAATGAGCTGTACCTGGTTTAGATCACATCGGAGTTGGTCGTTCGCTTTGGAATTTGCAGCATCTGTTTCAATTAAGCCTTGTTTTTTAGTTTAAAGATATTAGTCCGCTCACTAGTGGTCTGTTCACAACATGAATAGTGGGTATTGTGCTCCGTCTGTATGCAGTTAAACATGACTCTGTAGACTCTATTAAATAGCGGTGCTGCCCAATTAGGGGGTAGGAGGGGGGAGGCCGGAGGACCCGACTGTATGTGCCTGTCCCACATGCGTTTTATAGATTCATAGTCAATCAAAATAGTTAACATAGAACATGTGTTGGGGGAGCAGGAGGCAGAAGGAAGGACCGGGCGTGTGGGGCTTTCCTGCCTGGTGACAAATGGAGCCTGGACCCATCGATCATGTTGGGTTTACCTTAACAAAGGAAAGACAGGACCAGGGGCTGAAATGACGGACCAGGGAAAGTGGCTTGGCAGGGCAGGCAGGGTTAATATTAAAGATGATTACAGATATAGAGATGTGGAGCAAGGTCCCATGGAGACATCAATAACAAACTCGTAAAAGTCCTACTGTGTGCTGAGCCTTGCGCTAAAAGTGACAGAAATAAGATTCACAAAGTTCAGTCTGTGCTCTCAGTTAACTCACTTAGTAGGGGGATGAGACACAGAAACAGAGAAAACTAACGGACAATATTGAATTGAAGCAATGAATAAAAAAAATTATTAAGTATTTCTTACTGCTAGGTACTGCAGTGAGCACAGAGCATACAAGCAAGGAAGTAAGTAATTCAGAATTTACCTCTAAAGGCTGTAAGTGAGGATAAAGTAAAATAATATTTATAAAGCACTTTGAAAACCCTAAAAGGCTATGAAATGTTACTTATTGCTTTTATTATTATTTTAGATAGATTTTTACTGCATTTCTGACTTTCCATCTCCTAGATTCATCTCTGTATCCTTTTCCTTCTTTCTCCCCCTCCTCAAAGTCATCTTTTATAACAAAAAAGAAAGAAGTACAAAAGGGGAAAAATCAGCAAAACTTAGCAAAATATTGAAAAAACCTGACATTATATGCAATGTCGCCCATCTAGTGGGAGAAGGTATCTGCTTTTTTCACTTTTATGGGGCTGCCCTTGTACTTTATAATTTCATAATATATGTATACACACACACACACACACACATATATTATTTTGGGGTTGGTTTTTTCTGTCCATTTCCATTGTTTTGCTATTGTATATATTGCCTTCCTAAATCTACTTGCTTTACACTGCATCAGTTCATATAATTCCTTCTATGCTTTTCTGTATTCATCATGTTCATTGTTTCTTACAGTACAGTGACATTCCATTTGATTCATGCATCACAGATTGTTAGCCCTTCCTTAATCGATGGGTATCTGCTTTGCTTCCAGGTCTTGTTTCTACATGGAGTGCAACTATAAATATTTTGGTGCAGATGGTGACTTTCTTCTTATCAATGACCTCCTTGAGGCAGTAAGTGTTTATTCAGAGCTAACTACTATGTTTGGCATTGCTGATACTAAAACAAAGACATTGCCCTCACAGAGTTAAACAATATACTTGGGGAAGGGAAATATTATAAAGAGAAGTTAATAGAACATACATACAGAGGAGGTTTTGAGTGGGAAGTGGGTAGGATGCAGGAAAGATTTAGAAGATGGTACTTGGGCTCAGCTCTCAAAGACTTTAGGAATTCCAAGACTTAGAAGAGGGGAAAGTACATTCCAGACATGGAAACCAGCTCAGGCAGAGGCATGGAAGGTAGAGCAGGAATCCATTAGTCATCAATTATTTCTTCAACATCTACTGCATGCCAGCTCCTGGGGATACAAGTCACATACGAGAGAAGAGCAAGTAAAGTATTAGGATACACTTTGTGAAGTCTTTATGGAGAATATCATTTCTGCTCAGGGGAGTCACAAAAGAATTTCTAGAGAAGGTCACATTTCTGGTTGATTTTAAAGGATAGGTCACTCCAGATACTTGAAGAAAAGGTTGGGGGCAAGCTAACAGTTAGTCAATAAACTTTTATTAAGTACCTACTATGTGCCAGGTATATTTCAGGCAGAGGGAACAGTAGTTCTGTATGTTCTTCAGAGAGAATATCAATTGCTATAATTTATTAATTGCTATAATAACCTAGCTCTTTATGTAGTGTCTCTTGTTTGTTACTCACAATAAACCTATTGCTATTATGATTTTACAGATGAGGAAACAGAGGCAGAGAGAGGTTCAGTGACTTGCCCAGGACCACACAGCCAGAATTTAGACTTGGACCTTCTGACTCCAAATCCAGAGTTCTAGCCCTTACACTAAATAGCTGATAGTCTCGAGGATAAGTTAGTTTGATGGGACAATGGAATACATGGAGGTATTATTATGAGATAGCTGGAGAAGCCCGCTATAGTTAATCCCAAATTCTTCCAAGGACCCCTTTCTCCCCAGGGTCTTATACACATGAATTCACAGAGTCTCTGACTCTCAGATTTAAAAGGTACCTCTTCTCCAACTTAGCCCTCAACAAGAATGCTCTCTACAACCTACTCAGTAAGGGGTCTTCCAGCCTTTACTTGAAGAGCTCTGGGAAGAGACAACTGCCTCCTTCCCAGGTAGTCCATGTTACCCATGGCAACTTGAGATTGCCAGAGGAGTTTTGCCTCCCACGAAAATCTGAACGTGCCCCTGCAACTTCCCAGGTCTACCTTCTGGCGTCAACTAGGGCAAAGTTGAATCCTTCCTAGCATCCTAATAGCATGCCAAACAAAGCAATTGTCAAGATATGTCACAATAATGGTTACTTTATTTAATTAACTTTTTTTTCAAGTGCTTAGTACAGTACCTGGAATTTATTACATGCTATATAAACACTTATTCCCTTGCCTTCCTATAAAATGAACGGACTGGAACAATTGTCGCCATAGACTTTCTAAGTTTATGTCTATACCCCTATGATCTTATGAATTACACACACACACACACACACACACACACACACACACACACACACACACACAGAGTGGCATTGCATGAACCTTTAAGTGTTAGTTCAATTTCATATGAAATGTCTTAAATTTCAGAGTCTTTTAATTGAAAAGAAATCTTCATAGCTTCTGTAGCTCCAAATGAATACAACTCTACCAAAGCTAATTAGATATGGAATTTTGATGGATGGGCTGACTTTGGAGCAAAGCAGAGATAAATGAACTGTCTGTCTCAACACGCTCGAACTGAAGTGGGATTTTTTTCATTCTAGTCCAACTTCATGGGTTGTGGTTTTTCCACAGCAAGCATAGAGGTCAGGGCTTTTTAATTTCATTTCAAAGAATAATCATAATCGATGACATTTCTATATTTCAAAGTTTGCAAAGGTTTTTGCATACATCATCTCATTTATTCCTCATGCCAACCCTGTGAGTTAAGTATTATTTTTATTCCTATTGAGCAGATGTGGAAACTGAGGCTAAGAAACATGAAGTGACTTAATGTCTGAGGCAGGATTTGAACTTAGATCTTCCTGAGTCCCACAGTGTCTTAATATGCCAATGAAAATCAGAGATCTGACCACCAGCCAACTAGAAAACTTACCAGTCTTTAGTCAAGGATATAAGGTGCTATTGTATCACTATTACTGAAGAACAGTGGCAATAACCTATATAAACACACTCAGGGTCTATGATAACATTTTTTTTTCAAAAGGCATTTATTAAGCATTTACCAATTATCAGTGCTGGAAATGCAGATGTAAAAGTAGAGTCAGTCCCTGCCCTCAAGGAGTTTACCTTCTAGTAGTGGGAGGGAGCATCTATCTAGAGCAGTGGTTCTCAACCTTCCTGATTCCATGACCCTTTAATACAGTTCCTTATGTTGTGGTGATCCCAATCATAAAATTATTTTCGTTGCCACTTCATAACTGTAGTTTTGCTACTGTTATGAATCGTAATGTAAATATCTGATATGCAGGATGTATTTTCATTGTTACAAATTGAACATAACCCACAGGTTGAGAACTGCTGATCTAGAGGGATCTTGGCCAGAGAGAGGTATTTTGATTTGGAAAGTTCTAGCTTTGATAAATGGAGCCAAAGGGAAGCAAGCCCTTTCCAGGAGCAGTGTCAATATTGACTGGATTATTGTTCCCAAACTGGAAAATGGAAGAGGATGGGAAGATTGGAGGGCACTCAGGCTAGCAATGAAGTTGGTGAGAAGATGCCCAGGGAGCAAATTGAAGTGTGACTAGAGGCAAATGAGGCACTTGCCAATTGGGGTAGAGTGGACACAGCAGGAATTCTGGATCTGCAAGGGTTAAGTCTATCTAGATATAGATATGGGTGTGTATGTGTAGATCTATGTATCTACCTGGATATATATACATATACATATATATATATGTGATGTATATGGATATATTTCTATAGATATATAGGTAAAGATAGATGGATAGATAGATCTAAATTTATCTACATTAGATATATATATAGATATATGTACATACAGATACATTGATAGATATATAGATCTATTTAGATACACACATATATGTAGATAGATGTAGATTTATGTATTCATGCATCATCTCTCTCTCTCTCTCTCTCCCTCTCTCTTTCTCTTTCTCTCTCTCTCTCTGTCTCTCTGTCTCTCTGTCTCTCTATCCAAATAATAGAGGATAATGGGAGATAGATTGATAGATGTGTATGTGTGTGTGTGTGTGTGTGTGTGTGTACAGCACCTATCTAGATATTTTTATCTAGATAGATAGATCTACTTATCTATCTGTCTGTGTCATAGATCATATAAATCTAGCTCTAGGATCTCACCTGAACTCCACTCATGCATCACCAGCCACCTCTGGGACATCTCAAACTGGATGTCCAAAAAGTATCTTCAACTCAACAAGTCCAAAATGAATTAATTCACTTTCTCCCCAGACCCTCCTACTTTTCCAACTTCATAATTACTGGCAAAAGTCCCAGCTTGATACCAGTCCCCCAGACAAGAAACCTAAGCATCATCCTTGACTCCTCACACACTCACCAGCCCCATATCCAATACGTTGCCAAATCTTGTCTTTTATATCTTCACCATATCTCCTCTACCCTCCACCCCCTTCTCTCCATTTACCCAGTGACCACCCTATTTGAGACCCTTATTTCCTGGATTGCTGCAATAACCTTTCCCCCTGCCTGAATTCTCAGCTCACTCCAATCCATCCTCCAACTCAGCTGCCGAGATGACTTTCCTGAAGTATAGCTCTAGGACACCACCACCCCTTCCCCTGCTCACTGAGTCCTACTGTCTCCCCACTACCTCTTAGATCAAATATAAGCCCTTTCCTTTGTTTTTTTCAGGTTCTTTGTACCTGACCCCTTCCTGCCTTTCCAATCTCCTTATATGATCTTTTTCCTTTCTTCATATCCTAGTACCTAACACAGTGTCTAGTACACAGTAGGCTCTTAATAAATACTTGTCGACATCCTAGGGAAAACACTGTCTCCAGAGGCAGCAGCTGGTACAATGGAAACATTTCTGGACTCAAGGTGGGAAAGCTTGGGCCCAAGTCCCAGTACTGAGGTTTATTACCTGTGTACTCCCAGGTGAGTGTTTTCCTCCTTCTGGGCTTCAAGGTTCCTCATCTGTAGAATGGTAGACTTGAACTGAATGGTTCCTAGGGTCCCTTCTAGCGCTATTTAAAAAAAAATCCTTTATTTATTTTTAATATTCATTTAAAATAGTTCTGAATTGTCTTCTCCTTTTCTCCCACTCCTCCCCCACCCCTAGAGAAGGCAAGAAATGTGATATTAATTATACATGTGAAATCAAGCAAAACATGGCCCTGCTAACTCTAAACTTGTGATCTTCTGAGAATTCACGCTGCTTCCAAGAGACATTAGAAATGAGGGTAGACATGTTGAACATGTCTCATTCTCCCTATGTAGATTAGAAGCTCTCTGAGGCCAGAGACCTTATATTTTATCCAGTTCTTAATGTGGAATTTTGGTCACACTTCAGCACCTCAAAGACCTATGATTTTGCCAGTGTTGCTTCTCTCTCTATCAATAGAAAGATCAGACTTTCACTACTTAGTAGATGGTCTCTAGGAATGGGGAGAGGAGCGTTGAGAGCCTCTATAGCCACAATAGAGAATTTCCCAACTAATACCTATGATTTATCACCAAATTGTACTCAAAATCTTTCTGACTGGGTGAGAATGAACAGAATATTTCCTCCCTGGGCCCAGTCTTAAAGAATATCTCATATTATCTGAAAAGCTTTCATCAGGAAAGGGGGACCAGATCTGTTCAATTTGGCCCAGAGGGATGGAATCAGAAATAAGGGGTGAAAGGCATCAAGAGGAAAGTTAAGGCGAGAGATCAAGTAAAGCAAGATTCCCCTACAGTATTGGGTAGGAGGAGACGGAACAGATTAGTAGCACAGCATGGCAAAGCATGGATGGGCTGAGGTTTGCCTAGATGAAACAAATCAGAGATCCTTTTAAGTAAGGAATGAGTTTCTAACCATTGTGAATATTTTAAAATGAAACAAACTGCCTAGGGAGGCAGCTCACTAGTGGTCTTCAAGCAAAAACTGGAGAGCCATTTTCAGGTGTTTTTTAGCACGGTTCTTTTTGAGTATTGGTGAGGTTGGATGATATTAGCGGTGCCTTCCAATTCTGAGTCTGTGGTTGAGGAGGTACCGCAGGAGGATTAGAGTGGAGGCTTTGAGAAGTCTAGGTACTTGATAAATGGTTGTGGAGGAAGAAAAGAATGAGTAGGGAAGGAAGGAAGAATGGAAGGAAGGAAGGAAAGAGGGAGAGGGAGAGGGAGAGAAGAAATGAAGAAGGAGGGAGGGAGGGAAGAAAGGAAGGGAGAGAGAAAAGGAAGAAAGTAGGGAGATGAGGCAGGAAAAAGAGGAGGGAGAGAAGGAAGAAAGGAAGGAAGAAAGGAGGGATGGGAGATAGGAGGAAAGGAAAGAGAAAAAGAAGGAAGGAGGAAAGGAAAGAAGAGAAGGAGGGAAGAAATGAAGAAAAGTAAAAAGAAAGGAGAGAAGGAGAGATGGAGGAAGGAAGGAGGAGAGGGAGAAGAGGAAAGAAGAAGGAAGAGAGGTAATGTGGTTCCACTGAAAAAGAGCTGAATTTTGAAAGTGAGGTCCCGGTCTTGAATCTTGACTCCAACACTACCTGTGTAACCTCAGGAAACACCTATTGATTCCCCTGAACTGTAAAATGAGGAGATTGGACAATGTGACTTTTGAAGTCCCTTCCATTCCAGAGCCCTCATCCTAAAAACAATGGAGAAAATAAAGGGAGTGAGGGGAGGAAGACTAGACATCTAGAGTGATAGAGTTTAGAAGCAGCTGAGAGATGAAAGGCATCTTCTCTCAAAGTCCTGTCAAGGTGAGAACACCTTTTCTGAGTTGTCGGAGGCACAAAATGAAACTTCAGAGAAAAGTTACCCAATCCTCCCCCCACCAATAATTTTTTTCCTCAATAGTGAAAAAAACTCTAACCCCAGATAGGTTGGTCCTCCCTTGTGGAGGCTGTTAAAAAGTAAACACAGCCCCTAGCTCACCTTAAATATGTTAAATAAACACAAGGCAGGCAAGATGAATATTAGGTCATTTCTCATAAATATTAATGCTCAGAGTTTTCCAACTGCCAAAATTAAAGAAACAAAGAAGACCACTTTACTTGCAACCTCATATACTCATGGGTCTTGGCTTAGGCCCAATTGGGGGGGAGGGAAATTAAATAAATTCAACCCCATGAAATAACTCTCAACGCTCTCACAGATGCCAATTGGAGTTGGCATGATCTAGACTGTTGTGCCCACCTGGGTAAAGAATAGGTCACTGGGAGGCCACTCACTCCCCTGCTCTCCTCTTCTCCCTCAGGTGGCTGATGCTACCTAATCCTCACTCCTGGCCTTGGAGTTTGCAAAACACTCTTTTAGGATCCCAAATATCCTTTGCACTTAACACCCATAACTCTCCCCTGGAAACTTGAAGCAGAAAGACAAGACTGCAAAGTAAGGAAGATTTCCTCTGGTAGGGTGAGGGAGGATGGGTGGGGGATCAGAGAGTTAGGGTTATAAGTGAATTTAACTGAAGGCAACCAGCATTTATTAAACAAAAGTCAAATGGTTCTTGCCCTTGGGAAGCTTACTTTCTATTAAGAGAGCCAATAGGTTTACAGAGAAGTCAATACAGAACATGAAAAAACCCTCATGGTGGGAAACTAGGAGAATCCAGAATGCCTTCTTGTAGAAGGAGGCTCTTGAGCTGATCGTTTAAGGGAAGATGGGGTCCTCCAGTGAGGAGGTAAGAGGGAAAGCATCTTGGGCACTGGAGATGTGGAACGGGAGGCAGAGACTTTTGGAAATCAATTAGTTTGATTGAACTGAGGCCTGTAGAAGTCCAGTGAGTTATAGATCCTACAAATAGGAAGGGGCAGAGTCCAAATTGCAGCCTAACTCCCCTGAATCTCCAAATAGGACTTTCCCCACAGACCACATTGCTTCAAGATGTGGGTGAGGGAGGGCAACGTCCCATTGACCTCATGCTATCTTTTGTCTGCCCAGGTCCTCTCACCCTGGTTCCTATTCTCCACCCCCAACCAAACAGCAAAAGTTCATGCCAAATATTTCCATCTTCCCCCATCTTGGGTTGCCAGTTTCTATGTCTCCTTCCCTCAGGGCTCTCTGCCCTGGTCAGTTCAAGGTTTCAGTTCACCAGAGAAACTCATTCTAGCCCATTCCTAAGGCTAATGGGTGTTAATAAGTTAATGCTTCAACTCCAAGGTAAAATATTTACACCTTAAGAGGATTTCTGGACATAGAGTCCAGATATAAAGGGCTGTCACTAATGGCAGGTGTTTCCACCTAACCATGGAAGGCTGGACTTAGCTTTAGAGAGTTCTACCTTTGAGCCTCTCAGTTGGACTCAACTATGAGATTTCAAATTGAGAGTCCAAAAAGACTGAGCCAGAGGCCAAATGGCCCCTGGTCAGGGACTACACTGTCCTTGATGAGAGGTTGGCTTAAGTCAGGAATGGAAAGAGTACTGTCTCTTGAGTCAGAGGATCTCACTTCTGATGCTTACTACCTGTGTGAATTCCCCTTGGGCAAATCACTTACCCTTGTGGGGTTAACTCCCTCATCTGTAAAATGAGGGGTTTGGTATAGATAGTCTATGACAGTGGTTCTCAAACTTCCTAATGCCACGACCCTTTAATAGTCATATGTGGGCTTGTCTGTATGTGGGTAGACCTGCCTGGAGCCAGCTAGAGGAGGTTCCTAAGACCATCGGAAATACGTGTTTTCCGATGGCCTTAGGCAACCCCTGTGCCCCCTGTGAAAGGGTCATTTGACCCATTCGACCCACAGGTTGAGAACCGCTGGTCTATGAGGACCTGTGCCTGCCTAGATCTAGGATCTATGCCCCTTCTAGCCCTGAGAGTCCATCCAGTTAATTAGGAAATATTTATTATGAGCCAGATACTGTGCTAAGTGCCAGCTGAAGATAAGAAGACAAAGTAAAACAATTTCTGCCTTCAAGGGGATTCTATTCTATCCCAGGTTTCTTCCTTTGGGGATGATCCCTTTCTGGTGGTTTCTCTAGTCTCCTCTTTTACCTCTGCATTCCTAGCCTTATATTATACACACACACACACACACACACACACACACACACACACACACACACATAGAGTACATATATAATACATGCAAGTGCATATACACATGTACCTATGCACAATGTACGTGCCTATATCTATACCTATATCCATATATATTTGTGGGATCATAGCTTTAGAGCTAGAAATGACTCAAGGGGCCATAGACTCTAACCTCATAATTTTAAAGAGGAGAGAATATTTAGGCAGGGATGTGAAATGGTTTGCCCCAAGTCACACCTGTGGTAAGTAACAGAACAAGGATTCAAATGAAGCATCCTTCCCACTACCCTCTCCTGCTTCTATACCAGAATATTGCATTGTTGTTCATCCTTCCTTTTGAAAAGGACAAATGACATCACAGGATGATGTCTTGACTAGAGTGTGAATCGGATTTAAGTGAGGCAGACTCTGCAGAGTCATCAGACTTGCTCTCTCTTCCAGTCATCAAAGTCCAGTGGCTGACAAAAGTCAGGACAACTGGTGATGGCTCAGGATGCAGTGGATGACCTTGTCATCTTTGATGTCTAACAGACCTCTAAGGGCTCCACAGAAGCTGCTTCAGTCGCCTTCATGGCCATTGGAACAAATTGTTCTCATCTGCCCATTCCACCAGGGGAAGTCTTCACAAGCTTGGGGTGGACACCCCGCTAAATCACCAATGGGTTAGAAACATGTTGATTACCCTCAGCCTGGTTTAGCTCATCTACCCAGATGGTTTTGCTATTATGGGCCGATTGTGCAAGCTATGGTTTCTTGGAGCCACATGTGAGAGTTGGGTGGAAGGTGGACAACAATGGGGAATGAGCAGCTCTGAAAAGGGCTCAGTGAGCCCTCACATCAGAGGTGCTAGTCTTCTCTGTGCCCACCAGAACATAGCTAGCCATTATCCTACTCTTCTCCCAAACTTGCCTCTTTAATTTTTCCTTTGGGAACAATAATCGACACCTACATTTCCATTGGAAAGATGCATCAATCAGCTGCCTTATGGTTTAACTCATAATCCCTATGACTTTCTGGAAAAAAGAAAGGATACAAGTATTAAGTGCTTACTGTGAGTGTCAGGCATTATGCCAATCACTGAGGCTATAAATATAAGAAAAAGAAAGTACCTGCCCTCAATGAGCTTACTTTCTTATATGGAAGACAACATTATATACATATATATGTGTGTGTGTGCGTGTGTGTGTGTGTGTGTGTGTATGTTTATATATATATATATGTGTGTATGTGTCTGTGTATACATATAATATGTATATATATTTAAAGGTTGTTCAAAAGCAGGAACTGTGGTGCAGGGGAAGAAAAGGGAGCTGGAAGGGAAGTACAGAAGTTGAGAATAAGGCCAGGCCCCTCCCCAAAATGGAGGGTTCAGGAGGAACTCAGAACTGGAAGAAGATTGTGGATCTCACAGAAAAGGTATGCCAAGTTGAGAAGGGTGCAGCATAATTGGATGTTTCAGAATGGGAAGACCTTCAGTTATATATATATAACTGAAGGCAACCAGCATAATCAAGTCCATTCTTTCTCATTGCCCAGGGTCAATCAGCCTATATGTGTCAAAGGCAAGAATTTAACCTAGGTCTTCCTGGATTTGAGACCAACTCTCTGTCCACTATGCCTCACTTGCTCTCTCATTATCATTATAATATCATGTCGCTGGGGTCAGAGGTAGTTTGACTTGGCCCCAGAAAAGGCAAATCAGTCCCCCTATTCTCTTACCCTGAGGGAAATTCAGGTGAGATAACCTGATGTGGAAGTCTAAGAGCCAGGACAGGAAATTCTTCACCCCTTTGGCAGGATGCTGAAGCCGATCATTTCTCAGAATAATGCTTTTAAATACATGAGATTAGAAAGGAAACCGATTACATTGAAATTCAGTTAATTTTAAAAGTTCCTCATTCACAGACCACCTGAAATGGTGATGGTGATGATGATGGTGATGATAGAGGTGGTGGTGGCAATGGTGATGATAATAATAAACTCATTTATATGGAACTTCAAAGTTTGCAAAGTATTTTAAGCATGTTAAGTCAATTGATGCTATCTCCCTGAAGAGCTAGTGTTGATGGGGGCCTGTCCGTGCCCCTCTTGTTTGGGATGGTCACAGCTGCTTTGTATTACATTTATGGAGAATCTCACTCTTGGGAAGTTAGGTGGAGAAAACAGATGGAGCCATTTAAAGGGAGATTCTCTCAAGGTTCAAGCCAACTACTCTCTTTGATCATTCCCGGCTGTTTGTTTTATAGCATCTACTGAAAACGATGACTGGCTCTGAAGGACACACACAAAGCAAATTTCATAGGGTTGCTGAGTCTCACAGCTGGAAAGGACCTCAGAGGCCACCCAGTCCAAGCCATACCTGGATATGAATCCCCACCATGACATAGAACATAAGTCTTCCTTTAACCTTGACTAAAAATGTTCCATTGATGGGGAGCCCTCAACCTCCTGAGGGGACTCTTCTACTTATGGATAGTTCTCATGGATTAAGAAGCTTTTCCTGCCAATGAGCCAATCTATCTCCCTGAAGTCCATTCTTTCTCATCTAGTCCCCTATGACCAAGAAAAATATACACAACTCATTCTACAAATGCGTTCAGTTTAGTCATGTCTAATTCTACATGTCCACATTTGGGGTTTTCTTGGCAGAGATACTGGAGTGATTTGCCATTTCCTTCTCCAGACCATTTTGCAGATGAGAAGACGAAGTTAAATGACTTGCCCAGGGTCACACAGCTAGGAAGTATCTGAGGCCAGATTTGAACTCAGGAAGATAAGTCTTCCTGATTTCATGTCCAATATTCTATCCACTGTGCTATATAGGTGCCCCTTCTTCACATGACTGCCTTTCAAATTCTTGAAACCAGTTATTATGTTCCAATTAAGTCATTTCCAGAGCAGTAAAATGTGCCACATAAGAATGTCATCCTCATTGTGTATAGCACTGGACCTCTGATTATATTGGTGTAGGGTGCTCCATGTGAGGAAACTCCCTCTATCATTGCAGGCTTGTAACTTCTGTATAACTTAAGAGAGTTGCTTAAAGCACTGATAGGTTAAATGATTTGCCCAGGGTCAATCAGCCTATATGTGTCAAAGGCAAGAATTTAACCTAGGTCTTCTTGGATTTGGACCAACTCTCTATCCACTATGCCTCACTTGCTCTCTCATTATCATTATAATATCATGTTGCTGGGGTCAGAGGTAGTTTGACTCGGCCCCAGAAAAGACAAATCAGTCCCCTTATTCTATAAAGAATCCAAACACCTAGAGCTCTCTACTTCCTTCAATAGATTCTTCTAGGACTCAGCCTCAAGGTTGCTTATCATCTTGGCTACCCTCCCCTGGAAATTTCACAATTTACCAATGCCTTGCCTAAAATGCACTCAAAACTGGTCATAATGGTCCAGATTGGCCTGACCAGGACTAAGGACAGTAAACCTATCACTTCCCTGGCCCTCAGTACTGTGTCTCATTAAGGTTTTTTGGCTATGGTGTCATTGTATTGACTAATCCTGAGTTTACAATCCGTTACAAACAGTAAATCAAAAAACATTTGTTAAGTACCTACCCTCTGCCAATTTCTGGGGCTTCAAAAAGAGATATAAGAGTCCCTGCCCTCGAGGAGCTTATGATTTAATATTATGTAGGGAAGACAACAAGTAAATATGGTGTACAAACAAGCTATATACAGAAGAAATACTGCTACTGAGCCATACCTCCCTCATGTTGTACTTTTGAATTTTATTTTTTAAATTTAAGTGTGACATTTTATATTTATCTCTGTTGAGTTTCATCTTGCTGGGTTTGGCTCAGGATTTTATCTTATCAAGACCCTTTTGGGTCTTGACTCTAGAACACAATATGTTAGCTATAGTCCCAGCTGTCTGCCTTCTGAAAAAATAAATATGTCACTTAAGCCTTTACTACAGTCAGTGGTTACAAGATTGTATACAAAGGGCCAAGGACAGATCCCTGGGGCGATCCACTGCATGCTACCCTCTCCATATTGAAATTGGCACATGAATGTCCACTATTTGAATTCAGTCATTTAACCAAGGTCAAATCTGTCTAATTATACTATCATGTAGGTCATCTCTTTCCAATTTGAGAGAGAGGAAAAGAGACAGGAGAGAAAGAGAAAGAGAAAGAGAGAGACAGAGAGAGACAGAGAGAGAGACAGAGAGAGACAGACAGACAGAGACAGAGAGAGAGAGACAGAAAGACAGAGAGAGAGAAAGAGAGAGAGAGAGAGAGAGAGAGAGAGAGAGAGAGAGAGAGAAGAGAAGAGAAAGAGAGAGAGCAAACTTTGCCCTCTCCAGTCCTGTGGCATCTCTCCCATTCTCCACAACCTTTCAGATGCCACTGATGATCACATTTGTGCACCCTTTTATGTGAGTCTGCATAAGAGTAGTTGAAATGGGAATTAAAAGAAAGGGACAGGTACAAGAGATGCTGTGAAGGCAGGGTCATCTAGATTTGGCGCCTTCATCAATATGGGAGTAGAGGTAAGGGAGAAGGAAGAATTAAAGTTGTTCAGCAAGTGTTTTTTGGCACCTACTATATATCAGGCACTGAACTAGGCACTGGAGATGAAAGGAAAAAGAACGAAAGAAAGAAAGAGAAAGAAAGAAAGAAAAAGAGAAAGAGAAAGAAGAAAGAAAGGAAGAGAAGGAAAGGAAGAAAGAAAAAAGAAACAAAAAGGAAGGAAGGAAAGAAGGAAGAAAGGAAGGAAGAAAGGAAGGAAGGAAAAAAGGAAGGAAGGAAGGAAGAAAGGAAGGAAGGAAGGGGACATTTAGAAAGGATCCCCACGTTACTGGGAAGAAGGCAGTGACAGCAACAAAAATATGAAAATTGGCAGGAGGGGTGAGTTTAGGGGCTGGGGAAGGGCTAAGTTTAACTTTGGACATGTCTTCTGAATCTGTTGACCTGGACACTTTTAGGATGTCTATTAAGAGGTCTTTACCTGGTGTACATGAATTTTAATTTTTTTTTTTATAATTATAGTTCAATATAATTAGTTCCTTTTGAAAATCAATGTATTTTATTTCATGCATTTTAAAAAGATTCTGAAAAATAGGTCATAGCCTTTACCAAGATGGTAAAGGGGACTGGAAGAGCTATTTGAATAGGCACTCTTTAACTATCGTATCTTATTATCTGGTGGGTAAGATTTGTGATGCTTGTTGTTTGGATGTGTGGCTTAGAAACTCTCCAGTAAGGGCTACAGAAGGCAGGGACTAGGAGAATGCTATATGAAGGCATCATTGTTATTGTTGCTATTGTTGTCCTCCTCCTCCTCTTTGTCACCACCATCACCACCACCATCATCACCACCACCATCATCACTACCACCATCACTACCACCATCACTACCACCTTTACCACCACCACCACCACTACTATCATCATCACTATCACCACCACCATCACTACCACCATCATCACCACCACCATCACTACCACCATCATCACCACCATCATCACTACCACCTTTACCACCACCACCACCACCACCACTACTATCATCATCACTATCACCACCACCATCATCACTACTACCACCACCACCACCACCACCACCATCATCACCACCACCATCACTACCACCATTACCACCACCACCACACACCACTTTCTTCATCATCATCATCATCATCATCATCATCATCATCATCACCATGGTATAATGCTTAGAGACTCAGCCTTGGTGCCAGGAAGCTCTGGAAGAAGACCAGGAAGACTAGCCTCTGAATTATACTTGCTGTGTGATCCTGGACAAGTCACTTAGACTCTCAGTGTCCTGGGCAATTCTAGAGAGAATCTAAGACAGTAATTAAACTGCAGTACCACAGTGTAAGAGATTTAGAGATGGAAGGGATTTGGGAGATTATCTACTCCAGGCCCTCATTTTACAGATGTAAAAATGGAGGCTGAGATGGGTTAGATGACTTGCCCAAAGTTACACAAGAAGTAGATGATAAAGTCAGAATTTGAACTCAGGGCCTTTGAAATCAAATCCATCACTTGTTCTGCTGTATCACTGTACCTCTAAGGTAACAACAGGCAGCAGTAGAGAGAGAGCTTCATCTGGAAATTCCTTATACCAAGTGCCAGCCTTGGAGTTATTAGGACCTGAGTTCAAATCCGGCCTCAGATACTTCCTGGCTGTGTGACCCTGATTGCCTCAAAGAAGAAAAAAAAAAAGAAGATGAAATTCTATATACCAATAAAATCACAGGCCCAGATCCTATCCCTATTGTTAATAAGTCACCAGGACCAGAGGCGTTTACCTTAAGCCAGGTGGACCTAGAGAGGGTAGGTTGGCCAAGGCATCGCTATGCCCAGATTAAATAATGAATTCAAGTATTCTTTGTTTCATCCAAATAAGGTTACTTTATCCACACCTGCCATGCCCTGCCAACACCCACTGAGTCTATAAAACCACAGCCACATCTTTACTTACTGTCTCCTACGTATCTTCCAGTGGTCCGAGTGGTGCCATGGTTAGATCACTGGGACTAGAGTTAGGAAGAACTAAGACCAAATATGGCCTCAGACACTTACTAGCTCTGTGATCCTTGGCAAGTCTCTTGACCTGTGTTTGCCTTAGCTTCCTCAGCTGTAAAACTGTGGATAATTGTAGCATCTACCTTTCAGGGTTGTTGTGAGGTTGAATGAGGTCATATTTGTAAAATGTTTAACCCAGTGACTGGCACATTTTTGTTATTGTTCAGTTGTTTCAGTTATGTCCTATTCTTCATGACCCCATTTGGGGTTTTCTTGGCAAAGACACTGGAGTGGTTTGCCATTTCCTTCTCTAGCTCATTTTACAGATGAGGAAACTAGTAGGTGCTAAATAAATGCTTGTTTCATCCTTCCCTCTCTCTCCCTTCTTTTCTTCCTAGAAAGCTGAAAATTTCAAGCCTACCTCCTACTGCCAGACCTAAGTAAGGATGGGTAACAGAATATCACCTGTCATAATGTCACCTCTGAAAAGAGACACAGGTTGATCTAAGGGGGTAAGAGGTGAGCTGGGTTCCTGTTCTCTGGATGTGCCAGATCCTCTTGAAGCCAACTGGGCACAATAATGCCCCCAGATGTTTCTGACAGTGCTTTTTCCTCTTGATTTGAATATCCCAGTATAGGGGGCGTTTAATTGCTAAATTCTTGATCGTTAGATACCTAACTCATCTAAGCGCTATGTGCTAAGAGTCAGACTATCTGGGCCGCCTTTAAGTCTTCTTTCACAAGGGTTGGGTAAGAAATACCACATGTGAAGAAATGCAGACTGGGGAGGAGGTTGTGAGCTCAGTTCCAACATTTAACCCAAATGAATCTCATAATCGCAGAATCTCTGAGTTAGAAGAGGTATAAAAGCCCAACTGGTTCTTCTGGTACTCTGATCAAGAATCCCCACAACCACATTGCCCACAAATGAGTTCTCAGGCCCCAGATGAAGATATCCAGGGAAGGTGGGCCAAACACCCGTTGGGGCAGCCCATTCTGTTATGGGACACATCTAGTTGTTAGGAAGTCTTTTCTTCAAATCTATTCTAAATGGTCTGAGGGAATTCTCACTGTGGTTAATGGTTTGTTCCCTCCAGTTTAGCTGAATCTACCATTGCTTATATTATAAATTTACAAACAAATTAAGACTCAAACTTAAGTTTCTGAGTTATTACCTCCATTGCAGGACTATTTGAGGACTGTCACCTAGGAACTTGTAAAAGGATTGTTTTTTCTCACCTTCAGAAGACAGCTCTGAATCCTCACTAGTCAAACTTCAGAAAGCTTGATACAACAAAGTCAGGGTGACTTCTGACACTGATTAGCTATGTGACTATTAGCCTTTCTGACCCTCAGTTTATTCCTACGTGAAATGGGTAAATGAATGTTCACAGTATTCAGCTCCAAAGGTTGTTGTGAGGCTCAAATGAGATAATGTGGGCAAAGTGCTTGGCAAATTTGGAAGTTTTCTCTAAATGTCAACTATTTTTATTATTGACTCAGAGGAGGAGGAGAAAGAGGAGGAGGAGGAGAATCACAGTTAAAGTCCCCTTCTTGTCATTTAAAGCTCTTTATAACCTCCATTTCAGCTACTGGCCTTCTAACACTCTCAAACTCCTTTGGCCATGTCCCACTCCAGGGATGCTCTCCCTCCTTACCTACTACCTCTTAGCTTCTAACTTCCTCCAAGAATCAGCTCAACCCCTCCTTTTCCCACTCCTCTATCCCCATGAGCTGGAGCCTTCCCTTTTCAGCTTAAATTCCACCTCCTCTGTATATTTGTATGCATAAGTGGTTGTTTGCATATTTTCTAGCCATGAGACTATAAGTTCCTTGAAGGCAGGGTTGGTTTGCTTTTTGTCTTTCTTTGTATCTTTATACTTAGTACAATTTGTGACACACTGTAAGACCTTAATCAGTCCTTGATTGACTGAATGAGTTGAACTTTGAAAGAAATTAGGGATTGTAAAATGCTTCGGTAAGAAAGGAGAATGTTTCAGGCATGAGACTAGGTTGGTCAGGCAGGGCAATGCTGGGAATGTATTTTAAAATGTGTCATGTTGAAGGAAGGATTCAAACTTGTTCTGGGTCTCCCCATAAGGCAGAACTAGGAAGGGAGGGTGGAAATTGGAGGTTGGTGAGAAGTTTTCGTTTCAATATAGCTTCCTAACAATCAGAGTTTCCCAACAGTGGAATCCATTGCCTCATGAGATAATGACCTCCTTGTTACAGGAGATGTTCAAGCAGAAATGGGGTGACCATATGTTAAGGATGTTGATGGAAATTCCAGGATTAATTGGGGTCAGGGCTAAATGTCTTCTGTCTCCCCTGGCTTACTCACTGTTCTGCACATGGATCATCCTTCTCTCATCTCTGTACCTTTGCACTGACCATTCTTCATGCCTTGAATATGCTCCCTCCTCACTTCTGCTGTTTAGAATTCTTGGTTTCCATTAAAACTTCTACCTTCTACATGAAGTATCTGTTAGTTGCCTCAAATACCAGGGCCCTCCCTCCCAAAGGAACCTGACATTCATTTCAATTATATTATATTTTAATTTTTTTTTGAAAATACTATCTGCTGCATTCCAATGTTAGCTCCTTGAGGGCAAGGACTGTTTCACTTTTGTCTTTGGGCTACGCAGGCACTTAATAAATGTTGGTTAGTTGATTGGCCTCTAAAGTCACCTTGATGTGACAGGCCCAAAATCACATGGTCCATTAGTAGCTGAGCCTGTAACTCACTTTAACCAATTCCTTGGTTTGGGGACTCCCAGCCTTGTGTCACTGTCCTACATTACAGGCAACTAGGAAGTGCAGTGGAGAAAAAGCTGGAGCTGGAGTCATGAAGAACTGAGTTCAAATCCAGCCTAAGACACTTACTAGTTGGTTTACTCTGGGCAAGTCACTTAACCTCTGTTTGCCTTTGTTTCCAAAACTCTGAAATGATGATCATAATAATATTTACCTCTTAGGTTGTTGTGAGGATCAAGTGAGATAAAGAGCTTAGCACAGTTCCTATTACATAGTAGGCACTTAATATTTCCTTCCTTCTTTTCTTTTTTCTTCCTTCCTTCCTTCCTTCCTTCCTTCCTTCCTTCCTACATTTCAAATTAGTCATAGCCCAGTAGGAATAACAGAAATAAACAAAGCCTAGAGATGAATGAATGTGGATACATTGACCTTTATTTGAGATCAATGTGTCACAATGAAAATGAGGGTTAGCTTATAATCTATGTCAGGGGAGTCATAGAAGCATATGGAATGTGTAGGACTCTTTGACCCAGTACTGTTATCCTGAACTATATCAGAATTCCTGATGTTTTTTTTTTTCAGGAATTCCCTCCAGGCCACTTCAATCCACATACTATTTATTAGGTGCCTCCTCTAGTTCTAGAGTCAGGGGACTTGGGTTCGAAATCCCCTCTTTGATGTTTATTGCCTGTGTGACAGACATTGAATCACAACTTCCATGGGCCTCAATCTCTCCCTCTGTAAAGGGAGGGGATCAGACTAAATGGCTTCTGAAGTCTATTGCAGCTCTAGATCTAGGGTTCCATGGTCTTATATGCCAGATACTGTGCTGGGTCCTCAGATTACAAAGATCCAAATATAACAACCCCTGCCTTCAAGGAGTTTATTCTCTCCAGGGCCAAACTGAGTCCTTGGCCTTTGCCAAATAGAATTGGACTGCCAATAAATATGATCACCTCTTCAATTTAGAGCTACAAAAGACCTTAGAAGTCTTCCAAGCTAACCACTTTGTTTACAGAGAAGGAAACAGACCCAGAGAGGGAAACGTACTAAATATCAGAGCTTGGATTTGAACCCTGGCCCTCCGACTTCATAACCAATGATCTTTCTACCACACCGGATTATGCAGCTCAACCCTTCTTTTTACAAAGGAAGAAACTGAAGCTCAGATTGGGGGAAATTAATTTTTCCAAAGAAGCATAAGTAATTGACAGAGCTAAGGACTTGAACCCGGGTCCCCCAACCCTTCACGGGTTCCCTTTTTACTGCCCCACACTGATTACCTTGGCTCTGACAACCTTAAGTTCGATATTATTCTCAATCAATTCCCTTTTGTTTCTTTATTGTAAACAGATCCAGGGACATTTTTGCGTTTCCTCTTTATGAGACGGGGCAACTTTTCATTATATTAACTGCCTATCCCTTTAACAGGTTATTATTTTCAGTAGGCTCTGGTGTCTCGTTATGGAGTTCTCAGCTTGGTGCAACGGAAACGTGCCCTTCGAGTGAGCGGGTTCCTTCCCAGTGTAATCAGCAGAGTGCTGCCCAGCTTCGCTCTCTGGTCATTTACAGGATTCCTTCGAAAGGCTATTTTCTGAACATTTCATTAGGCGAGGCCGAATGAAATCGCGTGTCCGCTCCTGTTTCTGGAGACAAGCAAAGCCCGACAAATATTCCTCCCTGCTCCTCGCTTCCTCGGTCAGTGCTGCGAGCGCCCTGATTCCATGAGATGGATTAGAAAAAAGCTGTCATTGATCAGGCAGCAGGCTGGCGGTCTTTTTATTGAGGGGAGCATGGTACGGATTCCAAAGGCTACATCTGTTTGAGCAACTCTCGTTGCCTTCCTGACTTCATTTCGCCAGACTTGGCGGTGAGGGTCAAACCGGCCATGAGCTAATCTCAGAAACTCCGCTACGGAGGGGAGGCTGGGCAGGGAGGCCGCCCGCTCTGGGAGGTCCCGCCACCCACCCCCCC
>CM053588.1:35829642-35863742 GCA_028646515.1 Pseudochirops corinnae | reverse complement strand
GTTGGTGGAGAGGTTTCTGTATGGAGAAGGCTCATCTCAATAATCTCAGGTTCGCCTCCGGGAGCAAATACAAAATGATCTGTTTGGCATGCAAAGCCCTTCATAATTTAGCCCCCTCCTCCCTTTTCAGTCTTCTTACATCTTAACCCCCCCCCCCCCCCAAACAAAAACAAAAACAAAAAACGTGCTGCTTAATCCAGTGACACTGGCCTCTGGGCTGTTCCATGAACAAGACCCTCCATCTCTCAGCTCTGGGCATTTCTCTGATCGTCCTTCGTGCCTAGAATGCTCTCCCTCCTGGGCTCTGACTACCGACCTCCCTGGCTTTCTGTAAATCCCAAATAAATTCCACCTTCTATAGGAAGCCTTCCCCAACCCCTCTTAATCCCAGTGCCTTCCCTCTGTTAATTCTTTATTTATCTGTTTATGGCAAATATGTTTATCAAGCGAACTTGGTCCAGAGTACAATATTTTTTCCAAGTACTGCAACACCATGGCTGGTGAGGATATACATGATAGATAAAAGAAAGAAAGAAAGAAAGAAAGAAAGAAAGAAAGAAAGAAAGAAAGAAAGGAAGGAAAGAAGGAAGGAAGGAAGGAAGGAAGGAAGGAAGGAAGGAAGGAAGGAAGGAAGATGATAGATAGATTGATTGATTGATAGTATGTGTGTATGTATGTATGTATGTGTTTGCATGTTGTCTTTCTTATTAGATTGTAAGCTCCTTGAGGGCAGGGGCTATCTTTTGCCTCTTTTTGTATCCCCAGCACTTAGCACAATGCCTGGCACATAATAGGTGATTAATAAATATGTATCAAATTGAAATAAATCCCTATGATATTCATTCATTGATCCATCAATTCATTCATTTACTCATTCATTCAACAAGCCTTTTTAAATACCATCTACACACCAATCAAGAAGACCCAAGTTCAAATTTGACCTCAAACACTTACTGGCTATGTGACCCTGAGCAAGTTACTTAACCTCTGCCTTAATCCACTGGAGAAGGAAATGGGAAATCACTTCAGTGTCTTAAACAAGAAAATTTCATGGACAACATTGACTTGCTATCATCCATGGGGTCATGAAGAGTCAAACATGACTACATAACTGAACAACAGAACATAGGTGCTAGCCTCTGGGCTAAGAATCCAAAGACAAAAATGAAATAGTCTCTACCCTCAAGCGTCTTATAGTCTACGTGTACCATGGGCACATATAAATTTAAAAAAATAATTTTAGAGAGCAGGTGCAAGTAACTGAAGTGATCATAGAAAATAGTACCATAGTACCACTTCGGAGTCTGACCAGAGACTTTAAGAAAACTAGGGATTCTATGAGTTGAAAGTAAGAGCATTCTAGGTATCTGGCACAGCTTCTGCAAAGGTATGGAGTCAGGATATGGAATGTCATGAGGGGAATAGCAAGGAGGTCAGTCTGCCTGGAATGTAGAGTGCGTGAAAGAGAATGCTGTGACATAAGCCTGGAAATGTCAGCTAGACTGTGGAAGGCTTTGACTGGCAGTTTGTACTGAGGTAATGGGGGACTGTTGGAGCTTCTTGAGAAGGGGAGTGATCTGCGCTTGAGAATTAGGAAATGGAAGCTTGATGAAACAGAGCTGGTTCTCTGGGTTAATAGAGGAGAGCCAACATGGTATCATTTCTGCAGGATTTGGATTTGGTTCTCCTTTAGTCTGAGGCAGCAAGAGGTAGCTGTTTCTCTTCTTAATTATTCTCTGCTTGGGTTAATATGAACATGAGTCTAGGTAATCCTTTCCATTCTCCAACTCAGTGGGTTGGTTGTGCTGTCACCTGGTTTGTGTGACAAGTCACTTAACCTTGCTTGCCTCAGTTTCCTCATCTGTAAAATGAACTGGAGAAGGAAATGGCAAATGAATTCCTTTGCCAAGAGGACCGCAAAATGAATCATGAAGAGTTGGACATGACTGAGAATGACTGAACAACAATAACACCCTTGGTGACAGTGGTCTTGTCCCAGGACTTCTTCCCCCACTTTGGCCTCTCTGTGTGATTATCTGGCTCCTCCCAGAATCTCCAGTTTAAGGTGGAGGTCCAGGTTAGCCATGTCTTCATTCATTTCCACAGAACTTTCCCTGCCATGCCTCCACACAGGGTACTTCATCCTGTCAGCTCCTTTCCCAACTTCCTTCTATGTGTTGGCTTCTTCCATTATTTTGCGAGCTTCTCAAGGGCGTGGCTTATCATTTTGTTCTGCCTGGATTTGTATTTCTTCAGCACAGGGCTTGGCACTTAGCAAGAACTTAATAAACGTTTGTCCAGTTGACTTGGCTTGAGGGGCCACATCCCAATCTCTTTTCCTCCCTCTTCCATGCTTCCCCATAGGGAAATGTCCTTCAGGGTCATAGAAGGCTGATGGTGTCTTGGGGGTTAACTTCCTTTGCCTGGCAGCCAAGCCCCAGGGGAGTTCTCTTTCTTCTCCAATTCACAGAATCTTCCCTTCCTTCTCCTGATACCTGACACAAGTCTTGGGTACAGGCCTGCCTGGTCTATAGAAAGAAGTACTAAAAGTGTGGTCCCTGTGTGTAATCCGCAGGAACGCTGGAGATGATGGACAAAGCACAAGGAGGGGGTCATGGAAAGCCAGCCCGGGCTCACTGAGCAAGTGGCCCAAATCTCATATAGACTATTGAGAATGATGTCCCTCTTCACCATAGCTGTCAGTCTAGGTGAGAGTCTTATTACTCGATGTCTGGGGAGCCCCAAGGAGACAAAGACAAGTTAATCCCTGGATACACTGACTTTCCACCCTGAGCACCTTTCTTACAGTCTAGCTCAACAAAAGAATCTCTGAATTACTCCTGATTCCCAGAGCAATAATGGATGCTAACAGCCACTGTGACTAATACTGACATTCGTACAGCAATCCAAGGTTTACAAAGAGCTATAGATCCATAATCAATCAATAGGAATTTATAAGTCAGCGTGCCAGGCTCTGCTCCCAGTGCTAGGGATACAGAGAGACAGTGAATAAAATAGTTTTTGCCCTCAAATAGTTTATGTTCTACCACATTATTTCATTGGATCCAAGAAAGTTAGCACTGATGCATCAACTGTGTGTGATATATCATCATATCAACACTTACAGAAGATTTTTGACCTTGATCTTCTGCTCTGTTGTTGTACAGTCCTGTCTCTTTGTGACCCCATAGACCACAGTCCATGGGTTTTCTTGAGAAAGATACTGGAGTGGTTTTGTGATTTTCCTCGCTAGCTCATTTTCCAGATGAGGAAACCAAGGCAAACAGGATGAAGTGACTTGTCGAGGGTCACACAGCTAGTGAGTGTCTGAGGCTGGATTTGAACTCAGGTCTTCCTCATTCCAGGTTCAGGATCTCTATTTACTGAGCCACCTAGCTGCATATGTAGAAGCACCTTTTGGCCATCAACTGTGCTAGAAAAAGTTATTTGGTATTTATTATGTGAAAGTACTGCGTTGGGTTCTAGGGATATAAAGATAAAAACAAAATTATCCCTACCTTCAAAGAGCTTCCATTCTGCTAGGGAAGAAGGCAGAAAGCGTAAAAATCTAATGTATACGCATGGTACCAGAGGGCCAATCAGTGATCCATTGGAGGACTTATCATGTGTCAGGCTCAACTCTAAGCACTGGAGCTACAAAGAAAGGTTAAAAACATGTTTTCTACCCTCGAGGAGCTTCCATTCTAGTGCCATGTGACCCTTCCCACTTGAGATTTGTCTGGCTTTTTCCCTTTCCCTCTTTGGGTCTCAGTTTCCCTGTCATAGAAAGAGAGAAAGGAAAGAAGACTGAGAGAAAGCAAGAGTCCCAAGGAGAGGACCGGAGAAAGCAAGTTTGCTATTACTCTAGGGTGATCCCGGAACCAGAAAGGATGCAGGATTTAATTTCTCTGGAGCTTGATTTCCTCATCCTTAAAATGAGGGGTTGTACTGAGGTCTCACGCATCTGACACCACCCTCATCCTTCCATACCTATAGTCCCTTAGCTCTGCAAAGAAGGGCACTGGGTACGTTGGCTAATCAAGGTACCTTCATTCTAATAACCCTGCCTCCCCTGACCCACTGCCCAGGCCTCAGGGCCTTCAAGTCATACCCCATTTCTCCTTTCAAAAGCAACTCCAAGAAAAGGCCTCAGATGTCAGTCAACTGAGACCTGGGCAAAACCTTAGAACTTGAACCCCTCAAAATGGTACCTTTTGTTCTCACAAAAGAGGGGCAGAATGTACTCCCTGGATTTTCTGGAGGGAGGGGGGTGAGGAACAACATGGCAGCCCAGATTGGGTTACATGGAGGGCTGGGGCCTATAAAATTTCTGAGGACTTCAGCGTCTGCCAGACTCTTGAGGGGAGAGGGCAGCGGACACCCAGAGGAAACCTTTCTCAATACCCTTTTATTTCATTCGATTTCACCTCCTCTGAGGGCTCCCCCCCCCCTTCCCTAATAGAATTACCCTTATCTGCAAGTGATTTAAACTCTAAGGTTTGCTGAAGATTTAAAGAGTGTGAACACAGTTGGAATGTTTTAAGCTAACAGTACAAGTTGCATTTTAAGAAAATAATTAACTCCCAGGGGAGGTGTGGTTTTTGGAGTAATGACAGATTTTCAAGGCTGCCTTCCCCTATATGGAGTTTCCAAATAATAAAATATCTTTGATTCCCTACTGATGTCAGATGAGAACCTGCTAGTGTGTGAGTGAACTGTCTTTTTTATTTTAAGAGGGCCCATTAGTGTCTTAAAGACACAGTGCACAGGCCAGTCATCGTATATGCAAAAGGGTCGCCTGAAGGCCTGGCGACTTTACTGACTTATGAGCTGAGCTTTCTGACTTGACTCCCTCCACTTGTCCCTTTGGATTCTGTGCTGCCTCAGGCCCTTTGGGGAGCTGGACCCTAAAAGAAAAGAGGATTTTTCCATTAGGTCCAAAGACTCCCCATGGATGGGACACTTCCTCCGTTCCCTCACCCCACCTCCAGCTGCTAGCCAATCCCTCCCCACCCCATCTCCCTATCTCCAGAATTGCCTCCTTTTAACTTAAAACATATTTTTATCTACATATATGCGTACATATTATTTCTCCAGATTGAATGCATGGTTTTGTTTTTGTCATTGTATTCCAGCAGCCAGCACCTAGCACACAATGGGTACCTAACAAATGCTTATTGATCAACATTTCTTCTTCATTAGGGCCTCCAGGTAGGTGGGTGGGAATTGGGGCTCAGACATGTGGATGCTAGTCACTTTAATTTCAGCCTTGGGATGAAGTAAAGTTGGGGTGAAGTTAGTCACAACCTATAGGATTCTTTTTTTTCCTCAGATAACAAAATAGCTTGCTTTAATATTCTGACCTCAAAGGCCTGATGTTTGGGTTGGCTACCCATTTTGATCTTTTCCATCAGCTCCCAAGGCCTTTAAGGGGCCTAGGTGATGGACTGGGTCAGCGACTTAATGGAAACAGAGTATTACATGGTCAGGCTCCATTGCTGAGCTTAGAGGAGGAAACATTAACATCTCCCCAACGTCACCTTCTTGGCAGCAGTTTAGGGTTGGAGCAGGAAGAGGAGAGGTCATGAATTACAGGGGCCTAGAGGGACTGGGAAAGAGGTGCCCTGTGGGGACATCCCAGTGGCCAGCTCTGGGAAGAAGGAGAGGCTATTGGCAATTCAAGGTAGTCAGCACTACTTATTTCCACAAACTCAGTCCAGGTACAAATGGGTACAAAAGACTGGCTGGCCTGGATGGCCTCTGGCCTGCATCCTGCTCTCCAACTTTTTCCAAGGTCACTAGGTTTCCTGGCAAGCCTGAAGGCCCTTGGCAAACCCTTTGGCAAAGGGAGGCTTGAGACCCAGGTGTCCCCATTCCCAGTTTCTTCCTTTCCTACCAGAAGACCTAAGTGTCTGCCTCCTGGCTTGTCTCCTTCCCTCACAGCTCCCTAAGTTCAGGTACTGGGGATCTCTCAAGTAAACCTTCTCCTCCATAGCTCTCAGAGAGCCCTGAAGACCTGTGCAGATACCATAGCCAACAGGGGGCTGCCTTCTCTGTACCAACCAGGTTCATCATTAGCCCCTGGAACGGCTTCACCTCCATCACTTTTCTTACTCAAAATAAAACAAAGAAACAGAAAAAACCCCAATCAGCCTGTTTAGGCTGGCAGTGTGTGTGTGTGTGTGTGTGTGTGTGTGTGTGTGTGTGTGTGTGTGTGTGTGTATGTGCCTTTAAGAGCTATAAATATCCTCTTGGCAAACTTTAGGGCTAGAACCTTATGCCAAAGTCCCTCCCTTCCCCCTTGTCCCCCACTCTCTATGGGTCAACTGAATCCCAGCAGCAAACTCAGACCCCTGAAAAACCAGCCCCGGCTCTTGGGAGATTCCCAGCCTGGTGCTTCTCCCTGAGTTGGTGTCTCTAGAAGGCTCATAACTGCCAACATCCTGGAGTAGGGGCCCAGAATTCTGACCTTACTCAGAGACTGATAGGAAGAGAGTCATTCAGGTGTCATGCTTTATCCACCAAAGAATAAGCATTTATCAGACACTTGCTGTATGCTTACTGTATTGGGTACTAAGTTCTAGCAATGCAAATAAAGACAGAAACAAGCCCTGACCTCAAGAAGCTTACTTTCTAATGGCAGAGACAACATGAAAAAGAACCAAGATGTGTGATACATAGGTCTCTCTTTCTCTTCCTCCCTCCCTCCCTCTCTCTCTCTCTCTCTCTCTCTTTTTCTCTCTTCCTCCCTCTCTCTCTCTCTCTCTCCCTCCCTCTTTCTCTCTCTCTTTCTCTGTCTGTCTCTCTGTCTGTCTGTCTCTCTCTCTGTCTCTCTCTCCTCTTTCTCTTTTTCTCTGTCTCTGTCTCTATGGACATAGATATGTATATGTATATGTATATTACATTATTTTTAATATGAGAGAGAGATACAGATACAGAGACACACACAAAGACGGAGACAGAGAGACAGACACAGAGAGACAGACAGACAGAAAGAAGAGATACAGAGACAGAGAGACAGACAGAGAGAGACAGAGAGTGAGAGAGAGGAGAGAGACAGAGAGTGAGAGAGAGGAGAGAGACAGAGACAGACAGAGAGAGACAAAGAGACAGAGAGAAGAGAGAGAGACAGAGAGAGAAAAAGAGACAGAGAGAGAGAGAGGATCTGAGTTTTAATTTTGCTTTTGACACTACTTACAGGACCTTACACACACACACTCACACAACTGAGGGTATATATATGTACTATAGATAGATGATAGATATAGAATAAATTGCATCTATATCTATCTACTATCCATCCCTGAGGGAGGCAAAGCAGGGAAGTAATGACTCCCAAAGGAAGTGCATGATGGGTCATTCCTTGGGGATCTTTACTTGCTCCCCCTTGCTCCCCAGACTCATTCAGTTGGGGCAAGAAGAATTGTTCAAGTGACCCTTTATCCAACTCTTTGTACTTTTCTGTGAAGCACATTTTTCCTCCTCCTTTGGGAACGACAGTTGAAGGCAGACAGCTGCTCCTATTCTCCATCTGGTTGTCAGCCGTTCACTTGTCTGGTTGGCCAACCTCAAAGTCACTGGGTCTTGGCCTTTGAGAAGTGGAGCTTGTCCATGGGGTTTCCCTGTTCCGTTCAGCCCCAGGGTTCCAGTGATGATGGCAGCCTCTGAGCAAGGAGCGTAAGGTTGTCTGAAGAGAGAGGGGGGTTGCCTTTCCCCCCAGCAAATTTACCTACCTCTTTGCCTCTCAGGGATTGTTCTTTCTGGTAATTTACTTGCAAAACATTTGGCCATTAACACCCAAAGTAAAGTAGATTGTAGGTCACAGGCTATTAAAAAAATAAACCATCTGGACTCTCCATAGGCTTGTTTAACTGCTGATTTGGAAAGGAGGGAAAATCCAGTGTGTGTGTGTGTGTGTGTGTGTGTGTGTGTGTGTGTGTGCGCGCGCGCGCGCGTGCACGCCCGCGCCCGCGTATGCACGCAGGTGATATAGTGAGAACTGGACTGGTTGGTCTCCCTATAATGCCAAGGGTTCACTCCCCAACCAAAAACAAAAATCATCATTCAAGGGTCACCCTTCTGGTGATGCCTCCTTTTAGATGCAGAGTCTGGTCCTTTGTTGAGAGACTTGGATAGTCTTGAGAGTCCCCAGGGGAAGGAAATTAGAATATTGAAATTTAATATTATCAAGTCATATGAAGAATAGAAAAGAAACTGGGTGTGTTCACCTTCAGAAAAGAAGGTTAAGTGGAGATATGATGGCCATCTTAAAGTGTGTGAGGAGCTGACAGTGATGTCCTTTTCATCCTCTGTGAAGGCAGATGCTCCATAGAGCAGAAGGCTCTGAAGGAAAGTGGAAGAGAAGAGATATTAGACTGCCTATCAAACTGCAGGTCTGCAGAGCCATGGTGCTGACCTCATTATTGTATGCCTGTGAAACTTGGGCAATCTACCATTGCCATGCTGGGAAACTGAATCACTTCCATTTGAATTGTCTTAGGAAGATTCTGCATGAAGTTAGATTATGGAAAAGATCATGCTAAAAAGCATGGGAGTAAGCACACAGCCCTGCTTCACTCCATTGGTGATGGGAAAGGGTAAGAGCATCATCCTTCATCCAGAAACCATGTAAGCATGTCATCGGGAAACTGGCGTCCAATACTGATGAACTTCTCAGGCTGTCAAATTTCACCATGATCTTCCACAAGCCCTCACTACTGACAGTATCAAATGTCTTGGTCAGATCCACAAATGCTGTGTGTGGACTTCTGTTCTGCTCCTGGCATTTCTCCTGGAGTTGTTGAACAGCAAACATACTGTCAACTGTTTCTTGGCCCTTTCTGAAGTGCTTTTGGATAGAAGACCATCATCCAAGTGAAGGATCACAGTTCAGGAGGACTCTGGCAAGAATCTTGCCAGCAATGAGTAAGAGAGAGGTCCTTCTGTGTTTGTTAGAGGACAACCCGTTTCCTTTTTATTTATAGAGATGGCCAGGTATTTAACTTGAAAAGGCTACAAGCAAAGACTAAAGTGGAGGGAGTGTTGGTACCTGACTTTTTGTTTATATATGATTGTGCACTCAATGCAGCCTCTGAGGCTGAAAAGCAACAAAGTATGGGTCAATTCTATGCTTCTTGTGCCAATTTTGGCCTAACAATTAACACCCAGAAAACATACTTGCTCCACCAGCCAGCATACCACCATTCATATGTGGAACCATTGGTTACAATAAATGGAAAAAAAATTGAATTCAGTGGGTAAATTCACTTACTTGGGCAGCACATTTCCTAGACATGTACACATAGATAATGAGGTTGTCTTGCCAGAGCTAGCTCAGTGTTTGGGAGGCTCTGAAGGAAAGTGTGGAAGAGAAGAGGTATTAGAGTGACTACCAAACTGAAGGTATACAGAGCCATTGTGCTGACCTCATTGTTGTATGCCTTTGAAAAATGGACAGTCTACCAGCGCCATGCCAGGAAATTAAATCACTTCCTTTTGAATTGTCTTAGGAAGATTGTGAAGATCACCCAGCAGGATAAGGTAGCAGACACAGAGGTCCTTTCTTGAGCTGAACTACCAAGTATTCAAACTCTACTGCAGAGAGTGCAACTCTGATGGGCTGACCATGTTATTTGAATGCCAAACATATGTTTGCCTAAAATACTGTTTTCTGGAGAACTTACAAGTGGCAAGCACTCACACAGTGGCCAGAAGAGGCAGTACAAGTACATTCTCTAGGTCTCTCTGAAAAACTTTGGAATTGATTATGAGACATGAGAGATGCTGGCACAAGACCACCCAGCATGGTGTGCCCTCAGAGAAAGCACTCTATGAGCAAAGCAGAATTGCAAAGGCACAAAGGAAATGTTAGCTGTACAAATACAGGGACATCTCCAGAGACAGTCCTAAATATTCCAATGAACTACTTGTGCCAGACTTGGGGTAGAGCCTTCCAAACTCCTGTTGGATTGATTGGCCACAGCCAAACACACTGTATCCTGACCTCAACATAGCGATGCCATTGCACCTCTTTGAAAACAAAGAATGAACAATTATATGAATTAATAAAAATTTATGTGAAAGGCTGACCTGCAAAATAAAAATTAAACTTAGCGGAGATGGGTAAGTGTCTGGGTAGAGATAGGATGATATAGAAGAAAGGGAACTGCCTCTGAAACGAGAGGACCTTGGTTCAAATCTTACCTTTACTACTTAACTTCCCTGTGTCTTAGTTTCCTGATCTGTAAAATGAAGAGATTGGGCTAGATAGCCTCTAAGTTTTTAATTCTAAATTGCAAAAACGTAAATTTGGGCATAGATTGAAGTGGAAAAACAAAATCAAACAAAACTTTTCTACTAATGAGAGCTGCCTCCAAATAGAATGAGTCTGTAGAGGTGTTCTGACTTCCTCTTCTCACCTTCTTCTCACATTCAAGCCAGGGTTACTTGGCCATTTGCCCCGGAGGTCATCATGGGGATTCCTTTTCAGGTAGGGGTTGGACTCTGGAGATCCTGTGACTCAGTGCATTTCACACTCAGCCTTTTTATTTTACACCTTGCGAAAGCTTCTGCCAGGCTGGCATAGCCTTCAAGAAACCAGAGAATTTTTGTTTGTTCCTTTTTATCCACTGGAATGCATGAAACTGTTTACTGAGGTGGGGAGAGGTTGCAATCTACATTGGGAGAGGGAATTTTCACACCTGGGAGATCACAGATTCTTGGAGCATTGAAGGAAAAAAAGTTTCCTTTGTTAGATTTGGTCTTGGTTCCCTTATCCAGAGTATTTGCTATTTGCCTTTGTTTCTTGTAACTGCCAGATTTAGATGGAAGGGATAGAAAAAGCCATCTAGTCCCTCTCCCCTCCACACACACAATCCTTCATTTTACAGAAGAGGAAACTGAGTCCCAGAGAGCATAAATAACTTCCTTTGGGCAATGCTGGTATGAGGTAGCAGAGCTGGGAACGTTGAGAACTTCAGAGAAAATGGGGCTAGCTTAGTTCTCCCCCCTACCAGATCTAATATCCTCTCCCCCCTGCTCCATTTTACTAGGCTATAAAAATCAATGATCTCCGTGATGACTAGATAATCAAACTAACATCCAAACAAAAGAGAGCCTGTGAAGTTCCAGCAATGCCAACACTCAGATGGCCTCCCTTTCACCAGTCCAGGGAGAATGGGCTTCAGGTCTGGCTTATGAGACAATAGAGACCAGGTAGAAGCCTTGGTCTTGTGCCAGCCTACTTTGGTGGAGGGAATTTTCTCATTCAGGAGTTCTTTATCCAATGAAATTATTGGTCCACTCTCTAGTTCTGACACTGTATAAGCATGTGTTTTGTCCTTTGATGGATTGTAAGCTCCAAGAGGTCAGGCACTTCCTTGGTAATATCTTTGAATCCCTAGTTCTTAGCACAGGTCTGGCCATTAGGAGAAGCTTGATAAACATCAATGGGTCAGTGTAGGGAGGAATAGGAAGTCTTGAAAAAGCCAGGCTTCTGAAGTGGACAATGGATGAGAAGCCTTGGCTCAAGTGGGGAGAGTTAGCTAAGATCATTCAGGCCATGGGACTTTGTGTTAGCCAAGCATTAATGGAGCTACAAAGTGTGGAACTAGCGTCCCTGGCACCATGTGGAGATGAGGGTTGAGGCAATAGAAATCCCTACCCTCAAGGTGATTATTAGAGGGGGAGAGGGCATTTCTACATGGATATGAAGAATTATTTCCAAACTGTTTTCTGTTTAGGAAGAAAAAGGAAAGTCACATTGAAAGCTTAGAGACAGATGACTGGGGATACAGTCGTAGACCTGGAGTCAGATTTTAAATCCTGTTTCTGATTGGACTGCTCTTGGCCTCAGTTTCCTTTTCTGTAAAATAGAGATAATGGTACAAGACTGTTGTGAGGACCAAATGAGAAATATGTATAAAGTTCTTTCCAACCCTTTACTTCCTATATGTGTTAGCCCCTGAGGTCAGACATTCTGACCTCCCACCCTCTTCAGGAATGTTCTTTGCAGCATCCCGGGCAGGGTACCACCCAATCTCTGCTTAAAACCTTGAAGTGATGAAGAGTCCAAGACATCTCTGGTCAGGTCTATGTTTGTCGTTGTTATTATTCAGTTGTGTTCAAGTCTTTGTGACTCCATCTGGGATTTTCTTGGCAGAGACACTGGAGTGGTTTGCCATTTCCTTCTCCAGCTATTTTACAGATGAGGAAACTGAGGCAAGCAGGGTCAAGTGACTTGTCCAGGGTCACACCGCTGCTAAGTGTCTGAAGGTGAGTTTGAACTCAAGAAGATGAGTCTTCCAGACTTTAGGTACAGCACACTATCCACCGTACCACCTAGTTTTTCCCTAACCTGTAGTAACTGTTGGGATGGTCTTGAAATAAGAATAAAATCAATCTCCCTGTGACTTTTGCCCATTTATGCTAGAATGAGTTACATGAGAAGCCTGTCTTCTCTTCCTTACAACAGCTCTGCAGACTCTTTGAAGACAGAGCCCTTGATCTCTGCCTGCCTTCCCACACCTCACCCCAACAGAGATCCTTCTGTAAAACTTCCCTATTCCTTGGACTCACAAGGCAGAGCCTCCAAACCCTCTTCCTCCCAGGAGCCACTGGAAGTATTCTGGTTTATCAATGTTCCTTTTAAAATAGAGTGGCCAACCTTTTTTCCTTCTTTACAGAGCTGAGACTATGGATGGAGCATATTGTATATACTGTTAAATTGTTGGTATATCATTTGGTTTTGCTGAATACATTTCTTCTCTTTTTTACTCTTTGTTTAAAAGGGATGGCTCGTTGGGTAAGGGGAGATAGAAAAATGTGTTGGGAAATGAAAATGTTATAAAAATAAAATATTTTAAAGCATTTTTAAAAAGGAAAAACATAATGTCCAGAATCGAATGCCATGTTGCATATGTGTTCTGAGCAGGTCAAAGGAAAACATGGCAATTTCTTCTCCCATTCTGGAAACTAGAATTTTATCAATACTCTACTGTGGGTAGTTAGTTGACACAGTAGATAGAGCACAGGCCTGGCCTTAGGAAGACCTGAGTTCCAATCTAGTCTCAGACACTTCCTACCTGTGTGATTCTGGGCAAGTCAATTAACCTTCAACCTACCTTTGTTTCCTCATCTTTAAAGTGGGGATATAACAACATCTTCCACACAGGGTTGTTGTGAGGATAAAATGAGATATAAGATTTGTAAAGCACCTATCACAGTGCCTGCCACATAGTGGGGCAGCTGGCTTGGAGTCAGGAAGATTCATCTTCTTGAGTTCAAATCTGGTCTTAGACACTTGCTAGTTGTATGACCCTGGGCAAATCACTTCACCCTGTTTGCCTATAATGTTCATTGGATTTAAGATCTTCTCTGACCATTAATAGGCCTCACATGGAGCCCATTAAGGGAAGCTTGCTTGTAGGAAGGTTCTCACACCTTTTGTTAATTTCTAATTGGGCACTGAGTCTTTGAGGGCTTTTGCTTTGAGGGCTTATTCATGAGAAGGTTCTTGTGATTCCTTGGTTGATATTCCGAGTGGCTGTGTGTTCAGAGCTCCCTGACTGCTCAGATTTAAAGGCTCTCTTGGTCCAGGTATGAGTGTAAAGTGTATAGTTGATTCAGGCAGTCAGAGCCTTGACTGTTGGTCTTTAGTTCTCTGCTTATATTTTCTCTGTTTGTATTTTCTCTGAAGTTCAAGGTGTTGACTTTTCCCCTGAACTAGTGAATGCAATTAAAAAAGACTGCTGACCCCTTAAACAGCTACCTTTGCTAGTAAAGCAGATCTAAGAACCTGTGCTAGCAGCCATCCCAGGTATGCCAGTGTGATTACCACTGAATTGCTTTAGTTTTCTTTTTTGTAAAATGAGCAGAAGAAGAAAATGGCAAACCACTTTGGTATCTTTGTCAAAAAAACCCCAAATGGGGTCACAAAGAGTTGGAGAAAACCAAAGAATGAATGAACAACAACAACAGGGACAAATGGTAGATACTATATAAATGGTTATTCCCTTTCCCTTATTATCACTTTCTTTTTTTGGCTGTGAGGTCACATTTGAGCTTTCTTTCCATGGCTCTTTTCTCTATAAAGGGCTTTCTAGTAACATCTCCCTCACCCTGTAGGTCTACTATTGATTTTTTGAACCAAAATTTTGTACTTTACATTTATCCTTACTATGGATATTGAACTCCTGATTTAACTGGCCAAACGATGAGTCGGATCATTTCTTAAAACAACCAGTACCACAAAACAGCCAACAACAATGACAACAATGGTTGAAATAGTTGAGAGACAACAGTTTGATATTGCAGGGACCAAGTAACCTGCTTCTCTTCTCTTCCCCTTCCCCAGCTGTTGCTTGATGTAGTACTGGTTTGTTTGAACAATTGGGGAGGAATCATAGGTGACAAACAGCAGGTTCTTTTGCACCCCTCCAGCACAAGTAGAGAATGTCTTTGACCAATGAGGAAGACTTGAGAGAGCAGAGGATGTTTAGCCTGGAGAAGAGAAAACTCAGAGGGGATATGAAAGCTGTCTTCAATTAATCAAAGGATGGCTACATGGAAGAAAGAATAGACTTGTTCTGCTTGGCCCCAGAGGATCAGACACTTGGGACAGTGGCATATTTCAGTTGGATGGAAGGCAGAACTTTATCAGAATCAAAGTTGTTCCAGTGTGGACTTGGGCTGCCTTTGGAGGTAGTGATGCCTCCATCATTAGAAGTGTTTGATAGCTATTAAATGGTTGTTTGCTGAAGATGTTCCACCAGGGATCCCAGTTCCGATCTCCCATCTCTTGGATTTTACGCTTTTATAACCACAAACAGGAAAACCATCTTGGGATGCAAAGCATAATAATGGATATTGGCATCAAGATATTGAAAGCTGGTAATGACATGGTTAGCAAGGTCTGTATCCCATTCAAGGGTAAATGACTGTATTTAAAAGCTTACTGGTCAAACAGTGAGTCCAGACTCTATGGTAAATGATAGAACCAAAGATACAAAAGCAATTCAATTTTTGTCCTAAAGTATCTTTCATTTCTAATGTGGGAGACAGCATTTACCTACTCTGGGACAGTTGGGAAATTCTGGTGCTGAAACAGGATGGAAAGCAAAGGTTGGGTTGGAAGGAGACTATTCAGTAATTGTACAATGAGATTATTTTTAGTGGGTCACATGGTACAATATGTATGTGCTGTAGGGATTTAGAGGAGAGAGATTCCTGTGGTTTGGAGTGGTCTGGGAAAACATCCTGGAGAAGATAGGACTTGACGTAGGACTGTAAGGGTGAGTGGGATTTTGAGAAGCAGAAAATGGTGGGGAACAGATATGGTAGGTGGGGAGAATAGTGTAGACTGAATGAAATGCAGAGATCACTGAATTCATTGACCTAGATGCTCATGGGACTTCAGAAGCCAACTAGTTAAATGTTCACACTTTACAGTTGAGGAAACTGAGGCTCAGGATGTTTAAGTTATTTCCCTAATGTCACCCAAGTAGCAAATGCCCAAATCAGAATTTCAACATGGGAACTCTGATTCCTAAAGCAGTATGCTTTCCACTCTATTATACAGTTCAAATCTATTATTGTACAGATGGGGGAAACTGAGGCCATGGAGGAAATTAACCTTACCATTCACACAGAGAGCTAGTGGTATCCATAGAATCCCATAAGAGGGAATTCTTTTGTTAGCCCATGAACCCATCTGCAGCTGGCACACATTTTACCTACCTCCCCCATCCCCTTCAGCTGTTCTCCATAATTAAGCTTTTGGGCCCCAGGTCAAATACCACAACGTGTTGGCTCCCTTAAATGCCCATTTCACAGCCAAGAAGTCAGAGGGTAAATCTGTAATGAAGGCTTCCCTGCTCTGTGTGTGGTTTCACACTTCCGACCTTACCTCACTGCCCTCAATTGCTTTCTACAGTAGAAAGTACAGGAGGCAATGGGCTTGAAACAGTTGGTGCTAACCAAATACAGGTGGGCTCCACTTAAAAAAAAGACGACTGAGACTTATCAAACCTAATGAGTGATTATTTTCTCCGCAAAAATATTCTTCACTCCTCAAAACTTGGCTTTCCTTTAAGACCTTCATTTCCCACTTCCCACCTTTTATTGGAGATTTGGGGGGTGCCTATGGGTGTGGAATGTGACATACACTATCACACAGTAGTTGCCCCTTTCCTTTTCTTTACAATTAAAAGAATTTCCTCTTAACAAGGAAAGGCTCAGTTGGGGAAATGATCAGAAATGACTGTGACATAAAGCAAATGGTGTCATAAACACTTAAAAAGAAAAGGAACTGACCGTATGCTTACGATGATTTGTGGGAATCTAACTTCTTCCTCTCTTTTCAGGAAGACATTAGTATGGGCCAGTGGAAAGACTGAAGGATATGGAGTCCTATTGAGCCCCTACCCTTATGTGACTTGGGTAGATCACTTCCCTCTCTGGTCCTTGGCTTCCCATTCTGTAAAATGAAAGTCTTGATCTAGATTCAAAGTGTCAAACACGAATCCCAGGGGCCCAAAACGCTCCCAAGTGTGGCCCAAACTATATTAAGTAATTGAAAAATATTTAACTAAAGTAGTAAAAATATAATAAAACACATAATATTCTATTTTAATACTAAATCAATGTACTCTCTCAGAGATCCTCTTGTATGGATCTTTTCCCCATTTATATGTAAGTTTGACATCGCTGGACAGGCTGATTCTTGAGTTTCTCTCCAACAGAAATTCAGATTCTTCTGCATAAAGAGAAAGGATTGAGTGAAGCTATGGCTTCCTTTCATAACAGCACTTAGAGAAAGGAGAAAAAGAGGACATAGGTGGGCACCCATGTATTGAGGGCGATGCTAAGCCCTGAGTCAGTTTTCTCACACTGAAATGCCACCTAGTTCTTTGGGACAATTAAGTTTGCCTTTTTAGCTATTCAATTTAGTTCAACAAACATTCGCCTTCACCTGCCTCAATGAGAATGTTAAATAACATCCCTGGGACACTCTTCCTACTCATATCCTCCAATCATTCAAGCAGCTCTCAATTCAGTAACTGTAATATTTGCATCTAATATGCCGATCTCCATCTTGTCCTAACAACAGCAAGAGAGTCCTTGCCAAATGTTCCACTGAATTGTGGATAGACTGTGTCTATGGTATACCCATGGTTTGATAGTCCAGTAGCTCATCAAGAGAGAAAACAAGGTTTACTTGGCACAGTCTCTTCTCCCGAGAGACCATGTTTACTCTTCGTGATTACTGTTTCCTTTTCTAAATCACCACAAGCCTTCCCTTACATGGTGCAGTAGATTTAAAGTCAGAGGTCCTGGGTTTGAATACAGTCCTGCCACTACATGTACTTGGCTTTTCTGGACTCATCATTTATGTATCAACATAAAAATAAGGTAGTTGGATTAGATGGTCTCTACAATGGTTTCCATGTCTAATATCTCCTTCCTGCACCCAAACTCTGTACTTTCCAATTCTGGAACCATAATTTGATCAGTCCTGTCATTGCTACTGAAAAGGATCTGTAAATAGATCTCCCCCTGGCTCCATCCATAGACTATGTCTTCCAAAACCAAACCCTGATCTCTGACCACAATCCCTTAGGTGTGTTGGAAATTCTTGGAGTGTAAGTTCTGTCTCACTTTTGGATTTGTAATCAAGGTACTGAGCACAGTGCTTGGCATTTAATAAGCACTTAATCAATAGTTTTTCATTTATTCTGTAATTCTTAATTATTCATTCATTCATTCTTATTGTCATTCATTCGTTCAGGAGCTAGGTGGTGTAGTAGAGACAGCATCAGAGTCAGGAAGAGCTGGGTTTGAATCCAGCTTCAGACATTTACTAGGTGTGTGACCCCAGTCAAGTCACTTAAATTCTATCTGCCTCAGTTTACTTATCTGTAAAATTGGGATAATAATATCTACCTCCAAGGTAGATATTTGTACTGTGCCTGGCACATAGTACTATATAAATATTAGTTATTATTATTATCTCTATTATTATTCAGGTAGTCACACTATTATCCTATGTTCATGTTAGCCACTGTAATTAGCACTTGAAATGCAAAAATAAAGATGGAAATCAGGTCCTGCTTTTAAGGAGCTTATATTCTACTTAGACATGGAAGGATTCAAAACATACACAAAAAATGCAAAATGATCTCTGGGTTGTTAACTGGGAGACCATTGACAATTCTTGATGAATCCAAATTGGACTTGGCCTCAAGAAACATTTCCCAACAATAAGAGCCCTCCACAAGTGGGATAGAAATGAGTTGTCTCAGGAGGTGATTGGTTTCCTTTTGCTTGTGTGTAGTTTATCCTTCATTCTCGAAGAGGACCATGGCATCAGGGAGATGATGACATGACTTGCAGTTGACTTAGATTTAAGTAAGGCAGTGCTGTGCAAGGTCACCAGCCTCACTTTCTCCTCCAGAGCCATCTGGGTCCAGTGACCAGATATTCATCAGGATAACTGGAGATGACCTAGGATGCAATGGGAGACCCTGGCCCTTGTAGATTAAGGTCTTTTCAAGTTCTCACTTTAAGTGGGCCCATTCAGTGAATAGGCCTCTTTAAGAATTGAGTCAAGGGATGGCTCCCTTAATAGAAAAAAATCAAAGTGGCAGGGAAAGACCCTCAGGGAAGAGGTATTTAAGCAACAGCTGGATATCCTTTGTGCAATATATTTAAAAGGGAGATTCTTCTCATATATAAGTTGGAATCAACGGCCATTGAGGACCCTTCTGACTTTCAAATTCTGTGACCTAGCAGTGGAAGGATGAAGAGATGGGAAAAGAAAATGGACCTCAATACCTGTGTGACCTTGGATAAATCACATAGCTGCCTCCCTGTGCCTCAGTTTCCTTTTCTGTGAAGTGAAGGGGTCGGACTGGGTGACCTTTAAGGTGTCTTTTCCTCTCTGACTCTTAAGTTTTGTTCTAGGAGTGATGACTTGTCATGCTTGAGCCCCTTCCATGGAGAGAAGTTCTGGTAGCCCACGGCCAGGAGAAAGGTAAAGGCAGAGACATTCCAAATGGGCCCTCCATCCCACCCTAGCTACTCCTTCAGCCCTCTTGGCTTCCTGCCAATTGTGTTTATGAAGAGACACACGGTGGAGCAGGGAAAATTCTGCTATAATTAAGAGATTTAATGATGGTTTTGCCCAATATTGGGGAATGGTTATGTCTCTCATTACACACTTTAACAAGCCTGTTTCTTCATGACAGAGCCCTGGGTCTCAGTGGTTGCTCACCGTGCCATGTGTGACTTTGATTCTAAGGCATTTTATGAGGCTGCAGATTAAGAATGCACATAAAACCTGCAGAAGAGGCCTGCTTGTACGTGTGTGTGTGTGTGTGTATTTGTATACATACCCACGTGTAAGTGTGGGCTTATAGGTGACTTATAGTATCTGTGTGTATCTAAGGCCCCCTGAATGTCTGTACAAATTTGGGGGCATGTTCATATGTTACTTTGAAAGGCCATGTGCATCTCTGTGTCCCTGTACATATACAAGGAGACATTAAGTGATCTATGCATGCCACTGTATGAGGAGATGCATTTCCTCTATTAGAATGTAAGCTCCTTGAGGGCAGGGACTACATTATTTTTGTTTTGGTGTCCTGGGTATGTAGCATACTTACTTCCTGATATGTAGTGGGCACTCAATAAATGCTTGTTGAATTGAAGTTAGTTCAAGTCTCTTGACTTGACTTGATTTTCTATGTGGTCCTATTCCAGAATCTCAACTGCAGAATCTTATAGCTGAAAGGGACTCCAGAGGCTATTTAGTACAAGATGTAACTGAGCTCTAATCCCCTCCATAGCATTCCTCCCCAAAAATGTCCTTCAGTCTCTGCTTGGAAGCCCCCACTGAAGGGGAGTGTTATTGTCTCCTGGTCTATACACTCCATTTTGGAATAGAGCTCTTTGACGGCATTTCCTTATATCAAGCCTCAGTTTGACTTGGCATCTCTCCCCCAGCCTCAGTCCAAACATTTCCAGTTCCTTCCATCAGTCCTCATATGGCATGAACTCAAGGCCTTTCACCATGCTGATTGCTTTCCTCTGAACGATCTGTAACGTACCCACGTAGAACATATTCTTTTATCCACCGAGTAACTTCACATGGAAACATCCCCAATTCCTTCTCCTGATCCTCATAAGGTGTTATTATGAGGCTTTGGAAAGACCCAAGAGACCCTTTTCCCAGGATGGTGTTGGTGGAATTTGCTACACTGCTATAAAAAAAGATCAGACCCCATCAGAGCATGGGTCATTGTAAGGTCAACCTTGCTCAAAGACAATGTCTTGGCTCTGACCTGGATTTTAAGTCATGTTCCATCTCAGCATCTCCCAGGATCATGGAGCCTTAGACTGAGAATGAAGTCTAGAGATCCTCTATCCCTGCCCCCCATACCACAGCAAAGAAATGTTAATAGACTCTTGATGCTTTTTGCAATAAGTTTTTGCATTAGTATTAGCAGCACACTGATGGGTCCCTGAGAAACCAGCATCAAATTCCTAGATATCTCATAGAATTTAGGATCACCTATCCCAGCTTCCTGAAACATGGCTGTATGAGCCCTTGTGGAGAGGAGGGGTAGGAAACAACTCCTCCTTTCTCTTCTTCCCCTGAAGCTTTTGAAAAATAAACAACATCTTCTCCTCCCTTATTTATCTTTTCAGCCCTCTAATTTCCAAGGCAGCCCCAAATATCTGCCCAAACATGTATTTAACACAGTTGTGGACTCTCCGCCTTGGTAAATCTACTATTTACAAGATTGAGGAAAAATCACACTCTCCCCAGGGGGCAGTTAGAGTCAAGCACACTTGTGTCCAAAACTAATTCGCTGCCAAGAAACTTTCAGACGAGGGAGATTTGCAATTGGAAGAGTCTGGATGAATGAAGAACAGGATCTGCGGGAAAGCAAGCTGCTCCGTCTGCTGCTGAAACTAGCATCCATGAAACATGGGGTAACTTCAGAGACTCACAAGTGTCACGTTCACAACCAATTTGGAAAGACTTTCATTTGCTGGCTCCTAGAAACAGGATATTGTCACAATGATGGGTAGATCCTGGGTATGTTCCTCCCTTGAGGTATAGAGAAGAAACTTTCTACATTGACTCTTGACTTTTGTTGGGAGATATGATTATGTCAACAAAAAGTCAGCCTAGGGCAAGGGTGTCAATGTTCAATGAGGATTTAGGTGGAGTCGATAGAGTTATATTTTTTGGAGACAGAAGACAGCATTCCCAGCTCCCCCAACCCCATCCCTTTGTATCTACATGGCTTAGCAGGGTCTCTGGCAAGCAAATGACACTTAATAAGTGATTGATTAGTTGAAGTGAAGTGAATGAGTAAATTGGAGAGAAGTCTTCCACCAGATTCCATCACAAATTCACATTACTCAGGGTAGGGGAACACTTATTCTAAGATCATATTTAACAAATGACATCAATTGCCTTACTATTGTCTTCTAATTGGAAAGCTAGCACAATCATAACCGTGGAACTTGAGAAAAGAAAGACATTTGTCTTGAGAATATAGATTCTCAGAATTAGAAGAGGCCTTGGAGGCCACCTTTAGTGGTTAACCCATATTTAAATGAAACAAGTCCAGTGAAACAAATCAATACAAAAAACTGGCATTATATACAGTCTTCCACATTCATGGTCTGCCATCTTTGTAAAGAAGAGGAGGAGGGAGGCTAGCCTTTTGCCAGCATCTACTTTTAGGATTATCACTCCTATTACTCTGATTTCCAAATCGTTGATTCCTCTAATTTTCAACATTTTCTCTATTGTACTTATTTTGTTAGTTTTTAATTTAAAAAAAATCACATTCTGTTCATTAATCCTCTTTCTATATTTTATTAATATATGGTTTTAGAGATGTAATTTTTCCTCTTGTGCACTACTCTAGCTATATCCCAGAGATTTTGTTATGTTTGGTCACTTTCATAGTTTCTTATTCTTATTGTGAACCTATACTAAAACAGGAATCTCCCCCCTCTCCACCACATACACACACCCCTGCATACTGGAGAGGTGATCATCAGCCTTTACCTAAAGACCCTTAGTGAATGGGAATCAGCTATCCCCAGAGGCAGCCTACTCCACTTTGGGACAACCAGACCTGTCATCAGTCTCTTTGCATCTTGCTTCCATTGCTCATAGTTCTTCTGGGGCTAAGTAGAACAAATATAATCCCTTCTCCATTTGGTAGCCCTTTCAGTACTTGAAGACAGCTATCATGGTCTCTCTTCCCACCACTTTTTCTCTTCTTCATGTTAAATATCTCCAGTTCCTTCAGCAAATCTCCATTAGAATGTAAACACCTTTAGAGTAGAGACTATTTCATTCTTTGGATTAAATCCCCAACATTATCTGATACATGGTGGATTTTTAAATTAATATGTATTTCTTCCTTCCTTCTTTCCTTCCTTCTTTCCTTCCTTCCTTCCTTCCTTCCTTCCTTCCTTCCTTCCTTCCTTCCTTCCTTCCTTCTGTCTGCAGCATGGTTTCCAAGCCCTTCAGCCTTCTGGTCACCTTCTACTAGATGCTCTCCAGCTTCTCAGCATCCATTCTAAGGCTCTCTTGGCTGTCCCAGGGTGGAATGGAGATGAATGACTGGGGTTAAATGTAGGAGGAATATTCTCAAAGAGTCTCAGCAGAAGCTGAGAATTTCCTGAGCCAATGGTGATAGAAAGCGCCAGATGATGAGATTTTCAAGGAGTCCTGAATCACTCTCCCCTTCCCCCCAATCCTGTACCAGGGAGCAAATGAATGAATGGATGGATGAATAAATAAATAATGGAACCTCCAGATACTGCACACTCTCCACTCTCAGTTTGGGTAAAGCACCAGCCGATTCCTTCCACAATATTGAGCATTCATTACTTTGCTTAAAAATGGTGTGCTGTGTCTGGAAAACAGGAAGTAGATCATAAATCTCCAGTTTAAAAGCCATCTGAAGCCCGTGGACCAGATATGTTCTCAATCAGTAGTCAGGCTGTAAATAAACATTTATATGCAGCGACGGCTCTCAGCCAGCCTGACCTCGAGCTATTACAGGGCACATAAAGAGGAAATTTGTTTAGTCCTGTAAAAGCACAGGCCATATATCAATAGATTATTAAAAATGGAAACAATGTAGGCTAATGGATTCTATTGATTTTAATAAGTATAAGTATACAGGATTCAAAGATAAGGCTTGGGGATGATATCTTTCTACCTTTCACCTTTTAAGAGAATCGACCAGAAGAAATAAAATAAACAAATAAATCCTCTTTAAAAAAACAAAACACCCTAGAAGGTTCTGGAATTTTATTTAGTCTATCAAATTCAATTTTTTGGAGCAATTAAAAAAAAGCATCTGCTTTTGAACATAGCATATGTCAGAAATGAAATATTAAGATATTTCTGTAATGAGGTAAAAATAACATAGCTTTTAAAGAGTTGCAGTGCTAAGCACCTAGGGCCCTTTTCATCTTTAACAAAAGGCTTTATATTTATCACCCAATTCAATAACCTTTCTTAAGCAGCTGAACTGTAGGAGCAGCTGAAGACGTACTTACTTTCCCGTCACTGATTTAAAAGTTGTGCAAATCCCTTCACCAGAGCCTGGAATGAGCTACTCCTGGGCCTGTTGATTTTGTTCAGTTAATCACACAGATTCTAGTGATGAAAAAAAAAATGTATATGTGCAAATAGTGCAAATAGATTTGGATGAAACAGGAATCTAGCTTGGACTTTCATCCCAAACTTGAAAATGAACTGGGAGATTGGCAAAATGCTGCTAGTTGGATTAACACATTATTATCTTGGGTTCATTTTTTTTAAACCATTATGCTTTGGACAAAACAGAAAGCAATACAAAATAAAACCTGTTCTAAGGATGAGTATGGCCAAGCTCAGTCTCTTCTGATCAGGCAAAGGAAATAAATCAACCAAGTTCTGTTAACCCAAAGAAAGGGTTTTGACCACTCTGATCGAACTGACAGATCTATTCAATGTAATGAACCATTCCAGTTGGGGTGGGCACTCTTTGAGGTCAGAGATTCTTTTCATTTTTAATCTTTTAATCCACAGCATCTAGAACAACCCCTGCCTGTACAGTAACTATACATAAGAGAGGAATATTGAACAACAACAAAAGTCAAGCAAATTGGTAGATTAACTTGCTGAATTCCATCATTATGGTGTTACCAACTGTGAATATGACTATGGTCTCCGAAGAATTCCAATGAGTTTTCTGATTAAATGATGACTTAACTGGGGCAGGTGGTGGTGGGGTATTAGTGATTGGGAGGGAGTGGGGTCTATAACTCTTTAGTAAAGTTTAGACTTTTGAGTTTCTGTTGGTTTTGTGGTTCTATGAAATGGCCAATCCAAGTATCCAAGGTTCCCTCTCAAACTCACTATTTGATAACCCACTATTCTTCCTCAAATTGAAGACCAGAGGAATCCTAACTTAAATTAGGTGCCAGATAGACTGGAGTGCCAGGCCTAGAGTCAGAAAGACTTACCTTTCTTAGTTCAAATTCAGCCTCAGAAACTTAGTAGTTGTGTGACCCTGGGCACCTTACTTCACTCTGTTTGCCTCAGTTTACTCCTCTGTAAAATGGGCTGGAGAAGGAAATGTCAAATCACTCTAGCATCTTTGCCAAGAAAACCCAAAATGGGGTCACAGAGGATTGGACAAGACTGAAACAACTCAACAACAACAACTTTACTGAATGAAAGTCAGTCTGCTTTCCCTCTATCATCCTGTGGTTCCTTGCCAGATTCTCATTAAGGAAATCTAAGGAAGGTAATTATGATGGGAAATTTAAATGCATCTTCAAATTACATTATTTCATAAAAATCAAGAAAAAGTGTCATCAACCTTTAACCTCAGAAACTGACAGTAACCCATCCTTGACTTAACAATGAGCATCTGTTGTGCATAGATTAGGTAAAACGAGTTAGAATATATCAGAAACAAGAGCATTCGCCTTCATTAGTAACTCTTCCTTGTCAAATGCCTCCCCCACCCCTCAAATCTCCAATGTATGACATGGACACCTAGGAATGAGATTTGGAGATGCTTGGGGCTCTCATCAGGAAAGACTGTCCAGGAAGTCAAGGAAATGGGAGCTTGGTGACAATGACCAGACTATAGTCTTGTAGTTAAAACCAAATTAGGAACAGGTACAGAAATTGGGAAAGTTGGCAGTGGGGGGTGGGGGAGACAAGGAGGAGGAGGTGGGGCAGGAAGCTATGCAGTCCCTAAGAAAATTCAAAGCTATAGTCAAGGAAGTCAGGGTAGACCTTGTCCAAATGTTGGCAAGCAATAGTCATGAGCAGAATGGTTTAACTCTACCCCCTTCTACTAATTAAAAAAGAGCCATGTGGCATTTTCTTGACAGTGTTTCCCCCTTCCCCATCCCCCAAACCCCATCAGTCTGGTTTCCAAAGTACTTATGCTACTTCTACCTTCATTGTAAATGACCTCCTCTTTGGGTGGGAAACTGAATTCTATGAAAATCTCAAATCATTCTTGGGTGAGTTGTCTTCCTTTAAAAAAAAATTCTTCCTATTTTTTTCTAAATTTAAGATAAGAAAGTTCTCTAGAGCAGACAAACACCAGACAGCCAGGATTCCACAATGACCCCCAATTTGTCAAAGATTTCCTTGCTTTCACAATAGTTACCATACTCTCCCCCAGGGCTTCATGGCCCTGGGAAAAGAATGGGCTGGTACCATGGGGGAACGGAATGTGAGGCAGTCAACATTTGATTTGACTGGATGATGACTGGTTCCCACTCTTTGAGAATTAAATATTTTTGGAGTATCGACTTTGTGTCCAGGATGGTTCTGGGTAGGTATTATAGGGGATGAAAGAGAAGTCATAGTCCCTGCCCTCAAAGGATATTGTAGTCTAGTTTGAGAAAAAAGGATGTTAGTGTCCATATAGTCAACTTATGTGTGCCTAGACAAGAGTTCCCTCTACAATGTACTTGAAAGTGGTCACTTAGTCTTTACTTGAAGACTGACAGTGAGGGAGAACTTATCAACTCCAGAGGCAGCCCTGTGACTCTTGGGCATGGTTCTGACGGTTAGAACTTCAGTCCGACTCTAAACAACTTACCCTCACTGTTCCTGGTTCTTCCAAGTGGGGGCAAGCAGAAAAAACCCAACAAACAAAAAACCCACTGCCTCGTTTAGATGTCAGCCTAAAGACACCTAGCAGGCCTCCTTACTAGTGAGTCCCCCCAATCTTCTCTCATACAGACTAACTATACCTAGTTTTTTCATCAGCACCTATATAAGCACTATTACATAGTAGGTGGTTAATAAAAGTTTGATTGATAAGGTTTTCTGTTTACTATCCTAAATATTCAAGTATGAAACATTTAAATTACAATGTAAGACATTATACAAGTAAGTGTTAATTTTTGATATACAAGTTGCTAATAGAATTCAGAGAAGGAAGAGAGGAGGAAAGACTTAATGGAGGAGATGAGATTTGAACTGGGTCAGAATAAATTCCTGACATTCAAGTGAAAATTTCAGGAAGTTCCATATCCGTTTCCAAGGGGACCAGGAGATTTTCACAAAGAACCAACTAGGCCAATGATGTGTACTGTAATAAGGCCTTTATTGAAGTTCATTTCATTTACATCAGGAAAGGCTTAAGACCAAGATTGAAATACTTGGGGACAGAGGGAGAGGAACTCTAGGGCAGTGAAGAAAGAGGGATTTAGGGGAAAGGAGGCCAGTCACCAGACAGGGTGGATACAATCAGGTCTTGGTCTCTTAGAGAGGTCAGTTGCCAGATGGTGGTCTGAAGACTGTGGCATTGAAGAAGAAGGATCAGTGATGTTTCTACAGTGAGACTGTCCCATTTATGCTCGGTACACTTGGTACACAAGTTCCCTGTCACTCCTCCAAGTTGTCTGGGTTACCATCACCTCTGCAATGGGGGAGTTCATCCTTCCATAGGCATCATGGGTTTTATACAGGAAGGAAACAAATCCTGGCTTTTAACTTAGATGTCATAAATTGGGGGAATAAGTCAACCGCCATTTCTGATATCCCTTCCAATACTCTGTCCCCCAGTACTTCACGCAGTACAAATTGGGGTCCTTGAAGGCAGCGACTATTTCATGCCTTATTTAATCAATTAATTGATTGATTAACTAATTAATTCATTTATTTATGTATTTGCTTTTTTTTGGAGGGGGGAAAGGTAGGGCAATTGGGGTTAAGTGATTCATGTCTGTCTTTACAACATTAGTGCCTAGCAAGGGAAGGAGGGAAGGAATAAACATTTATAGAGCCCCAACTATGTGCCAGGAACTATGCCAAGCGATTTTTGATCCTCACAATAACCCTTCAAAGTAGGTGCTATTATTACTCCCATTTTGTTTTTGAGGAAACCAAAGCAAGTAGAGGTTAAGTGACTTGTCCAGGATCATGTGCCTAATAAGTATCTGAACTAGGATTCGAACTCAGGCTGTCTTGATTCCAATCCACAGCGCCAGTCCTGCCAGATTAACCAAAATTCTTGATTTATGTGAGAACATGAGACATAAGGAAATCAGGGGACAAGGAAGAAGATGGTGGGAAAGAAAAGTATTCGGGGAACTCCCCCTGCCTTCCAACATCCTGTCACAAACATGGGGTTACCTCAAGCCTTCAGCCCTTAATAACCAGACATTTAAGCACCAATTCACCCTGATAACCTGAAATGAGTTGCGCTTGATCTATGTTGAATGAGGTGATCTAAACTTCAGTGATTTAAAAAAAAATTCTGCAAAATCACTTGAGGAATATTAAGGTGTCTAAACAAATTCCTTCCTCTTCGAGAACTGAAGGAGAAACAACAACAACACAATACAACAAGCCATCACAACAAAATAGCAAACTAATTCCTTAAAATAATGTCTTCCTTCCAGCTTAAGAGAGTTGGCCCAATTTTGAATATTTCAAGCTTAGGGGAGCATTAATATTGGAAGTAAGGATGACCGAGTAGAAGACGGGTGTGACTCAGGAGGCAGAGGGGAGAGGCTCCAACCCCCTTCCAACTCTGCCCTTCCTATGGGTCCTCAGGCAGGTTGATCTACTTTTCTGAGCTCCACATTTCTTTTCTGTATTATCAAAAAAGGGTTGAGCCAGGGTAGCTAGGTGGTGCAGCGAATAGAGCACTGGCTGTGGAGTCAGGAAGACCTGAGTTCAAATCCAGCCTCAGACACTTGACACACTTACTAGCCATGTGACCTTGGGCAAGTCACTTAACCCCAATTGCCCTCCAAAAAGCAAAAATTAAAAAAAAAAGACTTAAAAATAAAGGGTTGAGCCAGTGACTCCTAAGATCCCCCTTAGCCCTAAAGCAATGATCCTATGATTATTGGATTCTCTCTGACTTTCTCCCTCCTTGTTCAGTCACATCCAATTCTATGTGACCCTGTTTGGGGTTTTCTTGACAAAAATACTGGAGCAGTTTGCCATTTCCTTCTTCAGATCATTTTTACAGAAGAGGAAACTGAGGCAAGCAGGGTTTAAGTGACTTGCCCAGGGTCACACAGTTATTAAACATCTGAAGCAAGATTTGAACTCAGGAACATGAGGTTTTCTGATGCCAGGATCAGTGTTCTACTCACTATGGTGCCACCTAGCTTCCCTCATTGGGGTAACCAGATAGTAAAGTAGAAACCTGGTCTTGGAGTCAGGAATATCTGAATTCAGTTCCTGCCTCTGTCCCTTATTAGATGAGTGACCCTGGGCAAGTCACTTAACATCAGTTTGCTCAATGGTAACATGGGGATCATAATAGCACCTACCTCATAGAGTTGTTTTGGGTATCAGCTGAGGCAATCTCTGTAAAGCACTTAGCACAGTATTTAGTACATTATAGTTGCAATGTAAATGTTATTATTAATTAATTATTATACTATAAAGTGTTTTGCAAATGTTAAAGTATATAAATACTAGCTGTTATTAAATTAATATATGGGTTTTTCAAACTCTAAAGTGCCATACAAATTCTAGTTATTATTACCGTCGCTATTTTCTTTATGGCTGTCAACCTGCATTTATTAAGTGTCTATGGTATGCCAAGAATTGTGCTGAGTGCTGACAGTACACACAAAGGCAAACAGCAATCCCCACTCTCAAGGAACTCTAAGTCAGCCCTTCAATTGAATTCAACTCAGCTCAAAAAAAGTATTTTTTTAAGCTCTTGCTGTATGCCAGGCAGTCAGGCACTGTGCTAGGTCAGAGGCTACAAAGCCTAGATATAAACCATAATCCCTGCCCTCAAAGAGTTTACATTCTACCGGGGGAGGGGTGCTACAACACTGACATTGGAAAACCCAAATAATTAAAAGAATTAGCAACTATGATGATCAGGGAAGGCTTCCACTAAGAGGTGGCATATTTTTTTTTCTGACCAAAGAGTAAGAATCCTTGGAGTCTGTTATTACAATGAGTTTCCCAAGCAGGCGACTCAATGTGGCGCTACTAATGACACACTTATCCAATTTGTAGATTATCCTGTTCTCTGACCTCTCTTGTCCCGCCTATCCCCTTCCCCCTTCTTCCCTCCCTCTCTCTGTGATTTGTTAGCATCTTTGCTTTTGGGTGAGGAATGCTCTTAAAATCTAAATGGATTATCCAGGCCCTCCAGGGTTCACCTGAGCCCTCCCCATCTGGTTTAAGTCCTCAGCTACCAGGGCATCTGATAGGCTGTGAGGAACTCAGGAATAGGTTGGATAGGAGGAATGACAGAAGGGAGGATTGGACACTGATCCGAAGAGTGATTCCTAGATTGCATTTCTATTTAAAATCTTCCTGCCATTCTGATCTCTAGAATGGGTAATCAATCATTGATATTAATTTGATATTATTTTGATAATAATTGATATTAATTTATTAAAGTATGAAGATTTAGAACTGGAAGGAACCTTAATGTCCAAATCCCCCTCTCCTGTTTTTCTGATGAGGAAACTGGGATCCAGATTTAAGCAGTTTACCCATGTCTCACTGGTAATTTCTGAACCTAGATTCTGATTCTGATTTTCTTCAACACTCTGCCTCCTGCATCTACAGATACAGATGGGGCAGAAAGATAATTACATCTTGCCGGAGTTCTCTTCTGATTCTTTCACCTCTTAATACCTCTCCTCTTCAATCACCTTTGAATAATTTTGCATATGGTGGCACAGTAGATGGAGCTTGGGCTCTAGAGCCAGGTGGGTCTGAGTTCAAATCCAGCCTCACACTAGTTGTGTGACCCTAGGTGAGTCATTTAACCTTGTTTGCCTCAATTTCCTCCTCTGTAAAATGAACTGGAGAAGGAAATGGCAAACTAATTCAATGTCTTTGTCAAGAAAACCCCAGATGGGGTTATGTAGAGTTAGACATGACCAAAAATAACTGAAAAACAACAAGTCTGTGTACATAGTGTATTCCCCTGATGGAATGTAAAAATTTCTTGAGGAGAAGTGTTTCATTTTTGTCTCTGCCCAGTTCCTGCCACAGAGGAAGGCAAATAGTAAGGATAGAACTGAACCTGTGATTTCATTAGTATTAGGGACTCCCAAGTGAGGTAACCCCCTTCCACCAGTGCAGGTGGGTGCCTTCTCTGCCTCAGAGGGCTTCCCTGAGCACTGAGTTCCCGTGATTTCCCCAGGGTCACATAGCTGGTGTTTGTTACAAGTAGGACTTGAATCAATATCTTCCTAGATCTGGGATTAGGACTCAGTCTGTCTGGCTACTTCTCTCTGACTTATAGTAGGCTTAGTAAATGTGTGTTGATTGATCATTTGATTGATCTGGAATCAGAACCTGGGTTTGTGTTCAATTCTGCTGCTCATTACCTAGTGACCACTGGCAAGTCATTCTTTTTATTCAATAAATATTTGTTGGATGCTTAAAATTTGTGGGTACCCTCTCTGGGCCTCAGCTTCCTCATCTGTAAAAAGATTGGATTGGACTAGCTGACAGTGAGACCTCTTTAACTGTATTACCTATGACTTCTGACTGAAATTGGTCTGCTCAGACTAAAGAGGCAATACAAGTGAAACATACTAATTTCTTAAAATATAGTATTTTATTTTTTCCAATTGCAAGTAAAAATAGTTTTGACATTTCTTTTTTAAAATGAAAAATATTAATTTAAGCCAACTCTCTGATGTTGTGTATGGCCACTCCCTACACATGCACATGTACCTCAAAAGTAGCTTGAAAAGGTTTAGCCAACTTTTTCATCTCTTAATTATATTGATGTTTGATCAATATCATCATCACCATCATCATCACCATTGTCATAGCATTTCTATGGCACTTTAAGGTTTGCAAAGCACTTTACGTATGCTTGATCCTCATGATATCCCTGTCAAGTTGCTGCTATTAGTACGCCCGTTTTACAGATGAGGAAAATGAGGCAGAGTTTACATGACTTGCCCAGGGTCGCACAGCTAGTAAGCTTTTGAAGCTGGAGGTCTATCTGAGTCCAAGTTCAGCCCTGTAGTCACTTGCCTACTAGATGCCTAGTTTACTGTATTTGCAATCTCAGTCTTAACCTTCATCATATTTTGGCTAAATACTATTGTACTGGGGAAAAAGGACTTATATTGATATATTTTTATTTCTTTTCATAGATTTCTTGAAAATAACTTTCAATAAAAAGTCAATCAGTGAAGAAACATTTATTAATTGCTTCCTATGTGCCAAGTACTGTGCTAAACACCCAGAAGACAGAGGCAAAAGAGTCACTGTTGTTATCAACAGTCTCTATTCTCAAGGAGCTGACAGCTAAATGGGGGAGACAGCATGCAAACAATTATGCACGTGCAAGATATAGACAGCATAAATGGGAGGTAATCTCAGAAGGGAAGGCACTAGCAGTGGAGAAGGGCTGGGAGAGACCTCCAGCATATGATAATAGTCATGTCTTGAAAGAAGTTACAGAAACCAGGACCAGGGAAATGTAGAGGAGAAGGGAGACTAGAAAAGTGGAAATGCTATTTCTCCACATCAGAATCTTGGCGTTTGAAGGGATCTCAGAGCACAGCCAAGCCCTAGCTGAAGCCCTCTTTACTAAATCCCTAGCAGGTGGCCCCCAGACTCTACTTGAAGATAGACCTCCACTGAAAATGAAACCATCATTTCCCTTAAGCAGTCTATTCCATTCTTGGACAGCTCCAATTGTTAGAATACCTTCCCAGACATCAAGCAGAAATCCACCTCTTTGCAACTTCCCCTTCTCTGCCCACTCCCCTCCCCATTGTATTTACATCTGCCCTCTGATGTCAAACAGAACAACCTCAATACTTTTTTGGGGTCACAGTCCTTCAGATACTAGGGAAAGTTCTTTTGTTCCCCCTTGCTTTAATCTTCTCCAGGACGAGCATCACAGGCATCATGTATTGAGAGGTGGAAGGGATCTCAGAAGATCATTAGTCCAATATTTTCATTTTTGAGATGAGGAAATTGAGACTCAGAGAAAATAAGTGACTTCTTCAAGATTACAAAGGTAGGAAATGGTAGGGTCAGGATTTGGACCCAGATCTAGATCCAGCACTGGTTCCATCATACCCCACTTGTTGTTGTCATTCTTCATTTTTAAGAGGACCAATGATGTCACAGATGATATCTTGACTCATGGGAGAACTGGATTTAAGCAGGCAGAGCTGCAAAAAGTCATCAGCCTCACTCTTCTAGAGTCATTGACATCCAGTGGAAAGACAAGAGTTAAGATGACTGTCAATGACCTGGGATGCAGTAGATGACCTTGGCTTCTTTGATGTCTGACCAAGTACCTGTTCCAACTGCTTTCATGGTCATTGGAATTCTCATAATTGGGGTAGACATCCCGCTAAACTACTATTTGACTGTTGGTTACCCTCCACCTGGTTTAGCCCATCTGCCAAAATGGTTTTATCAGGGTGTGGCCACTGTACATGTTACAACTTCCTGGAAACATGGGTAAGAGTGGGGGCAGGTGAATAGGCAGCCCTGAAAAGGGCTTGGCAAGCCCTCCCACCAGAGTTGCTAGTCCTCTATGAATATCCCATATACCCCACTTACTATGGTTTTAAGAGACTTTCATTCTCCTGGTTTCCCTCCACTGGGTGCTCCCCAACTTATCCAATGAAATTCCTGAAATCTGGCTCCCAGATTGGAACCCATTTCTGGACATGTTGTCTGAGCAAGGCAGAGGATGGTGGGATCACCAAACACCTTCTCCATGACCTCCCAGCATCAATTCTAGATACTACATCTCTCTTAATGTATCCTAGAATCATGCTTCCTTTCCTGGATGCCATATCATGTCACTGAACGGTTTCCAGCTTATATAAGTTTTAGCTATGGGACATTAATTTCTTGAAAGATGATGTCTAGGCTCTTTTTTTGATCATGGCTTTCAGGTAGTCCAATAATTTAAAAATTATCTCTCTTGTATCTATTTTCCAAGTCAGTGGTTTTTTATTTCCCATGGTCTTCTATTTTTTCATGCTTTTGGTTCTGTTTTATAATTTCTTGATTTTTCATAAAGCCATTAGGTTCCATTTGCTCCATTCTAATTTTTAAGAAATTATTTTCTTCAGTGAGCTTTTGGACCTTCTTTTCCATTTGTTCTATTCTGTCTTTTAAGGCATTCTTCTCCTCATTGTTTTTTTGGACGTCTTTTGCCATTTGGGTTTGTCTATGTTTTGGAGGGGGGAAGGGAAGGAAATTGGGGTTTAATGACTTGCTCAAGATCACACAGCTGGTAAGTGTGTCAAGTGTCTGAGACTAGATTTGAACTCAGGTCCTCCTGACTCCAGGGCGCTGCTCTATTCACTGTGCCATCTAGCTGCCTCTAGTCTGTTTTTAACAGGGTTATTATTATTATTATTATTATTTTTTTTTTTTTTGGTATTTGAGGGTGTCTCCTTTAGCAAGCTGTTGACTAGTTTTTCTTTTTTTTTTTAATTTTATTATAGTTTGCATCATTCATTTCCACAAGATTTTGAGTTACATATTTTCTCCCCCTCTTTCCCCCACCCACCGCCCCAAAACAGCCATCCCAGTGTGTCCCCCTCCCCCA
>CM053588.1:35810548-35829142 GCA_028646515.1 Pseudochirops corinnae | reverse complement strand
TCCTGTTTACCTTCTCATGCTTCTCTTGCTTCTTGCATTTGAAAGTCAAATTTTCTGTTTAATTCAGGTTTTTTTCATCAAGAATGCTTGAAAATCCTCTATTTCATTGAATGACCATATTTTCCCCTGACATTATACTCAGTTTTGCTGGGTAGGTGATTTTCGGTTTTAGTCCTAGCTCCTTTGACCTCCAGAATATCTTTGATCTCTTAATGTAGAAGCTGCTAGATCTTGTGCTATCCTGATTGTGTTTCCACAATACTCAAATTGTTTCTTTCTGACTGCTTGTAGTATTTTTTCTTTGACCTGGGAACTCTGGAATTTGGCTATAATATTCCTAGGAGTTTTCTTTTTGGGATCTTTTTCAAGAGGTGATCAGTGAATTCTTTCAATTTCTATTTTGTCCTCTGGTTCTAGACTATTGGGGCAATTTTGCTTCAAAATTTCTCAAAAGATGGTGTCTAGGTTCTTCTTTTGATCCTGGCTTTCAGTTCAATAATTTTTAAATTATCTCTCCTGGATCTATTTTCCAGGTCAGTGGTTTTTCCAATAAGATATTTCACATTGCCTTCAAATTTTTCATTTGTTTGGATCTGTTTAATAGTATCTTGATTTCTCATAAAGTCATTAGCTTCCATTTGCTCCAATGTAGTTCTGAAGGAATTATTCTCTTCAGTAAGCTTTTGAAATTCTTTCTCCATCTGGCAAATTCGGCTTTTTAAGACATTCTTTTACTCATTGACTTTTTGGGCCTCTTTTGCCATTTGAGTTTGTCTATTTTTTAAGGTGTTATTTTCTTTAGTGTATTTTTGGGTGTCTTTTAGTAGGCTGTTGACTTACTCTTCATGATTTTCCTGCATCATTCTCATTTCTCTTCCTAATTGTTCCTCCACTTCTCTTACTTGATTTTCAAAATGTTTCTTGAGCTCCTCCATGGCCTGTAACCAATTCATATTTTTCTTGGAGGCTTTTGATGAAGGAGTTCTGACTTTGATGCCTTCCTCTCACTCCTCAAAAAATGATTCTATCACCTGTTTGTGCTTCCTGTGCTTGCTTATATTGGCAGCCAATTGCTTGTCCCTTGAGCTCTTTGCCACAGTAGAACTCTGCTTCCAGAATGGAGAGAGCTTTGTCCCAAATTGCTGGGGATTTCGCAGCTGCTGGAGCTATTAGGAAGGTGCTGTCTCTACATCTTGCACAAGCTATGGCTCACTAGTCACACACCCCAGAACCACCACCCAACACTATGAACCAGATCCAAGCAGGTCAAAGTAAGAGCAATTACCCTCTTAATGGTCACTTGGTTCCCCTACGCTCTGTAGGCCAGGAGCTCCTGAGGCAGCCATGTGGTGCAGACCCCACACCTTTACCCGTTTCTCTCTCTGGGAGCAGGAGTCAGATTGTGCTCTTCTGTGACCCCCTGTTTCAACAAAGTTCCACACTGACCTTTTACTTTGGTGGTTATGGGTTGAGAAATCTGGAAGCCACCACAGCAGCTGGTTATTCACTCTCCTAAAGTCTGCTCTGGCTGCTGCTGGTCAGGGCCTCCATGGGGCTGGAACAGTGCCATTCCTGTGGGACTGCAGTCAGCTCCCAGCATGCTGCGATAGACCCTTCCTGTTAGCCTGCTGGCTGTCTTCAGTGGGAGATTTGTTTCTCTCTGTCGCTTTGTTTAGTCATTTTTTTTACAGGTATTGGAATTGTTTGGAGCTGGAGCCTTTGCCACATTTATGCTTCTACTCCGCCATCTTGGCTCTGCCACTCAAATGCATCTTCAATTCATTAATCCTTTTTTTTCTTTGAATTTTGTTAATGGATGGTTCAAATAATGTGATTTTCCCTCTAAAGACCACTTCAGCTGCATCACAGAAATTTTGGTCTATTGTTTTATCACTGTCATTTTCTTTTTCATACTTAGTGTTTCTATTTGACCCATTTATTATTAAAGATTTCTATGTTATATCTCCATTTGGGACTATATCTCTTATTTATTACTTCTGAATCAATTTCTATTCTTATTTATTTTGGTCTGTAAATGATGCATTGACCAATGACAAAATAAAGGTATCTATGTGCCACAGTGGTCAAAGAACTGGGCCTGGCGTCAGACTCATCTTTCTAAGTTCAAATCTGACCTCAGATACTTGCCACCTGAGTAGCCCTGGGAACTTAGGCTTGTTTGCCTCAGTTGACTCATATGTAAAATGAACTGGAGAAGGAAATGGCAAACCACTCCAGTATCTTTGTTAAGAAAACCCAAAATGTGGTCATGAAGAGTCAGACATGACTGAAAATGACTGTACAACAAAACACTTTTTTTGCAATAGCTCTATGACTTAGTATATAGTCAATTTTCAAAATAAAACTACCATGTGGTGCAGAGGAATATGCATATTCTTTCATTGTCCCATTTAGAAAATGTCATTAGTCTTTTAGCTTTAGTTTTTCCAGAAATTTGCTTAGTTCCATATTTTTTTTTTGTTTGTCTTTATTAGGTTTTCCTAATCTAATAAAAAGATATGTCACTGTTGCATTACTATATCTTCTTGAAACTCAGATAATGTTTCCTTTATGACTTTCAATGCTAAGGCATTTGAAGCATATACAGTTATTAAGCATATTCATTTGTTGTCTATAGTCACTTTTAGAATAATATGATTTTCTTGTTTGTCCCTTTTTATTTTTTGAACATTTGTTTTTGTTTTTTCTGACAGCAACTTCAGATTTTATTGGATTCATTTGATGCATAGTAAAATTTTCCATCCCCTAAGTTTTATCTTGTGCATATCTTTGTTTTTTTTTTTTAATATGTTTCTTATGAACAACAGCTTGTAGGGTTTTGCTTTCTTATTCAATGTGTCACTCATTTTTTGTTTTATTGGATTGTTTAATCTGTTCACATTTAAAGTTATACATGGTAGGTTTATGTTTTCCTCTGTCTCTAAAAATTTTTCAAGTTATGATTTTTCCCTTTCTTCTTCAGTAAAGATAACATGATGTTCTTTCAGTTACTTTAATATTTCCTTTTCTTTTTTTTTCAAGGCAGTCCCATTCCCATTGTTTCTCTTCTCTCTACCCACAATCCTCGCTTCTCATTTATTACCCTTTTCCCTTTAGAATTTTGTTTATTTGTGCCTCTCTCCTGTTTTTTTATTTGGTTAAATATTTTTTCCTCCCTTTTTAAAATAAAAATCTTAGTCAAATAGATTTTTTCTTCCTCTCCTCCATTTCAGGAAGTCCTGTTTGTTAGTTTTTCAAATTTTATTTTTGCACTCTTTTCCAAAAATGATTTCTTTCACTTTTTTCATTATCCATTTTTTTCTTTCTGTTTATTCTAGACTCTTATTTTCTAATTTTTGATCAGATATCATCGGATCTCTCTCTCTCTCTCTCTCTCTCTCTCTCTCTTTCTCTTCCTCTTCTCTCTTCTCTCTCTCTCTCCTCTCTTTCTTCACACAATCTAAGCTTCCTAGATATCCATTCTAGGCTCCCACCTTTTGGTGATTTCTGCCACTTCTTTGTAGAACTTACCCCTTTCCATTTTGCTTCATTCTAAGAATATCATTTTTTTCAGGTGTCATAGAGGACACTGCCTTATGGTTGGGTCCCTCCTTCATCAATGATCTGTGCTCTCTCTTGTTGATCTTTTTGTCCCCCTACATTTGTCTGGAAATCTCCTTCCTTTGTCCATGTCTCACTCTAGGTGCTGGTTTCCCCCTTCCTGAGGACATATAAACTTTTCAAGCATCAAATCTCCCAGATCTCATCCAGTGTAACCCCATCTCCCTTTACTCCTAGGAGCATTCATCAGTAGAACTCCACTTCCAAAGTAAGACTTCCTTCCTTTCTTTTCCTTTTCAATCTCCCCCCATCTACTTGTCAACCACTCTTCTCTTTCTGAGAACACAAAGGTCACTTTCCCCTCATTGACAGCCCCTGATTTGACCTCCATGCAATAATAACTCCCCTTTATCCCCCTGTGTGAGATGAAAGAGTTCGGTGAGAAAAGGTCTTTTTTCTTTCTCATGAGAAAGGGCTCTACCACTGTCACTCAAATGGCATCTGCCAGGGAGAGAGCAACAGGTAGAAGCAAGCCCATGTTTATATAACCTTCTAATGCAGAATCCCAATCCCTCAAATGGCCTTCACTCTCATTGGTAGGGAGGCTGCCTCACAACCTAAGTGCGAGAATCTATCTCTGAGACAAAGGACCTGGAAACATGTGGGTGTCCAATGCAAGGCCAGGAAAGCAGTTTTATCCTTATTTGGCATATCTTGTGCTGAGGTGGCACTGGGGAGGGTCTCCATTTCTCCAAGTCCCAGATTCCTGTACGATCAGGTGACCTCTAAGCTTAGGCCTAGTAAATACTGAAGCCACTCTAGATTTGATTTTTCAGAATGGGGAAACTTCACTATAAATTATCCCTCACACCCCTCTTCCCCTCATCCCTTTCGTGTAACCTTCTATGGTGTAATGTAGTCCCCCAAAAGAAACATTTGCTTGTAAGCAGGGTATTACCAGTTTCTGTCCAATGTGTAGCCTGGCCACCATCCCAAATCCATCCCAAATGTTCTTATAGACTATTTGTGCCTGATCTGTGGTTGAACCTTCTGAGCGTATATTGATCAGCCACTATAGGAAACAGTGTAAATTGACTCTGACATAGTGATGTCTTCAAGTATAAGAAGTTTACTGATCTGTCTTTCTATTCTCATTCTCTTGCTGTGCTGTCTTTGCTTGCTGCATTTACGTACTTTCCCTGAATTCTGTTGTTTGGGGTATTCAAGAAGCAAATGATCTCTTCATTTCCGGTTTTCTTTCTCAAAATGTTTCCAACTCTTTATTATTGAACATTCATCTTTGTCCTGTGTGGTTAAGTTCAGCTTCATGGATAGGTCACCCTGGACTGTATTCTGAATGTCAATTGGTCTTCAGGACATATTATCCCATTCCTTCTTCCTTTTCTAGCAGGTATAGAATAGTCTTGGGTTATTCAAATGGCCTTTTCCTTTTATTTAATGGTCTTTCTTCTCCTGGTGGCTTACAGAATCTGGTGTTCCTGAATTGAATTGTTAAATGTCACCACTGTGTGTGGTCTTTGGTTTTAGTTTTAGTTTTTTTCTGGGAGGCTATCTGGGAATTCTCTCAAGGGAAATCTCAGTTTTCATCTTCAGAAGTTCTAGTCCGTGTTCTTCTATCTATTATTCCCTTCGTGACGGTACGAAGGTTTTTTGTCCCGTCGTGTTCTTCTAGGAGACCTGTGACCGCTAGGTTGTCTCTTTCTGTCTTGTATTTGGGATTAGTGTGTTTTGCTTGTGTAATGAGCGTGTTTTCTATTGATGTTATTGTTTCCTTCTGTTCTTCTAGGCTGCTCTTCACTTCTGTGTGTTTACATTTCTGTTGCTCTCTTTTTTGTTTCTTTGGTGGGGCTTGTAAGATTTTCTATTCTGCTCATTATTTTTGTTATGTGGGAAATCAGTGCTGTTGTCTTTGTTCTTGTTTCTCTTTTAAGCCACTCAGGGACAGCATTTTGTGGTTCCATGTTCTCCTCATGTTGCAGAAGGTCCCCCATCTCATCAAGTATTACATCATTTATCTTTATTTTGCAGTATTTATTCATTTTACTCATTCGCTAGATCTGGAAGCCATATTACTTTGAGTTGTTACTGTTTCTCATGTTGAGTTTTCTGTTTATATTCAAGGTCTTTGAAATTTCTTTTTCCTGAAATCTTTGATAATTTCAGTCTTCTTCCCAGCTTATTTTCCTCATCATTCACTTCCTGACTCCCTCTCCTCTGATTGTGGTTTCCTAATATTTCTGCCCCATCTGACTTCCAGGTGATCAGAACTGGCCTCCGATAGGTGTTGTGCTCTTTCCCTCAGGCTTGGTAGAGTGTTGTACAGTATCCTATTCTTCCAACACACACACACACACACACACACACACACACACACACACTGTCCTATCCTGGTGACTTGTCCTACTCCCTCTTTTTCTCACTTCTCCAGCTTGGCACTAGTGGTTGAGTCTTTCCCCAACACTGGAAGTTCAAAGCTTTGCAGTACTGGTGCTTCTGAGTTGTAGATTCCAGTAGGCTTTTGTTTCTGAAGGCTGTGGCCAAGTCGGCTGTCAAGGCCAGAACAAACTTCCTCAGCCTGGAGTCAGGGTCTCCATGGCACTGGAAAGAGGGCATGGATGGGATCTGGTTTTTGATGTAAGCCTATGTTGTGTTCTAGGGTCTGCTAATGCAGCCTCACTGCTGGTAGTATGGGAGAAGGGGGAGGGGTGCTTAGTGAACTCAGGATCAGTCAGCATCTTCCTGGATTTGTTTGGTTTTCCTTCTTTTGGATTCTGGGTGTCCAAGATCATGGAGATAGCTGAAATTGCTTTATCTTTGCTGAATTAGGTCTGTTTTGGAGAAGTTTGAGAGGTTTGGGGGCTTAGAAAGAATGTCTAGGCTACCATTTTGTTGCTCTTGTGACCTGGAAGAACTCTCTCAATCTCTTTTGATTCCAGTATCTTTTCTCTGTCTATCTGCAGTTTATCCCATATATATCTTGTTTGTATGTTGTCTCCCCCATTAGATTGTGAGCTCTCTGAGAACAGGAGTCTCTTTTCTCATGTCCTAGAATGGACTCTTAATTATTCTTTTTGGATAGACTGAGTGACATAAGTGCTAAGATGAAGAGAGTCTTGTATACAGAGCTATTTTCCATGTTTCCTTACTGTCCAAGCAAAAGAGATTTTTTTCCCCCTTGCATCAAACCTAAATGGACCAATAGGTATAGATGGTATTTGAAAAATGTGAAATTCTGGTGTATGTGAGAAATAATTCCTATCAGGAAAGTCGGTTGGTCTCTGTAGTGACCTAGCCTTGGAAAATTAGACTCTGATGGATGAGTAATATTGACTTGCCAACCTCACACTAAACCTCAAGACTTGGCTTTGGGAGACATTTCAGGTAGCAATGAGGGGGCTGGCTATCTAACAGAAGATGAGTTCCTTGAGGGTAAGGACTGTTTTGCCTTATCTTTGTTAAGTCTCCATATTTAGCAGGACTCCTGAAATTTAGCAAGCTTTCACCACATACAGAATTCAATCTCACTTCAGTATCACATACAGTCCTGAGCCCTGGAGACAGGAATTTAGCTGGGAGTTGAAGGAGGAAGGATACATAGGCTAGGAGGCAAGAAACATTTATTGAGTGTCCCAGGCACTGCACAGAGTCATGCAGAGAAAAGGAAATCTAGCCCCTGTGCTCAAAGAGTTTCCATTCGAACAGGGGAGATCCCATGTACATAAAAATAAATGTGTGAAATACATGAATGGAGCAAGAGAACCAACCCAGCTGAAAAGAGCAGATACAGAGTCACAGTGCTTGAGTCTGAATCCTGGCTGGGCTGCTTACTCTCTTGGGGGACCTTGTTGCTTCTCCCCTTTGGTCTTCACAGTCCATATATGTAAAATGGAGATTTAGACTAAAGGGCCCCTGAAGTATCTTTCAATTCTAAATCTAAGACATATAAGGAGATAAAGGGACAGGGACTGGACCCATCATTTCACTGGTTCTATAGAGAATGCCGTGTTGACAAAACTCCCTCTGCCAATGCAGGTTAGCACTTTCTTAATAAAGAATAGGCTTAAGGCTAAGTGGTGCAGTGAATAGAGCACCAACCCTGAAGTCAGGAGTAACTGAGTTCAAATCCGACCTCAGACACTTGACACTTAACTAGCTGTGTGACCTTGGGTAAGTCACTTAACCCCAATTGCCTTGCCTTACCCATTCCAAAAAAATAAAAGAATAAGCTTAGTCCCTTGACACTTACTAGCTGTGTGACCCTGGGCAAGCTACTTAACCCTGATTGCTTCACTACAAAACAAAACAAAACAAAACAGGCTTAGAGAACAGCTTAGAGAAGTAAGAGGTCAAGTGATGTGTCCAGGGTCACAAAGCTAGTATATATTAGAGATGAGGCTAGAACCCAGGTCTTTCTGGTTCTGAGGCTGGCCATGATGCTTTTCAAGAAGGTCAGGGAAGGAGTACCTCCAGCATACAATGTTATATGATGAGAACACCGAAGGACTCTGGGAGGATAGGAGGGGAAACCTTGGTACTTCCCTGGGTTGAGGCAAGGGGGTGGTCGTGACGATAAGAATCTTCCTGGAGAAGGTGGCATCTGAGTTGATTTTTAAAGAATATTTAGGATTATGTTTTCAGTAGGTGAAGATGGTGAAGAAGAGCATCCCAAGCAGAGAGACCAACTTGAACAAATGACAGAGACAGAAAAGCCCAGGGCTTGGTTGGAGGCCAAAGGGAAAGTCACTCCATTAGGCTAGAACAAATAATGGACGGGGGAAAGGGGAAAGTATTTATGTAGCACCAAAGACACCAGACACTGTGCTGAGAACTTTACAAATGTTATTTCCTTTGATCCTTAAAATAACTTTTGGAGGCTGCAGGATCTTCTCCCCATTTTACAGCTGAGGAAACTGGGGCAAATTGAAGTTAAATGATTTGCCCAGGATCGCCCAGCTAGTATCTGAGGCTGGATTTGAATGCAGGTCTTCCTGACTGCATGCCAAGTGCTCTACACTTTACCGTCTAGCTGCCTGATGCCAGATCAAGCTTGCAGCATTCCAGGTCATGCCAGCTTCACCCTGTTTCCTTTTTTAAATGGAATAATCAAGCTAATTACAATTAATTAAGTTAAACACAGTTACAAGGAAAATTTTATAAGGGTAGCTCATCTAGATTTCACCAAGGAGTTTGATAAAATGTCTCATGCTATTCTTTTAGAAAAAAAAAATGGAGAGATGTTGGCTCTACAATGACAATAATGTAGTTAGATGGCTTCAGAACCGGTTGCATGCCCAGGCTCAGATAATAGTTTGATATCAACTTGAAAGATGGTCTCCAGTGAAGTGCCCCAGGGATCTGTTCTTGACTTTGTGTTTTATAATATTTTTATCAAGACATTGGATTAAAGTATAGGTGAATGAATGAATGAAAAAAAAGAAATGACATTTAGCAAGAGTTTACCATGTGCCAAGCAGGGTGCTAAGCCCTAGAAATACATATAGCATTGTTGACGTGCTTGTCACACTTGTCACACTTGCAGATGGCATAGAATTTGAGGGAGAGCTAATCCAATAGATGGCAGAGTTGGAATCGTAAGAAATTCTGCCTGTGTGACCTTGGGCAAGTCACTTGACCTCCTTCCACCTTATTTGCAAGATGATTGGTTGGACTAGATGGCCACTGAGCTCCCTTCCAACTCTGGGATTCTATTTCAGAAAAGAGGAATGTAGGGATGCTTGGACGGATACTGCTATAAGAGCCAAGGCTGGCGGATGGAGCAGGGAGAGAAGGCTGGGAAGATGGCAGTGGGGAAAGATGGAGGAAATTTGGTCCCTGACCTTGTGTGGCAAACAACAGGGTTTCTTCTGAATCTTCAGCCCAGCCCTGGACCGTGGTTCCTTCACAGGGTTTCACAAACTCCCCCAAACCAAGTTGGTATCCTCAGGGCATCTCAGGGACAGGGGGCACCCAGCCAGGTGGCTGTCAGGCTGATGGACGCCAGTCTGTCGCCACCAGGATATTGTTTGAGCTTCCTTCTGGTCATGGGTATGATGGTTTCCCTCATCCCATGAAAAAAACTGTGGAAAGAGGCCAATGGGTGAATTGGATGAATCCAACAACTCCCTGGCCCAAGATCAGGTCAGCTTTTGCACAGTGGAGCCCAGCCACTGGCCAGTCTTCTGCAATGGGGTGTGTGTGTGTGTGTGTGTGTGTGTGTGTGTGTGTGAGAGAGAGAGAGAGAGAGAGAGAGAGAGAGAGAGAGAGAGAGAGTGAGAGAGAGAGAGAAAGAGAGAGAGAGAGAGAGGGAGGGAGAGAGAGAGAGGGAGAGAGAGAGGGAGAGAGAGAGAGAGGGAGAGAGAGAGAGAGGGAGAGAGGGAGGGAGAGAGAGATTGAGATTGCAAATGGACCTTGACAAACACCCACATGTATTCACCCATGCATGTCCATGCACAAGCCTGCTGTTAGCTAAGTTCACCCAATTGGCTCACCAGCTATCACCCTGGACAGAGCACACACCTCGGTCCCAGATGGCTGCCCCAAAATCCAGCCCGCTCCTGTGGCAACAGCCTCCTGGGGCCCCAACAAGATCGGTTACTTGGCTAAGGAGAGTCCAGTTGGCTTGGAAGCGAGCCTACAGGGTGAAGGGGCAGCTTGAGAAAAAAATCTATTGTAGAAGTTAATTAAGATGCAAACCACGTCCTGGGGGAAGGGTAACGTTTGCCCTCCCAGTGCAGTTAAGCAAGTTGGTTTCTCTGAGGGGTCAGGAGCCTGAAAAGTGGGTTGTACAATTATCCACATAAAGGGGGAAGGACTGGGGGGAGGGGTAAAAATAGTTCTCCTTTGCTTGTCTCTTCAGCCCATCCCCTCGGGCCTGACATCCCTGCTCCTCTATCTTGGTCAATTCTGTTTCCTCTTGTCGGCACAGGGCAGTTTTCCAGGGGCTGGAGCAGGTCACTTAACTAGGGATTGATGTCAACAATACCCCAGTGAATCTGTGGTCTCCTAGCTGAGTATCACAACTTATTCATCTCAATTAACCCTGGTCCTTATTCAGCACAATTTCACCACAAGAGGTCTACTTAAGGAACATGGAGTCTTTCTCACAGGTAAATATCCATGGAGAATTGGACCACAGTGAGGGGAAAGAACCCTTAGAGGCCACTAAGCCCAGCTCCTTCATTTTTTTCAGAAGTTGGCTGTCCCTACATATCCCTCAATGTCCCCACCTTTTTAGTCCATCTTCTCTCATTTGTTTTTTATGATTATATAGGATTGCAGGTTCGTTGAATTAGAGCTGGTAGAGGTCCCCTCATTTTCCAGATGAGTAATCTGAGGCCAGAGGTGAAGTGTCATACCCAGCATTCAGGTAGTATCAAACAGAGTATCATGGATACAAAGCTGGAAGGGACCTCAGAGGCTCTCATTTGGGAAGGTAATTCCTGTGGCTAAGGGACCAGCCATCCCTACCAAATGCCAGCCAACTGCCTCACATTGGGCAGGGGAGCCAGCCCAGGAGAAGCAGCAAGGGACCTGAGAGAGAAATGGGGAGGTGGCCTGAATCGTTAACACCACCACCACCTCCTAAATCTCTCCTCAGGCCCTTGAGGAGATAACCCAGGACTTTGAGCCCAAGAGCCTTGGGAACGACCATGCTTTCAGCCCAGTGTCCTCAGTCATCATCCCTGGAAGTAACCCTTATGGAGATGCAGCCTGGCCACTGCTTGGTAGGTGGTACAACAATGGCTTCTCAAGGTCTAGAAAAGAAAGCACTGCCACCAAAGTTTCTGATTCTATAAAATGGTTCATTAGAAACTGATGGAATTTTATCAATGGAAAGGGCCTAGAGTACCTGACCTGGAGTCAGGAAGACCTGGGTTCAAATCTGGCCTCAAACACTTATTAGTGTGAGGACAAGACAAGAAGCCAGTATCAATGAATCTCAGATTATTTGGAGGTGGTATGAAGTAAGGTGTGGCCAGCTAGTAATATAGTGGATAGAATGCCAGGACTGCAGTTAGGACGACCTGAGTTCAAATACAACATCAGATACTTACTAGTTGGTTGACCCTGGGCAAATCACTTCACCCTGTTTGCCTCAGTTTCCTCATCTATAAAATGAACTGGAGAAAGAAAAGGCAAATCAATCCAGTGTCTTTGCCAAGAAAACTCCAAATGGGGTCACAAAGAGTCAGACATGACTGAACAATACGTGCTTTTCCTCTGCATCCTAAGGACCATGAGACCTTTCTGTGTGACTTGAAGCTGAAACATTCCATATGTGCCGTTTTCCCCTTTAGAATATGAGCTCCTCGAGCAGGGGCTCTCTCACTCTTCTACTGGTATCCCTAGAGCTTATTAAAGTTCACCACACACAGTAATTGCTTAATAAATGCTTTAATTCATTCATTTATCTGGTCCAATCCCCTCATTTTATGTATGAGAGAACTAAAGCCCAGAGAGGTTCATAATTTTACAAAAGTCATTGTCCACAATTAAGTAGACCTAGATTGGGTCTATATTGACCCCCCCCCCCCAAAAGACTTTCTTGAATCCCAGGGTCATTAATGTTCTTGGTCCTCAAGCCTCTCAGAGCACTCCCTTTTACAGCTTTTAAAATGTACTTATTACTCAATAATGTTCATTACAATTATTTTTGGTAGTGTTATCCCCTTAATAGACTGTGAAGGTAAGGATGATGGTGTACATAAACTCTGTACCATCACCCCCAGTGCTTCAAAACCTTCCCGTTTCCTTTCTTTTCAGTCTTGTTACACCTTACTCTTTTGTTGTTCAGTCTGCTACTACCACTGCTGCTGCTGCTATTACTACTACTACTACTACTACTACTACTACTACTATTACCACTGCTGCTACTACCACCACTATTATTACTACTGCTGCTGCTACCACCATCACCACCACCACTGCTACTACTACTACTACTACTACTACTACTACTACTGCTGCTGCTGCTGCTGCTGCTGCTGCTGCTGCTGCTGCTATTACTACTACTTTAATTATTGCTACTGCTATTGTTGTTGCTACTGCTACTGCTACTACTACTACTACTACTACCACTACTACTACTACTACTACTACTACTACTACTACTACTACTACTACTATTACTGCTGCTGTTGCTGCTACTACTTCTACTATTACTAGTGCTTCTGCTGCTGCTGCTGCTGCTATTTCTATTGCTGCTGCTACTGCTATTTCTACTACTACTACTACTACTACTACTACTACTACTACTACTACTACTTTCTGTTGCTGTTTCAGTTGTGTCTGACTCTTCATGACCACATTTGGGGTTTTCTTGGCAAAGATACTGGAGTGGTTTGCCATTTCCTTCTCCAGTTCATTTGACAGATGAGGAAACTGAGGCAAAGGGGGTTAAGTGACTTTCCTAGGGTCACACAAAGTATCTGAGGCCAAATCTGAATTCAGGTCCTCCTGATTCCAATCTATCCATTCTATTCCAAGCTCTATCCACTGGATCACCTAACTGGCCACACCTCACTCTACCTTACCCCAAGTACTCAGATCCAGTAATAATGAGCTCCTGCCTGGTCCTCACACTGGATACCCCATCTCTTGACCCCAGGCATTTTCACCGGCTGTTCCCATGCCTGGAATGCTGTCTCTCTTTATCTCTATCTCCTGGCTTCCTTCAAGTCCCAGCTAAAGTCTTCTCTTCTGCCAGAAGGCTTTCTCAGTTCCCCTTAAGCTAACACCTTTTTTCAATGGATTATATTGCATTTTTCCTGGCTATCTCACATTTATACATAATTGTGAGTGTTCTGCCTCGCGCCCCCCCCATTAGACTGTGTACTCCTTGAGAACAACTCTGTTTTTGCCTTTCTTTGTTACCCTCCTCCCCCCCCCCCCCGTGTTCAACACAGTGCCTGGCACCTAGTAGGTGCTTAATAAATGTTTGGTGGCAGACACACAGTAGGTGCTTACTCAATATTTCTTGACCCAATCCCCCCAATATTTTTCAGACTTGCTCTCACTTCCACTGAGGTGGGGAGTTAGATGATTTGATTCATAAATTAGGTTGTTGTTTTTTCCCCCGCTGGCCCCTTCCAGAAAGGATCCCAGTCAATTTACGATCTAAGTGGACTCCACCCTACCGCCTGGTACTGAATTGTCACCCAGAGACGGCTGCTATCACCCTTTTAAAAGAGGCGCACATGCTCTGAAGGCAATTACAGGGCTGATTGTCAATTAGAATGACATGGACATTAATATTCTGTCCCTTAAAAAAAGACAAATAAGAGTTTCATGGGGAGACCACTTGAGAAAGTTGGTGTTGGTGTGTTTGAGGGCAGGTCAATAAGGCGTGGCTAATTGATGAACACGCTGGCAAACAGGGGCTGGCAAGGGAAGTGAGAATGGCAAACAGGGCGATACGGGCTTAATGCACTAGAATTGAGTAGCAGCACCCAGGCAGAAGTAATGGGCCAAAGGACCAATTGAGCAAATGGGAAATAAAAATAATAGCTGTCATTTATACAGCGTATTAAGGCTTGTAAAGTGCTTTACAATTGTTATCTCATTTGAACCTCACCATGACCCTAGGAGGTAGGTGCAATTATTACCTCCATTTTCAGGATGGAGAAACTCAAGCAGAGGTGAAGTGACTTGCTCAGGGTGATACTATTGAATGTCTGAAGCCAGAGTTGAACTCAGATCTTTCTGACTTCCAGCTCCAGTGGTCTGACTAATGTGGCACTTAGCTGCCCCTGAAGAGAGATCTTAGACAGCTCCAGCTCCTCTGGATTCAGGCAGAATGGTAGTGGTGGCAGGGAATAGGAAGGAGAACAAATTTGTCCTTATTCTGTCAACTCGACTCGATCCAATTCAAATCAACAATCCATGTTAAGTTCCTACTATATGTCAAGATACAAAGATTTAAAAAAAAGGAGGGTGGGAAGAGATAGTCCTGGCCCTCAAGAAGCTAGAATTCTCCTAGGAGATGGAGGAAGAAAAAATATACAGGTCATAAGATCATAGAATTAAAAGTTGGGAAAGACTTGTGAGGTCTCCAGCATTTCTTAAATTGTGGAGTCATGACCCATAGTTTAAGTTAAAATGCTCATTTTACAGATGAGGAAACTGAGGCCCCAAGAAATTGAATAACATTCAAGGTCTTATAGGTAGTAAGTGATATATCCAGGATTCAGAACCAGGTCCTCTGCCTCCCAATCTGCTGCCCCCATCCCACAATGCTGCACTTCTGTCACTGATCACACATTTCACAAAGTTGTCTTCTATGCTACTACTGGGCATGAAAGTTATCATTGCTCACAAACTGTTCACCCCACCCTGAGTTGCTCCATTGCTTCTGGGTTCACCTGCAACCATAATTCTTGAAAATTATAGAGTTCTGTTCTTTGCAGCCATTGGTATCATCGGGAAGAGCAGGGGGGCGTTGGAGCATCATTGAAGGTGATCAACAATCCCTCTCCATCTACCGGTCAACTTGGTCACCTCCTGGGGAAAGTCAACAAATCTGCAAGCATGCTTTAAACACCTACTATGTGCTAAGACCGTGTGATAAGAAAAATGAAATTAGGCTCCTGGGGAACCAACAAATCAGCAAACATTAAACACCTACTGTGTGCCTGGACTGTGCTGAGGAATCAAATTGGGCTCTGGAGCCTGACTCATAAAACTAATCCTGCTGAAGAGGGTCAAATGGGACCAGAGAATGGGTCAGTGCCACTCTGAGATGCTGTCTACATGGGCAATCTGCAGAAATGAAGGCCTTGAATATAGCCATTGCTCTGGACAGGATCCTTCTTTCCTGCTGCTGGGATTGCTACAGTAGACTCTTCATTGCACCCTCCCACCTCCATCCCTAATGTCTCCCTTCTGCAGTCTGTCCTGCACTCAGTTGTCAAACGATAGAACGAAAATCATAGGTCTGACTGTTACTCTCCTGCCCAAGGAGCTTCAGCAGCTCCCCATTGGCTTTATGAAACAATGGGAGCTCCCCCCATTTGACATTTAAAGCCCTTTTCCATCTAGTTCCATCTGATCTTTTCAGTCGTACAGCACAACGCCACTCCTCTCTCCTCATTCCCACAGATTTGGTCTCGTGTCTGGCATTCACTCCCTCCTGTGTGGATTGTCCTTGCCTCTGCCTCTCGGAATCTGGAGTGCTCTGTGAGATGCAGTTCCAAGGCAGTCTCCTAAGTGTCCCCTTTCCCTAACTTAATCAACCAACCGATAAGCATTGATTAAGGACCTATTATGTGCCAGGTACACGAGTAAGTGCCAGGGACAGAAAGACAAATGCGCCTCCAAGAATGACAGTTTTGGTTTTGCTGTTGTTATTGTTCAGTCATTTTCAGTCATGTCCGACTCCTCATATCTCCATTTTTTTTTTTTTGGCAAAGATACTGGAGTGGTTTGCCATTTCCTTCTCATTTTATGGATGAGGAAACTGAGGCAGACAGGGTGAAGTGACTTGCCCAGGGTCACACAGCTAGTAATTGTCTGAAACCAGATCTGAACTCAGGAAAATAAGTCTTCCTGGCTCTAGGTCTGGTACTCTGTCCTCTATAGCATCTAGATACCCCTTATTTTGTTTTTAGTTTAGACAAATTTGTGAATTTATCTGTGAACCTGGACAAGGTGCCGTCTGGCCTCTTCTCGAAGGCCTCCAGGGAGCTCTGCCTCCAGAGGCAATTTATTCTACTTTGGGCAAAATTCAGATTAAATTTTAGAAGGTTGTCTTTATTCACAGTCTTCCCTACTTTCCAATAGAATGTGAACTCCCCATCCCACCACCTCCAGTAGAATAGAGACAGAGGCAGCTAGGTGGCGCTTGGATTCTGGAAGACCTGAGTTCAAATCCAACCTCAGGCACTTATTAACTGTGCTACTGGAAGCAAGTGACTTCCTCAGTTTCAGTTGTCTGCTTTAGCTTCCTTATCTGTCAAATGGGGGTAATAATGACATTTACATTTCAGGGTTTTGTTGAGAATCAAGTGAGATAACATTTGTAAAAAGCTTTGTTACTTAAAAGGCTACATAATTGTTAGTAGTTGTAGTAATAATGGATATTCCTCCTGGGTAGGCGATAGTTTTTCCCCTCTTTTTCTTTGTATCCATAGAGCCATAGATATCTAAGAAATATTCATAGAATTGAATTAAATGTATCACTTGCCCAAGAACTCCTGGCTACTCCCTGAATTCTGAACTAGATAAGCCCAGAGGACTGTAGTAGTCTCCAAACCGGGGTTTCTTTCCTTCTTTTGGACTTCCAGACTGCATTGTAGCAAATAGGAGGAGATTTCTTCTCTGAGGCTCTTCCTAACTCTTAGATTCCACTGTTACGTGATTAAGGTATATTTCTTCCAGAGCCATAGTTGAATCATGAATGTCATCCCACCAAGTCTCAGTAATATCTATGAGGTCAAAATTCCCTTCTACCATTAAAATCTCACCTTCACCTGGCTTGCTATCAGGGCTTTCTGCATATGTGTATATGAGACATATCTGCTTTTCAGAAAAGCAGTTACTGAGTTAAGTCTGCCTTGATAGTTTACCAGTTTGGGGCACTTATGCCTCCCGGTTCTAAGAAGCAATTACTCAGTTAAGTCTGAGTCATGAGATAGCACCTCTTCATTTACATATGACAAGCTAAAGAACACTGAAACAAATGGACAACTCAGCCTTCTACAGTGATATACATATGAAGAAGTGTAGAAATTATAGGTTAATAACTAGGGAAATATAGACAGTGCAACTCTTCTATAACTACAGAACAAGTGTAATTTCCCTGATTGTTAACAGAAGATGAGAATACATTTACTAGATATAAGATAAGGTGGGGTTATTCAGATATAGGACAAATCTGCTGAACAGAGAAAGGTTAAGAAGAGACATAGAAGTCATATAATGATGTCAAAGAGAGACTATAATATTCTTTCTATGTTGTCATTTGTTGCCAGGCAGATTGGTTGACCAAAAAGAGTCACTATTGCCATATCCTGCTGAAAAAAGGAATAAGGGGAAGTAATAGAGAAGATATACTCTATATTGTGTTATGACTGACTGCTGAGAAGAATAAGAAAGTAAATCAGAAAAAAAAATAATCTATTGTCTCTTATGATTTGCTACTCAGAAGAAAAACAGAAGAAAAGAAAACAGAGAAGAAGTCAGGACACACTTTCCTTCCTTGCCACTTATTTTTGCCGACAGGAGGAAGGGAAGAAGAATCCTATGAGGTAGCAGACTTAGAAACTTTTGCCACCTTTAGGATAAAAGTCAATGCATTTTCCTACAAGAGCAAAACACTACTTCTGTTGAAGGCATCAGCTAAACCTAAAGCTGGAAGTGACAGATACTATAGCTGCTATTGAAGAGTAAGCCCAGATGAGCAGAGGTGTATAGCTTAGAATCAGGGCATCAGAGAAAAAAGCCCAGTGGTTCAAAAAGTCTAGCTGAGACATGATGCCCATTGAGGTGTTAGGCAAGCACAGCTTGAAATCTACTTAGCTCAGAAGTAGAAGCATCTGTTAAACATAGAATATATTCTCATCAAGGAACATTTATGGATAGTTCCTAGAGTAGAAAGAGGACACCCAGATCTATAGTTCCAGAGTTATGAGCTGCTCTGGTCACATGAGTTTCCTATATGAGTGTTTTATTAATTCTGGGACTTTAGGTGTGTGCCCACTCTCCCCATAGACACCGTGTATATTTATGGGAGCTTGTATGAGGTTTATAGATGGAATATTATGTAAATATTGTGTGTTTACATTTTCAGTAAGTGTTTTGGATCAACAGTATTAATGGTCAGTTTATTTTAAGAAAGTTACCAACGAGGGCTCATGAATTAGAGTGTTAGTGGGAGCTGTGACCTAGAAGGGCTACTATTAGTATTCTGAAAGTATGGTAATTTTGTAACTGTTCTGTATGAACCAACTGTAGTTATTAAATAAATTATATAGACCTTAGCCGGGGATGGGGGAGAGAGGAAGAGAGAGAGAGAAG
>CM053588.1:35762144-35810048 GCA_028646515.1 Pseudochirops corinnae | reverse complement strand
ATATATATATATATATGCAATTATTATTATTATTATTGACTACATCCAACTGGAACTTGAGATACACAGACACTACGGTTGGAATATCCATCCTGCCCTACTGAAAAGTGACATAGGAGAGAATAGACTGGGGGAGGGGGGACACACTGGGATGGCTGTTTTGGGGTGGTGGGTGGGGGAAAGAGAGGGAGAAAATATGTAACTCAAAATCTTGTGGAAATGAATGATGCAAAGTATAATAAAATTTAAAAAAAAATAAAATAAAATAAACCTCATAAAAAAAATAAAAAAATAAAGATGAGGAAAAGTGAGATTTGATGAGGTTAAATGGCTTCTCTATGGTCTCACACCTCATAAATTTTGGAGACAGAATCTGAGTCTTCCTGAATTTAAGTATAGCCCTATTAAAGCATGCTAATACCTTGGATAATAGACAGACATCTCTAAGGGGGACTGTCTTTGTCCCTATGGCAACCACCACAGTGCTTGTAGTGTGTGTCTGGTCCTGGGATTTCATTCATGTAAGGCACTTCTAGCGTGGAAATCCCCTCCACCGCTGCAGATCAACAAAGTTCTCAGCAACTCCTAGCTTTGGAGAGCTTCCTGGAACCCTCATAGATTAAGATTCAAGCTGCCAGTACATGTCACAGATGGGATTTGAACCTTCGTCCTTCTGATTCTATGCTTGTCTCTCTATCCACTCTGTCATTCTTCATTATTATAGTCCCCAAAGTTAATCCATAGAACGTAGAACATAGGAATTGTAGGACTGGAGTGTGGTGGTACCTCAGAAGTCATTTAACGTAGGGATTCTTAATCTTGTGTGACTGTGGGAGGGAGAAGGAAATGGATCCATGGACCCCTTCTCACAATATTGTTTTTAAATGAATAAAAAGAATACATAGAACTGTGAGTGGATAAATTATATTGAAACATGCTGACCAGTTTGTTTTTTTTAATGAAACAAATTCAAAGACCATTGGTTATGAACCCCTGACCTAGTTCAACCCGTTCATTTTATAGATAAGTAGACTGAGGGTCAGAGATCAACTGACTTGCCAATGATCACACGGGCAGCAAACGTCATCAGGGATTCAAACTTGAATCTTCTGACTTCAGGGGAATCAGGGTCCTTTACACTTTACTGGCTGCTTTGAGAGAAGCCAAGATCCTAAGAACAATAGCATGCCAGCATTAGCAGTAGCAACAACAAAACAATAATAATCAGTAGTAATTATATAGCTCTTGAAGTGCTCTATGTAGGTTACCTATTGATCTTCACAACAATCCTGGGAGGGAGGTGCTAGTATCATCCCTGTTTCACAGATGTGGAAACTGAGGCACAGAGAAAAAGTTAAATGACTTGCCCAGGGTCACACAGCTTTAAGTTTCTGAGGCAAGATTCAAATTTGGATCTTCCTAACTCTCAATCCCAGCTGCCATTTAGTTTTTAACAAGAGGACAATAGCTTCTCTGAACCGTGCACTGGAGTAGTGTGCTCAATTCTGGGAGTCAAGACTTAGGAAGGACAATAATGGTAAAGTGTTTCATGATCATGGGGATAAGTGGGAGGAAGGGGAGATAATTAGTCTGGAGAATAGAAGCCTGGGGGGCAGAAGGTATTTGTGGGGGGATACAGGGTAGGCATGACTTGAGTACATCCAGTCTTATGGAAGAAGAATTATTCTTGCTCTATGTGAGCCAAGAGGGCAGAACCAGAAGTTGAGGGTGGGGAGAGGAAAGGTGCAGAAGTTTGATGTTAAGAAAGACTTGCTAACAGTGGGAGCTGTCCCAAAGTGCAAAGGGCTTCTCAGGCAGGTGGCGATTCATGAAACATCTTTAAACAAAGCCTGGATGACCACTTACCAAACATGACTCTTTTTCCAAGTGTGGGTCAGACTAGGTGACCACAGAGGTAGCTCCTTCCCACCCTGAAACTCTGGGGACGTAGCATATGTAGAGACCACTTCTCTAAATGAATTTTGGGAGTCTCTAAATGTAGTGAATATCTTCTATTAATGAACTTCAGGAGTCTCTAAATGTAGTGAACATCCTCTAATAATGAACACTCAAGACTGAAAAATCAGTCTGTGATCCTGGTCCCTTTCTGCTTCACTCCATGGCCATGGAACAAGATGCAGAGGCTGAGAAAACAGGAGCTGTTGTTTTCACTTGGCTCACAATCCCCAGGTCCCGTTATCAGCCCCTTCATTCTGTAAAGCTGGCCCACAAAATGATCATGGGCCACCATATTTGTCCCCACCCCCATCGCCCTCGGGGGAGGACAGAAAAAAGCACGCTGATGGAGTTGCAACATGGTAATGGAGATGAGGTCAAGATTTTCACAGTTGTAAAGAACATTACCTGTTATAAAGTCTGAGTGGTGTTGAATTCCCCCAGCCTGCCTGATGTAAAATCATATTGTCGGGAACAATTAGGCATGCGGAATAAAAACCCTCTTACCGCCATTACACTTCCCATATTGTTTTACAGAAAAACTTCGTGTTAATGTTATGCTTTGAATGCCTTTGCCATAAAACATTTAAGAAACAACAGTTTATAGTCTCAGATCTTTATGGTTTGTGAGAGCAAATCTCCCCATGTTAGGCCAAATTGATGTTTGAAATTCAGAAGAAACCTCATCATGTTATAAAAGTGGAGAATGTTCTGAGAAGAAAGAAGTCAAATCATTGCAAGATGTTACAGGGTTAGCTTTTTTTTTGGTCTTTCTCTTTTTCTCTTCACCTCCCCACCCCCACCCCACCTCCCCGTCTCTCTACGGAAAAAATTCTCCTGTTCCTGGGCACACAGTCAAAAAACACAGAAAGTGAGATATTTTTAGACCGGCACATTTGGAATAAAATTACCCTCTCCCATGTTCACAAAGGGTGTCAGAAATGAGCATGGTGTCCGGAGCAAGTCCATTATTTGGCCTCCTTGAGACTAATGATGGGGATGGTCACGCCAAGATCTCTTTGGCCCACAGCAAGGGCCACAGGAAAGAAACCTTGGGGTAATGCATTGCCCTGGTGCACTGCCTGCCATCACTGATGTTGGAACAATGAGTCCAATAATCTGGTTATCAGAAACATCATGGGTTGTTTGGGTCCAGGTTTCATATCTCCTGAATCGAGGCTAGAATCCCAGGGTGTAACTTCTCCCAGAGAACTTCAGAATGAACTAAAAGTGACATTCATGTTGATGAGGAAAAAATGACCATCTTGGTTCTGAGCTCTGTCTTGACAGGGTTGGGAGAACAGCCTCATAAAAATGCCATCCCTGGCATGTCTCAGCCTTCCCCTGAGGATCTGGAAAAAGTTTCAAGCTATGTCGTAGGATTTTACATTATGATCTGGCAGGCAGCTACTACAACCTCTTCATCTTACAGATGAGAAAACTGAGACCCAAGGAGGTTGGAGTGAAGGTAATAACTAATGATCACAGTTTTGTCGTTGAGTCATGTTGGACACTTCATGAGCCCATTTGGTGTTTTCTTGGCAAAGATTTGGGGATATTTCACCATTTCCTCTTCCAGCCCATTTCACCTATGAGAAAACTGAGGCAAATGGTGACTTGTCCAGGGTCAGATTTGAACTCGGGAGGATGAGTCTCCTTATTCCAGGACTGACATTCCATCCACAGGACCATCTAACTGCTCCATAACAATCAGAGCTAACATTTATGTAGCATCTACTATGGCACAATGAATGGAGCACTGGGCTTGGAGTCAGGAAGGCCTGAGTTCAAATCTGGCCTCAGACACTTCCTAGCTGTGTGACCCTGGGCAAGTCACTTCACCCCACTTGCCTCAGTTTTCTCATCTGTAAAGTGAGCCGGAGAAGCAAATGGCAAACCACTCCAGTTGCCAAGAAAACCCCAAATGGGGTCACAAAGAATCTGACTTGACTGAACAACAACAAATGTGCCAGTCACTGTGTTAAGTACTGGAGATACAAAAAGAGGCAAAATACAGTCCCTGTCCTCAAGGAATCCACAATCTAATAGGTCATACAGCTAAGTGCCTGAAGCAGAATTTGAACCCAGATTCTCCAGATTCTAATAACATTTATCCTCACAACAACCCTGAGAGAGGAGGTGGTTTTATAATTCCTATTTTATGAGGAGGAAACTGACAAAAAGATGAGTTAAATGACTTGCCTAGGGTCACACAGCTAGTTACTGTCTGAGACAGGTCTTCCTGACTCCAGATCCAGCTGCCTTGGGATGTCAGAGACCATTTGTTCCGATCCACTCATTTGTGAAATGAAGAAACTGAGATGAATGGGGGTTAGGCTCATGCAGGTAGTGAAAATCAGAGGTGAGCTTTGAACCCATGTTCTGAGATTTTTAGAAGGTCGGATTCAAACTCAGGTCCTCTGACAATTGCAGGACTCTTCTCATTGCCCCATTGTACCTCCCACTGACATTTTGACAATATTTTGCAGATGCCTGATCATAGATTTAGAGCTGACAGGATCATAAAGGTCTAGACCAATGTCCCCATTTTTCAGAGTGGGAAACTGAGGTCTAGAGAAATCAAATGGATTCCCTAAGATCACACAGGGAGTGAGTGATAAATGGGACATTAGTCCTGCTCCTGCAATGCCAACCCCAATGCACCACCCCATTTGATTTTCTCAGCGACACTTTGGGGTAGATGGTGTGAGTATTTATGAGCTCCATTTAATAGATAAGTAAACAGAGGTCTAGACAAAAGCAACTTGTCCAAAATCACATGAGAAATAAATGACAGAACCAAGACTTGAACCCATATCCTTTGACTCCAAAGACAACACTCGTTTCTTCCTTAGGGTCATTCAAAGAGCTTTCTCATCTTGATTTTGTGCCCAGCAGTCAGGTCAGAGCTTTGGACGTTTTTATCTTTTGATTTGCAGAGGACTGGGACCACCTAGATCCATAACCACGGTGAGATGAATGGAACTTCAACACAGGGTACCAAAATTTAAAGGGTGCTGGTAGCCCTTGCACTTGTACTGCAATAATAAATAAGCAAATGAATGAATGAATCATTGCATTTATGTAATGCTTTAAGATTTGTAAAGTTCTTGATCCCTGTTAATAGATTCAATCTTCACAACAGCCCTGGAAATCAGGGATTATTATTATTATCCCATTTTACAGAAGAGAAAATCAAGACTGAACAAAATGAAATGGATTTGCCCGGCATCATTCATTCATTCAGTCAACACTTATTAAGTGCCTACTATGTGCAGAGCATTGTGCTAAGTTCTTAGAATAGAAAAAGAGGCAAAAGACAGTGCCTGCCTCAAGGAGCTTATAGTCTAATGGGTCACAGAGTTAAGTATCTGCAATTCTGCTCACCGCTCTGTCTAGCTGTAAGTAGTGAAACAAGAATAGTTAAAATTAGAAGCTACCAGTGATGACATCCTAGGTGAGTTCTTTTCCCAGGCTTCTTGTGCTCCACCCTTCCAGCGACCACCATGGTAGTATTTGAAGACTTTTTTTTCAGTTGTTTTTCCTTTTTACCACTTTCTGCAGGAGTACAAATGGTTATTTGTGGCTCTGAGACTGGTGTTTTGGTTTGGGTGTGGGAATACCGTGCAAATCGAAGGAGATAAATTGAGTTTGCAGATTAGATGATGTAACAGATATTTTTTCCTGTAAGTGGAGCAGCCTGAAAATTATCAAGAAAGCAAAAATGAAGACCAACCAAGTGGATTTCAGAGAATCACCACAGCTTTAATTACTGGAATAATTAATTTCAGCCCCATCGCTCAGATTCCAGAGCTAATAGGAGGGCACCATTTGCCAAACCCAGGGGAACTTTCCTCATTCAGCTGGCGGAGGGGATTACAATGAACCATCCTGCACTTTTCACTTTCCCTCACTTCTCCAAATCACCCCTTTTTTCTAACTTTTACCATTGCGGATTTATAGCAAACAGAGCCTTTCTTTTCTCCCTCCTTGGACTCTGTGCTCAGAACATATGTCATTTTTATCTGCAAGCATTTGTAATTATTGGCTTCAAAAGAATTGATGATTGTTGTGAGTTCTACATGTTGCACGACTCCCATCTTTCTCTTCCTGAGCTTGGACCCTTGGTGCTAATTACTATCCCCCACCCAAAAGCATCATTCGTGTCACGCTTCTCCTGTTTTGTTCCTAGGAGGGAATTCTAGCAAAGATGTAGAATGAAGAGAATTGGGGGAAAAGTCTACTCTAAGGCATATTATCCCCAGCCCATGTCCCATCACAGTCCTGGCTAAAGTGACTCACACAGTCTACTCTCCTTCATTCTGCTCAGGGCTGCACTCCTAACTCCCTGGACATCTTATTCTACCACACTGCAGCAGACCTCCTTATGTTGGAAACTTTCTCTGCTCCTGAAGTCTTCTCTCTAGAACTGCCTCCCCGCCACACACACACATACACACACACACACACACACACACACACACACACACACACACACCATCTGCATCCCTTTTTCCTTCCTGGTTGTTTCTTTTCAGAATGTCCATTTTAAGAAAGGGGCCCCCAGGTCATCCATACTCACTCCTTCATGCCTCTCTAAGCAACCCCTGACTCTGACTTTCTCCACCATTCATCTCCCTTTTATATATTGTCTTCCCCTATCAGGATGTAAACTTGTAGAGGGTAAGGGCTAATTTTTTTGTTTCTATTTGTACCTCCAGTACTTAGTACAATAACTGACATATAGTGAATCCTTAATAAATTCAATAGACTTTTATTAGAACTCTTTATTAGATGGACCTTTAATGTCTGCTGATTGGCGCTTTTCCTTGGCACAGGGGTGGGGAATCTGTAGCCTCAAAGCCACATGTGGCCCTCTAGGTCCTCAAGTGTGGCCCTTTGACTGAATCCAAACTTCACAGAACAAATCCTTTAATTAAGATGTCCTAGAGCATCTCCCATTCCTGGAATGTACTCTTACCTCACCCCCAACCTCTCAAAATCTAAATCTCATCTAAAATCTAATTTTCTTCAAAGTTCAGCTCTACTTTCTGAATGTGATCTTTCCCGGTCCTCCTTAATACTAGTGGCAGCTAGGTGGTATAGTGGATGGAGCACTGGACCTGGGGATAATAGTAGCCTGATGGCTTTTTAATAGACCCCCCCCCCCCCCAGAATATTCTCATCTCTTCTTCAATGAGTCCAATGCCTGGTTTAGAATCTTTCTCTTCTTCCGAGCTCCTACTCTCAGACTCAACATACATATCAAAGCCACCTTAAATAATCTATTCCCCATTGCTTCAACCTACTCCATCCATGTGACCTATTCCTCCACTCCACCTCAGCCAGCAACATACAGAGAAAATCACATCTTGACCTTGCCACACATGCTCATGAACTCTTAACTGCATTTATTTGAATTAAATCATTTTTATTTCCATCTTTTTCTAAGTCTTATGACCTAGCCCAACCTTGTTCTTCATCATCATCGTGACCTCCATTCTCTCCACTCCTCAATTGTTTCCCAGATAATCACTCTTACATTGGCTATACTCTCCTCCCTTATCCATCTGAACTCTGATGGACCAACTCAACTCTACGTTATCTTCCATCTTGATTCCTTTTCCCTCTTCTGCTATCATCAATCATCTGTTGCCAGCCTTAACCTTATCTTATTCCTACCATTTCTCATTCATTCCTATTAATAGACTGCAGAATAATGCTTGTGGAAATCAGTAAACCATCCTGATTGACTTGATGTTGACTCAGGAGTAGTCACAAAGACCATTAACGACCAAAGGCAGGCTGTTCTCCATCTCTCCTATCTTATAGTCTCCCTCCTCAAACGATTTCATCACCTTCTCTCTCTCTATTCCAGATGGATCAATGCAATTCCCGCTTTCCCTTCTTACGCAGTCACACTTCCAAATATCCGGGGAAAATAATAATCCTTCTGTGGATTTCCTTCTGGAAAATAATAATTATCTTCTGTGCCTCATCTTGTGTCAGATGAAGCCTTGCAAAGGTTCTCTGCTGTAGTATAAGGGGGGCCCAAACTACCTAGGCTAGAGGAGATGATCTTGAGGTGTCTTTTAATTCTCAGAGTCTGAACGGTAATTCATTCTGCTTCCTGATCGACTGACTTTGTGTAAATTGCTCAGGATCCTAGTATGAGAGCTACAAGGGACCATGGAGATCATTAAATCCAACCGCTTTATTTTATAGATGATGAAATGGATGCTCCACTTAAGTACTTTGCCCAAGGTCACACATGTAGTATTTGAATCAAGATTTGAGTCTGGAACCTTTGAATCTACTGGAGAACAGAAGTGAGAAATGATACAGAGGTCAGAATGGACAACATTTGATGACCAATTGACTACAGAGGGATTAGAGAAGAAAGAATAAAAATGCTCACCAATGTCTTAAACATAGGGAACATCATGGTTGATGGAACTGCTAATAGAAAGAATTAAATCAGGAGGAGGAATTAGGCTCTTGGAGAAAGATTTGTCTCTTGTTCGATTGTTTCAGTCATGTCCAACTCTTTGAGACCTCATTTTGAAGGTTTTCTTGGCAGAGATCCTGGACTGGTTTATCATTTCCTTCTGCTGCTCATTTTACAGATGAGGAAGCTGAGGCAAACAGGGTAAAGTGACTTGTCAAGGGTCACACAGCTTGTAAGTGTCTGAGGTTAGATTTGAACTCAGGTCTTCTTGACTATGGGTCCAGCACTCTGATGAGAAAAATGACATGCACAGTCTGAGATATGGTCGATCCATTCAACAATAAATCAAAACACATGAAGTCCCTCTTTTGTGCTAGGTGAGGAGGATAGAAAGACAAAATTGGACCAGCTCTTGCTCTCACATGGCTTGCATTCTCCTTACAAGGGATGTGCTACTATGTATAAGCGATATCCAGTTGCTTGCCTTCTGAATGGGTGGGGGAGGGGAGGGAAGGAAAGAGAGAATTTGAAACTCAAAATTTTAAAAGATTAATGTTTTAAAAATGACAGGTAATTGGGAAATTATGAAATAAAAATACATTTTTAAAATGAGATGTATTGTCCTTTTTGCTTATATTTGAAGGAATTATTTCAAATGTAGAAGAAGGTTGGACTAAGGATCTCAGGACCTTTCCAATTCAGATATTCTTTGATTTGATGAAATAGGTAATGAGGCAAGAGACTTCTGTTGGCATGTTTGTGTAAAAGGAGAGTTAACCAAACCTATTTTCCTTCAGGTAGGCTTACTTGCATCTCATAGCTGAGATTGGGAATCATAGCCCACAATTTCACTTCGGTTCCACTGAATTGTTCCCCTGAGTAGATGATGAGAAACTTGGTGAAGGCCCCAGCAGGTCAAATTTCAAGAATTGGGGTGGATTATGAAAGAAAATTAGGCCAACCATGGCCTCTAGGTTGTAGTTCAGGAAAAAAAATACAGATCAATGGAGTCTCGTGTTCAAAAAGAAAGAAAACTGAGGAAAAGGAACAGATGAAGAGCCAGGAGCTGTTTATATACTCAACCCACATGTCTGATGTTCAGTCTATGAAACACTGTAAGACCAGTAAATATGCTGGGAGTGATTGTATGAGTGGATCAGCTCTGGCTGGAAAGCATTTGGTAGGAAGGGAAGGTTTAGGACCAATAGCTCTGCTTTTCCTTTCAATGATTTTGAGAAGAGGCCGCTTCTAAAATAAGGTGACTGCCCATAACAAACCAGTCTGAGGGCTGCTGGGGTCTTCCTCTCTTTCCTCCTTCCTTTCTGAACTCATAACCTCCCCTTCATATTATTATTGACGGCAACACCATCCTCCCAGTCACCCAAACTCAAAAACCTAGGACTCCATTCCTTACTCTTTCTCATCTCCCATATCCAGGATGTTGCCAAGTCCTGGTGGTTTCCCCTTTGTAACATCTTTCATATACACCTCATTCTCCCCTCATACCTGGTCTATTTCAATAGACTGCTGGTGGCTCTCTCTGCTTCAGTTCAGTCCAATCTCAGATTGGATTAATGTTTTAAAAATGACAGGTAATTGGGAAATTATGAAATAAAAATACATTTTAAAAATGAGATGTATTGTCCTTTTTTCTTATATTTGAAGGAATTATTTCAAATGTAGAAGGTTGGACTAAGGATCTCAGGACCTTTCCAATTCAGATATTCTTTGATTTGATGAAATAGGTAATGAGGCAATGTTTGTGTAAAGGAGTTCCCCTGAGTAGATGATGAGAAACTTGGTGAAGTTTCTCTCAGCTCTCAAGCTGATTTTCCTATAGTCAACTATGATCATGTCATTCCCTTATTACCAGTGACTCCCCATTACTTCCAGGATCAAATATAAAGCCTTTTGTTGACTTTTAAAGTCCTTTGTAATATTGTCCTGTCCTATCTTTCCAGTCATCTTATAACTTAGCATACTCTGATATACAGTAACACTGGCCTCCTTCTGGTGCTTCCCACAAGACACTCCACCTCTCATCTCTGAGCATTTTTACTGGCTGTCCCCCATTCCTGGAATATTCTTCCTTCTCATCTTTGCTTTCTTTCCTTCCATCCTTCTCTTCCTTTTTCCTTCCTTCCTTCCTTCCTTCCTTCCTTCCTTCCTTCCTTCCTTCCTTCTCTCCTTCTTTCCCTCTCTCCCTCTTTCCTTCCCTCCCCCTTCTCTTCTCTTTCCTCTCTCCTTGCCTCCCTTCCTTCTATTTTTCTTCTCCCAAGGCTAATTTGATGGTGGCCAGGCTAAATTACTAGCATCAGCACCATCATAGGATGAACACATAAGTAGAGTTGAGGAGAGACCTGTGCACATCTTTGGGATCAGACTATCCAATAAGTCTGATGGCTTATTACAAGTTGAATCAGAGGCTAATACTAAAGGGTGATCTTCATTTTGTCTATCAAGTATGATGGAGCTATGAAATAATTGCTAATGATGTACATCCATAGTCCTTCCTCCTGCCAAGAAATGGGAAGGTTTTAAGGCCAGGAATTCTTTTTTTAACCTGAAATAAACGATAGATTTATTAGCTTTTGTTCCAGAAGCCAATGCTTCTGTTTTTTAGGCTACTTTGATCTCAAATGCTGTTTGTTTGTGTTTTATAGAGCTATAAAGCTTCCAGTAAACATGCATTATATTTTTTATGACGTCCTACATGGATTCTGTCATGAAAATGTCAAGGAAAAATATGGAAGATCATGAGGGCACTACTCCCAGTGTCTTCCTCTCCAAGTTCATGTTTCTCTTTGGAGCCTTTTGAAATACATACGGTGCACAGATGTCTCTCCCCGACTCTGCATCTGGACAAAAGGCAGGGAATCTTTGCTTGAGAGGAAAGTCTCTCCCCTCCCTCTCCCACCCCTGTAGCCCGCAGTGATAAAGTATTGCCCTGCCGAGAGTGATAACAGAAGGAATGGTTTGGGAAGCTGGCTCCTGGGAAGTCCCCCCAGCTAGAACATTCATTGTTCTTCTGTTGATATTAATTAGGGTGATGATGTTCTTATGGCCTCATTTCAAGGGGCATCAGAAGGACTTGAGAGCCGAGATAGGATGTGTTCCCTATTTCACATGTTGTTGGGTCCCTAAAGGAAGAAAAGCAAACCAACACACAGATGGGAGGAGGAATGTCTGTTAGCATACCCTCCTGTTTCAGTATTTCTTGGTTAGCTACTAGTTCCTCTGTGAGAGGAAGTATGGTAGAGTGACTTTATGCACTCTAGTAACCTTGTTCCTATCCCACTCTATAAACTCCAGTGGCTCCCTATTGTCCCAAAAATAAAATATAAATATCTCTCTTTATCTTTTATAGCCATTCACGACCTGACCCAACCTATCCTTCCAGACTTATTATATATTAATGTTCTTCCCACCCTCTTTTATTCAAACTGACTTTCTCTCTGTTCTTAACAAATGGCACTCCATCTCCAGTCTCCAAATCTTTGCACTGGCTGTGTCCCATTCCCAGATGGGGCTACTTCTTCACCTCCATCTCATGGAATACATTTCTTTCTTCAAGTCACAATATCTATAAAACCCTTCTCCGATCTCTCACATAGCTCCTTTCCTCCCTCCATAACATTTTTTTTTTTCTATTTAACTGCCTTTTTTTCTCTTTACATTTATTCTATAAATATCTAATGGTGGTACGGTGCATGTACGGAGTGCCCAAGAGGGCACCTTCTTTGCATAGAGAACCTATGGAGTCTGCTTCCAGTAGATCTGGGATGGGATGAAAGGAAATGGCTTGGAGAGATTGTGGAGCATGTGTAGACATTCTGCAACCAGCTCCAGGCTGCATGGGTATAGAGAAAATCTTTTTTCAATTGTCCACCATTGCCAATACCGAGAGTGTAACTCAGTCTTTGTTCTTTGGCTGTGCTCTGGTGACATGACTCTTTTGCACCTTCTCATCTCTAAGGCCAGATGGCATGAAAAATGGTTCTGTGTTTGTTCTTTTCCATTCTAGGGAAAGCGATTTTTACTCATCTTCTGACAGAAGGATGATGGACTCAGGATGAACAATGAGACATATGTTGTTAGACATGGCCAGTGAAATTTTATTTTCCTTGACTCTATACTTTTGTTACAAGGATTTTTTTTTTGTTTAATTTTTTTGGCAGGGGAAAGGCAAGGCAATTAGGGTGAAATAACTTGCCCAAAGTCACATGGTAAGTGTGTCATGTCTGAGGTCAGATTTGAACTCAGATCCTCCTGACTCCAGGGCTGGTGCTCTATTCACTGTGCTACCTACTAGCCCTTTTTCTTTTTTTAATGGAGAAAAAGGGAGAAGATACATTCTTCTTTATTGAAAAACAAAAATAAAAATAGGCAGCAAGACATTTCATTAGATACTTTGTCATCTTCTATTTCAGAGTTTGTGATAAGCATTTATAAAAGTAATGATTAACCTTATGTGATGCTTTAAAGTTTGCAAACCATTTCACATCTTTGACTTCTTTTGACTCTCACAATAAGCCTAAAAATGAGAGATATTATTATTCCCATCTTAAAAATGGGAAAACTGAAGCCCAGAAAGTTTAAGTGACTTGCCCAAGGTCACATAGTATGTATCGAGGCAGGATTGGAACTTAAACTCAGATATTTCTGACTCCAAGTCTTTGTCTTTTCCTATTATCCCACCTCTTTGCTTCAGTGAAGATAATATCTATAGCAGGGGATAATGGAGTAGGGAGAGTCTATGAAGAAGATGCTAAAACCTTCTGTATTAAATTAGCATATGCCTTACTACTCAGTGACCTCAATGAAAACCTTGGCACAGGAGAGAATGATGAAAAGATATGTCAATACATTTTTTGGACATGAACTGAAATGTAAGAAAATGCTAGATTATCTAGCACTTTTTTTTTTTACTAGATTATCCATATTAGTTATTTTTTCTCTGTTCTTTTTATTTTTCCTAGTAGTAGAGGGGGAATGGGAGGGAGAAAACTCAGGTGGTTGTTATTGTTTTTAAATAAAATTTAATTAAAGAAAAGATATGCTATAAAAAAAGAAGTGTGGTAGGCTTGTAAATTGTCCAGAAGGCTCACACTTTTAGTTCATGAATATTTGTTTGTCTTTTTTTTGGAGGGGGGGAAGGCAGGGCAATTGGGGTTAAGTGACTTGCCTAAGGTTACATGGCTAGTAAGTGTTAAGTGTCTGGGGCCAGATTTGAACTCAGATCCTCTTGACTCCAGGGCTGGTGCTCTATTTACTGTGTCACATAGCCTTTCCTATGAATATTTTCTTTCAGAAAAGAGTTAAGACACTTCGAGGGGCAAAACCAAGATGGGAGAGTAGAGAAAGCACTTAACTGAGTTCTACTGACATTCTCCTCCAAACAACTTTAAAATAATGCCTTAATTCAAATTCTGGAGTGGCAGAATTAAGAAAAGGTCAGAGTGAGAAATTCTTCTAGCCCACAACAATAGAAGGTGACCCAGGGGTAGAGGCTGGTCTGGAACTCATGTGAATGAAACATAAGTAGTGGGCCTGGGTGGTGGCAACAAAATCAGCAGAAGCTTTGGGAGTTCTCAAGTCAGAGATGATAAGAGGCCCTGGAAACTGGTCAGAAGGAGAATACATGGCACCCCTGTGCTAACACTGGATTCAAGACCAGATGCTGTTTGACAACTCCATTGTTTATACCCACTTTGGGGTCATAGTCTAAGGGGGAAAGGAGCACATTCAGTTAAGAGGGAGTAAAAGCCCAGGGTAGGAGAGGTCAGTATTACTTTTTGTCTCAAGGAATTAGGGACCCTGAGACAGAGTATTGTTTCTAGTCCCAAGAGAGGAGACGCCTTGAGGAGTAGTATTGATTGCAATTCCAAGGGATCAGGGGTCCTTCCTGGATAAGGACTAGAGTGTAGATCAAGAGAGCAATGAACATACCTCTCCCCAATTCACACAACTTTGGAAGAACCAAAAACTTCCAAACCCCTAGAACTAACTCTGTAAACAGCAGTGTTGAAAAAGCCTAGAGTTTCAGACAGTGTTCTTTCACCTCACATGCTCTGGGAACAGAGTCTAACATTAATATAAAGTTCCAAATCAAGCAATAGAGTGTGAATAAATGAACAAACAAAAAGAAAAAGAACCCGATCATAAAAAGCTACTATGGTGACAGGGAAGATCAAGTCACAAATTCAGAAAAAGACAGTCAAATCAAAACTACTACAAGCAAAGTCTCAAAAGAAGAAAAAAGCAAACAAACTTGTGAATTGGACATAAGCCCAAGAAGAATTCCTGGAAGATTTCTAAAAATTATCTTTGAAATAAAAAAGGGTGGTAGAGGAAAAATTAAGTGAAATTAAAGCAAAAGAAGAAAATATATATTTAAAAAAAACAACAATCAACAGCTTTGTAAAAGAGACTCAAAAAAATACTGGGGGGGGGGGGGGAGAAGAAATGCCTTTAAAAAAAACAGAACTGTCCTAATGGAAAAAGAAGTACAAAAACTCACTGAAGAAAATAATTCCTTAAAAATTAGAATTGATCAAGTGGAAGGTAGTGACTCCATGAAACATCAAGAAACAATAAAACAAAGTTAAAAGAATGAAAAAAAATAGAAGAAAATATAAAATATCTCATAGGAAAAACAAGTGACCTGGAAAATAATTGAGGAGAGATAATTTAAGAATTATAGGATTTCCTGAAAGCTATGATAAAAGAAAAAGGCTAGACATCATATTTCAAGAAATTATTCAGTAATAACTGCCCTGATGTCCTAGAACTACAGGGTAAAATAGAAATTGAAAGAATCCACTGATCATTATGTGAAGGAGATCCCCAGACAAAACCTTGCCCAAAAATGTAGCTAAATTTCAGAGCTCCCAGATCAAAGAGAAAACACTTTAAGCCACCTTTCAAATGCTGTAAGCCACAATCACACAGATAACACAAGATTTAGCAGCTACCACATTAAAGGAGTAAAGGACTTAGAATATGATATTCCAGAAGGCAAAAGGCTGGAATTACAACCAAGGATAACCTATTCAGCAAAACTTAGTATAGTCCTTCAAGGGAAAAAATGGATATTTAATGAAATAGAGGAGTTTCAAACATTCTTGATGAAAAGATGGGAGCTGAAAAGAAAATCTGACTTTCAAATTCAAGACTCGGGAGAAGCATAAAAAAACCTAAACAGGAAAGAGAAATCATAAGGAATTCAATAAGGTTAAACTGTTTACATTTCCACATGAGAACATGATACTTGTATCTTGTAAGAAGTTTATCATATTTTTTCATGCAAAACATATCCATAGTAGTCATGTTGTGAAAGAAAACATAGATAAGAAAAAAAAGTCAAGAAAAATAAAGTTTAAAGAAAAAGTATGCTTCAATGTGTATCCAGACACCATCAGTTCTTTTTCTGGGAATGGATAGTATTTTTCATCACATAACTTTATCATTATTGGGGCAGTTAGAAGGATTTTATATATATATAGTTGTTGAGAGAGAGAGAGAGAGAGAGAGAGAGAGAGAGATGAAATGGGTGTAGGAGTGAGTCAATTATGTTGGGATGATATAAAAAAATTGGATAGGTAAGAAAGAGGGATGCCCTGGGAGAAGGGAAAAGGGAGAAGAATTAGGGAAATTATTTCATATTGAAGAGGCATACAAGGAAGAGCTTTTACAATGGAGGGAGAAATCATGTGGAATGGGGGCAGGTGACACTTGCACCTCACTCACATCTAAATTGGCTCAAGGAAAGAATCTATATATACATACTCAAGTGGTAATAGAATTCTATCCTATCCAATAGGAAAGTAGGAGAGGAAGGAAATAAGAAAAAAGAGGAGGACGTGATAAAAGGAAGGGCAGATGAAAGAAAGTAGTGGTCAGACACAAAAGAGATTTTAGAGGAGGGACAGGATAAAAAGAGAAAATGATAAACAGAAGAAAATAAGATGGAGGGAAGTGCACAGTTAACAATCATTACTGTGAATGTGAATGAGATAAACTCACCCATAAAACAGAAGCAGATCGCAAAATGGATTAGAGACCAGAATCCAACAATATGTTGTTTACAAGCATCACACTTAAAACAAGAGGGACACATGTAGAGTAAAAATAAAGGGCTGAAACAGAATCTATTATGCTTTAGTTGAAGTGAAAAAATGTAGAAGTAGCAATCATGATCTTCAGTGAAGCAAAAGCAAAAATATTAATTAAAAGGGATAAGCAGGATAACTACATATTGCTAAAAGAAACCATAAGCAATGAAGCAATAATATCAGTGATAAACATTTGTTGTTTTGGCCTTCATTTTCAAAGAAGACCAATGACATCATGGGGTGATGTCTTGATTTGTGGTTGAATTGGATTTAAGTGAGGCAGAATTGCACAAAGTCATCAACTTCACTCTGTCTTCCAGAGGCATCTAAGTACATTGACAAGACAAAAGCCAAGGTGGCTGGCAATGGGCCAAGATAAAGTGGATGACTGTGATGTCTTTGATGTCTGACCAAGCTCTAAGTGTTCCACAGTGCCTACTTCAGTTGCCTTCATGGCTGTTGGAACAAATTGTTCTCATCCAACTATTCTACCAGTGGAGGTCTTCACATACTTGGGGTAGGCACCCCTCCTCCAACTCACCAATGGGTTTGAGCCTTGTTGGTTACCCTCAACCTGGTTTAGCCTATCTTACCAAAATGATTTTACTGGTGTATGGCTGTAGCATATGCTAAAATTTCTTGGCGCACAGGTGAGATTTGAATGTTAGGTATACAACTATTTTTTTTTAAAAGAAAAAGAACAAATTAAAAATCCTCAATTAAGCACCAAAATGGAAACCCTGAAAATCAAAGGAGAGATTACTAAATTAGAAAGTGAAAAAAAAAAATTGAAATAATAAATGAAACTAAGTGCTAGTTTTATGGGAAAAAATAGATAACCCATTATAAAAAAGAAAGAGGAAAACAAAATTACTAGTATAAAATAATGAATGTACCACCAATGAAGATGAAATTCAAGCAGTTATTAGGTGTTATTTTACCCAATTGCATGCCAGTCAAAATGACATTCTAAATGAAATAGATGAATATTTTCCCAAAAAATATAATAAACTGTCTAGATTAACAGAAGAGGAAATAGAATACTTAAGTAAGCCTATCTTAGAAAAAGAAAAAGAAATTGAACAAGTCATCATTTTTTCTAATGAAAAAAATCTGCAGGGCCAGATGGATTTGCAAGTGAATTACATCAAATTCTATTACTTAAAAAACAATTAATGCCAATACTATATTGACTATTTCAAAAAAAGTAGGCAAAGAATGAGTCCTATCAAATTCCTTTGATGACACAAATATGTTTTTAATAACTAAATCAGGAAAAACAAAAAACAGGGGAAGAAAACATAGACCAATTTCCTTAATGAATATCAATGCAAAAAAATTTAAATAAAATACTAGAAAGTAGATTTCATCAATCTATCACAAAGATTATGCATTATGACCAGGTGAGATTTATACCAGGAATGCAGGACTGGTTTGGTTTTTAAGAAAACTATCAACATAACTGACCAGATAAATGACAAAAACAACAAAAATCATATGATTATATCAATAGAAGAAGAAAAAGCCTTTGACAAAATATAACACCCATTCCAGTTAAAGACACTGGAAAGCATGGGAATCGATGGAGCCTTTCTTAAAATAATAAGCTGTATCTATCTAAAATGAAGAGCAATCATTATTGGTAATGGGGATAAACTTGAGACCTTCCCCAATAAGATCAGGAGTGAAGCAAGGATGTCCATTACCACCTCTATTATTCAATGCTGCACTAGAAACAATAGCTACAGCAATAAGATAAGAAAAATGGACTGAAGGAATGAAAATAAGCAATGAGGAAATAAAACTATCAATCCTTGCAGATGACATTATGATTTTTCTTAAAGAACCCTAGAGAATTATTAAAAAAAAAAAAAAAAGACAATTGAAGCAATTAGGAGCCTCAGCAGAGTTGTAGGATATAAAACAAATCTTCAAAAATCATTGGGCAACTGGGTGGCACAGTGGATAGAATGTTGGTCCTGGAGTCAGGAGGACCTGAATTCAAATGCAGTCTCAGAAATTTACTAGCTGTGTGGTCCTGGGCAAGTCACTTCACCCTGTTTGCCTCAGTACCCTCATCTATAAAATAAGCTGGAGAAGGAAACGGCAAAACCATTCCAGTATCTCTGCCAAGAAAACTCCAAATGGGGTGACAGAGAGTCAGACATGACTGAAACAACTTAACAACATAAATCTTCAGCATTTCTATACATTACCAACAAAACCCAGCAGGAAGAGATAGAAAGAGAAATTCCATTTAAAATAATTGCAGGTAATATAAAATACTTAGGAGTCTACCTGCCAAGAAAAACCTAGGGATTGTATGAACACAATTACAAAACACTTTTCACACAAAGACACATCTAAACAATTGGAGAAATACTAATTACTCACCAGTAGGCTGAGCCAATATAATAAAAATGAGAATTCCACCTAAGTTAATTTGCTTATTCAGTGCCATACCCATCAAATTACCAAAGAATTATCTTACAGAACTAGAAAGAGAGTAACAAAATGCATCTGAAGAGCAAAAGATCAAGGATATCAAGGGAATCAATGAAAAACAAAAGGTTAAGGAAAACATCTTAGCAGTCCCAGTTTTTAAACTATTTTACAAAGCATTTATCATTAAAATAATCTGGTACTGGCTAAGAAATAGAATGGCGGTTCAGTGGAATACATTAGGTACATAAGACACAGTATTAAATGACCATCGTAATCTAGTGTTGATAAACCCAATGACCCATGTTTTAGGGACAAAAACTCATTATTTGGCAAAAACCACTGGGAAAACTACAACATACCACAATGAGGTAGGGAAGGGGAGGACAGAAAGGGGGAAAAAAATTAAAACTTAAGATATTGTGGAACTGAATGTTTTAAACTAAAAATAAATAAAAAGACAGCAATTATTTTTTTAAAATGTTATGATGAAACTAGTTATAGAACCAACTTCTTACACCATATATCAAGGTAAGGTGAGAGTGGGTACATGATTTAGACATAAAAGGTGATACCATAAGCAAATTAGGGGAGCATGGAATAGTTTACCTGTCAGTCCTATGGATAAATGAAGAATTTAGGACCAAACTTGAGATAGCATTACAAGATGTAAGATGCATAATTTTGATTATATTAAAATATTTGTGCAAATAAAACCAATGCAACCAAGATTAGAAGGAAAGCAAGAAGGCAGAGAAAATGTTTTACAGCATCTCTAATAAAGTTCTCATTTCTCAAATATATAGAGAACTGAGTCAAATTTATAAGAATGTAAGTCATTTCACAATTCCCCAATAATCAAATGATATGAACAGGCAGTTTTCAGACAAAGAAATCAAAACTATCTATAGTCATATAAAAAAAAATGCTTTAGGGGCAGCTAGATGGCACAGTGAATAGAGCACTGGCCCTGGAGTCAGGAGGATCTGAGTTCAAATCCGGCCTCAGACACTTGACACACTTACTAGCCATATGACCTTGGGCAAGTCACTTAACTCGAATTGCCCAGCCTCCACCCCCTCCAAAAAAAAAAAAAGCTTTAAATCACCATTATTAGAGAAATGCAAATCAAAACAGCTCTGTGTTACTATCTCACACTCATCAGATTGACTAACATAAGAGAAAACAAAAATGACAAATGCTGGATGGTTTGTGGAAAAATTAGGATACTAATGCAGTTTTAGTGGAGTTGTGAATTGATCCAACCATTCTGGAGAGCATATGTAACTGTGCATACTCTTTGATCCAGCAATACCCCTACTAGATCTGACCTAAGCCAGACTAAGTCTAGGCTGGGTTCTCTCTTTTGTGTTTGTTCTTTTATGATTTTATGTGAATCAGTCTCTAACTGGAGATTGATGGTGCCCATATTTAGAGGCAACTTTTTGAGTTCCAGGGGTCTGGAGGTCTTGGATCTTTTTGGTCAAAGCTGATTGGTGGCAAGGGAAAGAAACTGGGCCTCTCCTTTGATAACAAGAGAATGAATACAAACCTAGTTTGTTTTGATAAAAGAAACAGACTCTGAGGGATACAGGGCATTTATTAAATGAAATATAAATTCTGAAACAATGATTCTGCAAATTGTTTCATATTCAAATGTTTTTAAGTATCAAGAATATAATTAATTCGTATCACCATTTATTTAAGTTTGTTTCTTTCAAGTATAAACTGGGGGATGTTTTACATTTCTCATTTATCTTGGGCTTAGGAAATAAATAACTGTCCCATATCTGATTCATATTGCACACTGAATACTTTTCTATGATGAATTGACCGAGGGCAGAGAACAGTGAGATTCTAATGCCCCCCCCCCATCACTGCCTGTTGAAATTTTCCCATTGTTCAAGGACCAGGTTAAATGGTATCTCCTTTACAAATACTTCCCCTTTAATTCAATTTAACAAATTCTTTTTTAGGTATCTTTTCCGTGCAGAAGAAAGAGGCATATGGAGGAATGAAGAAATGATTGACCCTGGGGTCAGTAAAACATGGACCCAAGCCCTACCTCTGCCACATTCTATCTATGTGACCCTGGGCAGGTCAAATCAGCCCTTTGGTACCCCCAAGGAATTCTCTAGGACTATATGTTACAGAACAAGTACTTATATGCATGAATTAAAGGTGTTTACATGGGTTTTCTTGGTAATGCAGTTCCCAATCCCAGGTTGAACTTCCGCCATTGGGGGGTGGATAGTTCGATGCTGGGTGTGATACAATAAGAGGTGTTCCTTTAAGTATTGTTTTACTATGTCCAAAGTGTTCACTCCATAATAATCTTGTGCTTAGGGAGTGCAAGTAATTTTGTTTTGTGCCCATTTTACAGATGAGAAGACTAAGGTTCAGAGGAAGTGATCTGGCTAAGGTCACACAAATAGTAAGTAAATTTCATGTACTTTAAGCCATATCTAAAACTGTGGTACCTGTGCTGTGGTCCTCCTTTTATCTGAACTAGGACCATCCCCATAGGCTTTGAGCTCTGACTGGTGAACTTTTACACTTATATACTTCCTGGGCATATATCCTTCTACTCATCTCCATTCTCAATCTGTTTTTTCACTTGCTCTCATTTTTGTCTTTTATTAGAATGTAATCTCCTAGAGGGCACGGGCAATCTTATTTGCTTATGTTTTGTATCCACAGCAATGTTTGGCATACAGTAAGCACTTAATAGATGCATTTTCATTCCTTTATCCCAGGTGCTTTGCTTTCTTGTTTCCAGGCAGAATTATGAAGTTATGAAAAATGCAAGATTAGAACTCAAGAGGGGAAGGTAAGAGATAGAGATCTGTCCCACCATTACAGGATCAGAGGCAGAACTGGATGGGAACCAGACACCATCTGGTCTAGTCACTTCATACAAACTCTTCTGTTCCTGAATCCTGCAAATGCTTTATTTCTACCTTTCGCATATCTTTGTTTATACACAGAACAAGATGTAAAGTTTTACACTAGATTATGCCTCTATTAAAGTCCTCTCACAGTATATCATTGTGGATGAAACCTTTGTCAAATCTCAAAGGCTGTGTTGACAAGGGGAAGTCCCACTAAAGAGGCATGACTTTGATTATGGACCCATCGGTGGTCTGAATGCTTGCCATTAGATCCAGTCCAGCTAAGTCAGAAGAGGCTCATTACCTCTACCTGCTAATGAGTGACTTCGTGTGTGTGTGTGTGTGTATGTGTGTGTGCGCGCGCGTGTGTGTGCATGTGTGTGTGTGCGCGCGTGTGTGTGTGCATGTGTGTGTGTGTGTGTGTGTGTGTGAACAACTCATGGAGACTGCTCACCAAGGCAAGAAGAGTTGAGATCTATACCAGTAAAAGATGAAACCAATTATATGATGTCATTGAACCCTGAAGTACAAGTGAATTATGCTAGATTGTAAGATCTGAGAGGGCAGGGATACTATCATTTTTTCACTGAGTCTTGTTTATGCAACACAGTAATTGTTGAATTAAAGAAAAAGACGGAAGACAGGAAGGACGGAAGGAAGGAAGAAAGGAAGGGAAAGAAAAAAGAAAGACTAAGGGGGTGGAAATAGGAAAAAAGAAAGAGAAAGAAAGAAAGAAAGAAAGAAAGAAAGAAAGAAAGAAAGAAAGAAAGAAAGAAGGAAGGAAGGAGGGAAGGAGGGAAGGAAGGAAGGAAGGAAGAAGTTAAGAAAGAAAGACGGAAATAAAGAAAAAAGAAGGAAGTAAGGCTGCTTTAGATAAAGAGTAAGGTGTTCCTCCTCTTTCCAGGAGGGGTGCTGACACTGGCCTGAATTCCATGGGTTCCCAGAGCAATGCTTGAGAAGTGATTAACATCCTATTTGAGAGTCTAAGATGGAATGACAAAGGAGAGTTGGCTTCCTCTCCATTAGAAGAGAGGAGGAGATGGAGAAACCTAATTCTGTTTTACAGCTGCCTTTGTACCAGAAAGGTGGTATGCTACACATGACCTCTCAGAGCAAGGTTAAACCACAGAGAGCCCCAGGAGAAAGTTCTCTTCATCTTTTTACGCTTGAAGATTTTCAGCTCTAAGAGTAGGGATAAAACTAATATGGTGTTTAATGGAGAAAAAAATCGTGACACTCCCAACACATCTGCGTGGGTAATTTCACAGTTTTTCAAGGGCATATGCACCTATATGTATTCTACTGAATATAATATCAGCTCTGGGCCTGTGGTCTAGGGTGCCGTCAGCTTTCAGGAAACTGCAACTTTAGAGTAAGTATCAGATGAGTTGCTAATGTTTGAAAAAAAGCAAAAAACATGTTTTGGGTCTCTGTTTTTATGGCCGTTACTGAAGGCAGAATTTGCAATTGTAACCTGAGGCCTGCTTCACCAACATGTTTTTATTATTGTCAGGATAATTGAAAGTCCAGACAAATTTGGGGCGTGAGGGAGTTTGAGGTGAAAGATCTGAGTGCCCAAGACAGCTGAATCCCAACAATGGGCCTTGTGATGAATGACCACACTGGACTAGTCACAATCAACTCTTAGTCCAAGGGAGTGTCTCTGCCCCCCACCCCCACCCACCAGTCATGCCTCCTTGCCATTGCTCATACAAGGGACAGCATGATTCACAGACTCTGGAATTCTTGGGCAGGGCCATCTAACCAGTACCACAGCAAAGGCCAGAAATGGTCACAGTTCAGTAGGTCACAAACTAGTGGCTCATTGCAAACCTCTTGCCATGGGGCTGACCTTTCAAGAAGAAAGCTGCAACCACAGTCTCTAAAGCAGGAGGTCCTAACCTTTATTTGGTATTAGTCTAAAGAAGCTATGGACCCCTTCTCAGAATCATGTTTTGTTTTGTTTTGATTAAATCCAATTGTATAGCAATATATGCAATTTAAAAATATAATTTTTTAAAGTTCATGGACTCTATGTTAAGCATCCTTGCTTTAAAGGTTGGTGTCATTTGGGATTGAATATGAGGCATTATGTGGAGTTTCAGGGTAGGAAGGCACCTCCCAAGGTCATGCCTTTGTATGTCAACAAACCAACCTTGAAACCATCAGAGATGAGGACTTGTCTAACCTGCTTCAGCCCAAGCCAGCAAACAGACCACTCTTCCACCCTCCTGGAACTCATTCTGGTGCATTTGGACCTGAAGCTGACTTGGAGGTCTGACATCTATTTAAATCTCAAATAATATTGGAAAGAATTGACTGTACTTAGGGCTTGATGTATCAGTTTTTCACACTGTCCATTCCACAGGAGGGTTGGCACTTCCAATTTGCCAGCAAGAGATGAAGTCAAAAGCGTGCTTTGCTTGATGATGCTTCAGCCTGCTTTCTCATCTTCCCCCAACAAAACCAGTCTATGTTTTTGCAAGCACCTGGGTCCAGCAAACTGTGGATCCACGGGCCCATAGTCTGAACACATTGGTAGCTTCTGGAGACCTTCAAGGAGTTAGATTAATGTAGGCTGATATGCCCAAGTGTGAAGCCAGAGAGTTCAGTCTGGGACACCTCAAACCGAATAGACTGATTTCTGATTGTTGGATGTCTCAGAAGAAAGGGTAAAGTTTGGGCAATCTCCCTGCTTTCACCTCTGCTAGGGCGGGCCCTGCAGAATGGTGTACCAGGGCAAAGTGGGGGGGGGGGGGCAAACAGAATGGTGAATGGCCTTAGGTGACATAGGAGAATCAGTTGGAGGAATTTAGGATGTTTAACCCGGAAAAGAGAAGGGGTACAGGGGGAAGGTGGCATCATAGAACTGGTTTTCTTGACCCTAGGGGGAAGTAGTAGGAATGGTAAATAGAAGTTTGCAATGAGGCAGATTTAATTTGAAATAAAATAGTTCTAACAGTTAAAACTACTAAAGTGAAATAGGGTACATTGAAAGGGGACACGTTCCCCTTCCTCGGAAATCTGCAGAAGATGGCTGGTCATGGAATGTATTGTAAGGAAGGACTGCTTCACCTATGGTCTGCAAATTTTAAAGATAGATAGATAGATAGATAGATAGACAGACAGATACATACACACATACATAAATACATAGATGGATGGATGGATGGATGGATGGATGGATGGATGGATAGATAGATAGATACATACATACATACATAAATAGATAAATACATGGATGGATGGATGGATAGATACATAGATAGACAGACAGACGGATGAATGGATGGATGAATAGATGAATGAATAAATTACATAGAAGATAGATAGAAAGAAAGAAAGAAAGAAAGAAATGAAGGAAGGAAGGAAGGAAGAAAGAAAGAAAGAAAGAAAGAAAGAAAGGAAGGAAGGAAGAAAGGAAGGAAGGAAGGAAGGAAAGGAAGGAGGGAGGGAGGAAGGAAGGAAGGAAGAGGTATCTATATGTTAATAATTATTGTTATTTAAAAAACTGATTTCCTTTGTAATCCTCCGTATTTTGTTTTATGCATTTTATTCTATCATTCTGAGAAGGTGTCCGTGGGGCTCATTAGCCTTCCCAAAGAATCCATGACATACAAAAAGAGTTAAGAACTCCTGAATTGAGAGAATTCTCTGGGGAGGAAAGAGAGGCCATCCCTTCCAATACATCTTCCTTTATCATTCACGTAGTCGCAGAATCTCCATTTTATGGAGATACACATCTCTTCTCTGTTGGTTCCCACTTTATCTTCTCCAGTTATCCAAGATCAATGAAATAAATATTTCTGGGACATCAACTGAATATCTTAAGAGATGTGAAGTCCCCCTCCCCTCTGCCCTATCACGTGAAAGGTTCTCACGGTCTGTGCAAAGGAATAAAATTTCAGACTAAAGTTAGTGGGGAAATTAAATGGTGAGATGACCCTGCCAAGTAGGCCTCAAATACTCATGGGTACATATGCACAGAAACATACAGACACAGATACAGACACTGACACACTAGTGAATGTACACAGGCTGGAACCCATGCTCACCAATGCCACCTTCACACATTCATTACCCAGGAAACATGCTGGGCTTTTTCTGGACCTCAGTCACATGTTTTTGCAATTAATGACCTTTTCCCACACCTGGGCCAGAGTAATCCAGAGAAGATGGAGAGGCCGCGGGAGAAGCACTGTGCTTTGTGGGATTGCAATAAGTATCACTTTTTGGATAAAGGGCGGCGGGAGTGGGGGGGGGGGGATGAGGGGATGGGGGGAGTGGGTGGGTTGGACTTCAGGGAGGAGAAAGAAAACCTGGGAATAACTGGCAAAAGGTGAGTTCATATTTGATTTCTGCAGAGAACTAATTGCCGGCCTGAGCCTTACCTCCATACCAGCTTCTGCCCCCATAAATCCCCAGAACAGCCGTCCTCCACCAGGGTCCTCAGCTTTTCTTTCTGAATCAACTTCTTTATGTACATCTAGACTTTTCACACAGAAGATTCATGGCCTCAGCTCCCTCCGTATTTTCGTTATGAATAGGGGCCCTTAAACATTTCCTTCTCATTTAATTTATCATTTTTGCAGTCTTTCAACACTGGGTCCGGGCTAGAAATAATGGAACACAGAGGCTGTCCATGAGAACATGGTCTTTTACAATAATAAAATTTGCAGAGAAAGAAAGAAAAAGAAAAAAAGGAAAAATAAAACCAGCTACATCTAACTTCTCAATGGGATACTGGGGTGAGGAGTTTCCCACCCACCCACCCAAATTTCAATGAATTAAACTGAGTCAGTGTATCAATAACCCAATTATTGGATTATCAATAAGGATGACCTCTTCTTTCTGAAATGATTGACCTTTCATCTTTTCAGATGTTGGTCTCTTACTCTTTTTTGCTCTTTTTTTTCACAAGAATCTCCTGGGTCCTTTCTATTTCCCAATGAGTTTGGGTCCATCTTCAAGAATGCGAAATAGGGAACCTTACAACTAAAAGCTCCAAGGCCAATGGGACATCACCTGCCTTTGTGTGTGGAGAACTCCTCTGGGGTCATTGTTGTGCAAGCTGCTAATGCATCAATCCAAAGGTCTGAGGCTTTCTCAAGGGCCTGCCTGAATCACCCCACACAGTCATCTGTGGATAGATGGGAAATGTGCGTGTTTTCCTTATTTCCAAATAAATAAATCCCCCCTTTCTACTCATTCCATTTTTTTTTTCCTTTTGGAGATCATGAATCACTAAGGCAGAAATTAATGTTTCTTCTGAAATCTCTCTGCTTGGGGTCCTGTGTAAAGGCTAAGCAGATCGATTCTTCATGGACCATGGGAGTCAAGGGAGGCAGGAGGCTTCCAGGAAACCTCTCACACATGCATTTCCTGAGCACCTGAGCTGGTTTATAATTCAGTTTAATTCAACAGGCATTTATTAAGCCCCTACTGTGTACAAGACATTGGAGACACAGACAAAAATTATAACTGTTATAACTTTAATGTTACCTTAAGAGATGATAGATTTGGACCTGAGGAATTAGAGAAAAGTTGGTGAAAATGAAGGTCCTCAATATAATTTAAGAGAGAGATAGATTTGGAGACAGTGGGTTTTAAGTTCATCTCTTACTACTTGTGAGAAAGTCACTTCACATTGGGTTTCAGTTTCATCTGTAAAATTTGTAAAATAGGATGGATTCAAAAATTTCTGAAATCTCTTGCAACTCTAAGGACTGATAGCTATTGCCATAGCTTCTGAATACCATTTCCACATTTTACACACTCTCTCTCACTCTCTCTCTTTCTCTCTCTCTCTCTCTCTCTCTCTCTCTCTCTCTCTCTCTCTCTCATCTATCTCCTCTCTCTCTCTCTCTCTCCTCTCTCTCTGTCTCTCTCTCTCCTCTCTCTCTGTCTCTCTCTGAGTCTCTCTCTCTGTCTCTCTCTCTCCCCTTCCCCCCTCTTCCTCCTTTCTTCTTCCTTTCTTCCTCTTTTCTTCCTCTTCTTCTCTTCCTCTTCCCTTCTCCTCCCTCATATCCACCCCCCTCTCCTGTTCTTACCAGAACGCTGACATTTTTCTAGTCCAATCTTTAGTTATATTACATTGGCAATACAAGGCAGGGGTGGGAAGAGTGTGACAAGGTAGGGTTCCGCTTAATTGTCTATAGCCTTTGGCATTGATGTTTACTTTAAATATGTGGGGTCCAGAATTTGGATTTAGAGTGGAGGCTAACACAGATACCAGGACTGAACGATTCTGGCATGAATATATGCCCCACCTTATCTAATGGGAAGAGCATTAGGTGGAAGTTAGGGAAACTTTAGCATTCTAGTCCAGTTTCTACTTAAATAGCAGGAAATAGATTCTTTTATAACTGGTCCCTTCCTCATTCTCTCCTCCTCCCTCCTACCATCCTGGGCCTCAATCTACCTACCTCTAAAATGTGGCAATATTATTTAATCATCACTAAGATATTTTCCAATATAACTTGTATTCTCAATTTCTTTAAACAGGGACTTCATGCTAGGCCTAGCATGTTAACTGACATGGAGCAGAAATAGTCCCCTTGTCCAGTTCCATGCAAAGTTGACCAGCTCAGAGCTTATGCCCCACAGAATCGGGGCAGTGTTTCCACTCCAGCAGGCGCAACTCTAGAGAAGAACTATCTTTGACCCAATGTCCCTCACATGACCAGCTCTCAAAATTAATTCTAGGAAGATCTGCCAAGGTGAAAAGTGCTGAGTAAAAGATGATACTCTCCTAAAGGATAGGAACAGGCAATTTTCAAAAGAGGAAACCCAAATTTAATAATTTTTTGGGAAAAAAAATGCTCCCTTGCTAATTACCCAATTGATATAAACTAAAAGGATGGTGAGGTACTACGGAAAACAAGTCAAATTGACAAAGGATAATTACAGGAAGTGAAACTCGCTGCTGGAGAAATTGTTAAGAAATAGGTGCGCTCATTCATTATGGGTAGAATTGCATGTTTAGTATAATCTTTTTGGAACGTATTTTGGCAATCCTCAGTAAAAGTTATAAATTCATGTGATTCAACACAATGAAAGTGCCCCTAAGCGGTGCAGTGGATGCAGTACTGCGCTGGAGTCAGGAAGACTTATCTTCCTGAGTTCAAATCCAGCCTCAGACACTTACTAGCTGTGTGACCCTGGACGAGTCACTTAATCCTGTTTGCCTTTGCCTCAGTTTCCCCATCTGTAAAATGAGCTAGAGAAGGAAATGGCAAAACCGCTCCAGTGTTTTAGCCAAGAAAACCCCAAATGAGGTCACAATGAATCAGACAGGACTAAACAACAATATAAAACAAGACTAACAAGCATGAGCAATATAAGAAATCTATAACTATCTGTACGAATTAATGCCAAATTAAAAAAAAATGAACTAAAGGAAGAGAACACTCATTAAATGCAACTTCACTGAAGGCAAGGGAATGGGAATGACTAGACAGTGGATGGAAATTCCAAAAGTGTGTTGGAAAAACTGCTTTATTTAAATACAACTAACTGCAAAGCACATTTAAATTGGCTTATTGATATTTATAATAAATCATTGGAAGTAGCTGTGACAGAAGAGATAGAGAGTTGTCCTTGGAGTGGGGCTGACTTGGGTTTAAGACCTATTGGCTCTTAGGCATGTTGGCTACAGGTCTATAACATGTTGACAACATATCAACACATGTTGGCTCTATAATTCTAGGTAGGTTAAATGGTTAAAATAAACTCTCAGCATCCCCAGGCAGTTCTGTAAGAGTGCAAATAGTCAATCAGGAACTGACTTTCACCAGCGGAGAAAGGTTCCTTACTGGGAGTTCCTTTCACAGATGAAATCCCAAATCTTCCTTCCCTCTCCCCAAAAAAATTACCGAAAAAAAAAAAAAAAGATAACAACACACATCTGTCCAAATTGTGGTTTGGTGAAAACTTGGCTGAACCCTGGTGTGACTTTAAGGGTTTGGCAATGGTCCTCTTTCCATGAGTGTTGCTACCTCAACAGAGAAAAAGGTTTAGGCATGTGGAACTAGGAAATATGAACTATGTTAACAGAGTCAAAAGAAACTTTGACTTGGAATGAGGATGGAGGCAGCTGGTGGCACTGGGATAGAGTGCTGGGTCAGGAGTCAGAAAGACCTGAGTTAACATTCTGTCTCAGACACTTACTAGATGTGTGACCCTGGGTAAGTCACTTAACTTGTTTTCCTAGATTTCTTTATCTCTAAAGTGGGATAATAATAGTACCTAACTCCTAGGGTTGTCGTGAAGATAATATGAGATTATAATTGGAAAGATCTTCACAGTGTCTGGCACATAGTAGGTGAGATGTATATGTAACATATATAATTATATATCATATGTATAATATGTGGGTGCATATGAGTATACACATACATATATATGTATATGTATATAGGTGTAGTGTGTTTGTATGTATATATATGTGTGTGTATGTATATTTCTCTTCCTCTTGGGTGGTTTAAGTTTTTCCTCCAACATTAATCATGTGACCATGAGCAATTATTAGGTAAGAATTTACTTTTGCACTACAGTTTTGGTTTTTGTAGTGGAATAAAAGGGTTATCAAAGTTCATCCTCTATAGATGCACCAAAAGCTTCCTCACCACAACCCTAGGAGCAGGCAGAGTAATAGGGATGCCATTCACCTCATCTCTGTCCCACATGAATCTGAATTTCTCTGTTAAGTCTTTATATTTAAAAACTTTCTGTTTTATACAACTGGGAGAGGGTGAGTGTTCAGCATTTGACATTGAAAGGGCTGACCTTAAGTTTTTGTGGACAAGGGTTATATCTGGGTCATTCATTTGGGCAATAGTTTGGTTTGTGATAACGGTTGCTTTCTAGTGTGTTTTATTGATTGAGCTCTCCAGAATTTTTTAAACCCATATTTGTAATACAGACATTTGTCTCTTACTTACTGATGAGAGATAAGATTCTGATATAGAATGCTAGTCACCATTTCATGTCTTTGTAGATCATCAACGTCATTGCTAGTATTATTGCCATTGCCGATGGAGTAATGCAAGATAAAGCGTTCATGTCTTGGGTTCACAAGCCCCATTGTTGATGTGTCTCTGTTTACAGAAAGGGGCCATTTGTGGTACTGGGTCAGGTAGTCAAGTTCATGACAGCCCTACCAAAATTTCTATCGTATAAAAACCTTTCCTTCATACTTCCAGGTTTGTGAAGCACTTTCCTTTCAACATGCCTGTGTGTTAGGGAGTGCAAGGATAACTCCATCCACTCTACAGATGTACAAACTGGACAAGTTACTTGTCTGTGGGCACATAGCTAGTAAGTGTCTGAGGTAGGATTTGAACCAAGGTCTTCTGGCTCTCAATCCAATCTGCTACCTACTTTGCCTAGTTTCTTATTGTCCTTTACCCTTACTGATGCCATGAATTCATTGCTACCACCTTCATTGCCTCCCAGCTGCTGGTAACTGTCCTGCCTCATTTTTGCAGTCATGCTTGCAGCTATCACCTAGGATCCTGGCAAGGGTTTGCTGAGTCCCTAGATCATAATGACTAAAGGTCAGGGAATTTAAAGCTGAAAGGAACCTGATACAGCCCTCTTTTTCTATTGATGAGGAAACTGAGATCCAAAGAGAATGATTTTTTCCAAGGTTACATAGGTCAAAGATGGAGAATTATGACAGATTTTTTTTTTTAAATGCACAACTTAAAATGCATGGGATTACAAAGGAAATCAGTTATATTGAAATATAATTTATATGTGTGTATATAACTATATATTATAAATATATTATTAAATAGATATCATACTACTGTATATATGTATATATGTGTGACATTCCTTGTTCTCAGGCCCCTCCCAGCTCTAAGGTTCCTCCCAGTCCTGACATTCCCTGTTCTAAGGGCCCTCCCAGTCCTCACAGTCTACTTCTAAATCCTTACAAAGACCAAACCTCAATTTTGGCTGCCAGATCCAGTCTGACTGTCTAGAATACCTCAAGGAATCTAGCAGATCAGAGGCTCATTCCTTTACCCTTTTCCACTTTCTACCTCCTGAGAAACCTTCCTGCCATCACCAGTGCTCCATCTCCTTTAAAAGCCCTGCCTATGAAGATGCTTCCTTTTGGCCTCCATATTGCATGCCCTGCTAATGAGGTCCTTTCTGAGGGGAACCACCTCCATCTAAACAGCTCCATCCGTTTAGACATCCCTCTAACCAACAGCACATTCCTTAATTATAAGTTTTCAACCCGAAGCAGACCACAAAATCTCGTTGTAGGCAATCTAATCTATTTTCCCTCCTTCCCCTGCCACCAGCCCCCTCTCACGTCACCCCAAACACCAGAGCTGCCCGAGTTCCTGTTGTCTTCAGCCTTTTGTGGTGGTGGTGGGAGGAGGGGGCAGAAAACCCCCTGGCGGCATGCCAGGCTTAAAAGACCCTGATTTATTATCACTGAAACTAGCTGCAGATGTCGGCAAAATCTACTCACTGCTGCCAATTAAGGAGGTGAACACGAAGCTCACCCTTCTAGTTTGGGCTCTTGGACAGCCAATTTCATTCAAGTGATTAAGTTCTGGCTAGGTACAGGGTACAGTTCTAGGTGCTAGAAAGATGAGGGTGAAAAATGGTCCAGTCCTTGCCCTCAAGATGGTTCCAGCCTCCAGGGAAAGAGGAGACAAGAGCACAAGTAACTTTGATATGAATTGGACATTCAGTGCGGTGGTCCTGGGTGTCCTGTCAGAGGAACAGGCGGAAGGATTTCTCTAGCTCTAGTTATGGACCATGCCCTTACTGTTAAATTCTCATCAAAGGCCCCTACTACACTGCCTCTCATGTGTGAATCTATTGTATAATCTAATATCGTATCTTAGTACAGTCTTAACTTTTGGAACATCATGTATATGTATGTGCATATATGTATGTATATAAATATGTGTGTATATATATATATATATGTGTGTGTGTATACACACACACATACAGTGTGTATATATACATATTTTTATATATATATATATATATATATATATATATATATATATTTGTATATGGCCTGGTGGATAGAGTGCTGGACCTTGAGTCTTCCAAGACCAAGAAGACTTCTCTTCTTGAGTTCAAATATGGACTCAGATGCTTAGTAGCTGTATGACCCTGGGCAAGTCACTTTACCCATTTGCCTCAGTTTCCTCATCTGTAAAATGAGCTGGAGAAGGAAATGGCAAACCATTCCAGTATCTTTTCCACGAAAACCCCAAATTGGGTCACAGAGAGTCGGACAATGACCAAACAGCAACAACAATGTATATGTCTGACTATTATATGTGTGTGTATATGTGTGTATGAGCGTGTATGTGTGAGCATGTGTATTTTATATGTATGCTATGTATGTATCCTTCTTGCCGTTCAGTTGTTTTTCAGTCACATCTGACTCGTCATGACTTCATTTGGGGTTTTCTTGGCAAAGATGCTAGAATGGTTTGCCATTTTGTTCTCCAGCTCATTTTTACATGTGAGGAAACCAAGGCAAATGGGGTTAAGTGATTCATCCAGCTAGTAAGGCTGGATTTGAACTCAGGTCTTCCTGACTCTAGGTCTGGTGCTGTAGTCACTGTGCCACCTTGCTGCTGTGGTTTTACCATTTTAAAATGATTGTCCTCAGTCAGTGTGCCAGTTATTAACAAAAGACTGTTCACATCTTGATCCAACCTCATCACGTTGTCATGTACTATGTCTATATGATCCAAGAAATTGGATCCTGATGCCTCCATCATAATCACTGCTACACACACACCCCTCCCAAGAACCTGAAACACAAACACTGTTCTTAAAAGCATGGGGTGAATGTAGTTCTTTCCATATTGCCTTTAAAGAAGAAGGTTTTCCTTTCTGCCTGAATTCACTCAGTGGGTTTATGCGTGTGCGTCTGTCTGTCCGTCTGAGCCTGACTTCTTCTCATTACAATGGTTTAATCCTCACGTGGAGAATACTAGCAGCCTAGAAAGAGGCCAAAGAGCTTTGCACAGAGCGGTCTTGGACGGGGGAGCAGCCCAACCGTGGCTTATCTTGAAAGAAATCTGTCGTCAGGGCCCTTGAAAACAGAGGGATGAAATCTGATAACTTAGTTTGACTGAAAACTTAAGAGAGACATAAAAAGAGTTTTTTATTTTCTCTTTTAAGATTTAGGATGGATTTGGTTATGAAAATGTGGTGTGACATTTCCATAAACGTACAAAAGGATTTGTCTGGCAAAGCTATCCATAAAGTTTTGTAGCTACTGTAGAGGAGCCATACAAGGCAGGTTGTACCGGCAATTCTAGCCTGGAAATGCAAAGCAAAATTGGTCTAACACAAGTTTCTGGTCACTGCTTTGACCTATGACCCATGCCCAGTTATGAGAGTGATCGTACTGGGAGGGAAGCCTTTTTTTCTTTTTCCACTCACAGATAAGTGTTTTGTGGTCCATTGGGTTTTAAATTAGGATGGGGGGGGGGGGGAGGGTGGAGAAAGGAAGAGAGAATCATGGGATCCCTAGGAGATCTAGAGGAGGAGGTGGCTTCAGAGACCTTTTAGATGAAAAACCCAAGGGTCAGGGAGGGCATGGAATAATAGATCTACAGCTGGAAGGCATTGTAATAATAATAATAATAATAAATATCAGGTCCAACTCTACTTATTTCACATATAAGGAAACAGGCTCAGAGATTATAGATGATTTGTCCAGGTTCACACAGCTAGTAAGGCACTGAGTCAGGCTAAACATCTGGTCTTCTTGACTTCAAGTTAAGTGCTCAGTCTGCTAAACCACCAGTGACCTGTCCAAGGTCTCACAGACAGGATGTCAGTGTCAGAATCTGAACACAGGTTGCTATGACTCTAAATCCCATGCTCAGTACCATGAAAAATGGAATGAGAGTCCGTTATGGATGAAAACTGAATACTTCACTGAAAAATGCCATTTTCCTCTCCACGAAGGCTGGGCATCTTGGGCAGACACAACTGAGACCTTCTCCGGGAATGCCTGGTTTCATCAAGGGCTCAAAATTCCACGGCTCTGACCCAGATGAGAAGCTACATTCATCGTCTGGTCATATCTGATTTCAAGCTCAGCCAGAGAGGCAAATATCCCGGTTTTCAAACACCCTGTCTGGCCAGGAGAATTCCCTCATCCTAAACCTCCTCCCTGAGAAAGGATAAATATTGTTGTTTCTCAAGGGGACAGCTCTCAGCTGATAAGAGCCTCAGGTAGAGATGGGTTTTTGATTTCATGTACTCTTTTCTAGGTTGCAGGCTCACAGCAATTGGTTGGAGGGTTAGTCTTTGTTCCAGGGAGCATAACTTCAAGGACTCACAGGACTCCTCATTTGGCTGGAGAGGAGGGTGTTACACATTTTCTAATATATCCCACAACACGGTTTTGGACTCAATGCCTATTCCATCTGACAATAGGAGAGAAGGAATCAAGGAGAACCAGCAGATACTGAGAGCAGATTAAAAACAAATTGCCTGGTTGGGGGAAAGAGAGGAAAGGGGAGAGGGAAGCCAGGAAAGAGAAAGAGATTTTGTTTTTGTTTTTTTGATTTTACAAAAAAAAAAAAAAGATTATTTCTAAACAGAGGGTGGGAAGAGGGGAACCCAAAACCATAATGAGAAACCTCTCAGGGTGCTGAGTGGCCTGTCGCAACTCTGATGGTTAATTGCGTTACTTGATATTCTAAGACCCTCCAAGGCCCTGTCTACACTGTGCCAAAACAATGAGGGGAAAAGTGAAACAATCCTTTCCAACTCAGTTGTTTTGCATACACACCACCCCAACGATGTGTTGGACTGATTTCCCTCTGAATTGCCTGAGTCTCTGTTTATGCATATTTGGATATTTGGGGGGGAGGGGGGAGTAGGGGAAAGTGAATGTGAACAAGCCTTTAGTTAGTAGATACATTGGATGGGTCAACAAACCATCTATTTTTCAAAATAACTAGTTGAATTTTAATCTAGCAGACTTTCTTCCACCCTTCCCCCAAACCCAAACAGTTCATGTTTGTTTCATGGAATCTCAAAGCTGGAAGAGACCTCAGGGGCAATCTAATCCAACCCATACCAGAAAAAAAAACTTCCCCTATGATATCCTGGACAAGTTTTTGAAGGCCTCCAGGGAGCTCCACCTCCAGAGGCAATTTATTTTACTTTGGGCAAAATTTGGGTTAGATTGTTAGAAGGTTTTCCTTATATACAGTCTTTACCACTCTGCAATAGAATGTAAACTCCCTGAAGGCAGGGAGTATTAGATACCCATATAAACATATACAGAATAAATATAAAGAGAATATACACAAGGAAATACAAAGTCATTAAACACAGAGTGGTTTGGGAGGGAGCGCATGAATAGTTGGCAGAATCAGGCAAGCCTTCATGAAGAAGATGGTGCTTGAGATGTATGTCTCAAAGAAAGAGTTGGGAGTCTATGGGATGAGGTGAGAAAAGAATAGATTCCAGGCACAGGGGATACAAAGACACAGAAATAGAAGATGATCACATTTCAATCAGTTAAGTGCCTACTATGTGCCAGGTACCGTTCTAAGTACTGAGGATAAAAAAGGAGGCAAAAGACAGTGTCTACCCTCAAGGAGCTTACAGTCTAATTGCATCCTGGGCCATCTCCAGCTGTCCTGATCTATATCTGGCCACTGGACCCAGATGGCTCTGGAGGATAAAGTGAGGCTGGTGACCTTACACAGTCCTCCCTCGCTTAAATCCAATTCACTTGCATGCCATGGCATTACCTCTTTCATATCATGGTCCTCTTTGAAAACAAAGGACAATCTAATTACTTGCTTACAATCATATTGGCTATGTGATCCCAAGTCTCACTTCACTTCTCAGCCTCACTTTCCGCATCTATAAAATGGGGGAATAATAATAAAACCTACCTTACGCGGCCATTGGAGAATCAAATAGGATAACATATATAAAGCATTTTGCAAACTTAAAGCATTATATAAGTCTGACTATTATGAAATTAAATCTATGCATCTCTTCCTCCCCTCCCCCCAATGAAGGACCACCGCCACCAAAAGGACCACCACCACCAATACCAACAATAACAGCCCAGTAGAATTTGACTCCTTGAGGAGTCCTTGAGGGGCAGGGATGGTCTGACAACTTTTTGTCCTTGTATCCTCTGTGCCTGCCATACAGTAGGTGCTTAATAAAAGCCTCTTGATTAATTGAGTGATTGCTAGATTGATGCATTTAAATATTTCAACTCCCCAGTAAGACAAGAATCCAAAGGAGTTCCAGATGGCCATAGCCAACCTCACGGAGCAGTTCTTTCAGAAAGTCAAGACCCCTCAGTCAGCCGGAGAGAGATCAGACAGAGCCAATGGCCGTGCACTGGCCAGGCCCAGCAGGCCACTGGCTTTAATTGAGATCTTTCACTGCTGATACAACTTTCATACCTTTTGGAGATGGAGGGCCCAGGGCTGAGGCTCCTGCTGGAGCCTGGGCAAGGAGATTTAATGGATTAGCTAAAATGATTTGAAAAAAGAGAGTGAAAGAGAGAGATCTCTGATTTATTACCTGCAATTTTTTTGTCGCTGACTGCAGCATTTTTTTCTCCTTCTTCCCCCACCCAAGCTTGGTGTTTTAAGGTCCATAAGTGGCTATGTTGTTTCCCTGGCTTTGCCCCAGGGCTCATCCAGTGACCCTCTGCCCAAAGGCCCCACCAGACCTTTAAAACAGGAAGTTTAATTTTATAGTATTAAAAAAGAGAAAACGGGTACTTAATTATCTGGCTGTGAAACAGCCCTACTCTTTCTTAATTTTAGGAGCTAATAAAAGGCTTTTCCTGGAGTTAACCATTTCTGGCCCAAGGGCCGCCACCATTCAGTCAATTTGAATAGAATAGTTTATGAGCTGTTATATATTGAACTGCACTTTTAAAGCAGCTCTATGACATATTTCTCTCAAGATTTATTAGCATTTTTTATTTAAAACAATATTTTAAATCGAGAAAAAGTAATCTTAGGTACAATTAAAATATTCAAATAAATATACATGTGTGTGTGGATGCACACACACACACATATGCATGTATGTCTATATCTCATATACCAACCTTTCTCTCATTTAGGATTCTTTTCACCCACTCACCCCCACCCCCATCCCAGTGTTGTTTCCCACTGTTCCTATTAAAAAAAAACACCCCACACCTGCATCATTAATTCAAGATGTCGTCCAACGTGACTCAAACTTCAGTATCGATTTCAAGGCCATTTGCCACTTAAATGGCCTTATGAAAACAGAACAGTGAACTCGGCCTATGTAAGGCCCAGCTTTTTTTTTCCATGTAAAGTGTTCTTCCTTCTCCTTTAGAGTTCCATATTTTAATTGGGTGACTTTCTCTGTTCCCTCTGGGGTTCTAGGCCCTGAGCACATATTCTCTCGACTCCCATGATATCGAACAATCAAATAATCTAGAATATTGATTTCAGAACCTACACCTTTCCCCGCTGTCTGCCACCCACCCAGGCCAGGTCAGTCGTGAGACGTGTAGGACCAAGGGGCAGCCGAGCTGGTTGTGATTTTGTGTTCCTATTACAGTGCTCAGCACATAGTAGGGACTTAATAAATGGCTGCTGAATTAAAGTGACGTGTTTTTGAAGCTGGGAACCCAGGATTGAAGACAGTTGATTTCTTATCCCTTCTCCCCAGAGGAACCCTGGAAGAGGCCATCAAGGTTGTCTCATCGAACCCTTCATTTTACAAATGAGCAAACTAAAGGACACAGAATTTATTTTTTTATTGTACGTTTCTCTTTATTTAGGCAGGGAAAATTATTTTGTGAAATGGGAGACTGGTAATTGTCTTTCAGGAAGCTGAATTTACGTTGAAGAAAAATTAGATAAAGATAAATTAATGTGAGGTTATTTTGGTGTTCAGGAAAGCACAGAGAATTGAAATAACTTGCCAAGGATAACATGGAGAGTGTTAGAGCCAGAAGGATTTGAACCCAAGTCTTTCTAATTCCAAAATCAATTCCAACCACACTAAACTTGAACTAGAGCTACTCTTCCTCCTCTTCCTCCTCCTCCTCCTCCTCCTTCTCCTTCTCCTTCTCCTTCTCCTTCTCCTTCTCCTTCTCCTTCTTCTCCTTCTCCTTCTTCTCCTTCTCCTTCTCCTTCTCCTTCTCCTTCTCCTTCTCCTTCTTCTTCTTCTTCTTCTTCTTCTTCTTCTTCTTCTTCTTCTTCTTCTTCTTCTTCTTCTTCTTCTTCTCCTTCTTCTTCTTCTTCTCCTTCTTCTTCTTCTTCTTCTTCCTCTTTCTCTTCTTCTTTTCCTTCTCCTTGTCCTCCTCCTTCTTTTACTTTTTCTATTTCTTCCTCTGTTGCTTCTCCTCCTCTTCCTCCTCATCCTCTTCTCTCTCTCTTTCTTCTCTTCCTCCTCCTCTTTTTTTTCTTCTTCTCCTTTTCCTTCTTCTTTCTTATTTTTCCCTGCCTCTGACACTTATTGTGTTCATGACACCGAACAAATTACTTAATTTCTCAAGATCTCAGAAAACTTCCAGGACTCTAAGTTGTATTTACATTTGAGGAAGAAATATCTTACAACTAAAATCAATCCCTTAAGCATTTATTGCAGTCTACTATTCACTACCATTGTGCTAGGTCAAATACATAGAAGACAAAAAAGCTAAATGGAGTCATTCCTGACCTATAGAACCAGGAGTTGTCACTCTGTGAAAATCACACATCTAGAATTCAAAAGGGAGGGGAGGGGAAAGGTGTCATAGTATAATGGAAATGGGATTGGATATGGAGGCAAAGGACCTGGCTTCAAATTTCATCACTGCTTCTTACTAGCTATGTGACCTTAGACAAATCACTTAACCTCTCTGAACCTTGGCTCATCCTCTATCAAATGAAGTGTTGGACTACGTGCCTCCAAGGTCCCTTTCAGCTCTCTCAGGACATATTTCTAGATGGGACCTTTTATAATTGCTACAAGTGGCCATAGCAGTCACTATGGTTGAGTTGTGTCCAGTTCTTAATGACCCTATTTGGGGTTTTCTTGGCAAAGATTCTGGAGTGGTTGGCCATTTCCCTCTCCAGCTCATTTGACAGATAAGAAAACTGAGGCAAACAAGGTGAAGTGACTTGCCCAGGGTCTCATATCTAGTAAGTGAGGCTGAATTTGAATTCAGAGAGATGAATATTTCTGACTCCAGACATGTCATTCTATCCACTACAGCGGTCACATGTGAAACATAAACACAAATGTCATTCTCTGTTCCGTTGCTTTATTTCCAACGCTAGTGACAAGACAACAAGAAATTATTTTCCTTCTTTCTGGTGCTTTTGTGTCAGGAAACATCTAGTGATCCTCTAGCTGGAAGAAGAGACCTCAGAATGCCAAGGGAAGCAGGGTGGCATGACAGCTAATGTGGCATATTTGTAGTCAGAAGCAGGTTCAGATCCCACCCTGGACAAGTAGCAATTGCAAGACAGTTTTTAAAAATTGATGTTCTTAAAAAACAAAAACAAAAAAAATTGATGTTCTTTTAAAATATGTGTATGTATATATTGTATGGAAACAGGAGTCATTGGAAAGTGACAAATAATAATTACATGCATATACATGGAGAGAGAGAGAAGGGGGGAGAGAAAAGGAAAATAGAGAGAGAGAGAGGGAAGTAGGGAGAGGAAGAGAGAGAGAGAGAGAGAGAGGGAGGGATGGAGGGAGGGAGAAAGGGGAGAGAGAGAGAGGAGAGAAAGAGGAAAGAGAAAGAAATAGAGGGAGAGAGAGAGGAGAGAGAGAGAGGAGAGAAAGAGAGAGAGAGGGGGGAGAGAGAGAGAGAGGGAGACTGAGACTGGAAAGTGACAAATAACAAATATATACATACGTGTAGATAGATTAGAGATAGCTAGCCATTAGAAAGTGATAGCTTCAGCTATGCCCATATACGTTGGGAAAGCACCAGATACATACATACACATATACACATATCCTAAATGTGTATATCCTGTATAGAAACATGTATATATACATGTATATTCCCCTGTCACTTTCCAGTTCCTCCTCCTTCCCCACAATAGAAGTTTCCCTTGTAACAAAGAATAGTTAAGCCTTGTGTGATGGCATATGCTTCATGGCACACCTGTATTCCACCTCTTCTAAGACAAAGGTGGGATTCTTTTCCATCAGTTCTCTGAAGTCATAACTGATCATGGCAGTGATGTCTTCAAGGGTAGCTCTCCTGATTGTTATTATGGCCATCACACACACACACACACACACACACACACACACATACGTATGTGTATATTTTCTCCCTGATTTAGTGCCAAGGACAGTAACTGGCACCCAGTAGAGACTTACTAAATACTTGTTGAGGGATCAATGACTAGATTGCTCACTTTATTCAGCATCATTCCCTACAGGGCATCCCACATTTATCTATATTCTTTCTCTTTGTCCTTTCTTACTACACAATAATATTTCATTCCATTCCATTACATTTATTTAGCTATTCTTTATTTAAGGGATACCCACTCTGCTTTCTCATTACCACACATTAAAACAAAGCAAAAAGCCAAACTCTGCTATGAAGAATTTTGTGTGAATGTGACCTTTTCCTCTGTTTTTGACTTTGGGCAGTAGGATTCCCCTCAATCAAAGGCAAACTGGAAGTTACTGATACCCATGCGTTTACATCATGGGAAAGAATTTCATTCATACCTGTAAGTTCCACAGTTACAAAAGTCAAAGGTACATTCACATATTACACTGTACTTGGTACAATACCTTGGCAAGATCACCATCTTTCCTTGGGCCCACCTCCCTCTTCTTCTCTGGACCCAGGGCCTCCTTTCCCTGGGACCATGCACAGCTCACATCCTGTTGGGAGGGGGGAGAGAAGGGGAGAGAAGAAGCCTGGTGCCAATCATGGCCCAAAGACGCCCATAATTTCTCATGATCATGGGACTCTTTAGGAGGAAATTATCATTTGTTTGCATAAGGGATGCCCGGGTGAGCATCTGTTTAATCTAAGCTGTCACTTAGCAATCGGGCCTGCGTCCACTCGGGCACGCTGAGCTGGGTGTCTCTAACTGCAGCCCAGTTAAAACGGGAATCATCGCCCTCAATTACATGAATCAATGCTCCGAAGAAGCCGTCCTTCACAGCTGTGTTTCTACTATTTAGTTTGTGTGGTTAGTTAATTTGCAGGCATTAAGGGGCTGGGGCAGATATCAATATTATGAGCCGTATGGATGGCATCCTCTATCAGCAGATCTTTACGAGGTTTTCACGGGCCAGGGTGGAGATACTTAACGGGAGGGAGGCCTGGGCTCTGCGCAAACATATGCTAGGTGGAGGGAGGAAGCGGCAACATGGGCATCCTTAGGAGCTGAGAAGACACGCCAGGTTCATGAAAACAGCTCCAGGATGGGGTACAAGGTTAGGAAGGGGCCGTTTGGGTAAAGGGGAAGCTTGAGTCTGGCCAAAGAGAGCACAATGGATGTGAGGTAGTCCTTTCCCTCAACTGTAAATGGACAGGGAACTACAATAGATACAGGAATGTTTTATCTTTCTCCTTAACTCTAGAATTAGAGGACCTGAGTTCCAGCCCCACTTTGGGGGCTTACCAACCTGTATGACCTGGACAAGTCACTTCATGGCTCTGTGACTCAGTTTCCTCATCTGCAAAAAGAGAAGTTAGGTGGTACCATAGTGGTATCTGGAGCCTAGACTCAGGAAGCCTAATCTCCCTGAGTTCAAATCTGGCTTCAGACACTTACTAGCTGTGTGACCCTGGGCAAGTCACTTCACCTTGTTTGCCACAGTTTCCTCAACTGTAAAAGGAACTGGAGAAGGAAATGGGAAACCACTCCAGTGTTTTTGCCAAGAAATGGGGTCACAAGGAGTCGAACATGGCTGAAAAATGACTGAACAATAACGAAGAGATTTGATGGTTTCTGAGATTCGATCCATTTCTCGGTCTATGATTCAATGATTCTTTAGAAATCTGAACTCAGGACATACGTGACTTCAGACCCTACATTCTTCCAGGACTTCCTTATGCAGTTGTTCCAGGGAAAGGATGCACTGTAGATATGGGAGCTAACTTTCCTGGGTTAACGCACTTTATTTCTTTTCATGGATCCAGCCAAACTGATTGACTTTCTCCTCCCTGGATTCATTGTTCATTCTCCTACCTCTGGGCCTTGACTAGCTGTCAATGCCTGGCATTCAGGCCCTTAATATACATCGACTAGATTGAATTAAGGTCTTGAACCAGAGACAGAATGGTCACTTATTGGGGAAGATAAAAAGGAGATTCTTGGTCAGGCTGAGGTTGGCCTAGATGGCTCCTTGAAGCAATGTTGCTCTGAGGTTGTGTGGCTGGAGTCAGAGGACGGGGCCTCAGCTCTTGCTTCTGATGCTTCCTATAGCTTCTGTGACCAAAGTCAAGTCCTTCTCTGATTGCCAGCTTCTTCCTTCGTAAAGTAAGGGAATTAGACTACCTGGCCTCTGAAGTCTTTCCTAGCTCTACATTGGGGCAGTGGAAGAAGGGAATAAACATTTATATAATGCCTATTATGTACCAGGCACTACGCTAAATGCTTGACAAAGATCCCATTTGGTCTTCACCAACAACAACTTTATGAGGTTAGTGCTGTTATTATTCCCATTTCATAGTTGGGGAAACTGACTCAGAGAGAATTGAAGTGACTTGCTTAGGGCCACACAGCTAAAGTATCTGAAGCCGTATTTGAACTTAGGGATTCCAGAATTCAAGCCCAGCACTCCGAGTCTATGCACGATGGCACCATCTAGCTGCCTCCAAATCTATGATTCTGCGACTCTGAGACCCAATGAAATAGCCCATCCCACTCACAATTCCTGTGATTCCTTTCCTATCAAATGTCCCCTCCTCCGGGAAGCTTCCTGGGTTTAATCTTTTAGCCTGTGACCAATCCCTTGTGCTGTGTCTTCTCAGCTCTCAGAGCATCAAAAAAAGGGCAGCAGATCCTACAGAGACTGATTTTCAAGCCTAATTAAAACTTCATCATTCTTCCCACAGCAAAGCACTGGTCTAGGCACTGAGATAAGTAAGATGAGGGACCTGAAGCTGGCTGTGCAAATTCTGGAAATTCCAGGAAAGTCTGGAGATTTGCTCATATGCATCAGCTAGTGGTCAGAGTACTGGACACTCTGGAGTCAGGAAGACAGGAATTCAAATCTAGTCTAAAACACTTACTAGCTGAGTGACCCTGGACAAGTCATTGAACCTTTGCCTGCCTCAGTTTCCTCAACTGTAGCATGAGGATAATAATAGTACCTGCCTTCCAGGGTTGTTGTGATGACCAAATGAGATAATATCAGTAACGTACTTTGCAAACCTTAAAACTCTACGTAAATGCTTGTTATAATTATTATTACTATCTTCAAGAGAACAGAATGATGGCAATGGAACAGTATAATACAATTATGATAAAATAAAATAATATATTAGAATATTACAAGAACAATAAAAGATAGGATATAATGAAGTTAAAAATTATGGGTTAACAATGAACACTGCAGTTGGAATCCTGTATAGTGAATGGAGTGATGTACTTAAGGTTGGAAAGATCGGTGTTGGAATCCTTTCTCTGGGGCTGGTTGTGTGGCCCTGGGTGTGTCACTATACCTCTCAGTCTCAGTTTTCTTACCTATAAAATGGGAATGATAATGCCTGTAGTATCGATCTTATAAGTTTATTTATATAGCTATGCCTTTTTTTGAAGAGATTTGTACTGGTAGTTTTTATTTAGTTAGCACCTATATGTTCTAGTGTGTTATAACCCCTCACAGAGAACCATCACCCATAACAGAGACAGAGGCAGAGAGAGAGAGAGAGAGACAGAGAGATCCAACAAAACTAACCAACACATTAAAAATTCTAACTCACACATGTCTACAGCCATCATCCCTCACCTTTGAAAAGGAGTGGGAGGAGTGAGTACAGCATTTTTTCATGTCTCTTCCTAGAAACTAAGACCCAGTGTGGTTGTGACTTGACTAAGGTCATATAGATACTGCTATAAGGAGTAAATGAAATATATTATGAGTGCATGTATATATGTATATGTATGTATATATACATATGTATGTATTATGTATGTACATATGAGTATATATCTTTTGTGGACTTAAAATGATAGCATGTAATGCCAGACAGTGTTAACTGTGAGTTTCTAGACGCATTGAAACATGTTGGAGACTGTTTCTGCACCAACAAAATCACAGATTCTTGGCACATTGGCAGCAGATGGATGATTTAGGAGTTGAGAGGACAGCAGAGATGAACATAGGCTGGCTTAATTGGCTTAGGCTTTTGGAGGAGTTGAGATTTGAGGTGGGTCTTGGAGAACAGGGAAACTAGGCTGGAAGTGTGAACAAACCTGGCATTTGGAGGCAACATGGAGAAGACTGTCCCAGTTACAATGGAGGGCTGGCTTTGGGGAGAAGTGATGAGAGATAAGGTCTGAGAGGTGGGTTTGGCCAAGTTCTCTCAGGCCTGGAATGTGAGGTAGAATTTAGACTTATAACCAAAGTGGTGACTCCTCTTTTAGAACTTGCCTGTCTCAGAGGGCTAGGTATGGCCAGACTGACCGTAATCTCGCAGGCTTGCTGGTTCATTGCCCGCCATCATTTGGGGACTATATAAGTGAAAGCTATTAGAATTCCACCTCTCATTTCCTGAAATGCTTTCAGGAAAGCTTAGGACAGTCTGATGATATTAATAATGCTTATCTGACAATAACAATGATAATTTTAGATTGGATTGGTGATTTCATTGGGATAGCAGAAACTCCCATAAGGGTTTCCCTTCCATAAGAATATTTCCCTTTACTAGTGGAGATCAAAATCTTCTCTTCAGTCTTAGAGAGCAGGCTGGGACACTAAGAGGTTAAGTTATTTGCCCAGGGTCACACAGTCATTGTGTGCTAGAAATGGGAATTGATTCTCAGTCTTCATGACTTATGCTGCCTCTATCTATGACGCCACCACAATTTTTATAAAGTGTTTTAAGGGTTGCAAAGACCTTTACATATGTTAGCTCATTTGATTCTCATCTCAACCCTGTGAAGCAGATACTATTACTGTCTCCATTTTACAGGTAGGGAAACTGAGCCCAGAGATTTTAATTGTCTTGTCCACAGACACAAAGCTACCCTCTCAGGATGGATTTGAACCCAGGTTGTCGTGATTGCAAAGCCAGCACTCTGTCCACCATGCCACAATGATGACTGTTTTTAAGTTTGCAAAGCATTTCCATATGTTATCTCACTTGATTCATATAAGGAAACAGAATTTAAAAGAGGTTAAGATGCAGTCTATCACACAGTTAATGTCTAAGGCTTGATATGAGCCCAGGTCTTTCCTGATCCCACCTCCTTCATTTTTACCAAAGTTATGTTGCCTGTCTTATGAGTACTCAAGCTCTTGTAACACATTAAAATGTTCAGGGTGCGCACATGTACACACACACACACACACACACACACACACATACACACACCCCTCTCTCAAATCCCAGGAGCTGCACCTCCCCACCCCCATTTTCAACAAATAGTCCACTTGGCTTTGTTTGGGGGCTACAACTCAGGATGGTTCTGATTTTCATTGAACCAGTTTTCTCATCTTCATTTCAAGCCAAATGGAGCCTTCCAAGATCTATTTTGAGTAACCTCAAAGTAGAAAAATGCTTCTGAGATGATAAAAGGCATCTCGGTGATATATTTAATGCAGTCTTCAAAGGCCAAATTGGAAATGAAATTGGATCCAAGATTCAGCATTGAGGCCGGTGAAAGGGGCTGAGCTTTGTCCGATCACGGAAAATTAGGCAGAAGTGAGGGTGATCAGTTTGAACAACTGAGGGGGATCGGAATTTTTAGAGAAGAAAAGGCTTTTCAGGCCAGAAGTGTCATCCAGGATTAAAAACTTTACAAATAAATAATGAACAACAGTGGAAAAAAAGGATTTTTTTTTTTTTTGAGAAATGAAGGAAAAGCCAAATTAGGTTGTTTGCTGCCTACCTAACAGCAAAACTCAAGATTATGTTGGATGGGGAATCGAGGGAGAAAGACAAGAGGAGGATTGGAAGGGTAGTGAAATAGAGGGGGAGGGATTCAGTAAGCCACTGAGCAAGTGTCTGAGCTAGGCCTATTTATAGCCCCAAAGGAAAGCTTTAGAAGGAGTATTGAATGAAAGGAAGAAAAAACAGACCTTTGCGTTTTCACCCCCAAACAGCTTCTTCCCTCCCTCCCCCCCAAACCCTAACCCCACATTCAACATTCTAAAAATGTCCTGTGGTCAAGAGTGTCGAAAGCAACTGAGAACTGGAGGGGAGTTAAACCCGAGATCGCGGCCTTGTCAAGCACCATCTGGGGATCATTAATGACCCGTCTCTGTATTGGGCCTGGCCTCTTGCAGAAGCTGGGGTAATGAGCCTGGGAGAAGGCTGAGCCCCTGCTCTGCAGGATGGAGGGAGGGAGGGGCCAGGGCTCAGCACTGGCAGAAGGCCTGAAGATGGGAATGAGCCCATACAGGAAATCAAGGATCAATATATAATAGAACTTCCCAGTCCAGCACTTGTGATGCTGTGACTGGACTTCAGTCGTGTCATAAGAAAAGGGAAAGAAAGGCATTACTTTGGTTGGGCTTTAAACCTACTCATCCTGGATGGGGGGCCATCAAAGTGAAGGGATTAGGACAAGGGCTGAGGAGTAGATACGGTTCTGGAAAATTAAAAAAATCATCCCAGGATACCAGGAGAATTTACTTTATCTACATAGGGTTTGAGCACAGTTCTAACATGTGACAGGAACTTAATAAATGTTTATTAGGTGAGATTGGATTGGAAAATTCCTATATATGGAATAAAACCTTTTTTCTTTTCTCTTCCTTTCTCCTCTCTTCTTCTTTCTTCTCTTCCCCCTCCCTCCCTCTCTTCGTCCTCCTCCTCCTCCTCCTCCTCCTCCTCCTCCTCCTCCTCCTCCTCCTCCTCCTCCTC